>JAFBJZ010000008.1:0-600000 GCA_016785225.1 Psettodes erumei | reverse complement strand
TATAGAGTCAGTGCTGAGACTTCGATCTGTCCACTTTAAGAGTTGGAGAGACAAAGCTCTGAACTAAGGAAATCACAAGTTCTTACAGGTGCTGGCCAGTAAATTAGAATACCATCAAAAACTTGATTTATCTCAGTAATTCCATTCAAAAAGTGAAACTTGTACATTATATTCATGCAATGCACACAGACCGATGTATTTCCAATGTTTATTTCTTTTAATTTTGATATTTATAAGTGACAACTAATGAAAACTCCAAATTTGGTATCTCAAAAAATTAGAATATTGAAAAGGCCAATGAAAAGAAATGGGTTTTTTTTAAAATGTTGGCCAACTGAAAAGAATGAACATGAAAAGAATGCGCATGTATAGCACTCAATACTTAGTCGGGGCTCCTTTTGCCTCAATCACTGCATTAATGCAGCGTGGCATGGACTCGATCAGTCTGTGGCACTACTCGGGTGTTATGAGAGCCCAGGTTGCTCTGATAGTCGTCTTCAGCTCCTCTGCATTGTTGGGTCTAGCGTATTGCATCTTCCGCTTCACAATACCCCATAGATTTTCTATGGGGTTAAGGTCAGGTGAGTTTGCTGGCCAATCAAGGACAGGGATACCATGGTCCTTGAACCAGGTACTGGTGGTTTTGGCACTGTGTGCAGGTGCCAAGTCCTGTTGAAAAGTGAAATCTGCATCTCCATAAAGTTGGTCAGCAGCAGGAAGCATGAAGTGCTCTAAAACTTCCTGGTAGACGGCTGCATTGACCTTGGACCTCAGGAAACAGAGTGGGCCAACACCGGCAGATGACATGGCACCCCACACCATCACTGACGGTGGAAACTTTACACTGGACCTCATGCAACGTGGATTCTGTGCTTCTCCGCTCTTCCTCCAGACTCTGGGTCCTTGATTTCCAAAGGAAATGCAAAATTTGCTTTCATCAGAAAACATAACTTTGGACCACTCAGCAGCAGTCCAGTCCTTTTTGTCCTTTGCCCAGGCGAGACGATTCTTACGCTGTTTCTTGTTCAAGAGTGGCTTGACACACGGAATGCGACAGCTGAATCCCATGTCTTTCATGCGTCTCTTCGTGGTGGTTCTTGAAGCGCTGACTCCAGCTGCAGTCCACTCTTTGTGGATCTCCCCCACATTTTTGAATGGGTTTGTCGTCACAATTCTCTGCAGGGTGCGGTTATCCCTAGAGCTTGTACACTTTTTTCTACCACATTTTTCCGTCCCTTCGCCTGTCTGTTAATGTGCTTGGACACAGAGCTCTGCGAACAGTCAGCTTCTTTAGCAATCACCTTTTGTGTCTTGCCCTCCTTGTACAAGGTGTCAATGGTCGTCTTTTGGACAACTGTTAAGTCAGAAGTCTTCCCCATGATTGTGGAGCCTTCAGAACAAGACTGAGGGACCTTTTAAAGGCCTTTGCAGGTGTTTTGAGTTAATCAGCTGATTAGTGTGGCACCAGGTGTCTTCTATATTGAGCCTTTTCAGAATATTCTAATTTTCTGAGATACTGAATTTGGTGTTTTCATTAGCTGTCAGTTGTAATAATAAAAATGAAAATTAATAAACACTTGAAATATATCACTATGTGTGGAAGGAAAGTATACAGTATACAAGTTTCACGTTTTGAATGGAATTACTGAAATAATTCAACTTTTTGATGATATTCTAATTTACTGGCCAGCACCTGTATACATCTTGACTCCTCCTGGGACCAGGGAGCACATCCTTGAGTGTTATCCTCCTGGCGCCAGGGAGTACGACCCTGTACCCTGAGTGTTATCAGTGTCTTGCTATGTGTAGCCAACCGGCTCTAGCTGGACCCGAGCGAGTGTTAAAATCACGTCTGTTAAAGTCAGATTCTGTTCTGATGAGCAAGCAGCAGTGAAGCAGTGATTAACATATCATAAGGCTATGACATGACATGGTGCGATTATAACTAAGAACGCTTAGCTTCATAGTAATACAACAAGGGCCTTCTTGAGTTTCAGACCAGTCACACCCACACTCCCCAAGAAGTGCTGGGTGGATGTTGACATGAACACTCTTCAACCGACTTCCAGGGTAGCTGACAGCTGACCACCCTGCTTCTCTGCACTCAGCTGTCGGGTCTGAGTGCTAGTCCTTTTGCATTGGAGAAATGAGCTCGTCTTGCATGTTCTTTTGCCTCATGGAATATTATAAGATGTTTGTGGAAGAGTTAATAATTGACCCTTACAGTACCTTGCAAAAGTATTCATCCCCTTGGCATTTGTCATTTCGTTGCATTACGACCTTTATTTTAAATGTTTTTGGGAGATTTTATGTAATAGGCATTGACATTACTAACATTACTGAGAAAACATTACTTCCTTGGTGGAGGTTAACAAAAAAGTTTTAACCAGGTTTTATCTGTTACATTTGTTACAATTCACAGACCAGCTCCATGGTTTACCTTTGACTTATTGCTGTGGTTGTGTGTGCAAATTATTCTTTTTAGTGAGGGTCACATGTTCCCTCCCCTTGCTCATATCTTAAGATCCAGGGGGAAAAAGTAATGTTTTTAATTAAATACCTGGATGAAAGCCTTCTGTTGAGACATCATATGCTGTATATGAAAGATGCTATTCCCATCTTTAAACATAAGTAGATAAATCATGATGACAAGACATTTTGTTTTTGTTGTATTTCTCAACAGTCCTGATGCAGATTACACCATAGTGAGCAAATGGCCAGCAGTGTGGGTGAAGGTCACCTCCAGCTGGGTGTGTCATGCCCTGTACATCTGGACCCTGGTGGCTCCCATGATCCTCACCAACCGAGACTTCAGCTGATCATCAACTCTTTTTAATGTAGCAATATTCTACATAGATGTCTCTTTATTTTTATTAGATAAACTCTGGCCATATTGCCAATTACTGTCAGAATGTACTCACATTTTACACTTTTAGCAGGAGTTTCATTTGATTATTCCTGGTTTCAGTCAAGTGAAAAAATTGCGTCTGGTTCAAAGGTGCCATAACAGCAGCTTCAGGTACAGGTAATTGCTGCGATCATGTACTATTCACTAGCAACTTCTCAGTAGACATCTATGATAATCATATATTTTCTATTGAGGCTCGTAACACACCTCAACAAAATGCATTACATTTTTTTTTGTTTTTTAACTTCTTTTAACAACAAATAATATTTTAGAATTAATCAAACATATTCTTGTTTTTTTCATTGCTTAAAAACAAGAATTGGAAATGTTCATAAGTAACCATTTAACTGTTGACTAACAGTCAGGGTTTCAGCCAATTATTCAGTATCAAAGTTTGAAGGGAGTTGTAAAGCATAGTGGAGAATGGAGCAGCAACAGACAGAACCCCCCCCACACACACACACACACACACAAGGTCTCCTCCAGCATAACAGGTTTATCCAAAAAAGGAAAAGCAGACAGATTCTCCAAATATTGCAAACATATTTAAAATTAACTCATATCCACAATTTTCTTCGCAAAAATAGATTAAAATAAATACATTTGGATTAAAAGAAATATGAAACAGAAGCCAAACTTAAGACAAAAGTGACCCTCTCCCTGTTCCCTTCTTGGGTCAACCAAATGAATCCAGTGGCTGCGTTTGTATGTGTATGTGGACTCCATGAAAACCTGCCCCCTGGAGGTAAACCTCAGAGAGAAATAAGTACAGCACTCTATTTCAGAAAATGAAAATCTAAGTAAGTTAACCCTGAGATGAGGGAAACTCAGGGTTTTCTGTTCCAGAAACAGAGGTGACTTTAACTCTGAGTAAGTTAAGGTAACCTACTCTGTGAAGCTAACTTTGAGCCTGGCAGCTTTTCTTCAACAAATCATGAGTCTCTCTCTGAGTCTCTCTCTGTCTCCTCCCTCTGAGTCTGAACAAGCTTCAGTCTCTCATTCATACAGTAGATATCAAAGATCATATCAGAGCACATTCACTTATAGAAATTTA
Source organism: Psettodes erumei (assembly GCA_016785225.1). Classification (NCBI taxonomy): domain Eukaryota; kingdom Metazoa; phylum Chordata; class Actinopteri; order Pleuronectiformes; family Psettodidae; genus Psettodes; species Psettodes erumei. Next base: position 596,038 of record JAFBJZ010000008.1, on the reverse strand, counting down.
TGATAAACATCAGTTTGTTACCCAAAACCTATCTTTACTAACAGTAGTCAGTCATTAGTGTAAGGATTTAATAATGTAAGGAATATTCAGACACAACATATGGTGGTTTCACCCTCAGCTTAGAATAAAATCTGTACAATTTGTATGTGGACATTAAAACAAGTGTCTCTTTGTCAATCAGTGTCCTGCACTGAAACATTTATCATACATCACAAGTACTCTAGTTCATGTTAGTTTTTTTTTATTTTAATAAGCTATTTAAAATTATTAAAATAAGAGATCATTCATGTTAGGGATGCTAGTGAGTACATGCTGTTTTCTAATGAACAAAAGCATACTAAAACAAAAACACACATTTGGTGCAGAGAATGCTCTGTTTAGCCAGCTATGAAGTTAGCTAAACAGAGCATTCTCTGCACCAAATGTGTGTTTTTGTTTTAGTATGCTTTTGTTCATTAGAAAACAGCATTTACTCACTAGCATCCCTAACATGAATGATCTGTTTCAGTATTACAGCCATCCTCGTTGCAGTATTAATGAGGATTGGTTAGGGGATTCTATATAGTAGCAAGTAAGATTTAGTTTGCTGTGATGCTTTCCAGTGCCTTATATTCCTTTTAAAGGTTTGGGATATTTTAATATTTAGAGTAATATTAAGTACATGAATACATGACGGACTTATTTTCTTTCAAAATGATGTAACAAAAGGCAGTTTGTTCAAAGCGATCCTCTTTTACTTGCAAGGAGAGAAAAAGAAAAACAGCAGGCAGTCCAACCTGTTTCTCCCTTTCTCTGAAGCCTCTGCTCAGTGCTCCCCCCTTTATACACACAGGATAAGATAAGACGGAGCACATGAAAACTGGTCTCAACGGGTTGAAAGATGGACCAACATAAAACTGTCTTCCTTCAGTGTCCTTGAACTTATCTTGGCCTCAGAGAAAAATGTTAGTAACGAACAGAGTTTCACATAACACACCAACTTGTTACAGAGTCTCACATAACACACCAACAAGGATGAAAAAATCATCACACAATGATAATCATAGAATAAAACCATCATGTTGGAGTCAAACCATCAAAGACAAAATTCTTCAATATGATTCATCAATTTAAGTTTCTGCCATATATTTATGACAAAGATCAAGATTCAATGTACAGTTGTCCTTAAGATGTGAAACTAAAATTTCAGTTTGCAGAATGAACCCATACAATGAACCAACAGCACTGAACACACAAGACAGAATCAAAATATTTGATTTAAGCTCTTATGGGTGATGATTTTATTATTTTCTGTGCATCACTTTGTGACTTCAAATAGTATGAAAGAGCTTTAATATTTTTGACTGATTATGCTTGTAATGAATGCTATTTTTTCTAAACCAAAACAATTCATAAGAAATGTCAGTGTATAGGAAAACATTGATTATGTATGAGAATATGTATGAAGCCAGATTAATATGAAACAAACACTGGCCAAATGTCTTGTAATCCAATGTACTGTAGTTTATGCTTATTTTTAAGACTGATTTATTAAGTTCTCATCCAGAACTCGATTACACAAAACAGTCGCAGATATTGTGAGTATACCATTTAGTACATGGCATTAAACCACAATTTACAAGACAAACTTCATAGAAAAAAGTGCTGCCTGATAATGAGCCTTTGAATACTGCAAATATGAAATGTGTGTATTTTAAAAAATGTTCAAACAATATTTGATATTGTGTGTCCACACGTGCGTGTGTGTTACTTGTAAGTGTACGAATTTAGCAAGGCAGTTTGACAACCTGCCAGGCTGGCTGTGCATTGACCTAACAACTGTTCAAATACTGTAAAAGAATAAATGCAGATTTGCAATAATCATTTTGTCATGATTTAATCAGGAGTCTGTGATAATTTCATCCTGGCTTTGGAAGTGAGAGTATGCAACTCGCTTATTGCACTGATGTATTGAAAATTATTAAGAATTAATTGTTGTTGAATGCAAGATCACCTGCAGTTACAAATTCTAAAAGCTTTTATTTTAAAATGTAAATAACCTAATGTTCCAGTTAAAGATCCAAATTAATTCTTCTGTATTTGCATTGTTTATTTGTGCCCACTTGGGGAAAGCACCACACATCACCTTCATTTGTTAGCATATTATTGCTTATTTACTCATCAAGCAGACAGAAAAAACATTAGCTTTTATGTGGTGTTATGTTTTTGTCCAGCTGACTAAATCCAATTTTATATGTCTCCTTTTAAGTCAACTTTTGCTCTCCACCAACTTCTGATAAACATTTGGCTATTACTATTACATTGTTCATAACATTTCATGCCATCCATGACATGGCATTTTTTTATGATGCTTTGTTGCTTTGCTGTACATGCATGTTGCATGATGTATTTGATTTTTTACTATACTCATATTTACGGTGCTCTGATCACTGACTGATTTGAGTACAGAGAAAACAGCTGGTCTTAGGTTCCACTACTTGGAGGTAAACTATCATGATAGAATTTAACAATTATAAACTTCCCATGTAATTTTTACAACATACTATACTATGACTTTTTTCATTTTTAAGACATATTATTCTATGACGTATTTATCAAACACTATACTTCTATACTTTTTTCATTCTAACATCATAACGTACTGTGGCTTTTTCACATTTTTGTGACATACTATATTTTTTATGAATGACTATTCTTTGATTTTTAAAAAAAATTTATTACATTTTGGCATTGTCACATTTTTATGACATACTGTACAATGAAGTTTTAAAAAAAAATATTGTTAGATTTTTTTGTATTTTCACTTATTGGAATTTTTATTTTAGGAAATGTGAAGTTAGTGACACCAGTAAACACAGTCAAATGTATTTCTGGGACCACAGTGGGAGATAATGAATCCTATTTAAAACTGCAGGCTAAGGATAAACTTAAATACAATAAGATCATACTTCATTTTTGCAGTAACAACACATGAAAAGCTAAAGTTAATGATCAGAATACACACCAGCAGTCTGTATATATGCAATGTCCAACTCTGCATATTTCACTGAACTCCTGCAAAATCTGTCCAGTGATGAGATGTTACCATACCATCATTCAATCACTGGATGTCAAGGTAGCATCCAGAAATCAATGTGGGCTTCATAGGGGACATTCCTTACTGTATAAGGGAAACCTGGCCACAGCCAGGAGAATATGCTTCTCTAAATGAAGTAACACCTACTACGAAAGTCACTCCATGATGCAATGAAAAATGGATTTGAGCAACTGGGAAAAAAAAGTGGCGGTGCAATACAAGTTATACAATTAGACTGCATCTAATTTGTTTGTATTGGTTTCATATTCCTTGCCATCTTCCCTTTTGTGCTGCAAACACTTCAGAGCCCAAGGTCTTACAAAAAGACCTCAGCACTCATGTCACAAGTGCATTGGAAACTGTGGACAGCTACCATAATTTGTTGGTAGCAAGAATGTTTTTGTTTCCTTTTTTAAGGTGTGTTTTTTACAGATCAACAACATTTAAGACTGGGAGCAAATATGGATGTGCGAATAGGGAATTAAAACAGAAAAAAATAAGTAATGAAATGAAAAGGAGGTGATTTTATATTTATGCAGGAGACACATCTGTCTAAAATGGAGCACCAGAAAATGTGTTTTTTTTGTGCTCAGATTTTTACTCATCTTATCAGTCATCCGGAAGTATGTAATAATGTTGATACAATAACCTATTCCTTTTCAAGTAGAAAATAGAGTCACTGCCAAAAACATAAGAAATATTAAAGGAAAAATATTTTTGCTGTAGTAAAAATAGATGGAGAATATATCACTCTCTTGAATCTATATAATCCCTCTGAGAGAGGAATGCCCAAATAGATTAGAGAAGGCAATTGAGCTAATAACAGTGCAAAATAAAGTTTTAATGGTATTTTGGGGGACTTTAACTTATTGATTAACAGAAAAATGGGCTTGCAAAGCAAAACAAAACATAGAGCTCAAAAGGATTCTTTGTTGATGAAGAAATTTTGTCAAGAAGTTGAAGTAGTGGATGTGTTGCAGATTGTCAGAATCTGGTCAGTCAGAAGTGGGCAGGTAATAAAGGGGTATGCAGTACTGGCACTCCCACATTTTTGTTTTTTGAGTATTGGGACTTTTTCTTGTGTACTGGGACTTCCCTTAAGCTGGTGGTACTCAATGGCATCTCACATGCCATCACACATCACTCATCTCAATTAGAAAGAGTTCAGAGAGCGCAGACTTCACCCAAGGTGCATCTTCAGCTCTGTGTACTCATATTTCAGCCCTCACAGAAGCATGATGTGTTTCTGCACCTCAGGCTGGATTCAAGGGCTCCCAGAAAACTCATACTGATCACTCCTACTCCCAAAACACTGCCTCAGCAGTTTTTGTGTAATCAAGCTAATAGTCAGGCAGACAAATGCCTGTTAATAACACAGGCTGTTTTCTGAATCAAATGGCATTTCAGTCATTTAACTGACTACATTTTCCCAAAACATTTGTGAAGAGTGCTTCTTCAGCCCAGCAGGGCTTTTTGCTGTAAACGGAAGCCAAGGAAGCAATTCGTGAATATGACAATCTGTCCTGTCCTCGTTCTCATGAGACTCCAGTCACCCCTGGTGAAGTTCTTTATTGCAGAGCCTGATGACTTTAACCACAAATCAACATGAGTGTATAACTTGAAGGACAATTCAAACAGGCTCTAGTCTGATAGGATAATTTAAATGTTCTCACCTTAAAATATGAGTCTATCAGATGTTTTATGATACAGGTTTTTAGAAACCCGTTTACTTAATGTCACATTCTTTTGTGAAACAGACCGTTAGCTTAATGAGTCACATATTTTTCTGTTTGAACATTCTTGGATAATCTACATTCATAAATCAATAAAACATGAAGCATCGCTAAGTAATGTCATATTTAAACAATTTCATGTATAAATGTTTTAGAATTAAATGCACGTTGTGAATATGACTAATATCTCCTGGAATCGTTTACGTAATGTCAGAATTCATGGTGTAATAGTTTATTAGAGATTATATATATTTATTTTTCTTCAGTCACAGGAAACTATCCAAGGCAAGGCTTTTTTATGTTCCAAACAAGCATTCAAATATTAAAATTGGGAAAAAAAAACACACTTGTCTGCTCATGCAGTCCTTCAGATGACTCTGAGGATTAGCAAAGAAAAAAGGACTGGGATTTATAGGTTTAATAATAATCCCTCTTGCTACAAAATAGAAAATAGAAAAGAATTCAAATTTAAAGCGAGACAGTTTTTGCAAGATTATATAATGTATGACAACACAGAAGATATAAAGCCAGTAATTTTATGGGATGGAGTTAAGGTTGTGTTAAAAGGGGTGAAATAATAGCCTATGCATCTTTTGGGATAAGACAAAAAGAAAATACAATGAAATGCTGAGGAAACCTCATTATTGGAAAGGTGTAAGCACAGGTAAGAGTTGCCCTCAGGGCGTTTCTGCCTGATACACCTCCGACGGTGCCAGCAGGGAAGCTGCAGTGTCATCAGCCGGGGGGCACCCTTCATTGAAGTTTCGCTCCATGATTCCTTGGAATATCTCACGGTGGTGGAGGGAAGTCTCCCTCAAACCCCTGTTTTCCCCATTCCCCGTCCTTTCTTTTTAACCAAAGCCAAAAGTTTGCTCTTTCTGCCTCCTCTGTCAGCTCCTTTGAAGCTTTCTTCAGCTTTGGCCCTGACACTCCCACGTTCTTCAGGAACTGCTGGGTGGAAGTTCTGATGAACCCTCTGCAGGCAACCTCCACAGGGCAGATGACGGTTGACCATCCCGCCTCTGTGCACTCGGCTGCTAGCTCAGTGTCTTTTTTCTTTCGTACCTCCCTCATTCCTCCCTCCCAGGGGATGGTGAGCTCTGCCATGATCATTGCACGGGCTGATGGGCACCATAGGATGATGTCTGGTCTCAGAGAAATTTTTATAATCTCGTTTGGGACCTTGAGCTGCCGATCAATATCCACTCTCAGATTCCAGTCAGCTCCAGATGTTAGGAGTGATCTTCTCTCCCTCTGGGCGATGCTCTGAGACATTGCTCCATGTCCAATGAAATGGGTCAGCTTCTGTGATGTGGCAGGAGGTTCTTTAGCTGCTTCCAGCCTACATGCCTGAAGGACTTGTGCCAACTTCCGCAGGACCTGTTAGTGACACCACCTGTACCGATCAGAACTGTTTTACCACTGACACAGGTTGCTGTGACTGTTGAGGGTATCGTAGGTGGCCCGAATGAGGAAGCTTAACCTAGCCTGGGGCATCTTCCAAATGTCCGTCCACTTGACGGCCCCGTCGACTACACCTTCCCAAGTTGTCCAACATCCTTGCTGCCGCTGGCTGAGCACTCTGATCTTATATCATCCTCTGCCCTGCCCACCTTTGCAATCACCAGGTCTTTCCTCTCTTTCCATGTCACCTCTGACCAAAACTTGGGAGCTGATCCTCACCTCAGACCAGTCCTCCTCCCTGCCTGTGTCTTGCCAACGATCTCGCTGTGCATCAGCCCACTGATGGCCTGGTCAACTGCCTCTTCAGCCTTCCATTTGCGTCCTTTTCGGACTGAGGCCTTGGTGTTTCTTACAAATGGATCAGTCGAGTCTCTAAGCTCTTGTACGAGCCTCACCTTCTCATGTCTGCAGCCCAACCCAATTGACTTCAGTGGCAGCTGGAGAGTGTTCTTTCCAAAATGGCTGTGTTGGAAAGGCAATGGTGCAGACCCAGCAACTTGTAGGTGAAGCTGTTTGCTTTGGTGTCCATCTTCAAAACTGTGGGGGTTGTAATCTCACACAGTTTCAAGGACCACATAAGACTCTGGTACAGGGTCAACTGATAGCACCAGACCTTGAGTTTCCCTGGAAGGTGGCTTCTGTCAATCCTGTCCAGGCCTTCGATGAGCTGTTTGACAGGCATATGGTTGTCTGACAGATCGGCCGTAAACAGCCTTCCCAAGCTTCAGACAGGTTGCTCTGCCAGGAGTGGGATCTTTTCTCCATCTATAGTGAGATGTGGTCGTTCCTGGCTCCCTTCTGGACTGAGAGACTGCGAGATTTAGATGGTTTTATTCTCATCCTGGCTCAGCCAAGGAGTTCTTCAAACCTTTTAGGAGCCGGGTAGTACAGGCCACTGTTTGGAGAAGGCTTGTTATATCATCCATGTAATTCCACAAAGCTGGTAGACGTTGGTGCGACTGTGACTTCACGACTCAAAAAAATCTGTCTGCTACCAATTAAGATGACTTCAAAAGCTGCTATGAAGAGAATGGGAGAGATTGAACAACCCATGGCAATGACCTTCTCGAGCCGATGCCAACTAGTAGTACCCTCCCACATGGTATAACAGACTTGGAACCTGCTAAAATAGTTGAACACCAAGCTCTGGATGCAGGTTGGGATGTGGAAAAACTCTAAGGCAAAGGCGATGATCTGGTGGGGGGACAGAACCATAGACATTTTCCAGGTCCAGCCAGACAATGTGTAGGTCCGAATTCTTCTGAATTTGGTCCCAGATCATAGCTGAGTCCACCACACAGCCTAGGAATCCTGGAATACCTACCTTCTAGCCGCTGGCGTCAATGTATTTGTTTTCTAGGAGGTAGCTGGTCAGTCATTTGGCCACCACAGAGAAGAAAATCTTCCCTTCCACAATCAGCAGGCAATTCCTCTGAAATGGCTGATGTTATGGGAATCCTGTTCTTTTGGGATGAAGGTAGTCACTAATTTGGTCCACTCTGATGGGATTGTTTGGGCCTTCCAGGCAACTCTCACTAAGTTCCACAGGAGCTTCAGCACCATCAGGCAACTTTTATATACCTTGTAGGACACGCCATTCAGACCTGGTGCTAAGGAAGATCTTGCTTTATCTACCACCTGCCTAATCTCCGCCCACCTTGGCCATCCTTTTCTGCCTTCCTCCAGGCCTTCCTGAGAGAAGATTGAGAATCATCAGATTAAGAATCGTCAGATTGAGAATCTCTCTCTCTCTCTCGCCTCCCTGGTTCCCTAAAAAGTAAATGTAGCAGAGACAGAAATGAATCAACCATCAAATATAGAAAAATATTCTATAAATCTATAGAAATATATCTATAAAAAATTACCCCAGTTATTAAATTTGGACCAAACAGACTTTATCCCTCAAAGACAGTTTAAAGACAATGTGGGATTTTTTTTTTAAATATACCAAAGAATCAGAAATTACCTGTAGGAATCTTTACCTTTAACAAGGTATAATGGCCTTATTTATTTGAAACATTTAGCAATTCGGGGATGAGTCAAATGTTTATGCAGTTGAGGATGATGGAGTGCTCACAAATATTTTAAAAATATCTATAGGTACAAGACAGGCAGATCCCTTATCCCCATTGTATTTGCATTGTGTATTCAACTATTAGCATAATATATTTGAATGGAGGAGAATATTTAAGGCATTCATATAGCAGAGGAAAACTTTAGCAATGTAGGCAGATAATTTATTTACTTGAACCTGAGCAGTCAATCAAAGTCATAATGGGTGTGAGTATGGGAATAACTTACACTTATACACTGAATGTTAATAAATTAGAAGAGATGGTTATTGTTATGTACAGTCAGTGATATAATTATGGTATCAGCCCAGTTGGGTCGACCTATGGGGTATGTCTGCCTGAAGCATCTCCAGCGTTGCCAATAAGTGAGTTGCAGGATCATCAGCCGGGAAACACCCTTCAGTGATGTTTCACTCTGCCCTGCCAAGTGTTGCAGCTAGCCCGAGGGTCTATGTTAACCCCACCTCTTGTCCTTTCCATGGAGCCAGAGACAGAAACTTCCTCTTTCTGCCTCCTGTGCCAGGTCTTTAAGAGCCCTCTTCTGCTTGGAGCATGCGATACCAAGAGACTTCAGTAGCTGTTAGGTGGATGCCCCAGCACAGCAAATGTCCTATGGGTAGGGTTTGGTTTTTTTTGTTTTTTTTTTTAGGTAATTTGGGGTGTGGGTGTGGTCAGAATAAAGGAAGATGAGTGGAAGACTGTTTTGAACACACCACCAATGTATTTTGAGTATCTAGTAATGCCCTTTTGCCTGACTAATGCCCCAGCCACTTCCAGGTGCTTGTCAGTGACATTCTCTGTGATTTCCTTAACAGGTTTGTGTTCATCTATTGAGGTGACATTCTCATCTTTTCCTAGAAAACAAGCTCTATGTGAAATCAGAGAAATGCCAGTTCCATGCTTCAGTGTGTTCATGGGCTATACTGTTTCCAGTGGACAGATTAATGCAGATCCCAAGAAGATCTGTGCAGTAGCTGATTGGCCCAGACCCTATTCTGTAAAGCAGCTCCAACGATTCATTGGTTTTGTAACCTTTTATGACAGATTCATCCAAAATTTCAGCCGAGTTGCAGCCCCTCTCAAATCGACTCACATCTTCACTTCATTTGGTCCCCTGAGGCAGATGAAGCTTTTAAGACCCTCAAAGAGCTCTTCACCACAGCACCACTTTTATTTCAGCCAGACCCCTCCCATCAGTTTGTGCAGGAGGTAGACACTTCAGACTCTGGAGTTGGGGCAGTTCTCTCCCAACGTTCTCAAGACCAAAAATTACACCTGTGTGACTTCTTCTCTTAGCACCTGACCTAGGTAGCAGAGCTATTAGCAGTTAAATTTGCTCTAGGGGGTCCATACAACCATTTGTGGTTTGGACTGATAGCAAAAAATTGGCCTACACCCAGAATGCTAAAAGGTTTAACACCCGCCAGGCACTTTGGGTTCTCTGTTTTGATTGCTTTATGTTTATCATCACCACCCCAGGGTCCAAAAATGTTAAGCCCGACACACTCTCCCAACAGTTTTCTGCCAAAGAACGCCCTTCGAGCCCTGATACAATTTTGCCATTTTACCTTCTGTGTAGTGGGGGTAGTGGCGTGGGAAGTGGAGTCCCAGGTCAGGGAATCCCTGAAGTCTCAACCGGACCCAGGTAATGGTCCTCCTAATAAACTGTTTGTTCCTGAACTTGTCTGCTCTCAGGTCTTGCAGTGGGGACATTGTTCCAAAGTGGCATGCTTGGGAAAAGGTTTAACATCAACCACACACTGGCCTCCTCCACCCTTTACCAGTTCCCAGTCACCCCTGGTCACACATTTACCTAGATTTTGTAACCAGACTCCCTCCTTAAGATGGTAACTGACACTGGCACAGTTTTGGACCATAAAACGCAGGAGACCAGAGGCACGGTTTACAAGCTGTCTTTGTCTCTGAGCAAAAGACATGCAGGAATAATCCTTAAAGGCGAGACCAGGCAGTGAAGGGCAGGAGGCAAGCTGGTCACAATCTTTGAGACGTAGTCCTGGAACAAGGCAAAAAACGTGGGATGATACAGTAATCGTCTGGCACAGAGTGGAGTAAGAACCAGGTTTTTGTAGGGACAGGGTGATTGCTGGTGATGAAGATGAGGTGTGTCTCATCTACGTGTTGGAGACCAGCCACACCTCCTGCCACAGCCAGAAACCAGAAAGAAACAAGAAGGGGAGGGGGAAAAGCCAAAAAGCAAACAGAACCAGACTGTCACAGTAACACCACTATTCTCACCATGGTTGGCTTTTCCAAATCTGTCCACTTTGTAACCCTCCCTAAACTCCCCTCAGCCTCTGTGTATCTGTCAGTCTCTCTTCTAGTCATTCAGACAAATGTTCAAGCCGAACGAGCCAATTAACCCCTTGAAACAGCATGGCTGCCAAGAACCCTTCCACCTGGAACAATCACCTAGTGTGGGTTGAACATCTGCACAACTCCCTCTCCAGTATGTCTCTCTTTGAATGTTCTCTTAGATACCACACACACACACACTTCAAACAGAAATTGCTGCCAAGCTGACCGACATTTTATTCCAGCACCAGTATACAGGCCAGGTCAGAAGGTGTGGCTCTCATCTAAGAATATCCCTATCGAGTCTGATGCCAAGAAACTCTCTCCTCGCTACATTGGCCCAGGAGATACTCAGCATCATCAACCCATCTCTAGTCAAACTTAAGATTCCACAGCCTCTCAGGATTCACACCACATTCCATGTCTCCCAGATAAAACCAGTGTTGCTGACCCCACAACGCTCACCTGTGTTGTGGCTGACCAGCCTGCTTTTACTGTTGGCTGTTTGCTGGATTTGCGGCACCGGGGGCAGGGTTTGCAGAACCTCATGGAATGGGAGGGCGATGGTCCTGAGGAACAATCTTGGGTTCCTTGCTCCTTCATTTTGGATGCTGATGCTGTCAGGAAACTCCACCACAGCCATTGCTAACAAGCCTGGTGGGTCACCTGTAGGCTCCCATTTTCAGGGGTTGGGGGGGTATCTGTGAGCCATGAGCCCGGCATAACTTAAACCCCAGCCTTCCTGCTACTGATCACCAGATTGGACAGATACCAGATACCAAAGTTACTCACCTATGTCTACCTGTGCCTCCAGATATCTCCCTTTGCTCCTGCTGGGACTACAGTTGCCAATCTTTCCAACATCAACTGCCTCCACTCCCGCTCAGCCTAGAAGGTCAAGAACTGCCTCATCTGTGACAATAAACTCAATTTAACTGCCCACGCTGAGTCTGTTTCTGCATCTGAGTCCACTGAGTTTGTTTATCCAATACAACAGGTTATGAATCATAGAAGGCTTTTCCATGGGACAATTTGTCTAACTGGACTGGTGGATATCTGAGGTCTTTGAGATTACTCTGAAAACCTTTCCAGCTTCGTGTAGCTTCATTAAAAACTCTTGATCATAGGTTTTCTGTGATCCTTTTGCAAGACATGGTTCGCAACAGCAGATGTTTTTTTGAATAACAAGCTCAAATGTTCTAACCCACATTTCCAAGTGAGTGGAGTCATAGTCAATTTTCATTGATTTGACTCAAGGTTTGCTAACTACTGACCTCACTGAGCTTTTGCTGAAGTCATTAATCTTGGGATTTATGTACTTTTCCCACCAGCACTGTCAAAATTTGAAGGGCCTGTTCAAAGATTCATGATATGAAATATAATTGTGTTTTATTAGGTGAAGCACATTGTGTTTGTCTGTGCTTATGAATTAGATGCAGATCAGATCACATTTTGTTTACAATTAATGCAGATCATGCCAGATGGTTTACATCATTTTTTGCCACTGTAATAGTGCCATCATGTGGTGAGAAATAAGCTAACAAATATTGCAAAATGTTTTGGCTAAAATCTCAGCAACAATAGGGTATAGAAAATACTCCAGTGTCCATGGATTCAGTGGATGCTGAGGCAGAGGAGACTGATATAAGCCAGTCCCATAAATGTTTTGCTTCATATGCAGGATGTTTGTCCTGCATTTGTAATTTGCATTTTGCATTACTTTTTTGCCATGAGGCAAATAGAGTAGACTTTCACCTTGGACTTCACCAAATTATTGTGGGAATGAGAAAACATGACAAATGCAGCCTTCTGAGATTTTCCTGCTTTTTAAAAATATCTTTTTTTAGTATGATTTTTACAGTTTTTGTAAATCACAGCAGGTTTAATATGAGTGTTTTCATGGGCCTTTCTTTTGTCTTTCCCTGTCAGGGTTTGTCTCTGTTGGTGTTGGCTTTTCTGCTTAGGGCGGGGTTTAATCCAGCAGACAGTCCCCATATCTTATTGGCTCATGCCTCCTTTCTGTGGTCCTGCCACTGTAATGAAAAGAGGGAATTGAGCAGCACTGTGATGTCACCCCCTCCACCCATTCACTCTTGTCCTCTCTATGCCTCCTTCTCTCCTTGCTTTCATCTGCTCTGCTTGCTCTGTGACTGATGGTGGATGGGTGGTCATGTGATGTTATAATACCCTGGGATTTTCTACCAGCCATGGTCTGTAGCCTGCTTTCCTCCCTCTATCCATCCCATTCTGAAGAGAGATCGTCTACTATTTTTCTGCATCCAGCCGCTCCTTCCTGGAGCATCTATTGTTAGCTCATAGTGACGTTTCCTCGGCTCTGACTGAGCACTGAATGGTGTGTTAGAGCACTGTCTTTTCACACGCGTTGGAATATATGCTCAATGGTAACAGATAGCAGCAGGGACGTGGCAGCATTTGTACATGTGCCTGGTAAGTGGCAGAGGCTCTTATCTGTCAATATTATTAGCATTAAAGGGAGCCTTATTGGTTTGTTTATGTGTTTGTTCGTGTGTGTGTGTGTGTGTGTGTGTGTGTGTGTGTGTGTGTTGTTTATGTGTAATGCAGAAAAGATCATGTATTCTATGCTTCTCTTTCTGTGCTAATTGAGCTTTCCTTTCTGTCTGCTTCAACAAAAATACTTTCAATTAGTGATTAAACAATTATTGGTATTTTAACTGAAATCAATGTGTTGATTGTTGTGTGTACTATGTATTGCACCCGGGCTTTTCTTCAGGGTTTGAGTATGAGGGCGGAAATCTTCCTAATCCATTATTGATTTTTGTGCATTTTTCCCTTATTGGGCAGAACACAATGAGCTCCTCTACTGTTTATATCATCAACACAAACACAGCAACAAAGACAGACAGGGTGGTTTGTACAGCAGCCAACATGGAGCATCATTGGCTGGGAGCTTGTCTATCAATGTCACCATGGCAACCACAGTGTGGACCAAAATTATGGAGTGATATTGTCATCCAAACTGACATGCCCCTTTTTGGCTAAAACAGATAACGTGTAGATGTAGACAGCATGTGCTTCAAAGTTGGATTATCCAGTGTGGGCCACCAGTAAGGCATACGTTATATCACAGCAGAGTAAGTTAAATTGTTGTTAGGTCGAGGACATTTAATTACCAATAAGCCTTTTGGATGCATCAGCTACTAACAGGCCACGACATACAGTGACTGCCTTTAGGAGCCAAGAACAAAAAAGGATTCTGGCCTCAAACTCAGTCAGCTTGGCCACAGGGGCTGGATGGTTGTATGGTGTCTTCTTGCTTTGAGAACATTTGGGTTGACAAACAGATGCAGACAGAAGCAGCTTACTTCAGAGGTGAAGGTTATCAGTAACTCTCCATCACAGACTCAACAAAACAGCAGCACACAAACTCATCTCTTCTTCCTCTCTGTCGACCATCTATGCATGGCTAGCTTAAGGATGTTTGAGTACAGCTGCTATTATCAATACTCTTCATCACAATCATAATTAATTTCTATTTTTAATATAATTTATTAATTTAGTATCTGACAACAGCAATGTTACTATATCAATTTAATAATATCTCTAGAAAATAATCTAAACAAATAATTAATATTCTTTAAATTAATATAACGCTGACCAAAAATTAAAATGACTGTAGCACACAGAAAACACTATCACTTAGTGATCCTGTCTTCTGTCATCTTCCCTCTCACTGCTTATGTGGCTTTACTGCTGGACTTGGTGAGGAAGAGAGAAACAATTATTAGATCCCATTTTCAGCATTTTTACAGTTACCGGAATCTTTATTTTGGTCATCCAACTGCCAATAAATTAATTGAAGGAATGTCCCACTCACAGCACTATTCAAGAAGGCTACACAGTTACATTAAGGTTAGGGTATGGTGTTTACAGGTTTTGTTTGAGCAAGCTGATGGCAAGTTGCTATTTGTCTAATGTGCAGACTATGGTTAAAACACGCCAGTGATGAAAGGGAGGTAAAGCAGTTCAAAATTTGTCTTCATTTTTATAAGCTTTTTACTTACAAGGGATTTATACTGTTATACTGTCACTGTAATGATTACAGCTGTTGTCAGTTTGAGTAAACAATGTATTATCTATCATTTAGCCAATACCTGCTGACCTGCCTGCAGCAGGAGCTTAGCCCAACACTGAGAGCAGACAAGGCTGTATGTGCCAACATAAATTACAGCAAAGCCACATTTTCTGAGCAGTTAATCTCACTGCCAGCTTTCAAGTAGCAATAAGAGTGCACCTTGGTTATCATGTTGTTTTGGTCATGGGAATGCACCTCAGTAAAATTAAAAAAGAAAAACAAACAAAAAGGAAAAAACAGAAATAACAGCACACAGAATGTCTTGCCTTAAAGAATACAAATTCTTGAGATTGTAGGAATGAACCACAGCCTTTCTAAACAACAGGCTCTTGAGACTGCAATATATTAAGGATGCCACAACTACAAAAGGTCAGTGTAGAGAACAAGTAGTTTTTCTAATTAAGTCAACATAGTGCATAAATTAATGTTCCTTTCATAAAAAACCCAAAAGCAGCAGGAGATCCCAGCCAAAAGGAATAAAAGATGGGGAAACCACCAGACCAACCACGCAGTGGTCCATCGCACCCAGCTTCTCCCCCTTAACCTGCCTAACACAAAGATACCAAAAGATCAACAATCAAATCAAACAAAAAGGTGAACGGACTACAGCCCAAGATAAAATAAGGAAAATCTGACATCCTAAATGTAAAAAAACGTGCTGGGAAATAAAAGATGTAAACAAATTTTTCCACAAAAAAGGAGCAAACAGAAAAGAAGTATGGCCCAAACCTCAAGGGAAACATAGAACAACTAACAACCAAAACCTAGCTCCAAATCAACACTTGGCTCTTCCCAGGTGCCTGTATGTATTTGTTCTGCTCATTTAGTCCCAACCCCCTCTTCACTCAGTCATGCCATTGCAGTGTGAAATGTATGAATTTAATTCTGGCAATGAAATTGAAAATTGAAAATATTCATTTGACACCAGTTTTTTAACAATCAGTAAATATAAGTAGCAGGAGCAACCCACCTAAAACAACTTTAACAACTTATTTTTTCTCTGGACATAAATGAAATTATGAACAGGGGAAATGTACAGTCTATGTGCATTGGATAAGAAGAGAGCCTTGACCAAACAAAGGTGAGCAGACAGGGAGAGGTTGTCAGCTTTAGTTACACAAAGAAGAGACATGCTACTTCTGTTAACCCTTTGTGGACTATTCACAGGTGTGCTAGAGGGAGCCCTCTGGTCTGCTCATGTTTTTTTTTCTTGATAAGACATCGCTGCGTGATGCTGACACATTCTCTCCCAATTTATTTTGCAACACAGAAGAATCACAAGTAAGAATGACTAAAGGCACAGAAACGTGCATGGATAAAACAAGACTGTGGGTGTGTCTGCATGTTATTTAGCAGGGTGCTGTGCGGAATGCCACATGGCAGCATTAAGATAATCCCAGCCAATTCCTCTCCAATCCTCCAAGCAGAGCTGATCAGAGGCAAAGCAGGATGAGAAGGCTTTGATTCAAGCCTTTTCGGGTCCACTTTGTGATGTGTGTGTCCATGTACACATACTGTACATACTGTATGCACTGAGTGTGTTAAAAAGTGGAGAGAAAGGATGAAGTAGCAGCCTTGGAGACAGATTTAGGACCTTAATTGATGTGTGTGTGTGGAGTTTGCTGTCCATGCCTTATGCAGTATGAAACTGTATTTCTGAATTTGTCTTTCTGTCTTTATCTGTCTTTTTGATGACATACAGTATACAAACACAAAAAATGTGTATAAACCATGAATAAACCCTGCTATTAGATAAATGTAGAGAAGAAAATAACATAAATGTTCCCCTTGAGCTGTAACACTAATAAAGCAGTATGCAAGTAGCAAGTAGTATGTCAGTATAATGTGTGTGTAAAAAAAATACTTAATGGGTGTACAAATAATTCAGATTTACTATAGTACAGTCTATGATGCAGTGCTTAACTTTGCAGTACTGCATGAGAGAGGGTACAATCATAGGACCTTGTCATGGTAACATAATAACAACAACAACAACAACAACAACAACAACAACAACAACAATTCAAGCACACAGCCTTGAATGAGTGTTCACCATTGCTTTTCCAATTCTGAATGGTCAGACACAGTGGTGCATAGGTTAGCACTTCACTTCAGAGCAAGAAGGTTGTCAGTCTCCGCTAAGTGTTGTCCCCATGAAAGTATACACAGCTATACAGACAGCTATACAGACAGCAGAAAAAACAGAACAACCACTAGGGGGTGGCAAACACAACAATGGGTTCGTGGAGGATTAAAATTTAATGGTTGCAGGCTGCTGGTCTTAAAACAGCTGCTGGTGAGAGCAGTCAGCACTATGGATTATCAAAGCAAACAGTGAGGTGGGAGATGCAACACACTGCAGAGTAGAGGTGCCGCTTCATCATCATTGCTCATAAAAAACATTGATTTTACACCTTATGTAAAAATATTCACACACACATTCTTATACATAACACTAATGATAGACAGATAGATATTAGCAGTGTGTGTGTGTGTGTGTGTGTGTGTGTGTGTGTGTGTGTGTGTGTGTTATTGCCTGCACATGCATTAAATGGCAGTTGGATTATCAGATTATTGGTTTACCACCTTCATCTATCACCTCACCTCTCATTCTCATAATTCACCCATTATTCTGATTTTCTGATATGAAAAAAACCCACCATCAACTTTTGTGTATATGGTAAAAGTGTAATTTCTACTGCAGTCAGTGTGAATCATCATACTGAACATCCTCTTGCCCAGTGTCAGCTGTGACAGGCTCCATGCATGTATCATTAACAATAGTTTTGATCTTAATTAAAATATTACATTCTGCTATTATTTTGAGGAGTGTTTGCTTTTGAAAGCTGCTGAAACATGTATGGTTTCATTAATATTTTTCAGAATAAAGTATTTTCACTGAAATGAACAGGAGTACAATTCTAAAACTCCATTACTCCATTACTGGATGAACTGCAGAACATTACATTTTGCTGTTGTTAGAAAAGTTATGCATGGATAGTAGGTAACTGCCCAGATTATAGATGGTGCCAGAGAAAATTTAATTCTTTTTTCATGGATCTGTGTAAATGGGAAATTCATATTCAGTGGAATGGTGCTGTGGCCAGAAGTTGTGAGGATTTTATTTTGGAACAAAGAATTGAGCAGATTGATGACCTAACAGAAATTAAACATTTTATGAAAAGTTCAAACACAAAAAGAAAGGTTTACATACATCATATTATAACATCCTATGTGAGAATGTGTTTATAGACCTAATGTCAGAGTGTGTTCTACAGTATGCGACATTTCTGATGATATGTATTGAAACTGAATGCTTCAGGCTTCATGGAGCTGTGCAAAGAGACCAGGGAGCAGCCAGTCTTACACTGATTATAGAGTGGATGTACACGCAGGAGCTATTTGTGGGACTGCACACACACACACACACACACACACACACACACACACACACACACACACACACACACACACACACACACAAACACACACACACTCGAAAGGGAACACCCCTTTCCACTTGCTCCACAGAGATGGGGTGGATATCGAAAAATCTGTTTTGAGCCATACAACACAGATTTCACTTCAGAGTTTGTTTACACAAAACACAGCTCAAAATCTAACAATCTGATAATATACATAATTATAAGCAATAAAAAAGCTGCATGCATTAAAATGGCATTATAGGGACTAATATGATTTGTAAGAACAGTACAATAAACAAAAATATCATAGAAGCGTATTGTTGGGTCAAGCATGAATACTGTAACAGGAATTGTGAATTAAAAGGACATCCAGGATATACAGGGACAAGTGGCTCTACAAAAAACACAGTACATCCACACTGTGCACTGCAAGCTTCATCTACTTTGAGAGGCAATATAACCTACAATTTATAAGTAACTGTAGTCTTTTTGTATAGTGATGCAAATGTACAACCACACCGTAATACCACACATTCTACATCTCTGCGTAAATTATTTTATCTTGTTATTTATGTCTGAGATTTTATTTATGTGCATTAATTGCTTTTGTTGAAGGCGCTTAGTAACTTTGTTTTTGAAAGGTGCAAAATAAAGTTTTTTTTAATGACCTGTAATTTGTATGATGTTACTGCTAATGTACATTAGTATGATCTTTGAAAAGATATGGGCACATCACAGTGTGCAGGCACAATGTTTAATTGTTGGTCTGGTCACATCTGATTACATACAGGAGACAGCTTTATAACCAACATTACCACTGAAAGCAATTTAAAAGCCTTCAACAACATTTTTGAACAATGCCCCAATACATAATAAACAAATAAAAAATATTTTGGGGTGTTTTTTAGCGTTAAGCTCTGATACTTTAGATTGTGTGACAAGCCAAAGCAGGTTACTTTTGCACTGCTGGTATTGAATTGCTGTGGCTAATTTCCTCTTAGCTATATGCTGACCAAAGTGTTTTCCAGTGCATTACAGCTGAAACATCTGTTCATGACCGCTGCCACTTTCATTTTCCTGCAAGAGTCTGTTTCAGCATTATTTTCAAGAAATGATTCAAAAGAATAAAGCAGAGCTTAGGGTTAACACTTAACTTTTGAATTTAAAAAATACTGCTGCTGCCTCACTGACTGCCTGACTTTTAGCAATGCAGTCACACTTGTTAAAACATCTGTATTGTGTTTGTAGTTTCCTTTCTTCCATAGTTTGTTCAAGATATTTTTGCATTCTCTAGTGGGTTTGTGGTAGTGCTAAAACCTGAGCAATTTCAACACTGTCCTTCTCATGAACTTTTTAAGTAATGTGAAAATCTGGACTGTGGTTTTCCACACATAAAGCAGTAACTGTTTTTACTTACTGAGGAAGCTATCCTTAACAGATGTGTCTTCAGTATTGCCAATCCTAACTTTGTGAGCCTCTGACCTTTCCTACAAGGCATTTCAAGCCGTTTTGTGCAACTGCATCTTAAGGCAATGACTCTTCTCCAATGAGATGTCCACTTTGTTGAATTTCTTTAGTGAGCTCAGTGTAGGATATGTTAACAGTTTGTGAGAGATGTTTAGCATGCTTGAGGTGTTTTGAGGTTTTCTCACATGCTTGCTCCTGAGCTGTCTGAATAACTGTGAGTATAGTCCTCACTTGAAATTTCAGCATTCTGAAAATAGAAAAGTAAGAAAAGTAATTACACTATTTTGTCTTTTAACAAAGTATATACAGATAAAGTATACTTACCCATGGGAAGGTTTCAAGGTTGGTCTAAACATTTTTTATCATAACAGGATATGTGCCAGAAGCAGGTGCAAACTAGATAGTAAAAACTAGTAGTATTATGAACATGAAGTCCATTTATGTGCTTCAGTCTATAGCTATGTATGTGCATGAGTAAAGGATTAAATAATGCTTTTCAAAATAGCACCTTTTTAGAACATCTTAAAAATTATTCTATGCAACTATGTAAACAATCACAGATTTGACTCTCAAAGACAGTAATTACCACCAGAGAGGAGTTGTGTTTTTCTATAGGCAATATAAGAATTTGAATAGTTTCCAATGGTGGATACTGTTGAATGAAAACACTTAAAAGGGTAAGTTAAATTAAAATGGTCACTTTTACTGTAATGGAAGAGTGAGGACCTCTGTAATAATATGTGCTTTATGGCAAGGTACTTACAAAAAATCTTGTTTTAATCAGAACAAAATGCTCACCCTTTCATCTCGCACCAATCTGCTTCATTGCAGAAAAAGGTCCAATATAGCTGCTGCATTTGTCTCGGTTTGACAATACTGAGGAGAGCAACTCATGTTTGCAGTCCTGTTGACAAAAATAGTGGTTATTGGATTATACTATGAATATCAATTTATACTTCATATGATTAGTTGCAGAGCTATGTACTTAAAAATAATGTTACCGAAAAGCAACTTTTTGATTCTGAACTGAAAATAATGATAAAATAATTTTGTTAATATAGAACATACACACACACACACACACACACACATACAACTGTTCCACTATGATCCCATTTAAAGTGAGATAATCTTAAATGAGAGAGGACATGTACTGTACCTTCCCTGGAGCATCCTTTGCTGCCAAGCTGACCAAAATATTTGACTTTTTCCTTGTCTGGAGTCCCCTGTAAAATATGAAAGAATTGTTACAATACTAGAATAGAAATCAGAATAATTTTGAGATTTTTCTTAGTTTCACTTAAGCATTTAAAAATATCTTTAGTATACATTTCTTCTTGTATAAGTCAGATCTAGAGCATACTCTTTATAATATTATTTAAAGAGATGCAACAGTTCCCACCATGGGCAAGCACTTGGTGACAGTGGCAGAAACAGGGACAGGGTTGTCCACTGTCTGCCTTGACCTCACGGCCTCACATTGTGGCAGCAGCTGAATACTCCTCAATGGAACAAAAACAGATCATTAGTTAGGACACGTGACAAACTTTAAACAATCCTTAAACACAGGCTTTTATCCACTTGAACTTAACTCAGTGAACTTTATATCAAAACCATCCTTGTCTTTACACAGGAATGAAAAATATGCTGCTTCATTTTCAGGCTTTATCTTAGCCCTCCTCCACCTTGTCAGCTAACACAAAGTTTGTATTCAAATTCTTCTTTAATTTGTCAGATTTATAAAATGATGGGCTTGAAAAATCATGTGAAATTATTTCAATTATTTTCACTGGAAAATGCCTTGTTCAGTAATTGATAACATCTCTGTTAATAGCTTTTACTTTTTTGTTTGCTACTTTACAGCCAGTGTTTGGGTCATTGGAGTTTTTACTATTGGTCCTACTATTGGTGAATGAGACCTAATGTTCCATCCTGACAAACACTCCTTAGGTGTTACAGTCTGCAGGAGGGAAAGGAATGGGTTGGTCCAAAGTGTTTAGGAGAAGAGGGGTCTTCCAGCGGAGTGTTGTGACAGCTTTCTTTTCGCACATTTTATTTATCTATTGTTTTTCCTATACAAAAACATCTGCACTAACCGAATTATGAGGACAGTGACCCGGTCCACATAGTAATATATTTAATGTACGTGTAGCGTGGCATGCATTCAGATCAAATGTTCACGTAATAATAACAATGGAACACATGGAGGAAAAGTGCAGACAGGAAAACACACACACACGCTGCTAAATCAGCAAGTGCAATAATTATAATTAAACACAAACACAAATATTTGGATGAGTACACTCATCCTTCACATGCACAGTGCCCAATCCTGAATCCCTTTGCATTTAAAATTGTTTCAGTACTATTTAATATCAGCTGTATTTCTGTGGTAAAAGTGTGCAATTTTCTCTCAGTAACATGTTATTGCCAGGAGGCAGTTTCCCATTTCCCTTATTGTCAGTGTTTTTTTTTTTTTTTTTAGCATGATCACAAATGTTCCATAAGTTTAATTAGGGGGAACCATGATGATGAAGGTATCCTAACCTTAATGATGTAGCCATTCTAACTTAAACCATGATCTTTCCCAGTCAAGTTGTTTTTGTGCCTAATACTAACTTAACCACAGTACAGATTTATTTTACAGCTGGTTTCGGAGGGCGCAGGCAGAGGATATCATATTAATGATAGGGGTCACGGATCAGAAAAGAGGACATGGAAAAGCCATGTAATTTTTCATTTCATTTAGTTGTTTTAGGGAAGGTATGGAACACAGAATGTAAAAAGTAATTAATTTTAGTTTATTAGTTAATTAGATTTTTCAGAACTTGTTTTAATGTTGTGGCAGATCAGTGTATATCTATTGCCTGTTATGAAGATTTTATTCTGAAGCACCACTAATGGGCTTTAAAACTTATTTTGCAGTTTCACTTATTTCCCATAGCTTCATGGCTTGACCAAGTCAAAACAACAATATACTTGTTTGAATGCTGTTTGTTGTACATGGAGCTGGTCAAATCATTCACTTCATGACATAAAATACTAAAACAGAACTGTGGACAATTACTGTTAACTAGCTAATTCTGTGGCTTATTAGTGCCACAGCAATTAACATACATTATAGTGTTTACTCATTCTTCCTAAATGAGGTCATGGTAAATATATATGTGACTTTCATGTCAGTACAGTATAAAGTGAAGATGCTGAAGTTGTAGTTTGTCTTTGTTTAAAGTTGAAAAGACATGGCCATTCAGAAGGAATGCTGACAACCCTAGTTAATATCTGACCACAACAACTGGTAATATTGCAGGGATTATTCAGCCAGTGGAAAGCAAGACAAGCAAAAGACACAAAAGCCTGTTCATTATTAAATTAACATATATCTTAAAACCCCTATTCTGATTGATAGTGTGTCCTAAAATCCTGTGGCTTGAAAAGGTGCTAAGAGTCAAGACTGGAAAATATGAGACACATACATTTAGAGGTTCATAACCAGTATGTGTAACTGCAAACAAAGGAGACTGCAGCAGCATAAAGGTTCTATCCACGCTGGCATTCCTTCCCCTACAAATATGAAAAATCAGTGAAACCACTGATTCAATCGAAGGTCTGCACCTTTCTCATTTTGTCTTAACAGGACTGACAGATGATTTCCATCCATCCATCCACCATGGTTTTCAACCAAAAATGCTCTGAGCCATCTTGGTTACTTCACAAACCTGATGAATCTTCCATACAGTACTTCTGAGACAATCAGATTTAAATTAAAATGAGGATCAGTCCAAATGAGGAGGGGCTGCCCGTCTCCTCCACAATATTGAAAGTATTTGCCCATTCTGACAGACAGAGACAGTCTTCTGCAGCTGGCCATGCCAGGCAGTCCAAGCCACAGACATGGACAATATGGTAACTGACATTGGACATTGAAAAATAAAAACTATTTGACCTAAAGCCGGTTTGGCCTGGAATGGGTCGGCAGTTCAGAAGTCTTCTAACATAGACATTCCCACTACAAACTTTCATATAAGAAATATAACCAAAAATAATATGACCTGACCATGTGCAATGCATCCAGCTAGTGTTACAGTGGTGCTGTCATCAGTGCTGAGATCCTGAATGAATCAGTTTGTACATCAGAGGCAATGTAGGGTAGATCCAAGCCTATGAAGTACAAACATAATCCCACCTGAAGGCCTGGGGCTGAACCAGGCAGTGTGCTGTCAGTATTGATTGTTATCAATCACAATATTCTGCCCTCTTGCTCTATTTATGGTTTCCAATAGACATCACTCTGTCTCACTCTATTTCCATCCTATATAGCCCCTCCCATTCACCCAAATAAGCTCTTTTCTGAATTTATCTTCCTCCATCCTCTCCTCCACTCATTGTTTGTACCTACTTTTCTTTCTCTGCAAACTGGCTGCCCAAGTATTACGGTCGTCGCCATGGTGGCAAGTGTTTGTGTGTATGTGCATGTGTGCATGCATGTGTGTGTCACAGAGACAGAGAACAGGTACTTAAGCTTTTAATTCTCATCACATGGCAGTCACTAGCAAGCTAAAAAAAACAACATAGTTAGTATCTAGCATTTACACTTTAAAGAATATTTCAACTGGTTTTAAAAAGTTACTTCTTTCTCCAACATCATGTATTGTGACTGAAAATCACACACACACACACACACACACACACACACACACACACACACACACACACACTCATGCAACATATGGAATGAATGTGTAGTTAATCCAATGCAAATGCACCCAGACACAATATATGGAGACAGGATGTTAGCAACCTTAACACAAACACACACACACACTTACATAATTTTCCTTACTCTACCTTAACTATGACTAGTAAACCTAACCCTGATCCTAACCTCAAGACATGTCTTCAGCTTCAAATCAATTAATCATTAATATAATATATAATATAACGGTCCCCACAACATAAGTAACACCTAGACTGCACACACACGCACACACACACACACACACACACACAAGACACACCTTTGTTTCTTGTTTCAGTTTTGTGTGTGTTATAGGCTTGTGTGGACATGTAAGTGAGAGTAGTGAGCATGTCCAGGATGAGTTGCAGCCTTCCGGTCATGTGCCTCATCCAGTCTTCGAAACCTCCTTTGAGCCACCTCCGTCTCCTCTGTCTCTTAATCCAGGAGCCCCTCCCTATACACCTGTGTTTTACCGAGAAGCCCTCTCTGACTAATGCTGAGTAACAGTAACACCCATAATCACAGTGACTCCTGCAACACTCGCTCAGACACACAGGAGACTGTGGATGTGTGTTTGATGTCTGGTTGAAGAGCAGTGGATCTCTCAGCCAGCAGGGGGCCTGCATTGGCTTAACTGCTTCTGCTGTTCGGGTTGCCAGAGGGCTGGAACCTATCGCTGCTGACACTGGGTGAAGGCGGGGTAGATCCTGGACAGGACACATAGACAACCATTTACACTTACAGTTGCACCAATGCATCAACCTAATCTGCATTTCTTTGGATGCAGGAGGAAGTAAGAGTACGAAGGGAGAACATGCTCTCTATTTATCTAAACTCTATTTTCTGTCATAATTATTATTTAATTTTTGTTTAGATTTAGTAATGCTGTACAAATTATGTGCTACAGTATATCTACTGTCAGTTTATGACATGCTACTTCTCAAAATGAACATTTGAGGGTGGGAACTGGTGGGAACAACAACACAAAAGCAAGCACGCTCTCAACAGCTACTGTGTCATAAATACAAGAGTCCTTATGCTTCTAACATCAAGTCACATTTATTCTGTGGAAGTTCTTTTTTTTAGGAATGAGGTTTAATTAGAAGTCAGCATGAAAACACATGCCCCCAGACTCGCCTAGTCACTGTCCCCAGGCTTACGTCTCAGGTTGACCTCTAATGCACTGTTAGTTGACCTATGAGTCAAAGCTAAGTTTAACTGTGATGTCACAGCTCACAGTTTTTCATGAGTCGCAGTTATTTCCTAATACAAACTTTAAACTCAGATCTTTATCAGTCTCTAGTATGTATGCCAGTCACATAAGTGCTCCCAAATAAACTGGAGTAACCCTAATCAGTCATTTTGAGCTACTTTAGTACTTAAATTTCACAAGAAATGCAATTGCAGCTGAATCATTTGATACATTTATTATTATTATATTTCATATTAATTATTATTCATTTTATGTTAACGTAATTAGTATATTAAGTTATGTATTTGGCAAGTAAACGTTTTCAGACAGCAGATTTGTTTTGCAGCACAATATCCACTTAAAGTGACAACAGCATTATTACAACTGTTTTATGTTTCAAAGGTTTGCAGTGACTCCAGCCACAATGTGTGTGTATTCATATTTAAGAGAAGTCACCTAACCACTAACCTCCAAAGTGCTTCTGCTTCTTAAAGTTAAATTAAGTTTATATGTTTTTATGTGTCCCACCACCTCCTGGTGCCCTGCTGCTATTAATCAATGCAGGCTCAAAGAATTTGAGTGCATTGAATTCAAAGAGTATGGTGCCTCTGAACATAATCCAGCCAGAAATGGCATTTCCTACCAAATGTATTTGCTGTCACGGTTCAGGTGTGTAATATCAACGGAGACACTCGTGTTACCACTAACACACACACTGTAGTTTATTTTGATAAAGTCACACACGCACTGGTTGCTACAAATATTCACCAAATGTGGATTAATCAACCACTGAAAGAACACTCTCTCCTTTCCTGCGGCATTTGTTGTCAATAAGAAAAAAGTAGAAGAACATGAGCCTCATCCTTTCAAGTAGGTTCAGTTAATTTGGTTCACTCAAGCTTTTCACAATAAGCCCTGGTTTCTTTATATAACACTTCTCTTTCATAGTGGACTCTGTCTATAGGAATGAGTCTGGAAAATATGACTCCACAATCCAACAAATGTAATAATCTGAAGAATATGACCATTTTTCAGTCACCTATTTTTTCAGCCTGCTGTTACTGTTTCTGAAGTACAACTTCAGCTCAGTGTTGTTGACATTTGTGTACACCCTTTGGGTGTCTGCCATGCAGACTCTGAACTGACTATTGGGAAAATATGGAAAATGCTTTTTTCCCATTTTGAGAAATTGACAGGAAGGAGTGAAAATGGTCAGGGTGAAGGGGTCTGACTTGTATGCTAAGTGGGAGATGAGGCAGAGGATAGGAAAGGGTGGGAAGCAGAGGGGGAGATGGAGGTAGACAGCAGTGAGGAGGAAAGAGGGAGGAGGTGATTGTTTCTGGGGCTTTGGAGGTTTCAAATTTCCCTTCTCTTTCGATTCTCCACTCACATGCAGCTTCAATCTCTTCCTGTCTTTTCCTCTCTCTCCTGTTTTCTTCAGACCAGCGGGACTTTTTGCAGACTGGCCCATTCCAGCCAAGCCCAAGCATAGTGTAGGTGGCTGCTAGCAGCAGGAAGCCTGGAGAAGAGAAAGCAACAAAGAAGAGAAGTGAAAGAAGCGAAGGAAGAGATGGTAAAAGAAGGTAAGTGCTGCTGCACGTGTTCTTTATTTGAAACACTGAGGGCAGAGAAGGAGGGGCACAGTGAATGATCTCCAGTTTCTGCTCTCTTTGTGTTCAGTTTCGGGGGAGACTGATGCATGGGTGTGTATAGGTTTGTTTTCATATCCCAGTGGGGACTGTTGAATGCACAGTAACCCATGGAGACTCTAGTCAGTGTGGGGGCAAAATCTAGGGTCTTTTTAGAGTTTTAACTTGGTTTTGGATGTTACAATTATGTTATGCTAGGGTAAGGGTTAAGGTTAGGCATTTGGTTGTGATAGCTGAGGTTAGGATAAAGGGCCAGGGAATGCATTTTCTAAATTGTTAGTATTATTGAACTGTTCCTTGTTCAGACATGCAGTGATGATTTATTTCATGGCAGGGAGCAGTGAAGGGACTTACAGACAGGCAAAACGGACCAGACTGCACATGCCTTTTCATGATAGTACTAGTAGCAGCAAGTCTCTGTAAAATTCAAGGCCTGTCTTGTTTCATGTTTTTGTGCTGTTGAAAGTCTCTCCTGCATCTTGTCGCCCTGTGGCTGGACAGCTCCTCCTTCCTGACTGAAGACATATTAGGACTATTCCTTTGAACTGACAGTATGCATATCTAATGTGCAATGTAGAGGAAAATAATCATGTTAATATTTAAACTATTGATTGACATGCTAGAGCCCATGCCTCAATATTGTTAAGTTTTCCTCATATTCCTTAAGTTTTGCTCATCATCTGGACTGTGTTCAGAAAGCACAGGGGAGACTGTGTGTTCTGCTCCAGTACTGAAGTCAGCAAGATACAGGAACTTGACTTAGGTCATGAGCCTGTAGCATTTACTGACAAATTACATGGCTCCATTCGCAGATAGACTGCTATCTTCAAAGTCCTTGTGCTGGTTGCCAACCTCAAACACCTGCTCTCTGTACACAGACAACCTACACACAGAGCTATTCCTTAAAGGAACAACACTACCTGTGCAATGATAAGCTTACAGTCTTAAACTTCTCAAACTTGCTGCAGGTGCTGCACAGAGAGGATAAATCATTTACCTGTTCCTGCTACATCTTAATGCTGAAAGAAGAAAAGACTATGGAAGTAGTTTTGTGATGTACATATGCACTCTGCACACATACCTGTAAATGTGTATAATAATGCATGCAATATCATGACTGAGCTCAGAAGAGTGGATGCTCAGTCAAGGACAGCTTGACAAGGACAGTTGTGGTTCATCACCCATTAAAGATCCCAGGATTATCTGCAATGCGCATGCACAAATGTCCAAACCATACTCATCTGCTTAACAAGCCCCAACAGAACATGATCACACACTGGCAGTAAATTCCAAGGTTGATGCAAACAGACAATATCAGATCCTGTGTTGGATGCAGCACTGTTCTTGTGGGTATTTTTGGCAGGCACTGCTTGCCATGCTTAGTGTATGCTTTAAAGTGTGCTGCTGATTGTATAGCTTGGGAGTTATGAAGAGGCAATAATATGCAAAAGCAGATGAAGGCATTTCTGGCACTTCACTACTTCTACTGTGCATGAAGAAAGGTAAAGAGTTGAGGAGGTCAGAACTCCTGTAACATCAAAGAACAATTTTATTTTCAGACCATAATGTGTCAGCTTGTGGCAGTACTTGCTTTTATAAGACCAATGTTGCAAGAGTTTTCACCTGTTGTCACAGAAGTAGTGTTTTTGGCTATGTTGTGGAGACATTATGAGGATTTGGGACATTGACACCTTGAGATTAATGGCAGAGCAGTGGATTTAAAATGGTGGTAATTTCTAGTATTCTAGTATTATTTTTGAGATAAGCTGTAAATTAATATATAGTTTTAGCATAGAATTTTGTATTTCCGTCATAAAGTAAAAGACTGGCTATTTCTTTTCTTTTATTCTGTGTTTACATTGTTTAAGAAGAGATATCTTGTGGTTTCCTAACTCTGTTGTCTCTTAGAAGCAATAGAGGAATTAGTGCATTCAAGTGCCAAAGAACCTTCAGAAAGGCTGGATGGATGGGTGAACAACCCGCCTCATACCAACAGTCAATACTGTTTTTCCTTTAACCGTGACCATGACTGCTGTCATTCCCTAACCTTTAGCAATTAATATAGTTGTTGAATTAATCTCAGAAGTAGCAGAAAAGACATATGAATCTTTTTTGACCATTATAAATGGTAATTTTCTTGAAAGCTACTGATAAAAAATATTGTCCTGCTGATAGGAGTCACAGATCAGAAAGAGCTCACATGGATTGGTTTGAAAGATGTTTTTGAGAGAGAAAGGAATTACTGTTGAATGCCTAATCTGCAGTGTACAAGTCTGCCTGCACACGTGCTGCCTGCATGCCTGTACAGGAGTGTGTGTGTATGTGTAGTTCTTCCATGCAAATCACTATAAATATAGATCAACAGAAGCACACTTAACTCCACCCACCCACCCTCTCCTTTTCCCTCCAAATTTCTCAGTGCAGATTTGACACACACTTCCTCCTCCTCCCCCCATTTCTATCTGAAACAACCCTGGCCTCCATCATTTTCACATTTTGCTCTCATCCTACTCCCCTTCCCTCTGTCTCCTGTGGACAGCTGACTCGTGGACAGGGGGACATAGAAACAACTGGATCTTTAGAGGGAAGTATCTGCTCTTTTCTCAAGGGCAGCTCTCCCCATGCACACATGTGGATTACATTCCCCACAGAGGAGCATTTTGTCTTTCTTCTGTCAGAAATGCCAACTACTTGTCCATACCTCCACAGCAGCTACAGATGGCATATGAGACTAAGACACACACGCACACACAAGGACACACACTCCTTTACATACACAGTATAGAGTACATTTTTAAGTTATCAGTTGGGCTACTGACTTACTTAACATTGAGGGGGAGCCCATATGTTGCTCATGGTCATGATCCCAACCTGATAATAAACATCCTTTTCCATATATTGTTTGACACAGAATCACATTGCTTTCTATTCTGGACTGGATGTTGTATATTGACCACTATGTGTTTTTAGTGTCTTAAAAAAACAACAATCAATAAGGGTTCGGGTTTAACTTTTATAGGTGAATACATGTCACATAACTTATTCCAAACTTTCTTCTTGTTAAAATGGCAGTTGGAAGTGTGTCTTGATACTGGATGCCAATGATGCTTTATTTTTTATTGTTTATAGCCTCCATTTAGATATATGTCTGCATGTGACAAACACTTTACTTCATACTGTTGACACATCACATGTTCAAACTCCAAGGGCACCTCTGCATCTCATATTGACCATTTCCTGGTACAATTCTCAACTGATCATTTGAAAACCTCCTATATATAACATACCAACAAGTAATTGCTCTTGGAAAAGAGGTAATTTTAACTTTTTATTAACATTATTTTCTTGCAAGTATTAAAAATAGTGTCCCTCAATTACTCTCATTTCTTATTTATGCATTTATGGAGATATGACTCAAAATGAGATATGACTGAAAATCTCTCAGTTTTGAAGAATAATAAAAAATGACTGGATCCAGATACTGATCTGGATCACTCCCATAATTTAATGGTTCTGGGTTAGGCCATGAGCCTCCTCAAAGAAAACAAATGGAGGCAACATGAATACTATTAGATGCTGTCTTTGGGAATTATGAGTAATGATAATACCAGGAGACAGGAAAACTGAAAATGGAAACTATCTCATCTGCTTGTCACTAATATAGGACTTCTTTACTGAAGCCCCTTTCAAAAATCCCACCAACATCTGGCCTTTGTCTTCAGTGGGAAAGAGAACAATCAGCATCAGCATTCAGTTCAAATGAGTCTGCAAAAATCCCAGGTCTTTATCGTTTCCAGCTCTAGTCAGCCGTGACAGAAACAGGAAACCTGGGTGGACATGCTTGTTTTAGCCGTTTTCATTGCGTTTTCATCAAACATGATTAGTTGGTGATGAGTGTGAAGAAACTACAGCAAAAGATATAAAAAACAAAAAAGTCACTGGCCTCGATGCTTTTTTCTGCTGCTCGCTAACCCAATATACACACCAAAAGAGAATAAAATTTAAAGAAACTCATACATTGGCAATGGGAAAGAAGTTGATGCTTTTTAAAACAACAACAACAAAAAAAAACTACTACGTTTTGGTTTGCAAATGGGAATGAGACTTTCCTGGCGACAGGCTTGAGTCTCCTAAAGTTGTGTTTTTCTACACATCTTGTCAGTTCTCTCTTGCTTCCTTCATCCTCTGCTTTCATGAGGTTGAAGAGGGAAAGGAAGACACCCCTCTAAGACCCAGTGCACCAGTCGGGGTGTGCTTTCAGGCAATTGTAAAATGACACAAAGTAAGGAAATTAAAAGTGCAGCTAAAGGATATCTAAATATCTAAAAATCTATCAAAATGTGCCACCACAAATGTAAAGGAAGCAGTTTAAATGACCCATTGTAGCCCATTGCCTATATGAATTATGACTGTGGTCTGTCACTAAAAGCAACCCTGTTTCTGTATGAGATTGTGATAAAATTCAAAAAGTAGACCCTAAAGAGCTGTCAAAGGTTTTCCACGATGTTCAGCAAGGTGTGTGATTTTGCCGGGAATGAACGCCAACAATAAACAGTAATTTTACATTATTTGGCATGGCATTGCTCACAGAAAAGAAATCCTGTGTGTGTCCACCAGGGGGCAGTATGTGGCAACCTTTCT
Organism: Psettodes erumei; assembly: GCA_016785225.1. Taxonomy (NCBI): domain Eukaryota; kingdom Metazoa; phylum Chordata; class Actinopteri; order Pleuronectiformes; family Psettodidae; genus Psettodes; species Psettodes erumei. The sequence continues at coordinate 564,154 of JAFBJZ010000008.1, read as the reverse complement.
GTCACCTTGTGAAAAGTGAAAGTAGGTTGTTGTTGCCAACTGGGCCAGACATCAGTTGCCTTTGTTTGGTGCTCTGCTTTAAATGAAACCAGGCCAGCAAGTCATTTATTAGAGGCATCTGTTGGAGCTGCTGTGGCTGCTGGAGAATCTATGAGATTACAAACCACCTAAACTGTAGCTCTGTTTGCATGGCCAGAAGGTGGGGAGGCTGATACTTCCTGACATCCACAATAACTGCAGTGGTCCTCCTGTTTACCGTAGGGGTGAAAACTGTTATGGCAAAAAAACAGATATTGCCCATTATTCTTTCCACCTGCAAAAAACTTTGTCCAAAGTGATCAAATGATTATTCAGTCTTATATTTGAATGATGTAGAGGCATAGTCCACATGTAAATGCAACACAAACAGATCGATATTCTGATCATCCAAATAATGACTGAAAGAGAAAGGGCTTTCAAACACCTTACCGTCCTTGAAACGCAGTCCTCTAGAAATGACTGTAATACAGTATACATGTCACAATAAGATGTCTAATGTCTGATATGTAATATTTCAAGCTGACATTCAAAATATTTATATTCCCTAGCGTTGTTTTATAGGATGATACTCCTGCTGTTTTATGGTTTTCTGTGGGAAAACAATTGAACACTGTCAATGTTGAACATTTGGCAGATATGTTAAGTATGAACATTTTGTGACTTGCAGATAGTAGTCAGCCAAAGATTGGAACTTGCTGAAAATGCATATCAGGGATATTTTCAACGGTATGCTCCACAACAGGGAAGGATCTGATGGATAATTGGTAAGTTCATACAAACTCAGTTTCAGTTGTAGGAGTTCAATGTCCTGTGTGCTATCAGTGTTTCCTGCATACCAGCAATTACTAATTAAGTTGGAGTCATGTTGTGAGTGAGACATGTTGTTTTACTTTAAATCTCTGCAGAGCGTGGCCTGAGCTCCTGGCCTGATTGGCCTCATTAGAGCAAAGAAGATGCTACTAATCTAAGACGACTTCTTGTCCTTAGTCATATCAATACATTGATTAAAAAAAACAGTCTGAGAGATACAGAGGAGAGTCAGATGATGCCTGACAGTGGAGGAAGCTCCACATTACAGATGGATAATGTTTTTCTTCATTAATTCTGTACATGCAAAATATAGTCAGAATGCAATAGAATGAATAATGATGGCCAAAACAGGAGAGGATGTCTTCATGTAGTCCAGCAGAGCGCACTCCAAATCCATTGACAACACACACAGAACTCACAATGAATAGAAAGTTTAATATTCTTTAATAAATTATTTGTCAAAGCAAGAATCCTTCTCAGAGCATAGTGATTTCAGTGCAAAAACTGGCACAGAAGCTTGGCACAAAAGCTAAAAGAAAACTTTTTCTAAAGGCTGCTATATTGTTAATCATCTCCTTCCAGTCAATGCTGAATTGGATTTATTGAATGTTGATTTATTGTTCATAACAAAAACAACAATGAACTTCAAGAACTTCAATTAGCAATCAATCATGAAAACATTCTTCCCAAATTTGTGTATTCCTTTTTCATAAACCAAAGGTTTTTACTTTCCATCATGCTTTCTTATGTTCCTCTCCAATTTCATCTGAGCTTTAGAAAAATATACAGCTACTACTCAGTCCTGTACTATTACAGTGAGGGATAAAGAAAGTCACATTGACTGTTAATCACCTGTACACCACAGAATGTGTACAGGTATTCAGGTATTTTTTTATTTTATTTTAATGCTCCTCCATGTCAGTAATATTATGATTTGTGTACAGCTTGTGTAGTGTAGCCACAACATTTAAACCACTTACGAGTTTTGATGGTCTGCCTGTTCACTGTATGTAGTATTAAGGCATCACAGAATGTGAATGATTGGATCAAATCATTTCTGCAGAATTCATGACATTCCTGCTGCCAATTTCATGTTCTCCCACATCCTACAGACATTTGACTGGATTCACATCTGGTGACTGGGAAGGCCACTGAAGTTCATTGAACTCACTGTATATTAATGTAACCAGTCTTTGACTGCTTTTACTGTTGACATCATTCTGCAAGGAGCAATTAGAAGATGGTAAACTGTGGACATCAAGGGATGCACATAAAATAAAATAATCCTTTATTAATCCGACATTAGCATTCACGAAAAAGTGATTGGTATTAATAGGATGTAAAGTGTCATTTGCTGACCTCTCACCATCAGGTGTTTTTGTTTCTGTCTCCATTCTCAATATAGAATAGAATATAGAATATACAGAAAGCCTTTATTGTATGTGTACAACAAAATTCAAGGTTGTACCAATTGAACAATGGATATGTGAAGAACTTCCCAGAAATGACAACGCCACCTGGGGGAATTTCAGCCCCAGGAAAATCATTCAGGTTCTTGCACTCTCACATAGACGGATTTATGAGCAATTGACAATTTTATTAACAATAAAAGTAGTCAGTCACAGTTCACACCAACACACACAAAAGGGAAACTAATCTAACTACCACTCAAAGCAAACATGCAAAAGAACAATAAAAAAATGAAAAGAAATTGAATTAGTGAAAAATAATCAAACTAGTCAAACAAGCAAAAGGTTAGAAATACAAAATAGAAACAAACTTAAGTACAGAAAATAAACATTAATTAAACAGGCAAAAATCAAAGAAAGCAATAATTATCACTGCAAAACAAAGCTCAAAGAAAAGCAACAACTAAATAAATCAAAACAAAGGCAACGGAGAAACTAAATACACAAAATGGCAAACCAAAATCTTAACCATGCAAAAGAGAAAATAAGAAAATATCTAAACCAACCGAACTGAACAGAAGCCACAAAATGAACTACATTGATGAACTACCAGCCACAAAGCTGGTTAGCGTCGGTGCGAGCGTGAATACTAATGATTAAAACGCTCCACATCGAGAGCAGCCGCCGGGGTCCATCACCAAACGGCGCGGGAGGTGAATGCTGGCACGAATTAGCATACACAAGACAGCAGTGGCGTCTATGGAGATGGCTGCTGCATGCACTTCCTCGGGTGCCACTAATCAGCAGCAGCGGCAGCAGAGCCCCCACAGTGGAGGGGGAGAGCAGCGAGCTAGGAAGAGAGAAGAAGGTGAATTGGTGGCCAGCGAGCCGGTGGTGGCTAATTACGTGAGCGGACCTACCCAGCGAGAGCGGCCCCAAACAACAGCCAAACAGCACAACCGGTCCCCAGCTCCCCACGGTCGGCGGGCGGATCACGCACTAAACACAGAGAGCGGCATCATGCCCGAGCCCACATGAACCGCAGACACCACCACGACGGCAATAACTTACAGAGTCAATGAAAGGCGAAGGAGCTCCGGCACAGCCACGCCGACAAACCATGCACCGCCACCAGCACCAGACCAAACAGGGAGGACACAAGCAAACTGAGCGCCGCATTTGCTAACTGCTAATATAGGGTGGGTCGCTCCGCCTGGTAATCACTGCGGAGGACCCACACCTGCGGCAGGTGCAACCCACAGAAAGGGGAGGGGGAGCGCAGGAGAGCGTCCTGCTACAGTACCATCATTGCACATGTACATCACTGTATCTGATGAACCTGAGGGTTGTATACAATATCTTAGCTGTTTCTAGAACTGTTTTCTTCTGGACAGAGATGTCAGACTTCGTCCTGAAGTCTACTGGAGCCATTCTTCTAGTTTGGAGGTTACAGCCCCAAGTGCTCCAATGGCACCACAGAGGCCTTCACCTTCCATATCTTCTGCACAGCCTGCACCTTGGGTCCCGGCAAGTGTGGTAGACCCTGGCCTCTGTGGATCCTGTGCATAGTGTCTATTAATATGCTGCTATCATTTACACCTCTGTGTTGTCTTTTGGACCAGACTTTTTGAGCCAATGATATGATGACTCAATATCAGCCACTTCTTGTATTTGTCGGTGGTACATGCCATGCAGGGGCTTCTCCTTTCATGGTGCTTACACTTCACCCTACTCCTTATGCTCAGTTGTCTGCTGTCTGAGATACTCATCTAGCAGGTCGTCCCTTGGGGTCATCTTCCTGATGTACTGATGGATCTTTGTTGTTTCATCCGGGATAGTGACTCTGATGGTCACTAGTCCCTCCTCCCTCCTTTCAATTACTGTACAGTCTCAGGGTGCTGGACTTGGGGTGAAACCCTCCATGCATTATGAGGAGCTTTCTCATCTTGATACCAGTGGCTTCTGTCTCTTCCCTTGGCCATACATTACAATACCACGGTATACGCTCTGGCAGCGGATATGTTTTGATGGCTCAGACCTGTTTCCTTCAATTCAGCTGACTTTTAAAGATTTGCCTTGCCATACTCTGTGTAGGTATTTTGCTGTGGCTGACTTTTTTGCTACTTCATGGTTTCCATTTGCCTGTGGGATCCCCATGTAATTGTAGTGTAGCATGGTGCTCTCCTGCGCTCCCCCTCCCCTTTCTGTGGGTTGCACCTGCCGCAGGTGTGGGTCCTCCGCAGTGATTACCAGGCGGAGCGACCCACCCTATATTAGCAGTTAGCAAATGCGGCGCTCAGTTTGCTTGTGTCCTCCCTGTTTGGTCTGGTGCTGGTGGCGGTGCATGGTTTGCCGGCGTGGCTGTGCCGGAGCTCCTTCGCCTCTCATTGACTCTTGCGTGGTCCGCCCGCCGACCGTGGGGAGCTGGGGACCGGTTGTGCTGTTTGGCTGTTGTTTGGGGCCGCTCTCGCTGGCTCGCTGCTCTCCCCCTCCGCTGTGGGGGCTCTGCTGCCGCTGCTGATTAGTGGCACCCCGAGGAAGTGCATGCAGCAGCCATCCCCATAGACGCCACTGCTGTCTTGTGTATGCTAATTCGTGCCAGCATTCACCTCCCGCGCCGTTTGGTGATGGACCCCGGCGGCTGCTCTCGATGTGGAGTGTTTTAATCATTAGTATTCACGCTCGCACCGACGCTAACCAGCTTTGTGGCTGGTCTGACTGCGCGAACCACAAAGCACCATACAAGTATTCAGTAGTTTATTTTGTGGCTTCCGTTCAGTTCGGTTGGTTTAGATATTATTTTCTTTTTCTCTTTTGCATAGTTAAGATTTTGGTTTGCCATTTTGTGTATTTAGTTTGTCCATTGCCCTTGTTTTGATTGATTTATTTAGTTGTTGCTTTTCTTTGAGCTTTGTTTTGTAGTGATAATTATTGCTTTCTTTGATTTTTGCCTGTTTAATTAATGTTTATTTTCTATACTTAAGTTTGTTTCTATTTCGTATTTCTAACCTTTTGCTTGTTTGACTAGTTTGATTATTTTTGACTAATTCAATTTCTTTTCGTTTTTTTTATTATTCTTTTGCATGTTTGGTTTGAGTGATAGTTAAATTAGTTTCCCTTTTGTGTGTGTTGAGTTTTGCTTTCAATGGTTTGCATTTGTTTAATATGGTGTTGATTTATTTTGTCTGATTTCTTGATTTTGATTTAATTTTTTTTTATTAGCTTCTTGCTTGAGTTGTTTTGTTTGTTTTTTTTCTATTGTGTCATTTAATTAGTTTACTTTATTTGCCTGCCTTAGTTGTTGTGCTGTGATTGTGTTCAATATTATTTTCGTTCTTTTTTTCTATATTTTTTTCAGTTGGTTAATGTGGACGTGCGTCCTGCCCCCCCCCAAAAAAAAAAAGACATTGTGTGTGTGAACTGTGACTGACTACTTTTATTGTTAATAAAATTGTCAATTGTTCATAAATCCGTCTATATGAGAGTGCAAGAACCTGAACTATTTTCCCGGGGGCGAAATTCCCCCAGGTGGCGTTGTCGTGGAAATCCTTCACGTATCCATTGTTTAATTGGTACATCCTCGTCATACTGCTCCCGCCACAGTAGCTATCCTGAGCATCTGCTATGTTACCTTCTGGTAGTTCAACCCCTTCATTTATGCTGATCTAGGCTTTCTTTGATAGATAGATAGATGGATAGATAGATAGATAGATAGATAGATTACTTTATTCATCCCTGAAGGGAAATTATGTGATTATTGATAACATCCGACCACACTTACCTAGGCTGAATGACATTCCAGTGTCATTCCTGTGATGTTGTAATGTCATGCAATGTCCTGTTTATGTGGATTAGTGAGTTGATGTCAGGCTCACTCCTATCATAAAGTTTTATTTCATCCATGTAGAGCAGGTGGCTAATGGTTACTTCACTTTGGAACCGATATCCATACACACTCTTAGTGATGATCCGGCTGAGGGGGTTCAGCCCTTCTCCTTGGTAGATGCCATACTTGATGGTAAATTTAATTCTTAGTGTCTTGTTGATGCAGTCCCATATATTCTAGTATCCAACTGTATAGCACTGAGTCGTAGGCTTTCTTGTAGTCAATCCACATGGTGCGCAGCTTGGCCTGTTTTACAGTCACAAGCTACTACTCTGTAGCTGTACCAGTAGCTGGTGGTTGTCTCCTCTGTTGTTAATACCAGCTTCTTTCTTGGCTCTGTTCATATATTGAGACATGTGCCCAGTCATCTTAGCTCCAGTAATGCCTGACAGGAGCTTTCATATCATACAGACGAAGGTTGTATTCTTTGGGAGTTGGAATTGCTCCCTTCTGGGGATCATTCATGATCAGGACCGTCCAGCCCTTGGTTTACCACTCTGGGTTGTTTCCCGTCATTAGTAGCTGGTTCATTTGTACTGCAGGTGTTCATGGAGTATATACTGTATATATGTATATAATGTATAAAAGTATTAGGCCACCACTAGCTTTTCCATTGAGCTTCATTTTGAGCTTTGATAGCATATCTTAGCATTGTCATCTTGTTCCTCATCCAAAAAAGTGGTTTCTTGGCTGCTACCTTATATGCTTATATATGTTAAAATACAGTGCTGCTTAAAAGTTTCTGAACCCTCCAGACATGGTCATTCTTTTTGTTAAAAAAAATTCAAAAGCATTATTAAATGAACATCCAAATCCCAATGTGTAAAGCAGACCTTTTTAAAAAAAAAAAAAAATTGAGATATATTTTCATTGTTTAGTCAGCAAAAGTGGTTTATCTCACAAAAACTGGAAATTTGCCTTGTGTAAGGTACATGAACCCTTTTAGTTAGCAGCCCATGGCACCTATTTTTGCAGCCATTACTTTGACCAAACATCTTCTGTAACCACTAATCAGTCTATTGCATTTGCTTGCTACTACATACAGTGAACAGGCAGACCATCAAAACTCGTAAGTGGTTTAAATGTTGTGGCTACACTACACAAGCTGTACACAAATCATAATATTACTGACATGGGGGAGCATTAAAATAAAATAAAAAAATACCTGAATACCTGTACACATTCTGTGGTGTACAGGTGATTAACAGTCAATGTGACTTCCTTTATCCCTCACTGTAATAGTACAGGACTGAGTAGTAGCTGTATATTTTTCTAAAGCTCAGATGAAATTGGAGAGGAACATAAGAAAACATGATGGAAAGTAAAAACCTTTGGTTTATGAAAAAGAAATACACAAATTTGGGAAGAATGTTTTCATGATTGATTGCTAATTGAAGTTCTTGAAGTTCATTGTTGTTGTTTTTGTTATGAACAATAAATCAACATTCAATAAATCCAATTCAGCATTGACTGGAAGGAGATGATTAACAATATAGCAGCCTTTAGAAAGTTTTCTTTTAGCTTTTAGCACTGTGCCAGTTTTTGCACTGAAATCACTATGCTCTGAGAAGGATTCTTGCTTTGACAAATAATTTATTAAAGAATATTAAACTTTCTATTCATTGTGAGTTCTGTGTGTGTTGTCAATGGATTTGGAGTGTGCTCTGCTGGACTACATGAAGACATCCTCTCCTGTTTTGGCCATCATTATTCATTCTATTGCATTCTGACTATATTTTGCATGTACAGAATTAATGAAGAAAAACATTATCCATCTGTAATGTGGAGCTTCCTCCACTGTCAGGCATCATCTGACTCTCCTCTGTATCTCTCAGACCGTTTTTTTTAATCAATGTATTGATATGACTAAGGACAAGAAGTCGTCTTAGATTAGTAGCATCTTCTTTGCTCTAATGAGGCCAATCAGGCCAGGAGCTCAGGCCACGCTCTGCAGAGATTTAAAGTAAAACAACATGTCTCACTCACAACATGGCTCCAACTTAATTAGTAATTGCTGGTATGCAGGAAACACTGATAGCACACAGGACATTGAACTCCTACAACTGAAACTGAGTTTGTATGAACTTACCAATTATCCATCAGATCCTTCCCTGTTGTGGAGCATACCGTTGAAAATATCCCTGATATGCATTTTCAGTAAGTTCCAATCTTTGGCTGACTACTATCTGCAAGTCACAAAATGTTCATACTTAACATATCTGCCAAATGTTCAACATTGACAGTGTTGACATGTATACTGTATTACAGTCATTTCTAGAGGACTGCGTTTCAAGGACGGTAAGGTGTTTGAAAGCCCTTTCTCTTTCAGTCATTATTTGGATGATCAGAATATCGATCTGTTTGTGTTGCATTTACATGTGGACTATGCCTCTACATCATTCAAATATAAGACTGAATAATCATTTGATCACTTTGGACAAAGTTTTTTGCAGGTGGAAAGAATAATGGGCAATATCTGTTTTTTTGCCATAACAGTTTTCACCCCTACGGTAAACAGGAGGACCACTGCAGTTATTGTGGATGTCAGGAAGTATCAGCCTCCCCATTCTTCCTTGCAGAACTTTGCCAGGTGTTGCACAACCAATTTTTGGCGAAGCCAAGCTTCAACTCCTTGGCTGATCGCAGGACATTCTGGTAAAGAATTTGTAGATAGGCCTGATAATTCATGGTTCCCTGGATAATATGGAGTTGTCCACATCCGTAATCACAAAAGCAGCCCCAGACCTTCACATTTCCACCCCCATGGAAGGAGGTTCTTTTCTTGGTACGCAGTGTTGGCTTTTCTCCAAACATGTCAGTTTTGATTGTGAATAAATCTATTGTATTGTATTCTATTCTATTTTGGACTCATCTCTCCAGATAATGGACTCCTCTGGGCAGAAGGACTCTGGTTAGTCTAAGGGTTCTCTGGCCAATTAATTAGGCATTTTTGTTCTTTTTTGAGGGCAGAGACTTCCTTAAGCAACCATCCCCATAAATGTCCAGTCTATTCAGTTTTCATCTGATTGTAGACATGGAGAGAGAGGTCTGCAACTCTCTAGAGGTGATGTGTAGGTTGGCCTTTACCTGATTTATTTTTTTCTGGGGATAGTACTGATGAGCGTCCACTTTGAGGCAAAGTTGCAGAGTTACAGTATGTTAGATGCCCTCCATTAGTAAATAATTTGACTTATACTGGATGGATGGAGCTGGAATCTTGGAGATGGTCTTTTAGGCTTTCCTCAGACTGATGGGCTATTACTACCTTCTTCCCGATGCCCTCGGATGTTTCCTTTCCTCTCTTGGCACTAAAGTCTCTTTTAATTACTGCTGCCAAAAACATTTCCTAAGGTTGACTCATACGATTTGTCTGCTTTACTGTTACTGTTTTATTGAGCACCTAAATGTGTTTCATCTGAATCAGTTGGAATCTATTTGACTTTACTAATGCAAATGGGAGTTAGTTACTTTTGCACATACAATAATTCCATGTTTCATGGATTTCTAATTTCCAAGTTCTTTGGCTACTCACACAATTCCCTCAAAACAAGTACATGCAATTGATGGAAATAAACCTGACAGTTCATATATAAAACTGGTGATGATATACACTCACCGGCCACTTTATTAGGTACACCATGCTAGTTACGGGTTGGACCCCCTTTTGCCTTCAGAACTGCCTCAATTCTTCATGGCATAGATTCAACAAGGTGCTGGAAGCATTCCTCAGAGAGTTTGGTCCATATTGACATGATGGCATCACACAGTTGGCGCAGATTTGTCGGCTGCACATCCATAATGCGAATCTCCGGTTCCACCACATCCCAAAGATGCTCTATTGGATTGAGATCTGGTGACTGTGGAGGCCATTTGAGTACAGTGAACTCATTGTCATGTTCAAGAAACCAGTCTGAGATGATTCCAGCTTTATGACATGGCGCATTATCCTGCTGAAAGTAGCCATCAGAAGTTGGGTACATTGTGGTCATAAAGGGATGGACATGGTCAGCAACAATACTCAGGTAGGCTGTAGCGTTGCAACGATGCTCAATTGGTACCAAGGGGCCCAAAGAGTGCCAAGATTCCCCACACCATTACACCACCACCACCAACCTGAACCGTTGATACAAGGAAGGATGGATCCATGCTTTCATGTTGTTGACGCCAAATTCTGACCCTACCATCCGAATGTCGCAGCAGAAATCGAGACTCATCAGACCAGGCAACGTTTTTCCAGTCTTCTATTGTCCAATTTCGATGAGCTTGTGCAAATTGTAGCCTCAGTTTCCTGTTCTTAGCTGAAAGGAGTGGCACCCGGCGTGGTCTTCTGCTGCTGCAGCCCATCTGCCTCAAAGTTTGACGTACTGTGCGTTCAGAGATGCTCTTCTGCCTACCTTGGTTGTAACGGGTGGTTATTTGAGTCACTGTTGCCTTTCTATCAGCTCGAACCAGTCTGGCCATTCTCCTCTGACCTCTGGCATCAACAAGGCATTTCCGCCCACAGAACTGCCGCTCACTGGATAATTTTCTTTTTCGGACCATTCTCTGTAAACCCTAGAGATGGTTGTGCGTGAAAATCCCAGTAGATCAGCAGTTTCTGAAATACTCAGACCAGCCCTTCTGGCACCAACAACCATGCCACGTTCAAAGTCACTCAAATCACCTTTCTTCCTCATACTGATGCTCGGTTTGAACTGCAGGAGATTGTCTTGACCATGTCTACATGCCTAAATGCACTGAGTTGCTGCCATGTGATTGGCTGATTAGAAATTAAGTGTTAACGAGCAGTTGGACAGGTGTACCTAATAAAGTGGCTGGTGAGTGTATATCCATGTATATATATACATAGAGAGAGAGAGGGCGAGAGAGCGAGAGAGACAGAGAGGTGGCCAGCAAATGAGATAAAGATAAAGAGAGACCATAATAAAGTGTATTAGCCAGATTGAGGAGACTGAATAAGCTGAGCATTGCAGTTCTCAGCCAGGAGGCAGCAAGTGTGTGTGTGTGTGTGTGTGTGTGTGTGTGTGTGTGGAGGAGGGGAGTAAGGCAAAGAGAGGGAGGGCGAGACAGGTGGAAAAACAAGCAGAGAGAGAGGCATGCATCTGTCCTGCTGCTCTCCACCTCTCTGTTCATGTTTCCATCTCTCCTCCATCTATTCATCCGTCCAGCCTCGCTCCTGCATTGTTGGTACATGACTAATCCACGGGAGGATGTTGAAGTTCCGTGTGGACAGGAGAGTCAGGTAGGTGGCGAGAGAAAGAAGGAAGTGACACACAGAGCAAGGTACGGACAAGACAAGGAAGAAGAGGAGAGGAGGAGGGGAGGAGGGAAGGCTGATGGAGGAGTGAACGGCCAGGAGCTTGGAGGTCAGAAATGACTGCAATGCAGTGCCCGTAGGAAACATAGGGAAACTCTGCTGTGTATGTATGGTTATGTGTTTTATGAAGAGCAATATAAAGTGCAATGAGGGGTGCAGAGCTAAATCAGGAGCAGGAGACGTTGGATAGATTATGTGTGTATGTCAGTGACACACACACACATTCAGCCAGTGGGACAAGTGCAATAGCATCTGTTTATGTTCATATTATGATGATGCAGTATTAGTTTCTGTTGGTATCACTTTTGTCAAGGTTGAATCCATTTGAACTGCAATACTCACATGTAGCTTAACTGCAAAATAAATTGTATGAGAGTGTTTTCTTCCTGATAGTTTGCTCGGTTATCTGCTGAGCAAACTATCAAATGCATTTAAAGGCGCTGGAGACAGCTACTAGCTAAATAATATTTACCATACTGCAGGCGCATATGCCAATGTTATATATAGGGGATATTTTTTTCAAGTTGGGAAATGGACAAGATGAGATACATTTCAGGTAAGATTCTAACTTTAGGGAAATGACAAGACCGATCTCTTGGAATGCTTTTTAGTTTGAGATAATTTGGTGGGAAAGTGGTGGAATTTCAACATTGTAAACATTAGAACACGAGTATAATGTTGATTCAACAAATAAATGGTGACTACTGTAAGAATGTTGATTTGAAGTAGATTTTTCAGCCTCAACCATACAGCAAAATTTTCGACCATGGGCTCAGTGTTGCATAAATAACTTTTTCTTTGTGGCATGTTTCCAAACTTCACCAATACTCATTTTCTACTGCACACATTGTAAGCATGCATACTCACACAATTTTTTGTGTGTGTGTGTGGCCTAGGTATTACACATGTTGTGGGAACCTAAATCTGTTTACACAGTTACATTTTGGGGACATGTCTTCCTTATGGGGTGAAACAGCAGTTTCCCATAATGCAAGTCATTTCAGGACAAGGTAAAAACATGCTTTAGAGTTAGGATCAGGGTTAGGGTAAGTAGTCATGGTTAATGTTAGAGTAAGTCAATAGGAAATTAATCACAATCAGTGTAATGTGCTTTAAACTCATGCAGGCATGTCTGTGTGTGCTCTGTACAAACTGAAAATTGTACAGTTTGTGTGTGAAGAGGCCACGCAGCAGGGTGCATGACAACATCATTGATTGGACTTTATGATCAGCTGTCAAATCCAGTGCTTGTTTTTGCTGCTACTACCTGAGAATACCATGTTTTACTTGTCATCATCACCTCAACAATTAAAATAAGGAAAGGTTGTACAGGACAATTCTGGAATACTTCACCATTTATTAATGTGGACTTTTCAGATGAGGATTTGCAGAACCCGAAATGAAATCTGAAATGGACCATAAAGAATTGTACAGTAATCTTATAGCAAAAAGGTAGAACTTGGATTTTTACTGCTACTTTGAACAAATGAATCTCACTTTTCTGCTTCAGGTTCCCAAATCAATAATGTGGATGCCACCCCGCAAACCAACACTCACACACTACACAGGTATCCACACTCAACAATATGAAAGGAGTCTTAGACCAATGTGACATTCAGAGAGTTTGCAAATGTGCTTTCCCTGTGCTATAAACAGATAATTGTGGCTAGCTTTTAGTTTTGTCCATCATTCATCAGTAGTGCAGTGTCTGTCCAAAATGTGCCAATCTGTATGATTGCTTGACCTGAGTATGTGTGCTGTAAATTGTCCGGGTGCTATACTAATGCCTTCATACTGTAGTTCAGCTTGTTTCTTTACATTCCAGGAAAAGAAAAGCTGGCTGCTCCTCTCTGCTCCACTAGTGAGTGAAGCATAGAAAGTGTTGTTGCAGTTGAGTTCTGCCTTTCTTAAAACCTTGGCATGTGCGCCTGTAATGCCTTTGTAGTGTAGGTTTCTTCCTGTCCGTGTTGTTCACAACTAGTAAAATGTAGAAAAGTGATGTTTGAAGCTTTTGCAAGAACCATTCATCCACTTCACAACACTCCACAGTCGGGCATTGCACTTCCTTCGGTCCTCAACACTTGGACTGAACTTAAGACCCAAGTTGTAAAACTCTATAATTATTGTTATCCTTGTTGTTAATGGAGAGATTTGATTGACATCCTGTGATGTCCTCTTTAATGTCTTGTGTTGATCTGTGTCTTCTTTGTCCTTCATCTGTCTGTTGCCAGTCAACATGACCCCAGTGGAACAGCTGGACCAGCAGTGAGCCCGATCCAGCTGGAAGAGTCTCCACCAATACGCTCTTACCTGCAGTAGGTAACCTATAACCAGAACATACCAACAATAATATACTCTATAAAGAGTTGTGACAAATGTCTTCAGCTACTTGTTGGTGAAGGTGAAGCCTCTGGATCAACCATCACAGTCAGCCCAGGAGATCTTATACATGCTGTATGTGCAAGACAGCCTAAAATATTTCACAACTAGAACTGATCTGATGGAAGAGACCCACAGCACACACACCACAGGAGGAGAGAGACTGCAGTTGGAGACCTGGCTGGTCATGCACTGAACCCAGCTCGAGGTTGTGCTTGCTTAGCCAACATTTATTGAATTTAACTTGATGTGTTTATGGGGGTCTTGTTAGAGATATACTTGATGCATAAATAGTCTGGTGTTTTATATGACCTTTCCAGAGCCATAAGTGTACGGGATGGTTTAAACTGAGGGCTTGTCTGTTTCAGTTTAAGCAGCTAATGTTAGTATGCCTGGCTAACTTTTTACATTAGTGTAACCTATTGTTAGGGTACTTCAAATGTGAATGAGCATGCCTTTAACCAAAAAAAAAACCTTGAAAGCCTGAAAAGCTTTTTTCCAAAGTGATACACCACGAGTGAAAGGCAATTTAACAGATGCCCCAAATGCTGCAACATAACAGTTTAGTATAATGTTGGTGGCTCTCCTAACATCTTAATTTTTTTGTAACAACTATTTTTGTAGTATAATACTAGGGATAATTAGCTGAACTGCAATACAAGATTACAGTTGCTGTCTTATATTTCCCAATGATTTTTACCTCAGTCTTTGAAGCATAAATACATGGCACAAGTTAGCATGAAATTTGAGTTTATTTTGAGTTCTCAGTCAAGTCTGACAAGTCATTTGTCCTTGGTCATGGTCATGTTCATAGTTGAACCTACACTGACCTTTGTAGCAGACCGTGACGGTACTCTTGTCAAAGTCACATTCTAACAACATCACACACTCTGACAACCTCTATTCACAACCACTAGATGTCCTTGTCAGGTAATTGTTATCAGTGGTCTTTCTCCAGTAAAGGGGCTCTATAGATAGATATACAAATATATCAGTTGTGTCAGATTTATACTAAAAAATCACTGAATTCCTTTGCTATTCTGTGCAGGAACTGGGATTTGGATATGAATGGAAAGGTGAATACTGCTGCCAAAAGTGTCAATATGGTGTCAGATCTGTCTCCGGAAGCCCAGCCCTACAACCGGGTAAGCACACATACACACTTTACTGTATAATAAAGTAAAGTTGTATATTGTGCACTAAACTGTGATTCCTCTTACCTCAGTAAAAATATAGCACATGATGTACATGCTGATGGGCAAAGTTCACTTACCATTTTTTATACTATTTAAACCTGGAGTTAAAATGTGTTTTGGATGATCAAATTGCAAACAATTTAAACTTCCTCGCATGAAAGTAGATGTGTAAATGCATACAAGACGTAGTGACAACAGATTATATCTGAATGGTCAAACCACCCCTACAGGTGGTCAGGGATGCAGTGTGATCACATTGAACATTTGAAGTGTAAATGAAATTGTCTTGTGAGTTCACATACAACAACAACCTGCATGGAAATATGTAATAACTGTTCCAAACCTGCAAGTGACCAGCTAGGCCACTAGCAGCTATTAGCCTGTAAACACAGGCTGACCACCGCTGAAATAAAAGCAGCTGAATAAATTAGCAGTCTCTGCTTTTGTCTTAGGCATTTATTTGTTGAAGATGGCTTCTTCCCCAGCTTCAAACACAGCTTCATCATCCTCTTTCCTTCTTCTATTTTTTTGTTTGTATTTTTTATTTTATACTTTTAGACCCACACAAATGAGAGGGGTAATGTAAAACGAGCAGGACAAAGAAATCAGATTTCTACATGGATGCTGGATACACATAGTAATACAAGGTGTAAATGTGATCAGGTCAAAATCTAATTTAGTAGATACAAGGTGCATATAAGTCACATTTTAATGTCAGTGGTGAATGGAGCCTGTGTGGACATTCACTTTCATCTACTGATGCACTTTATGAATGGAGACAAATCCATTCACTGTGTTCACTGAGTTTGTGAATCATCTATGCCCCATTATTGCAGAGGAAATTGCTTGGTATTTGATTAATGTTATTTAAAAGAAAAATACGTAACAGTAACATTAACCCTCTTTTATATTTTTGCTGCCCTGCAGGTCTCTCGTACTCCCAGAAAGGCAGCTACATTTGGGAAACGTTCCAACTCTATGCGCAGGAATCCCAAAGCAGAGGTCACCAAACAGGGGTGGCTGTTTAAGCAGGTAAAACCTCTTCTCTGCACTCACAGCATGAAAGGAAAAGTCTGATTGTAGCATTTTTTGGAATTGATGGGAATTGTGGGATCCAGTGTTTTTGAAGGTTGATCTGTACCAGGGACTACAGCTCACATTCCACTGTTCAACAAAAAGAGTGCTAATGTAGGGGTACTTAATATACTAGTCAGTTTTGACCCAAAATAGCAAATAAAACCAATAGATACAAGTAAAATAAGTAGTGAAAAAATTACATGGATCATTATGTCAAACAGCACACTCCTGAATACAAATTACCAAAAGACATATTCCCTTTTTTACCATGTCAAGATTCTGAGTTTAACACAAGAAAATCACATCAATGCACCTACTCCAATGTCAACATAAAAAGATTAAAAAATAGATGATGAATACAAAAAAATCAATTATACTGAATGTAGGAGTTTAAATTTGCAATACAGCAGGGGATAGTAATTTAAATTTGGCATCATTGTATTAAAACAGAATTAGACTCAAATAAAACACAGACATAACCATATGGAGTGTCGTTTTCAAATTTCATTTACAGTGTTAGTTGTAATCTCTGGTTGTAGGATTGTGTGTGACATTGTGCCTATCAGAACACTGCAACATCTGGTTTTCAGCAAAATCTAGACTAAATGTACAGTGTTCAGTACTGAAACATTAAATATGATGAACTTCACCGCCCAGCAAAACAAAGTGTAGAGGCTGGGATGGTGAAAATGCATTCTACATTATCAGCCCAAATGTGCATCCTTTCTGTTACCAGCTATTTTTGGCCTGTATCCATCCATCCATTTACTATACCGCTTAGGGTTGCTGGAGGCAACCCAAGCTGACATTGTGTGAAGGCAGGGTACACCCTGGACAGATCACCAGTCTATCTTATTGATGATGATGATGTGGGAGTATGTGATTTGTGTTCCTACAGGCCAGCAGTGGTGTGAAGCAGTGGAACAAGCGGTGGTTTGTCCTCACTGACAGATGTCTCTTCTACTACAAAGGTTTGTGCTTCATTTTAGTCTCTAATCTATCGGTACAAATTGTATAAAGAATGAAATGTGTCTTTGTGTGTGCATGTGTGAAGATGAATGTCCACACACGCATTAGAGGTATTTCTCACATGCACATTAATGGGTCACTGAGCTAACTTTAGGCTTGTTGGGCTGTCACGACAGTAGTTGTCTTTTCAGCGGCCTAAGTCACCATGGTAACATTGGCTGCAGCCCTGACTCTCACCAGTGAACACTGAAAATTAAACACTTTAGCCTTCATAGATTAAAAAACCTTTACAGCCTAATATCAGGCAGTAATGTTAGATAGCTTTCTAACATACAATATATGCACCTTGTGTTTAGAGTACATAGAGAAACTACAAATCACCTGAAAGAAAAAACATGAATACCTATTTCAATCAAGTTAGTGCTCCTGAACCTCTCCTGTTGAGGCCAAAATAAGCAATACAACAACACCTGAATAATCCTACTATTTTCACTATTTTCACTTGCCTCCCGGGGTCTTTTCTCAGATTTTTACCCTGCCCTCTTAAAGGCACTACAGGTCCATTGAGACCCATACTTCCAGACCTTTGAACAATTTCTATCCCAGTCCGATGAAAGGACGGAAGTACGTTTAAAAAATTCTTGAGGTTGGGAACATCTAATTTTTCCTAGTAAAGTTCAATACACTGAAGTCTGAGCTATTAACACTTTTTATTTACACTTTATAATCATGTGTAAGGTATCAATTTCTATGTGTGTGTTTGTTTTGTTTCTGCTTTTTAAATTAGTTTTGTATATGTGCGACTATGGAGATGAACTAAATTCTATTTCATTGCTATGAGTGACAAATAAAAAAACTCATCCAGGGCTTCTGTATTCAAGTGCATTGCATTCGCCAAAGAAATAAAATTGGGCAACCTGTTATAATTTTGATATTAATAGGTCTCATGATTAGGTCTTTATTTTAGAAAGTTAGATATGGGAAATGCAAAATTACAAGACCTCATAATTATTCATGATGAGATCCTTCTAAAACACCCAATTCCATTATGATGACATAGTTTTATCATTAATTATGAATAAATGTTCTAAATCTTATAATTACAGATCTTTATATAGATCTCATAGACTTGTAATGAAAGATCTTATGTTGTAAGTACAGTATTTACTAAACCAGCATGTGAATTACTAGATGATATCTCATTTGTTTGAGTTTCCATCTAAAGTAAAAATATTTTTATATTATGAGTAAAAACTTGCAAATTACAAAACTTTTGTGGTAATCATGAGCTGTAGATCTCAACATTGTGGTATTGTTTTAAGAGATCTTTGTCTTTCTGTTTAAGTGGTAGGTGTCGTGAACTTCCATAATAAAGCCATTATTCTGTGTATTTTGAATAAAAATGGTCACCAGAGTTGTTATAAATATGACAGGTTTTTAAAGTCGTCTTTATGTTAAATCTCTCAAATCCATGTGTTGTGTATTTCCCACCCTGTGAACATTCAGTGGTATTCCATTCTTATACAGGGTCTTCTTGCACTAGCTATCCATTACTGTGGGGCTCATGTCTCAGTGATCCGCTGTTTGTCCTTTTCTCTTGGCTCTTTGCAGCCTTGAATAACCTCATGCAGGATTCCAGCAGTTTAGCAGAGATAGTCCCACAAGATGTGCATAGAAAATGTAGCAGAGTGAATAAATTAGTTTCCTCATGATTAAATGCTACAGTATTTATTTTTCTTTGTTGCTGGTGGATACCATCTTCTTTCCCCCTTTTTTCTATATAACAAAATAATCCACGTTAAGGTTGTGTTAATTTTGCAAACTTACACGTTAAACTATGTTTTTGTTTTATTTTAATTCCTTCTGTGCTGGGGGCTTCGCTCTTTATTCTCAACACGTCTGTTTTTTCCAGCCTCTCCTCCCTCTCTGCCTGACCCAGCTGTGTTTAGGAAAAGAAGGCTTAAAGAGAGGGAGCAATGAAGGGAGGAATGTGCAATTTACCACTGCATTGCTATGCCAGTGAGGACCAAGGGCCAAAAAATGGGCACAAGGGGAGGAGAAAAAGTGTAGCACTTTTGTTGTCTGGGCTGTTGTTTACAGGGCTGTCTCTGACTCCTCCAGGGCACATCTTGGGCTTTTGTGTGTGTCCTTAGACAGATTAGTTTATAGGACTAGTTATTATAATTACTGAAGATCCTTGATTAGTTGTCCTGAATGTCCTGATGATTGATAGAGATTTGACCACCAGAGGATGTTGGTTTGGACACATCTTTAGTTGTGTGCCTCAGTGTCCTTGGGTGTTTGGGCCGTTTAATCACAAAACACTGCTTGCTAATGCAGGTCCACCAGAGGTAGCCAGGACCTGGCTTTGGGTATATGTCTCAAAGCCAGGTGCTGGCCTCTTAGTGGTCAGCTACTGGTCCAGGTGTGGGCCTTACTTTTCAACTACAGCCAATGACTGCTTCTCTCAGCAGACTCTGCCAGAGCCTTTGTTGTTCTCCTGTATACCCACCACAGGACACAAACTGGGTGCACCTTTACGTTCAAGCCTCAGTTTTCAGCATCTGCTGCAAGGTTAGCATATCAGAGTGTCTTTTGTTCTTGCATCTCATCCTTTTGTCCTCCCAAGGGACTGTCAGTTTGATGATGAAAACAAATCATCAAGAGTTGGGTCACAGGACAAGGTCCTAGCTCAGGCTGGTGGTGGTAAATTTTGGGGAAAAGGTGAGCTTGTGGTCCAGTCCTTGGCAGGAATCAGTGGGACTGAGTCTGGACCCAGTGTGTCTTCTTTCCTTTTCACTCTCTCGGTGGAAAGGCGTTCATGTGGGAGGGTCACCTTGGCACTGTAAACCATATTGTCTTTTTATCAGCATCATTTCAGCATCCAGATGTCTCAACACTTGGTTGTGTCTTTAGGCTTTTGTCTTGTGTCACAGCCAATCGTATGTGCTTAGGGTTGGCAGGAACTGAACAGTGGGGACAAGAGTAAATGTGTCCTATTGTACATGCCTCCATACTCTACAGGTCTTTCCAGTTGATATTCCTCTTCTCAGTGCCCTCAACATCTCTAGCAGCAGCTAGCTTGACTTGGGACACAGCTTTGGAGGTCCTGGTGGCTTTTTCTTGATGGTGTACGTCCTCCACCTGTCTGTGCTCCACTGGAGTTGCTTTTTGCCATGTGTGCTTTGCCGTTACTCGTCCAAACCCCACTCTACCTCGCTGCATTCTGGACTACTGGATTCCACTTCTTCCATATTACTAAAGTTGGAGCACTAGCTTTCATTACCTCAAACTCTGTGATCATCATGTCAAGCCTTATTTCAGCACAATTATTTTCCTCTGGCAGGCTCGCATTTGTGAACCAAAGGACACCAATTCCATTGAAACCTATGTTGGTGAGGCATCTAGGTAGATCTCACACTACAGTATCTCCAGTCATCTTCAGCTGTCCTGGGACAGGGCAACTTCATACGTACATGATAAGAGGCAACATCAGCTGGGATAACAGCCAAAATTGTAGGCACCAACCTTTCAGCTTCCCAATGAGAGCTGAGCTTTGTAGCCTTTTGAAGCCTGTGATTGTGTCCAGCCCAAATTATTGATTTATTTGTATCATACTGACCTTTTTTAATGTTATCATGGTTATGTCAGCTCTTCCCCCCAGTAATGTCTCCACACACTGACACTCCCTCTGTGTTGTTTGTCAGCCCGTCATTGGTCAGTCTGCTCATTCTTCGACACACCTGTTACTCATTTTTGCATTTACGCCTCAGTATATATACTCGTCAAATTGCCATTGTCATTTGCAGATTGTAGTTTGTGCTCCTGCCTGTTTTTCCTGTATTGCTTGTTCTGGATTCAGACCTGTGCCTGTTTACTGTCATGAGTTTTTGCCAGCCACCTCTGCTGATTGGCCTGACTCTTGGTTTTGAACTCTTGAATGGACTGTACTCTTCTTGCCCAACTCACTTGTTTGTCTAACCACTTCTATTCCTCTGTGATTTCTGCATGTCGATCCTCTCTGAACTTTGAAAATGTTATCCATAGAAGCCTGAAGTGGAGGCAGCTGCAATCCACTTTCAGGCAAATATATAATGATGTTTTAGAAAAAAATCTGATAGTTATCCAAAAATCTATATGTGCTCAATGAAAGGCAGAGATCAGTACATTATTGCTAATGCTTTGTGGTAAATTGTTAGTGTTAGTAATTGTTAGCGTTAGAGAGGGTCACTGTAGATAAAAGATTTGACATTATTCTGAAATATTATGCATTGGTGGGAGAGCTTGAAGCCTTTCATGGCCAGCAATGACTATCATCAGATACATGTAAGTGTTGTGCACTTGACAAATTAAACCTCAAACCTTTGAGTACACATGAAGTTAACATATTCTATGATGCTCAGTGATTTAAATTACAAGATACCAATCCATCAAATCCAGAATGCTAATATGGGTAATTCCCAGCCCCCATCTCAGTAATATTACAGACACTAAAGTGGTTCTGTGACTTTTGTTTCCAGTGAAGTGATGTTTGTTCTTTTATTTATTTTTTTCCTGCACAATGTGAAATTTGAATTTTTTATGAAAAATGTGAAAAAGGCTTTTGCTAATCTGATAGCTGGAAATGTGCTGACACCAAGATATAGGTTAATTTGGGAACCAAAATAATGAGGGAAAAAAGCTAACAGGAGAGCATGACTCAATAAAAGCACATCAAATGTTGTAGCCTGATGTCAGTTGGTTGTTACTGGTATTTGTGTTTGACATCTAAACAAACCTCACCCTCTGCCCCCTTTCTTTCTATACCCTTGATGTGTTTACATTTTAACAGATTATCCCAATTAAATGTCAATCTATTTAGCTAGTTTGTTCCTGTTTGAGCTGTGACCATAGATATACAACTATAGCTCAATTACTGTGGCACTAAAGAAAACTAAAAATATAATAAACCTCAGATTTTTTTTTCCTCAGATTTCTATGAAAGTTTATTAATGATAGCCATTTGACAAAATGATATCTTTACTCAGGGCTGAAATATCCTGTTAATCCACTGAGTTCAAGTCCAGTTTTTGATCCAGTACACTATTACAGCGATCATTATTCTGACAGGAAGGAAAAGGGGTTTGTAAGGGATTTTTTCTGTCAGATTAGTACACATTTATTAAGTATTTCCAGGAGCAGGATAGTGCACAGAATGTGGGATTGATTCAAAATAAACTGCAAAGAACATAACACCGACCACAACAGTGTGTCTCGCTGTATTTTTAATTTAAACTTTTAGTTTCTGAACAAACATGTAGCTCAATGGCACAGAAGACTATGATAGAGCAGAATATCCTGTGTTCTTTGACTGTGTTTGGCTCTCCTTTACTGCATATGTGAAAAGAATTAGACTAACTAGAAAATTCCTGGACAAATTTTTAAATGTGCTATTTGATCATAGCTTTTGTCCATTTTTGCCGAGCAATTGGAATCACTCTCACATTTGTGACATTTGTTGCTATGTGCTTTTTGATGTATAATTTGTCTGGGGTTTTCTCAAAGCTTTGTGACTGTTTATGTGATGAAATTTTTGGTGGAAGAGGAATAATAAGCCTGAGTGATCATAATATGTGGCATGCACTTAGCTTAGCAATGCACATAAGGCACGTACTGAGAAAAATAATAATAAACTCAAGCACAATTATAGTAATGTGCCTTACAATTCTAGCACCTACCTCTTTGAGGTATGTGCCAGCACAAACACAGGGGGAACATGAAAACTTGATACAGAAAAGCCCTGAACCTGGGTTCGAACTGAGAACCTTATTGCTGAGGCAAAAGCTCTCACCACTGATCAAGGAACCAATTTTATCAATTATTTCAATGGTCAATTCCCCCTGACTTATGAAACAAACATTTCGTTACCTTACCCATTCAGATATTTAATTCACTTAGGTGACCTTAGAAACACTTCATTAATCAACAGAATTTTGATCACTTCTTTGTATGTTATATTATTTTGTCATTCATTACCTGCTCGGTGTTTTTTCAAACTGATGGCATTTTCAAGGTTTCAGTCTATGAATACAGATGTCAATAAATCATTCAAGATCTGTGTGGGAGGCTTAAGTGAGTGTGTGTGTGTGTGTGTGTGTGTGTGCATGTGCGCGTATGTATGTTCTGAAGTCGTCTCATTGGTGCAGACAGGCAGCAGGTACACTTGGCTGGGAGCCAAGATTCCTGCAACACTAAGTCACACTGGCTGATCATTATCTCACGCAAACACACACGCACACACACACACAGGGCAGGAATCAGCATATTGCACAAGCCCTTCCCCCTCCCTCAGCTCTCTCTCTCTGTTCCTTTGCCCTCGTTTGCTCTCTCTCTCCCTTTCTCTCTCTCTCTCACACACCCACACATAAATACACAAGCTCAGTCAGTAGCAGAGAGAGAGAGAGCTGGTGCAGAGCTACGTTTTGGAAATAACCGGTAGGAGGACACAGAGAGATACACAGTGCATCCCCTTTCTAACTGCTGAAATTTTCATGCCACCCTTCATTATTTAGTCACCACCAGCGCTCCCCATTTGCAGCACTCCTCTTTATCACCGCTGGATCCTGGTGTGTGTGTGTGTATGTGTGTGGGTGTGGGTGTGTGTGAGCCATTACCACTGCTTATCACAGGGACCCTCGGACCATAATGGATATCTATTCTAGGAAGCTGTCACCGTGGGAGCAGAGAGTATGCTGGGAGAAGAGAAGCTCTGACTCCACTCTCATGTTTAGCCTCTTGTCCGCCTCTTTTACCCTGCAGGTTGAATGAACCGGCTCAGGCTGTTCTTGCTTTGTCTCTCAAACAATAGTTGTTGTTCTGTTTCGCAGATTTTTCTTAAATGTTTTCTCACCTTCATATTTCCTCTTTACAGATGAGAATGAGGACCGTGTGTTAGGGAGTTTGCCGCTGCTCAGTTTCTGTATCAGAGGAGTGGAACCTTCGGATAACATCACCCGCAAGTTTGCCTTTAAGGTCAGTAAAATGTTGGTGAAGAGAGAAGGGGCGCTGCGAGGTCTATGTGTAATTGTGTTTCATGTTTCAGTACTGGAGAACAGAGATGAGTACATGTGACTTTCAATGTGCAATACGTAGATTGGTGGAAAACAAATGTATTCCATGTAGGAACATAAAATAGGTCTTCTATGTTCAAGGAAAGCTTCATCATGCACACACATTTAGAAAGGTTCTCTACAACACAAGATAAGGGACCAGGAAATAAAGAAGCATTTTGGTCGCTAAGAATTGTCCCAATGCAGCAGTATTGAAAGGCTGTTGGATGTAGGTTTTCCAGAGTGACAGAAGGTCCTCATGGAACCACTGCACTAACCCTTGAAGAATCCCCCCTGATCCAGTGTTACTGCCTATTGCAAAAGCATGATTTGTTGGCCTTGGCTGCATCGCTGTGGCTTATTGCAGGGTGTTGGTTTGGTTCTGGGTGATTGATAGAAGCTGGCTTCATGGCTGAGTCACATGATGTTGTTTATGACTGTTAAAGAGCCCCATGGGGACTGGACTCTTGGTCTCATCAGAGCGGAGGGTTGATGGGTTGTTTTTTTTCCAGTTAGAGACGTGACCTTGATTCAGGACCTTTTCTACTATGAGGCTGATGCTTCATCATATTTTTAGTCCTGTTTCTCATTTTTGATCTCATCATCGTGTATACTATGTTGCGAATGTTGGAATTATTTGGATGCCAAAAACTCATCACATTGGATTGACCATGACCTGTTACATGCTTTTTGCACATCCAGTCTTTTGAAAGACGCTGTCATGGAGCTTCTTGACTAAATATACATCAACAATATTTTGACTGATGATGGTGGATTATTGGTATACATTTATCTTGACAGGAATCAAAAGGTCCTTCATAGATTATCAATTTAGTAGCAACACATCTATGATGTCCAAGGTGTTTCAATATTTCCCCAAAAGTTGAATGGTAAATAATATGCATACAGATACAATAACATGCTTAAAAGAAAACATAAACATACTTGTCAGATGACACAGCTGGATCTCTGCAAGTTTCATATACTGGAAAAAAATATTTTTTGAGGGAGGTAATGACAACGACAGACCAAAAATAGATGATCTGTATTGTTGTCAGACAGACAGATCAAGGTTGCGTTTCCTCAGATCCTGATCAATCACATCAGCCAAAGCTTTCAGAGCTGAATACAGATGAGGTGACAAATTGATGTAATGTAGGTTAGCTCAGTCTGAATCTGCTGAGTAAAGCTTTATATAGGTTGGAAAGGATGAAACACAGTGACAGCTCTCTGTCTACATGTCTCTCCCTCTGTGTCTGCCCCTTTTCTTACTGCAATCACTGTCATTATCAGTTTTCAGAACATTCAGTCCTTTTCTGTTTTTCAAACTATGGTGCAAAGACCAGTGCATGTACCCAGTGTGTACACACAGGCAGACACACAAGCCCTGCACACACATACAGGCAGACAGGCTGAGCAAATATATTCAGTGTGGCGTTGACAGCTTGCCAAGGGTTAGGGTGCTGCATGTTGGCTAAGGTTCTGACCGGACAGTCAGTACTGTTTACAATCCAGTATCACTGCAGAGTTTCACTCATGCTGCTTTGAACCTGGGAAGTCTTATTAACAAACTACAGTGTCTAACATTAATATAATACATAGTGTTAAGAATGATCAAATATATTTGTACACATTTTCAATATTATGTAACCGATGTGTTTATTATGCAAAAGAGTTAAAAGAGTAGTTGTATCATAAAGAGTGAAGCTATAAATATAATGGAGGAAAAAATAAAATAAAAATAGAGATAAGAGATAACAAAGGGTAAATACAAAACAGTATGACAAGGGCTTTGAATCAAAGTTAGTCTGAAGAAGTGAAGCAGAAAATGGCATAAGATATAATCATCTCCCATCAACAACATGACTTTTGATAGAGCCAGGCAGCTCTTTCACCTGTATTATGCTAAGCTAAAGCATAGACATGAGGTTGGTTTTGATTTCTCCTCTCGGCCAACAAAGAAACCAAAGCAGCAGTTTCATCAAAACCTTGAACAGGTGAATATCGATTAAAAAAATGTATTTCAATACAAATCAGTATGTTTCAAGAAATGTCTAACCGTGGGTTTCAGAATGTTCAAACTGGACACAATTTCTGATAGTTTCAGAACTAAAACAGATCTGCGTTAATGCAACATGTGGGGTTGTTGCTTCACGTACCAGTGGAATACAATTAGGTGACCATGAATCCCTGAACTGGAAGGCTTCTTGGATGCCAAAACACAGCAAAGCATTTTCACAGCTAATCAAAGCAAATATTTTGTTTCTATTTGAAACCCCAGGATAAAAAAGGAACCATGCAGTTACAGTTCAGACTTCTGTGTGTGAACCCCTATCCCGGCCCCAATCCCTCAGTTTTACAGTATATTGTGTCATCATTTATTTAATAAACAGCATGTTTGAACTGTATGTGTGCCTCTATATATATCAACTGCTGCACAGATGGTGAACTGTTCAGTCTGTATATGGCTTAAAGCCTCTGGTGGATGTCAACATGTGGGGTGTTGCAGCAGTGAGATGCTTGGATGCTTACATGTTAAATAAGATAAGGGTGCCCTCAGAGGTAGGCCATGTCTGCTTAACAGGGAGTGGAAGGAAACATCATGAGTGAATCATGAGGGATGCATTGCTGACTGCTAATACTGTAGGTATTTACAGTACAGAGTTTATGACACAGCATGTGTCTTTTCTAAATAACCAACAATGAAAAAGCTTCTTGTTTTCAGCTTCCTTTATTTTCTTTTGGTCATTACTTAGGTATTTGCTTCAGAGTTAGGAAACAAGTGCCATACTGTAACTATGTTACACAATGACAGATAAATGAGTGGTTCAGATGGCTAGCTGAAGCAAAGTGGGTGTTTTTCTGAGGTGGACTCAACATGTTCTGTCTCATTGGATGAGTTCCCTCAGGGCATCATAGAGGTAAGGCTCAGACTCACGGGCGGTCTGTTCCAGCATGCCTCCTTCCACTTCTGTTTATGACAAGTGACAGTTCAAAGTGACCCAAAGTCTACAGGGAGACAAGCAGACAGAATACATGAAGTGGGGCTATGACCATGTTCATTGTTCAGATAGATTGCTGTCTAAACTGAGCACAAATGAAATAAGAATGTAACTCCATTTACAAATTTTAATCAACATAGGAATTGTGTTTACATTTCAGATAACATCAGAAATGTTTCTGAGTTGGGTGAAAGAAAAATAACGTCCAAAATAGGATGTAATTGATATTTGATCTCCCTAAAGCATCTTTTTTTTCTTCAGTTAATGTAGAATTTATTTGGATAGAAATGGCTCTCACTGTCATTCTTTTCCAATCACAGTGTGCCGCCACAATTTTTGTCCTCCAACTGGAAGGTGTCATGTGTGATTGTTTAAGTAATAACTCATTTTCCCTGTTTTGGCTATCATTCTTCTAAGAAATAACATTGTACTCTGAGTAATTAGCTGTTTTTTGGGAATATGTCAGCATTGCTAACAATCAGACAATAAGACAGTAAACAAAGCCCCAGGTTAGTCAAGCTTATTTTTTTTAACATGAATGTTAAAACACCAGCAGGTACCCAGCAAAAACTATCAGGGTAGGGATGGGATGGGTAGAAATCATAATTAACCACATAATAGTTGACAAACAATAACAATTAGTTAATTTATCACTTATAAGTAAAGGCTCCAGCAGAATGGAAATACAACTGAACAGCATTTAGATACCAGCTCCTGACCCCCTGGTTTCAAGGCTTAAGAGAGATACCAGTGAAGCAGAAGCCCAGTAACTAAATGGCCTGTTCTCCAAAGATCCACCCAAGGTATATTCCAGGCTTCAAGGGAATAACAACACAAGAACAGATCCACTCCCAAAGCTGAGGCTGAGAGATAGTAGAAAGACACACAACACTGATGCCATGAGGCTGGTCGACCTAAGCGCAGACCACAGCACCATCTCAGGACAATAAATAGTCAACATCACAAAGCAGACATCCAACAATGGCTCTCAGGCATGAAGAGCTGGGCAGCACTCTAAGACCCGGCAGACCAACTGGAACACTGCCTGGACTGACTAAGAGAAAGCTTACGTCTCACTGCCCCACACATGAATATTAGTCTTGTGTCGTGCTCTGGAGAACACTGGAAACTAACTCCAAGGCCATTGCACAAGTCATTATCGGAGAATAGAAGAAAAAGTAAGCTATTCAGTTGACTGATTAAAAATCCCACAGTACCTTTTTATTATTTTTTGGACCTTTTTTTTATTTTGTCATGACAGGACAGTGGAGACAAAGACAGAAAGTTAAGAGAAAGGTGGGGGATGATATGCAGCAAAGGCAGTTCTTGGTAAGGTCTTGTTCAGGGACATACGGTGACAAACAAGAGGAAGAAAGAGGAAAGAGGAGGGGGTGGATAGCAGCAAGTATAGACTATCAAGAGAGGTGATGTGAAAATGGTCAGACAGATAGTGAGACTCAACATCATCTTTATCTAGTAAATAATTTGATTCAGTATACTACTCAGGTTTATCACTGAAGTGCTGAAACTTCACTGCACATTAGTTTCTCTGTTCTCTGTCAGTTGTCTCATGAATGAGATTCAGATCTGCTGTCTGAAAGGGTACAAACAACACAGAAGGGAGCAGCCAGATCTGCAAATCTGTTCCTAATCAGTTTCTTTAAATCTTTAATCTTTCATCCAGCTCAGTGACTGTGTCTGTATATTTGAAGGATTAGTGGCTCTGAAAATAATCTATATTGCCTTTTAATCTTATTTTACGAAATAGAAAATCCTTTTGTTATGTGAAGTTGGAAATAACCTCTCTCAGATTCATATGCAAGAGAGCAGTCTCTTCAGGAGTGTTGTTTTCATTCAGCAGCTCAGTCGTAGAGCTGTTGAAACCTGCCTTACCTGTACTCTGCAGAGGTGTGGCCATAGCCAGGAGACATTCAACAAGAAAAGAAATCTGTGTCCAAATGAAGGTTGTGTTCTGCAGTTTAACCCCAAGTTCTGAATGTTACCATTACAAATCTTATTTTTTGCCATTTGGGTATTTTAGTTTATCAAAAGGACAAATGCGGTTGTGTTTGTGAATCCAAAAGAAAATTGCAAAAGAAATGCTGCACATACTACACACTTGCAGAACATGTGTGTGTTGGATCAAGCACCTTTTTAAATATTCAAAAATGCTGTAAAAAATCTTCACAACTGACATTCATAAATACCTTTTATTGTTATTACCACCATATAGGGTAGATTATTATGGGCTTTAGGTGTTTGTGTGTATGAGTGAGGGAACAGGCAGAGTCATAGGGTTAAACCTATGGGTGTGTTTGTGTGATATGTGTGTGCAGTGGAGTTTAGCCTCACCCTTCCTGTCAGTAAACAGTTCAGCAGAACTATCAGGTGGCTGTAAAAAGACGAGTGTTCCTTTTCTTTGGGGCTTTTGTGCTGCATCATCTCCTTCTTTGTGTTCATGTCACTGACTAAGGTGATATTCTTCAGGATCCAGTGTTAGCAGATCCTCTCTCAAACACAGAACCCAGGATGCAAAGGATTTTTATGTTATTTTATAACAACTGAACTGAACCAGGCTAAGGTCAAGACACCTGTTAGGTGTGTCAGAGGTTGTGGTAGAGTCTGTCTAGTAGTGAGGCTAAAGTTCTGACCTAAGGAGAGTTCATTTCATGGGGTCGTCCGTCCATCCAGGATTCATCATAACAAAAATAATTAAAATTTAAGGTGAAGAAATGTTCTCCGTCTGTCTCCAGTCAATGTAATGTCCTCTGAAGTCATGGAAACTGTGTGTGTATGTGTGTGTGTGTGTGTGTGTGTGTGTAATTGAGGACAGCCAGAGATGCATTTCAATAGCTCTCAGTGACCGCCGCTGCATTCTGAATGGCTGCATTGACACAGCATTTCCTGGAGGTTGGACTTGGCAAAGTTAATGAACCCTCACACAAGCACACATAGACCTGTAAACACACACGCCCACACAAGTATACACTGTATATTCAGAACAAGAACTTGAAGAGGACGGTCAGTGCAACATGTCAACGTGTCTGTGTTTTCTGAAAACATTCATGTTAAAGCCATGTGAAAAATGGTGGCCTTTTCTTTCCAAGCCCATACACGTATGTGTAATATGCTGTGAACAATTTTAAATGCATTTCATTCTGAGTTTCTTTGTGCCAGAATTGTAGTGGTACTTCAAAAGCGGAAATGAGATCAAGAACGGCTATATGGACTGTATTAAGCCGCTGCACAAACAAACCTATGTTTTCAGCTGAAAATAGCACAAAATTACTGCACATTTTACTGACATTTGCTCTGTTCTGCTACAGCCACATTCAAAAAGAATAAAATTGCATAAACACGTTTTAATTCCATGACCGTCTCTGCGAAAGACAGCATTCATTCCTTGGCCCCAAAGAGGAATTGTTCTCCTTGTGGAGGTGGGAATTTTATGATCAGACATCTCTCTTGGTTTCTTGGTTTATCATGTGTTATGCCAAATACTGCAAAAATTAAATGCAGTAAAATAACCTGAAAGCTATGTCACAGAAAGTAGTAATCCATATTGTAATACCACCTGTTGTCAGTGTGTTTTAGTTAAGTTTGTTCAGAGTGACACACCGCTTCTTGTTTTGGAGACAAATTTCTGGGACCAGAACAAGTTGATCCACCGACGTGGATGTGCTGAGTCGCGTGTCAGTAACAGTGACAACTGTGTGAAGAGAAAAAAGTCAATTCAATATGTAGAAATGTAAATTAGCACTCTATGCTTTTTTCACTCATTGTTCATCTTATGGGGCAAGTTGTGGTTTTCCTCAAGTTGGCTTTAAATGTCCTCGGGCAAGATGCTGAACCCCCTGATGTTGTGCCATCGGTGTGTCTGTGTGTACATTAGTCAAGCGCTGTATGAATGTGTTTGTGAGAGGGTAAAAGTGACCTGTCATGGAAAGTACTTTTATTTTGTTGTACTCACCTTGTCTTCTCGTCTTAGGCTCTCCACTTCCTGTCCTCATGTCTCTCCTGCTTGTGTGATTACCTGCCCCACCATGAAGTGTTCCATTTGTATCGAATTATCTTGTCCACAGTGTGTTCGGTCTCT
The DNA here is from genome assembly GCA_016785225.1 of Psettodes erumei. Classification (NCBI taxonomy): domain Eukaryota; kingdom Metazoa; phylum Chordata; class Actinopteri; order Pleuronectiformes; family Psettodidae; genus Psettodes; species Psettodes erumei. Next base: position 532,886 of record JAFBJZ010000008.1, on the reverse strand, counting down.
CTGTGCCAGATTGCTCCCATGCTTAGCTTCCCGCCTTAATCTGTATTTGGTCAGACAGATGACCAAATGGATCAGGCAGATAGTGAGACTCAACATCATCTTTATCTGGTAAATAATTTGATTCAATATACTTCTCAGGTTTATCACTGAAGTGCTGAAATTTCACTGCACATTAGTTTCTCTGTTCTCTGTCAGTTGTCTCATGAATGAGATTCAGATCTGCTGTCTGAAATGGATAGGATTTTTTGACCGGTGTTGTGGCCCTTTTGGATTTCTTAACTTGGTCTGACTGCCTTGTGCATCAACCTTTTTGTAAGTACAGGACTATGTTTTTGGAAACTGACTCCTGGAGTCTTCGCATTGGTTGTTGGTTGATGAGAAAAGTGCTATATAAATTTAGTCTATTTTTGCTTTCTTTTTCTCTTTCTTCTCTCACTACATCTGTCTGATCTTTTTTTTTTAATTTCAGTTATTTTTTCTTTTTGCCAATTTATAGCATACATCATCTCAAGGTACTTTAACATTTTGAGGTCAAGACCTCATAATTTTAGTGGAAAGGAACCACTTCCTTTTAACAGGCAGAAACCTCAAGCAGAACTGGACTCAGAGTTGGGCAGCCATCTGCCTTGACCGGGTTGGGTCAAAAGAGAGATGGGAGAAAGAAGGGGGGTAGGACAGAGAGAAGAGAGGAGAATAAGGAGGATAGTGGTGGTGGTGGTGGTGTGTGTGTGTGTGTGTGTGGGGGGGGGGGCAGTGGTTAGGTCTCTATGTGTCAGTCCTGTGATTGATTGGTGACCACGCCCTCACTCAGTGTCAGCTGGGATTGGCCCTACCCACCTGCACTGCAGATGAGCAGTGTTTCTGCTTCATTTCCTTTGTTTTTCTGACAAAGAATAGAAAATAAGAAGAGATTACCACAAGCAAATGTTTCTAATTGAACAGAAAGGACATGTCACAGATACATATAGTTGATATCTGTCACCCTTCTCTTCTCCTTCATCCATCTGTCATCGTTCTTTTCTCCTTCATCCATCCTTCCTTCTCTAACTACATGAAATAATGAACAAAGGAAGGACAATGGAGGGAAGCTTCATCCCTACACACACACTCTTGCCACAGAGCCGCCTTTGTTGCTAGGTTACTGCTGCCACTTATGATACACCCATTTTAGCCAATCACATCATTGTGTGTCTCTGCTGAAGGTGGAGCCTCACAGTGTTCCACCGTGGAAGGAAGTGGCTTCTGTTTATCAGTGACATCACTTCCTCCCTGCTGACTTATGACAGCACTGCTCCTCCTACCTACTATCTCTCTCTCTCTCTCTCTGTCTCACACCTCACACTCACACACACACGCACACACACACACACACACACACACACACACACACACACACACACACCAAAAATATGTCATTCATTTATCCAAAATCTGCTTAAACTGTGTTGTTGTTGGGGAGCTGATAAATAAGGAACGGGGTTCTGATATGAATAATTCACATGAATTTGAACTGAGATTAGGTCAATTTGATTGATTAGGTGCCATTAGCAGAAAGCAGTAAAAAGCAAGCAGCATTTCTGTAGTAGATGTTCTGCATTTCCAAATAAAGACAATAATTTAGTTGAAACTAAATCCTGGGATAGTGGGCTGACTGAGCATACATGTCCATATATTTGATATGACTGGTACTGTGTGTTTGTGACTGGTGTCATTTTTTTTATCATAAATACCTAACAATAAGTGTAAATAAATCATTTTATTGCAGTAGACTTAGAGCATTGAGGGTCATTATGTTTATTTACCTATTTTTATGGTACTTTGATTTTTATGCTGGGAGACTGTATACTTTATCTCCACATGTATCTGATGTTAATAATGACATTTTGTACATAAAACACACATTAAACTCATATTATATATATATAATAATATAATTATAATATTTTAAGAGCGCAGGTTGATGAAGCCCATGTGCAGTCAGTAATAGACATATTGGCACTTAATCTCAGGTCGAATATCACTATCACTGTTACTGAATGTGAGTGAGATGTATTTGTGTGTGCTGCTCTCTTGTGGTACATTTCAGAAACCATCTTTACTAACATTTTATGTAAAGCAAAATGTTATGCAAAATGTCATCACTGAAGCTTTTTATTCCTGTTCAGTGGGATTATAATGGGTTTTTTTTTATCACAGACTTTATTTTTGGGTCACATTAGTGTTGTTCCAGACTTTAACCCCCCCCCAAATATTTAAAATCTGTATGTATGTATGTATGTATATTTGTATGTATATGAATATGGCCATGGGAACATCAGAAACATCGATGTTCTGAGAATAGCACTGATATGATAAGTCTTCAAAGGTCTCCTCATACACTTGTACACTGAATGTATTGTTTGTAGGATGTTCTCAGCTATATTTCCTCTTCTAACAAATGAAAACCATAACCTTTAAAAATACACATTCAGGCCTAAAGCATCATGCTTAATTGCAGAGAGAAGTGACCCTTGGCACCACAGCTCCTAACCCTTCCCCCCCTCACTGTCTTCTCCCTTCCATCATCATCTACCCATGTGAGGTCAGCTGGCCCTCGTTGTGTCCTGTTGTGTAGGTGTAGGTAGGTGCAGTGTTGATACGTACAACTACCTCCCTTCTTTTTATGAAATGTCCTACCTGTGAAAGATGCATGATTATGGCTGTTGGTCTGCATGTCTGCGTTCTGCATGATACCGTCATTCAAAAGGATTCATGCATGACAGTCTTGTTCTGTTTGGGTTATTTTGACATTGACTGCATGCCAACTCTTGTTCAAAACCACACCCTGTGATATTGTTATGGCTAACAAAGCACTTTTACAAAGTCCATGATGTTTGAAAACTCAGCTGTGAACTGACTTGAGCTTCAACCTTAAAGCTGAGAGCATGTTGAAAGATTAAGGGATAGTGTTTGGAAGGATAATGGAACCAGTGAGAACGGTTCACCATGTGCATAGATATAAAAAAGGATAATTTTGGTTTATAACAAATTTGAGAGTTATGTCCACTAATTATATCAGTAACAACAACATTATGCCCACCAAGTTAACTGCTAAGAAGGAGCCAGGGAAGTCAGATGATCAATGTAAATTGCAATGAACCAGATGCCCTCATTCTAACTTGGCTTATCAACTTCCCATATCTCAACACCTACTTTAGCAAGGACGTAGTTACTGCATATTATCCAACCTATATTCAGAGATGCAACAATGAACTGAAGTTGTAATAAATCACAATTCCTTTTACCTTTTCTTGGATAACTTTATTGCCTGCTTCTTTATTGGATGTAGATGTGCATGCGAATGATGAGCAATCTTTGACTGCTCTAACACTGTGTTACTTATATGCGGCCTCTCTGTGTTTTGTCTCCCTTTGCAGGTGTGGTTGGAGGAGGAGAAGGAGGATGAACATGGGGAGTTGAAGGGTTCCATTGTTTTTTGCATGCAGGCGGAGCACGCTGGCACTAGGACATACTACTTCAGCGCAGACAGCCATGAGGAGCAGGAAGAGTGGATCACTGCCATGAGTAATGCTGCAGAGGTCAACGTTCAACAACTTCAGAGGTACTATTCATGTGCATGCACCCAGCTAACAGGACATACAGTGCTAGGCAATCATTTTCTCCTAAGTCTATTTGATCGGCCTATTTCTAGTTGTGGTGATATTGCACTGACTAGTATGCACCATTCATGTTATATTGTTAAACATAGGAATTAATTTATTAAAGTTTTACTTTGCTGCCACCTGAAGGTCTTCTTAGGAATGACACTGCAAGATGTTGTCTGCCAGTCATAAATTGTGTTTTACAGTAGTTTGAAGCTGATGTGAAATCAGTAATGCAGATCTTGACTTTTGAAATAGTTTTTTAAATCTAAGGTATTTTTGTACAACTCCACTTCCATTGAAAAATGGCATTGTTTTCTGAAAAATATATGCATATTTATAAAAAATATAAACATATTTAAATTTTGATGCCGGCAAACAATGTCAAAGAACAGGGCAATGTTTACCACTGTGTGTCATCACCTCTTCTTTTAACAACACATGTTTGGGTACTGAGGAAACAGCTGCTGTAGTTTTGAAAGTGAAATGTTGTCCCCGATTTTATTTCTGTAATAACAACTGAATAATGATACATAGAAATGAGTGTTACTGGTAAATTGCACATTGCCACATTCAGATTACATTCATGTGTTGAACAGTGACTCAGTTACTTGCTTTGGTGTTGAGGTGTATTTCTGATACTATAGTCTTTTTTGAAACAAAACAGAGCTGATTTTGTTTTCTCAAGCTTGTTTTCCTCTCAACTTCACAGAAAAAACTTGGACAGCACAGCTGATCCCAACCACACTATGGTGACTAAGGCACCTGACCCACAACAGCATCCAAACACACAAACACGCAATGAAATTGACAATGACCTGCCCAACCACTCGAAAAGCAACAGGGCAGACATCATTGAGACACCACCACCTTCTACCCCTTGCTCTGATCAGGAGGTAAAAAAGAATGACAGAAGACAAGGGGAAGGGGAAGATGAAAGGGGAAGACCTGCTCCTGACCACATTCCTCACCTAAATCATCATCCAAATGGTTGGGGCAGCTATGTCCCTTCCAACGTAATTCCCCATAACAGCAATAACAACCCCCCAGCTTCCAGGAGTCATAGTGGACATCATCCTCCTCCTCAGGGATACCCAGAGAGGGGAGTTGGCCAAATGCACAACCTCAGGGAGCAGCAGGAGAACGTAGTACTGAGGAGGGGCTTCGTGCCCAGGACAGCCCCTGAGAGAGTGGCCCAGAGAAAGAGCTCCATGGCCCAGCTGCAGCAGTGGGTAAATCAGCGGCGGGGAATGGCCTCCCAGGAGGACATCAACAGGTAGATCAAAGGAGAAGCAAAAGACATTCTTGTTTGTACTTAACTTCACAGGATGACACATTTTGCTGGCACTGTCATCATTTCCCCCCACATGCACTCATTATAACCAAACCAATGTCCCATGGCTTGCAGCACTGTGCTCAGTGTGAAAAGTTGTTATCAAAGCACTTAGATTCAGGTTGGTCAGCTTTCAAGGCCCCATGTTTTGGATCACATCTGATTTTAGTGACATGTGCAGTTTAAGAACACCCATTTTCACCCAAATTGTCCCACTGTCTCTTCACAAAAACCTATGCAATCCATCTCATTTGATAAAGAGATGAGGACAAAACTTGTACCCAAAGTGGATTTAACATTAGTCTTCAGTTTAGGTTATTAGTTTACAACTTTGAAACCCAAGAATAGAAGGACCAAAGGTCATGAAACTGTTTCACAGATTGGTGTGTGAGGTCCACCATAACCTTGCTGAGCTCCAGACCATTATGACAGAACTGAAGTCTAAACCTGAGCAGTACAGTCCAGCACAGCACAGGTCATGGATGCATCTCAGGGAAAATACGAGGTCTGACATCATCATCATCATCATCATGTGTATTATAAATGATACCTTTACACCAAGACAAACAAAATTATACTTTCATTCTGCATTTTAGCTTTCACTTTAACAAAACTAAGAGGCTGCATTGATAAATAACTTTTTTTTGCTAAATCAAACATCCTTAAACTAAAGGTCCTTGGTGTTCTGGCTTCTTTTTATGACTTGACATCTTTTCCTATCATTTCAGCCCATCTCGTTACTACCCAGTAAACCGAGGGGTCACAGCTGACTACCATGGCTACACTGGTGGCCCCCAGTATGTGGAGGAATATCCTCTGTACCCACCAGGGGTTCGACCTGACAGCATCTGCTCTGCCTCTGCTGTTGGGGGATATAGCGGACGATGGACTGTCGAGGACAAGCGTCGCTCACTAAGGGATGGGCCCCATCAGCTATATGGACCACCAATGCCCCGGGACCTGTGGGGACCACAGTACTATGGTGGAATGGAAACATCTATGAGGCGCCTGTCTATCCAGCCACGGTCCAGGTCCGTGCCCCGGTCACCGTCCTCATCATCAGGGGGGCCCTACTCTCCAATACCACCCCACTTTGCCTCACCCGCTCGCTCAATATCCGCTCGCTTTGACGGGTTTCCAGGGAGGATGAGGGATGACATGATCTATGCTGATCCATCTGTCTACAGCCTGAGAAGATCTCTCAGCTCACCAAAGGTGAGTGATGACAATGTGTTGCTGAGGATTGAGGATAAAGGCTCAAAAGGGAATTTAGAAATTTTCACTTTTCATTTTGAATGTTCAACCACTTCCAGAAAGGTGTGGAAAGACTGTAATCATCAACTTTACAAAAGATTTTCAAGTAGTTGACAGTGATAAAAAGTGAAGGATCGATGTGTTTTGATATACTATAACCATATCATCCCTTTCCTCCACCTAACAACACTCACTCATTGTTATTTCCATTCTTCCCTTTCTTCTTTCCTTGTTACCTTTACTCCGTCCTTCAGTATGACTACCCTGGTGATAGGAGGTCCTTAAGCCAAGGATTATACCACCATGATTACCCTGTATCCCCGTCCATCCACAATAAAATGGTATGTGCCACTAATGTGCACTAATACTTATATCTATTCACTGGATAACACACACAGTCCTGTGGTGGTAGGCACTGTCCCCAGAAGTTAGGTGCTTGTAGTGTAGTGCTAAGTGTAGCACTGATTTGCAGTTGTTGCCAGCTGTGGGGTTTCCTAGGCATATCTGGCCTCCGTCTGTCTTTCTTTACCCTGTGCTTTCTTCTACTCCTCTCTGCTGTTCTGTCCTAAACACCACTGGGACCACTTGTGTGTGTGTATATGTGTATGAGTGTGTATGTGTGTATTTACACATATGGGTGAAGAGACACCCATGACCATTAAACAGATGAGATGGCCCAGCTAAGCGATATATTAAATTAATAAATACTGAATCTAACAAATTCATATTATAGGATACTTGCAGCTATTTGAGGAAAGATTTACCAGGCATTTTTCCATCATATTGAAAATGTGGCCTAATATCATATATGATACTGTGTTTCTGACCATGGGTGGGCTGTATGTGCAGCTCCCTATTCCACATATACCTCATGTTTTACCAGGATGTGGATAACATATTGGACTCTGATGCAAAGTCCACTGATTGACAGCTGTTATCAGTAATGGTAATGTGCCAAGAAATAGTACAAGGCTTCACTGAAGAAGAACATTCCTAAATAGCATGGCTGTAAACTTGTTTCACTTAAAACCTTATACTTCTGGTTTATGAGGAAAGAAATGCTTTGACCACATTTGTTAGACTGCTAAAGATACACACATTGAAAGTTTATTTATTTTACTAGTAGTAGTTTCTAAAACTAATCTTAGCTCAGATTCACCAGAACCCCATTGTCTTCATCAATGGATGGAATTTGCTCAGTAATCATCACATACAGTAACTTCATCTCCATTACATCATGTGAAGTCTGACAGGAGCACAAAAACCAGAGCATACAGAAAGCCTGCTCACACAGATCAATGTTTCAGCTTGAGATCTGACAACCAATCTCCTGAACAGAGAAGAAGGGTCACTGCAGGTCAGACTGGCAAAACTGGCCCAGACGGTACAAGTAGTGGATACTAAATGAGCACCAGTAGCATGCTCATCGAACTCCCCTATGTATCTTCGCAATCTCAGGTCACAAAGAGTCAGCATTTACCAATAAACCATTCAACACATTAACATCAGCGTATTTGATTACAGTGTGACTGCCATGTTTGCTGTGGTGCTTTGCTTTGGTGCTGTCCTCTCTGAAGGCCTTCTGTTTGTACAGTATGTGTCTGTGTGATTTCCATGTGTCACTGCTGCTGCTGCTGCTTTGTTCAGGGGGACATATTAGACCTGCAGCTCCAGCGCAACCTGGATTACCTAGATCAACAGGTAGGGACACACACACACACAAAATTGAGCTGCTTTTCTTATGGGTTAACTCCGTCCTTCGGCTGGGCTCTTTTCTGAATGTCCTTTTTGACTTCGGAACAAATTAAGGAACTTCTGAGTTAGTGTTGGCTAGCCTTGAAAAAACAAACTTTCCATATCTAAGGCTGCCTCTCTTTTCTTGTCTCATCTGCATGTGGTGCATAGTGTCACTCACAGTCCAACAGATACTGTATGTTCTCCTCCATCATTCCCTCATCTTCCCTAATCATATATTCTAGTGCTGCTTGGCTACGTGAGTATGTGAGGGCCCATGGGATATTTCTTTTTGTTGATGTCCAGCCAAAATCTGTGATCTGACTGTGTGAAATGTACTATATGCAGAAAATATCATGTATCTAATGTTAGGGCAATTAAATATAAGATAACATAAACATAACATAACATACTCTAGGAAATTCTGTGTTGTACAGCAGCCAAATACACAGTTATACAAATAAAGGCAAGAATCTAATAATGTTAAATAGATTTTAAAAAATAAAATAAAACCAACCAAAGAATAACAAGAATAACAGACAAAAACACAATACAGTGTAGAGGTGGCAAAAAGATATAAAGTGCAGGAAAAAGAAGTGTGCAGCAGTGAAAACAATATTGATTTTCACCATATGCTGTATATACACTGCCAGTCAAAAGTTTGGACACACCTTGTCATTCAATGGTTTTTTCTTTATTTTTATTACTTTCTACATTGTAGATACATAGTGAAGACATCAAAACTATGAAGCAAGATATATGGAATTATGTAGCAAACCAAAAATTGTGAAAAAAAATCTGAATATGATTTATATTTTAGTTTCCTCAAAGTAGGAGTCACCAGAAAACATCTGGAGGTGGAAGGATCCAAAGTTTAAATGGAGGTCTGAGGTATAGATGGTGAAGAACTGTGTCAGTATAGATCCCTAGGGTGCGCTGTGTGCCATCCACTTTGACGTACTGTGACCAGCCTGTGAGGTAGTTTACAGAAAACATGAAAGCTCTGCCAGCAAAAAAATGATTATGTTGTGATGAGCTATTACTGATTTCTTAGCTGGCAGAGTTTTTTTAAAATAATAATCATTATTTGACATTTATAAATGATGATTCATATTCATAAGAATAAAGAAATATAAACATAATATGAATATATGAACAATGAAGTTTTGTTGTTTTGTCACTGGAGTTTGCGTCTGCAATGTTCAGTTGATGTTGGTGATTTTGATCATTGGCTCAATTTTTGTTTTTGTAGTTGCCTCCTTTCCACGATGTCTACAGCAGAGAGTTACATCCCACACTGAAACTCAATGAGATTGAAACCAGTGTAAGAGACCGTACACTGTATGCACACACCCTTTTACACCTCTTACACATTCACACTTTTTTCAAATACAATACATTTACAAAAGTATGTGAAAGCCTATGTGTACATATTTGGATCTGCAGTCTAGGCTCCTACATGCTACAGTATTTACAGTACAGTTATTTTTCAGACAGCAATGTCTTCCCAACTTTGTGGCAACGGGAGACCTTACCAAAATCAGTATTAGTAGAGCAGTGAGTTTAAGAAAGTCATGTTCCTCTGACACATACGATACATATGACACATACGTTTTGGTGTCCCATATAGTTTTGGCCGTATACTGCCAGCATGTACTTATGCATACTGCTAAGAATATGTAGCTTTAAGCAAAAAGACAAAACAAAGATTGTACCCAAAATGCATAAGTCAGACCAGGTGTTAAAAATAAAAATAAATACAATAAAAAAACAGGGCAGATGCAATTCATGGTAAAACAATTAACAAAAATAAAACAAAATTACTGAGCTCTAGAAACAAAGGGAATTCAACTTGTAAAACAAGGAAATTAAGAAACAGGAAAACATGAGGAGCAGAAGTGACACAAACAATACAGATAAATAATAGACAAACCTGGGTGATATGAATATGGAGACACTGATGGAACACTTAGGGCAAAACAGCCAATAAAGCACAGGAAGTGCATACACAAAAGACACACTGGGATGTGTCTAACAAAGTGATAGAGGAAAACAAGTCCACAAAGAAAATGTGAGTCCAAATCAAATCAAGGGACAAACTGTGAAAAAAATACATTTTTGTACTCTCTTGTTTTATTGCTCTGTCCAGTTAACACCCGCTGTCCTATTTGATACAGAAACTCTTGGGTCGACTGTGTGAGCAGAACCGAACTTTGAAAGACAACGAGACTGTTGTTCACAGACTGAGAATGGACAAGGTACATCATAACTTAACAGTATTACTACATGCATCCAAGATTTTTTGTATTGTTGTATTAAAAAGAAAAACTATAAAGTTATCTTTCATAATTTCTTTCTGCGAAGATCGGTTTTCCTGAAGGAAACCCATTGAGTTTATCTTAGCATATGTGAGGACATGTTCTCACTGACCAGACAAATAGAAAAATAAAAAATTTATATAACTGTTCTGCAATAAATGCTTGCTGTTCCCAGGACACCCTAGAGGAAGCACTGGTGGCAACACATCAGGAGATGGAACTGTATCATAACCAGCCATTGGCCATGGAAAAGCTGCAGTTCAAAAAGGAAACCCTGCAGAACCAACTCATTAACATCAGAGGGGAGCTCTCCCAGGCCTCCAGTGTAAGACATCACATATTCAGAATGGCCCAGAGATGGACTTCTGTCTTCATATTTACAAGAATAAAATGTGTTTTTTTTTTTTTTTTTTTTTTTTTTTTTTTTACAAATGTAGCCTTACTCTGGCCATTACTCTCACCATTTATCACACAATTTTACTAATTGATGTCATTGCTGAATCATGTTATATTGAAACAACAGAACGGGGCAACCACACAAGTGAGTTTTAAATGAGTATGAAAGTCGCTAGTACAGGCCATGCCATTTAAAACCTCTTCCAAATTAAAAGTAAAATTTAGCAATAATGTTGTTACCCAGATTGTCTATAGTGAAACCATCAGACCTTCACTGCTGGTTGCATATGTTCATGTTTTTCTGTCATGAAGCTGTGTCTACCACATTTCCAAACCTCAGCAAAAAATTTGGTGAGAGAACTGTCACGATGGTTGAGAAGAATAATGACATAGCATGAAAACAAGAGTTTGGTCATTAGAAAATGTTTAATATTTTGAAAAAACTGTTTTTATCTGTACTCAATTCAGAGAGTCAAAGGATTTAATCAAATAAAGGAGTGATTTATTTTCTCTGTGAATGGTTCCATTTATCTGTACCTCTCTCAGGCTTTAACCACCACTCGAATGGAGTTTGAAGCATTAGAGGATGAGGCCAATGCCATCCATGGAGATCTATGGGAGCAGCTTAATGCAGGAGGGCAGGTAAAAGATCACCCTGTCAATATTTCTGTTCATCATAAAAGCCCAACTCTAATTTGCATGCATAATTGAAGGCTTGTTTTAAACACAAGAGACCACAATCAGCCTTTTTTCAGACATGGGTATTCATCATTTGTTTACAAAATTTCATGATGATAATAATAGAAAACAAGCAAAGAAACACCTAGGCTGACACATACACAGATCCCTCGTTAGTTTGACTTTCTTTCCTTGTATGTACTGTATATGTCTAGGATCTCTTTCTCTTAAACATTGAGATCAACAGAGTTTAGTTTTCTGTTTATACTCTGTGTAGGAAGTTTTTCCCCAACAGTGTACATGTCATGTCCTATATAAAGTCTTTCTCTGAAGTAAATATGATAGGAAAGCAAGGTCAGCAGTACTCATTGACTGTGCAGGACCAATGAAATCCATGGCTCACACACTGTGCCTTGATTTTGTGCTCATGATTTGGTACCTCTTTGGTACACTGGAGCGTCTGCAATGAGTATACTAAGAAATAGATCTAATTATGGTGTATTAAGCTAATTGTGCAATTATTTGTTCCAAGGGCATACTGAAGTGAAGGAATGCATGTACCAAACCAACCTGGCCACATGCTTCAAGACAAATGCATAGACCATTACAACTCCAGTATAAAATAATGCCCAAGTACTGTAAATTATTGATGTTTGTTGACATGGCACATAAATCCTCTTTGAATCTTTCATTAATGCTTTTAGCTTTAATAATGTGTAAGTAGTAAATAGAGTAGAACTGATATTGTCATGAAAAAATTATGTTTTCTTACATATATCCTAAAAATATTCATACTTATCTCTAGTGCATCCAGTTATATCAATAGTTTTAGTTGTATTTGCCCAGGTTATCAGATATCTGTCACTTAAATGTCTGCCTCCACCATAACGGCAATGAGAGAAATCTCACCTGTGGTGTTTAAGAGAAATTGAGAAATTACATTTAGGTTGCTCATGTCCCTGCTACTCTGTATAAACCTTACAGATAATCCATTGATCTCACTTTCAGTAGAAAGTCATTCAGCTTTTCCCTATCATATTGTCTCTTGTTTCTGCTGGATTTTTGCAGAGTGAACTGGTTCGTAGACACATCCAGAAAGAGTTTTGGAGAGTTCAGGATGTACTGGAGGGACTGCACAAAACTAACTCTTCCAGGGGCACTGACACAGCCAAGCACAGAGGTAACACTTTGAGGATGAAACATCCTCAGTTGAATTTAATGTAAATAGAAATGTCTTGACTGTGAATATTCTAATGACTTTATCTCTTCCACCCCCACCTCCCTGTTTCTCTTGCATAGTGGCCAGTGGTGCATCAGGCTCCTTTAGCACCAATAGTCCCGCCAGTCCCCTGAGCTCAGTAAGCCTCACCAGCCCACTCAGCCCCTTCTCCCCAGTGCCCGGCTCACAGGCCTCCCCCACCAAACAGCTGGGCCCGGAGGTAAGCACCGGACACACCCAGCCAAGGGCCAACCCAAATCCAATACCTGGCACAGGCCTTAACTTAGGAACTAGAACCAACCCTGACATGCATAGAAGTTTAGGCCTTAAACCTCGCCCAAAGTCATGTATAGTGCCTCATTTCAAAACTGACCTTAAGCCTGGGCATAGACCAAAAAGTTACCAGGAGTCTGACTCAAGCCTGCATGCAGAACATAGAAATGACTATGGTTGTGAAACCTATGAACACAACTTTCCTCAGCCCTTCCTAGCTTTCCAAAACCATGGAGAGTCCTTGGGCAGATTAGATCCTGTGATAGAGGAAACAGACCAAAACATGAACTGCAGAACGGACTTCAACTTTGACCAACAAATAAATCCAGCCAAAGTTGGAGCAGGAGAACAAATTGGTTTTCTCCAGGAATCCAAATGTACCAATCATCATTCAGACGCAGTCCAACCCCCCTCTGACCCTCAGGAGATTGGTTGGTTATCCTCAGATGGCTGCATCCAAGAAGTAGGGATTGGCCTGAGGAAAGATGTCTATCCAGACTCCAACCCACCTCAGTGCTTAGCAGAATACCATAGTGGCCTTAGAAAACTGTTCCCCAACAGACGCCTTTCTATGTCTAAATCCCAAATCCTGGTCCTCCATGACTCCTATCAGACTGATATTTTATCATTACGCTACAGCCCAGATCTTTATGCACCCCCAGTCTCTTGTTTTGGAATGGCTAGCTCTAAAACCCAACACCATTGCCAGCTTGCTTTACAGTCATCGTGTCATGCTGGTACAGGTGCTAGACCACTTACTTACCCCAGCAGTAAAGGGGAATTTGGCAATGATCCTGTGATGTATGCCATACCACAGTCTGAACCTCATTCGGGTTCAAAAGTTTGATAATTCCAAATTCCATCTGTAACATTGTAAATACAAAAACATCACATCATAAACATTTAAAATTACTATTAGAGATAAATATAATTTTGTCATTTCTATCCCCATTTGCAAAGCCATCGGTCCTGTTAATTACCACTGCACATAGAGCCATATCTAAACTTTCAGCTGTCAGTGCTTGTTCTGACTGCTCTACAGCACGCCCAGCAACTTGGACAGGCAATGTGGATCCAGGCTTGCCCCAGGTCACCTATGCCCACCCTGAACAAGCCTGAAGTCGGAGTCAGATTAGATGGCCTACATGTAATTGATTACGGATGAAAGTGTTTCTACCAAACCCTGCAGAACACACAGAACACACACACACACATATATATGCACTTGGCTTCAACCCAATTGGTGAGGAGGGGAGCTTGACTATCGTGTTCTATTATAAATAATAGATTATAGTGAAATGAAAAATCACTTTACCATTATGTATGTAACAGTGTAGAGGAGGTGTTTCCTCTCATTGGAGTCCATCGTTCATGAAACACTATTCTATCAACCAAATAAAATATATACAACTATGTATTTCAGTTTAGGTGGGTACCCGTGCATGATGAGTTGTTGGCTAAAATGTGGTGGCTGTTTCGCAAAGCAAGCTTCACAGAAGCTGCAAAACCTGGTATTTCACTGGCCACCAAGGGATTTTCACATCTAACTCTTTAACATGGGATCAAGACCCCATTTCACAGAATCATTCCCATGAGTCCTTTCTGCTCTGCACTTTGCCTGGCTTATTATCATCCTGATGTGCAGCACTCTCTCTTCCTCCTGTCCTTTCTTTACTTCCTGCCTCCCTCTGTCCTGCCCTTATGATGACCTAGGAAAATGTTCCCCCAAGGCCTCCCCTCCCAAAGGCCTATTACCCTTTGGAGTCCGCACCTATCTCCCCTCCCTCCATCCCTCCCCTGTCCTTTGACAGCACCACCTGGCTACACAGCTTGGGCATCGATGATGGTTACTTTGATGGCGAAGACTCTCACACCAAAAAGGTATTTGGGTGCCCAGCCTTCCCTTCAGCCTGTCCTAACTGTTGTCCAGCATCATCTTTCTTAACGTTGTCAACCACCAGGGACCATTCATCCATCCAAATTCCATGTTGTTCCTCTTTCTGCCTTCTGTTTAAACTCTCCTCCCATTGCCTCAGATTATCCCTTTGTGTCTCCATATCAGCCTGCATTTTAACTCCTACAGCACTTGCTCCAGAAGTGGCTGCTCCACTCTTTGCTTTTTTAACACCCCTGCTAATAAAAGCCATGTCTGTAACAGAAATGCTTGGATCTAAACACAGTACTCTATACACTGCAATTGCTTTGTACAAAGAGCAAGGATAAGCAGCACTACTGGGAATGAGTCCACTGGGAATGGTATGGGGTGCCACAAATCATCTCTCAAACTCTCTCTGTCCTTATTAGTGTAATGTCTTGGTCGTGATGTAGTTATGCTGGTTAGTACATGGTCCCACCAGAAAGCAGCACAGAGAAAGTCATTCACGCATTCTCATGAAATAGGAGGTGCTGGAAGCTTTGTACTGACCAGTTTCACCCTTCGTGTCTAAGTAGACAATGTGTACCATCCACTTATGCCTCATGGCTGTCTGCAAATCATGCTGCATCTCTTTTGTGGAGCAGTTTATATTTCAGGCCTGTCATACATCCCGGTGTGGTCCAGTCATTACAGTCTGCTATAATGCTTTGTTTTTTCCATTACAGGTATGCCAGGCATTTTAACACGATGCCTCCATTGCTCTCTACATTTATGCATTATCTAATGCATTTTGTTTAATCAGCAGCTTTGGCCTTTCCACAACATTCAGGTTTAATGTTGATTACATGATTAATAATATCACTGTTTCATATTGCAGACAAATGTTGGAGAACAGAACAGCATAACTGACATACAGGACCCGGTCCAGGACAGGCAATCCAGTATGAATAAAGGTACAACAACGTCAGCTCTTCTGTTCCTTTCTCAGCTGATGAGCATAATCAAATAATAAACTCCTGGGTTGGTACACAGAAGTTCATGGAATATGGGATTACACTAATGACATTTGTAACGTACAGCTGAAAGTATTTTGAGGTGTGAATGTATCATTATATCAAGAGAAACTGACAGGATATGCATACATTTCCTTAAAGTGGTAGAACTGACAATTCAGCTCCCTCTTGTTTCCCATGGTTTTGAATTGATCTCTTGTGTCCCTTGCCAGTTGGCATTGTTCCTCCTAGAACCAAGTCCCCCACCGACGAATCACGCAGCAGCTCTGCAGAAGTTTCGCGGCATAATGGCAGAGTGCTGAATGGAATCTCTAGGGTACGTCAACCTAAACTACATGTAAATACTATCTATCGAAACCACGGCAAAAAACAATGTTACCTCAAATCTATTTCTCCAAGCATCTTTGACCAGTTTGCACAGCAACCCTGTGACAGAGCAAGATGATGGATGAACTGTCCCAGTACTCCCATTTATGGTCTGAGATAAGTGGGTTTTTGTAATAGATAATTAGCAGTTAGATAAACAAAAAAATGGACTTACTGACTTGCGCTCTGATATTTTGCAGAATTTTCACAGAAGGTACATACAAGATAGAATGAACCATAGAACACTCTCATTACCACCAATTTACCACTTTAATACTTGTACTATATAATCATGGTTTGAAAGATGTATAATTAATGATGCTGAGTAATCTTGATATTTCAAGATGATTACATTTTACTTCTATGGTCTCAAAATACATTTGAGTACAGCACAAATCAGAACATAATTGTTACATCAGGAAAAGATAAAAAAAAAATAACAGTCATACCTCGACTGTGCAATATTTTCTCCATACAATGGCACTTCAAAGTGCTTTTTTAAAAAACACTATTGATCCTAAGAACCCATCTTTCTCTACATTCAACCCATCCTATATTCTAGAAGCAGTGGGCTGCACACAGGGGAGCATTAGGGGGTTAAGGGCCTTGCTCAAAGGCCCAAGCAAGGCCTGTAACCTCAAGGCTACCACTGCACTCTGTATTCTGTATGACAGAATGCCTTTATGCCATTATATCATTAGAACAAAATTTGGAGCACTGCTTGGTTGCTATACAACCTCCACACACAATGATAGCACCATAATCCAAAATTAACACACAATTGAAGAATAAAAAGTGATATAATACTCACAATTACAATACATAAAATTTTTAAATGTAATTTAGCCTGATGGAAGCAAAGAAGCATCAAGACTGAACCTTGTGAAACTGTACATATTACTAAGTAACACAATAACTTCTGTCCCTGAGGCAGGAGTCCGACTCAATTTTTTGTCTTCCTAGTTGTATGGCCAACTGTGACTAACACCACAAAGCAGGTTTACAAATAGGTTTAGGACTGAAATCATGTCTTAATTAAAGTGTTCTTTGTCATAGGAGCGTCCAAAGAGTGCTGTGTTTCCTGCAGAGATGAAGTCGAAGATGAGTGTAGAGGAGCAGAATGCACGAATCCGCCGCAACCAGAGCAGCTCTGTCAGGGAGAAGAGGCGGAGCCTAAACCTCTCAGGTGGCCAGTCTCCAGCCAACTACAAAGTGGTATGAACAACAATGTGATGATCCTTGATGAGTGCGAGTAGAATATTGAGTGTCGGAATATACAGTATCCGACCATTTCAATCATCGTTGAAAGTCCAAAAACACCCATTCACATTCAAGGTCATTATTGTTGCATGTCCTGGATAAATGCCAGGCTGACATTGTTCAGAAAGGGAAACATTTCATACTCTTTGCATGAATGCCTCCAGGTGTGGTATATAGCCTGACATAAACAATTGCCAGTGTTGTAAGCCCATAAGGAATTTATTACATATTTTTCACTGCATTAAAAACTGCTCAAGTGTCAGGATACTAACTTGTGGATGAATGTAACACAGATGATTTGCTATAAACAGATGTGGACAGCAGTATTTTTGTTGTTTTTTTGTGGTAAGCTTTGTGGTAAGCTGTTTGACAACCACGTGCTAGACTTGCAACCCTTCTCAGAATCAGACACATACATACATTGTTGTAGCATGACTCTTTTTATATGAAAGTATGCAGTGTTCGTAAATCCTTTTTAGAATGCACAAAAAAATTTCATCCACATTTTCCACATGTGAACAAAAGAATTAGCTAGCAGCAGGCTTAATGCAGGGCAGCTGAACAGTCTACATTAGGTAACAAAAGTTTTTGGAACTGGTGTTCATCTTCCAGCTTGCAGATGATTTGACTATGTGTGGACAGGTTCGTAGGCGGCTGACAGCTCATGAGATTGACATTAAAGACCTGGAGATGGCGGTTCGAGGCCAGGGGCAGGAGTCACCACGGGAAGAAATCGCACGCCTGAGACGGTTACAAGTTGAACCAGAACACTATTACCTAGACATCAGCAAAGAGGTGAGATCAGTACTGTGATGCATTGCTCACTCATTCACGCTCTCTGTTCATAGCTGAGATGCATTCTCACAGCACACATCTTTGCACATGGCAGTGATGATTAAATAAACAAGGACAGTCAGCCAGGCAGCTAATACCTAAAGATGGTACAGCTGAAGATCAGTGGTCTATGTCTTGGTAGGATGCTATACCATGACTTCCACTCCCTGATGGCCCCTCACCAGCTACAAA
Source organism: Psettodes erumei (assembly GCA_016785225.1). Classification (NCBI taxonomy): domain Eukaryota; kingdom Metazoa; phylum Chordata; class Actinopteri; order Pleuronectiformes; family Psettodidae; genus Psettodes; species Psettodes erumei. The sequence goes on along the minus strand of JAFBJZ010000008.1, from coordinate 514,499 downwards.
GTTTGCAGATAATGGAGCAGCAAGAGAAGCAACATTTACTCCCTGAGTTTGTCCATAGGACAGCATGCTCCAGGCTAGTTGCATATTTTGTTGGGTGTATACAGTATGTAAGTGCCTTACAAAAGTGCCTTATAAAGTCAGTCTTCCTGCCTTACTGTTTGATGCTGTCTGTCCATATATTTTTGTGCATGCAGGTTATGTATGTGGATCCATGTTTATTTATGTGCATCAACTTTGTTGTAGCTGATGGCACCTGAGAAGGTTCTGATCCCAGAGCGCTACCTGGATGAGGAGGACAACATTCCTCTCAGCCCCGAGGAACAGAAGGATAAGCAGAAGAAACTGGAGCGGATCAAGACCCTCATTGCGAAGTCAAAGTGGGTTTGGATCGATACATAGAGTACATCTCTAAATTATCAATATGTTTGAATGGACCTATCAGTCTGTCTGCATATATATTTATAGAGAGAGAGAGAGCATTGAATTGATGGAATTCATCTCTACCTCTAACGTCAGTTTGCAGAACATGGTTCCTCTGCTTGATGGCCCGGTGGATGGTGGAGCACCAGGCAGCTCCCAGCAGCAGTTGCAGGAGCAGGAGAAGCGTATCGAGATCTCCTGTGCCCTGGCTGCTGAGGCCTCTCGCCGCAGTCGCATTTTCTCCGGTGAGGACTCTCAGCATGACTGCCATCGGCACAATCACCACATCACTAACCCTCTCCCATTATTCATGCTATTCATGACTTCCATCATGTACCTCATGGACATTTCTGCACTTTTTCTGATTTATCCAGCTCACTTTCAAAGTTTAGTGCTGATGTTCCTGTGTTCCTGTCCTAAACTTTTTTTCAATGGCTTCATAACACGACTAAGTCAAAAATACACAGATCGGAACAGTGTTTATGATAATACATCGGCAGGAGAGCAGTTACATATAGTTTTGGACCCTATTCAGCAAAACAATTGTATTAAATTAATTTTCTCATCATCTTTTGCTTTGACTTGTGAAAACCAACAATTCCCATAATAAGCAAACCCTTGGTGAGAGTGGAAAGGAAATCCTCCTTTTAACAGTAACCTCCAAAAGAACCAGAGTCAGGGTTGGGGGTGGTGAGAAAGAGGAGGAGAGAGATAGTACAGGAGATACAGCAGATTTCTTTGTGGAGGAGCTTTGTAGGTGAGAAGGATGATTTTAAATTCTATTCTAGATTTTACAGGAAGCCATTGCAGGGAGGCTAACACAAGAGTGATATGATCTCTTCTTCTAGTACCAGTCAGTGCGTTTGCTGCATTTTGGATCAAGTGGAGGATTTTCACACATTTTTGACATACTTGGGGCCAAATAAAATAACTTCTGTTTTGTCTGAATTCAAACATTAATTTCTATTTCTGTAGCAAATATAATTTATTATTAAGATTGCATTTAATAAAGATAATCAAAGAAGGACATATGGCAGGTGACCATAAAAATATCATCCATACAAAATGGTACAGACTGAAAATTACTTGAAAAATAGTGAGAAAACTACCTTGAACGTTTCTACAGATGCCCAGAGGATGAAGTCTTGCATCAGTATCACGTCCATATTTCTATTTTTTTCAATATTTGGCCTCATACCTAATACCTGCAAAAGTACAGACATTCTCTTCAGTCTCTTCAGACTCTTCAGACTGACAGTGAATGTGGTAAACATGAACTAATAAACATTAATTTGTAAAGATTTTTTGTGAGTGTGTTCACATGCTGACACAAGCATTTGGCTCAAAGCATCAGTGCAGAGCCTGGTATAGACTTTTAGTCTAAATAAAGAAGATGATGATGGTGCATTATAATTGCAGTTTAAGTCAATATGACCTGTCTTCACAACACAAATTATCCTTTTTTATGATGGGCAGTAGGTTTGAGCAGATTTGTACCAAAAAAGGGGAGGGGGGTAACATGGCTGAAGCATGGCTGCATGTGAACAGTTTTCTTTACCTTGGATGTCCCTCCTCTTTCCTCACTATACCTCTTCCATTGATTAGCTCACTCCTGGTTTTGCTTTCCATTTCTGCCCCAGTTCACTTCTCACCCCTCCCTCCATCTTATTCCAGCACAGTGTGCTCCCAGTCCCCCCACCTCCCCGACCAGCCTGGCCCCTCCTCCTACTTCTGTTGACTTCCCCAACTCTGCTCACATCATGAAGGTGTGAATGTAACCAGGTGAGTCTAAACTCCTTCACCATTCCCCTTCTGCCCCCCTCCTGCACAGACCCTTGTTCTCTGGGACTGTTCCTCTCCTCACTTCATCTACTGATGTTTATGATACTTAACTAACTTAAACCAATATAGGTTTGAAGTAGCAGTCCTTGCATTTATGTACTGAACCTGATTATAAATCAGTTTTTGCTCAATGCAACCCTCAAACTTGGAATGTCACTACAGTGAAATAGATTGCATTGGTCAAATGTTCAATTCTTACAGCCACATTTCAGAAGAAGGAAAACTCAATAGTCAACACTCAAAAGTTTCAGTCCACTGGTTTTGTCTTTGAAGAAGTAATAATTTCTTAACTTGTGAAAACTTTGTGCGAATGTCTTGCATGTGAATTTGGGCAGTGTTGAAAAAATTCTCAACACAACACTGGTGATTGGAATGGATGCTAACACTAGATGAGCCTTTTCCCCCAAAAAATAACACATCCTGCTCCAAAATGGCTCATAAAGTTAGACTTTCACTTACAACCCATGGCACTAAAGAGTGGCATGCAGGTGTCCTAAATGTTCTTTGTGTCTCTTTTACACTGTCTTTCTTTTTTTGTCTGTAGCTCAAGCCCTAGCTGCTGTCAAGTTTGATGGAGCACCTTTTTGAGGATTCACAGGACAAATTAAACAATGGCAATGGCCCCACAATGATTTGTTTAGTGCCGACACAACAAAAGCACGAAATAGTCTGAGGTTTCTAGGAGGGAAGAGCAAATTGGGAACTCAAATGGAAGGTATGAAGACTTGTATGCTCCATTATCGCCAACCCAAGGCAGACTCCCGCTATGTGTGTCCTATGGAACAAAGGAACACTGCAGATTTACCAGCTCCAGGTTGTGTAACATTTCTACATAATTTAGCTCAGGACATGTACTGATGAACTATGTTGACAATGAGTTGTTTTACACTCATAATGACAAAATGTTAGTGAGCTAAGGTTTGATGTTGCTCAGTTCTAAAGGGAACGCCCATGCTGAAGACAAACAAGGAAACAAGCTGAAGAGATAAATTAAGAGAAGGGAATGGGGCCAGATAAACATCACTGTGGTCAATTAGTTGACTAGTTTACTAAAACCTACAGAGAGGCTGTGAATATGCTTCTGGACACTAAAAGCCAAAGGAGGATGTTAAGTATCATCTAATCTCCATGTCAACCTTCAAAGCCACCAGGGGTTTGTGACTTAGTGACAGACTGATGGAACAGTTTCTCCTGACACATTCTTATATTATGACAACTGACCGAAACAAGAGGCTTCTCATCAGCTGAGGATTCTCCTCCTGAACTCACTGTGATGCCTGTTTAACCAAGACAGGACACCCATCCTATCAAATTCATACATACATACATACATACAACCGTTATCATTACATATACTGTATGGGACTGGGTCAAACATAATATCAATTGGATTACAGTTCATTCAATGCATAACCATCTTTCACACCAAGCATGCAAGAATACAGTTTGTTGTTAGGCAGTGCCGAAGATGAAGAGGCCATATTACACTCTTAATAACAGTTGCACCTTGTCCTACACCACAACAACAAGCAAACAAACAAAACCTGGCATATGTAAAACACAATATTCATTGTCTAAACCTGTATCCTCAACCTCTTTATTATTGGCTGTATATTTCTTTCTCAAGTGCTGATAGGATGAGAGAGTAGAGAGTAGAAATACTCAAAAATAAAGAGTTCTGGGGCCAAACTTTAGCTACAAACCTGGAAGAAAATCAAATCAAAGCTAGGACTTGCTTTGGAAATAATGACCCTGCTCTGTGCTGTGCTGACTTCATTTTCTTGTGTGGAAGCCCAGTCAGATTGTTTAGCATAAGATTCTTAATTCCTTTTGGTTGAAGTTATTTTGCCTCACCTGTATATTCAGTTAGGCAGTAAAACAGATTAGACAGACATTAACAGTGAATGGTTCTGTTTATTCTGAAGTATTGTCACACAGGAAATGACATGCCTTCCCTCAGTGTTCTGGATCACAAGTATTATAATAAGGAGCACCAGCAGTGGATTATATACTTAGTTGTGTCATACGTATTTTGTGGAGGAGACAAAAATTACTCAAAAGTCAGGTTGTGTGTGAATCTTTTTCCTGGCACAATTAACACTTTTCAATGCCATATTCTTTCAGCATGTGATTATGGCAGCTATAGTATGGTTAGGTTTCTGCAATGAGTTTCTCTAACTGTTAGACAAAGAGTGTCATCCCCTGGTTGTCAGACGGTAAAATGTTAGCACAAGCTGACACAAGAAACCTGATCTCCAAACTGTCCCTGTAGACCCATGCTTTATATGAACCTCATATTTCTGAACTGTTTATGCTCAGAACATTGCCATTGAACATAAAGCTCTCATCCAGAACAGTTGCAGAAGAATGTAATTCAACTTGATACAATCACCTCACCTACAACCACTCTGTGCAACACCTTGTTTTGGTTAAATCCTTTTGCATTCTGCATCAAATACAGTGGAGTTCATTGCAGTACGTAAGAAATAATTTTCAAAAAATATATCGGTAAGGTACGTTGGGCATGTGTTTATAAATGGTAAGCTGTATGTGTTAAGTGAAAATAGAAGTGACCTTAGAAGAGTAACTCTGCTAGAAAAAAAGTGTGTGTAAAGAGGAGGTAGCTACTGATGCAGTCACAAGAGAAGAATTGTATACTGAGGAATACTGCCATGTAACATTTCATCTATTAATGCAGTGCCATAAGTGTGAAACATGTCAGCGTGTTATATGTATTGTGATGAATGGACAAATTCATAACATGATTTACGAAGGAGTTGCAATCTGGAGGAAATGCAATGCTTGATGCTACGAAGGTCTGACATTTTAAAATACACTGTCAAATTATGCAGGTCTGTAATATAGATCCCTTGCAACTTCCTCCTGATTTGAACTCTGTGACCACACACACAACCACACGCGCACACACACACACACACACACACAAACACATACCTCCCTTTTGTTATGTGTATGTTCATCGTGCTCTTTTTGCCCATACACACTTCAATGTTTAAGTGATGTGTCTTTGGAGAAAGCTATTGTATGTTAATACTCAGATTCAGAGACAGTACCTTACAGAAAGAGAAAAAAATGTTATTTTATTCTGAGAGCAGTCAATGGCTGTGACTACGCAAAAACAATTCAATAATTTAAGAGAATACGTCTATTTTTTTCATGTTAAGTTTTTTTAAGAAAGGTGATGAGATCAAAAGAGGCAGTACATATTTTTTTAGATGCATGGATACACAATAACAAGTGGACAGGTTCAATTTTTACACACAATTACACAATCTTTTGCATTTTTCACAAACAAGACTTTGTCTTTATTTTATCGCTCTTGAGGATCGTTCGAAGGAGCAGAAAATAGATATTTTTGGAGTAATTGGAATCTGATGTGTTAAGAAATGGCAGCCAGATGGTGATGTCCAATATTTGATACTAGATGTAGCATTTGTGGATGATAAAAATAAAGAATATATACATTGGATAGTGTATATAATATTTTGAATTTCAGTTACAGGATATCCTACTATTACATGTAACCATTGCTACTTTGGGTGAAAATAGACAAACTGCTTGAACTATGCAAATGATTAAAAAAGATGAATAATATGCTTGCTTTCAGAAAACCTTGCAATAAAGTGAATGTATACAAATAATTTGTTTCTCTAGAAGCCTCTGAATTCATCACAGTATTTTGAAAGATGAAACATATCTCACTGGTCTGGAATGATGATATATTTACTGTTATTATCAAGCCAATTGATGATGATGAAGTTCACTGCCAAGAAGTCTGCTGAGGTGATGTGTCCAGCCTGCTTGTTACCACCAATGGTCTTTGTTGTATCGAACTGTATCTCTAATGATAAATGAATAAAGTGTGAAACACAGATAGACTGGAATCTTTCAAATTAAAATTTACATGAGGAAATGGACAGTGGTTTATAGAAGATAGGTCATTTATAAAACTAGTCAGCAGATGTTGGAGTGTTAAATAATGTGCAACCCTGAAAATCCTGCTTGTGCCTGCTCAGCCACAGAATAGCACTGTCACATGAAAATACATCCTTTTTTTCACGTTGTCTTCTAAAACATATGTGACAGTTCTCTGATCAGCAGGACAACATAGTTCAAATACATTTACCAGAGCTGGACTGTTAATTCCAGCAAGGCTTTTTCTGCTGGCCTAAACACAAATCAGAATTACTGACTTAGGTTATATTTTATTATCATTATTTTAAATTATAATATATTTATCAATTAATATACATTTTTCCTGAATATGTGTTAAATAATAAACAGTCATCATGAGAAAAGCCACTTTCAGTCCAGTAACTATGAGCGGTACCCTTGGGTCACAGCTTCTGGGGAGCACTGCAAATTGTATTGCTGGTAATTGCAACAGACCAGATTAGTGTTTGGAGCCGCCCTGGATTTGTAAACTTCAGTTGTCTAACCAAGGTAGTGGTGAGACACAAAAGTACGGCCGGAGACTTACGAGCAACTTCGCAACAGCGCTTTTGAAAACTGAAACCCAGGCGGATCTACAGCTCAACTTACAAGTGTGCAGGGAAACTAAGCTCCACCACGAAAAGGTGAAGAAAAATCTGGGTGAGAGCATGGGGCAGCGAATTAAATCTAATGCCAGAAATACGACTTGATAGACTCGACTTTCATCATTAGACTTGGTGGTGATCGAAAGGACTTATTATTGGAACTGAAATGCACAGATACCCTGTGTGTAACTGAGTGATTGAAATGTTCTTGAGGATGGATTTTTTGTACAAATTTTATTTATATTTTTGTCATTTTATGTGGTTGATATTGATGTTTCTGCTTGAGATGATGTATGTGTTGTATCTGTGGCTGCAGTGAAAGAAGACTTGAAATGTGTTAATTGGGTTTCTTGCTTGCTAGCAATGATATTCATTCTCACTGCAGGAGATACCTCTGTGATCCAATGCCCTGTTACACTGTGTTTCTGTTATGATCTGTGTCCTTCTGGTTTCTGTCTTGTTGGTGTGTTTTCCCCTGTCCATGTGTTCACATGTTCCTGGTGTTTCATATACTTGTTTCAGTCCTTGTTTTACTTCCTTTGCTCTTTTCTAACCTCTGTCCCTGCTTTGCTTTCCCTTTGAATTAGGGATCCCTCTTGTCTTCTCTTCTCCCTCATGCTTAACTCCCTGCACCTGTCTTCTGTTTGCTTGTTGCCTTCCTCCTATGTATTTAAAGCTCTTCATTTCAGTTACCAGTTGTCAGAACGTGACCAGTTCATTCTGTGTTGAGAGTCCTGTACACCAACTTGATCTGTTTTCTCTGTCACCCTTTGCCTGACCACCGTTTCTTGCTTTAGCCCTGTTATGGAACCATAATGCATCAGCCAAAAGGAGGAGGAACAGTGTTGCTGCAGTATGAACTAATTTATTTACAAGGTGACTCACAGTCCAAAATTTGGAGATCACAGTGACAACAATTTACAAAAATGGTGTGGTGGAAGTCGGGACAGTGGTTGTGCCAAACAAAAGAAATCAATACAAACAAAACAGGGCCTCACTACACTCCCTGACTATGAAATAAAAAAATCAAAAGACTATCTAACTTATTTAAAAAAGGTTTTCAGTAAAACAGTACAGGGGTAAAACCTAGGGATTTAGACAACCACTTCTACGTGTTTGGAAATGTAAAGGGCGCTCCATGCTTACCTCGTCCTGAACCTCCAACATATACCATCATACACCAGTAAACAAACAGGAAATGAGAGACCAGGGGGTGGAGTTTTACTGTGGGTGCTATATATGGTCTCCTGGTTAGTAATAGGCTTCCCAGCCTCTGAAGGGCCCTATCAGGAGTCTGGTCAGCCTGCTCAGGTGTAAGCCAATCTTCAGAGTACCTGGAGAACAGGAGGAAGGGGAGGACCAAAAAGAAAAACAGAGCACCCTACTGCACGGTACGTAACAAGCCCTTTTTGGATTTGTTTCCCCGGTTTTGACCTTGCCTGTCCAACTACGATTCTGTTTTTTGCTGCCCTGCTTTTTCGACTCTGCTTATGGACTACAACTCTGTTTTTGGATCACGGATTTTGAAATAGTTTGCTGTGGATTCAGGACTGAATAAAGGTTATTGCTGTCACAACACTGATTTGTGACTGGTTCTTGTACTGATCCTCACAGTATGTTCTGACCACCATGGAACCAGCAAGCAGTATACAGCTGCAAGCAGCAGTGAAGAAGCAGGGTACCATGCTGGGGTCGCAACAGCAACAACTCCTGGCTTTCATGCAGCACCTGCAGACACTGACCCACAGCATATGACAGACCTTTCTGCTTCCGTACGAGCTAACCAGTTCACCACTGCTCCACCCATCCCCACTCCAACTGCACCCCCAACAACAGCGCATGAACCATGTCTCCTACCCCCAGAGAAGTACAACAGTGAGCCTGGATCCTGTCAGGCCTTTCTCACTTAGTGCCAGTTCATCTTCAGCCTGCAACCAGCTACATTTCCTCACAAACAATCCCAGGTATCTTACATAATCACTCAGCTTACCGGGAGAGCCAAACAGTGGGTTACGGCTGCATGGGAGGCAAGGCTACCCTGTGTCCAGAACTCAACCCTGCTGGCTGAAGAGATGAGGAGGATTTTTGACCGGTCCAAGCATGGCCATGAGGCAGGGAGAGAAATACTGCAGATCCGCCAGGGGGGATAGGTCAGTTTCGTATTACTCCATTGGGTTCCAGACTCTCACCACCAACAGCGGTTGGGGAGAATGTGCCCTGTATGATGCATTCCTCCATGGTCTTTCCGAATGTGTCAGGGATGAGCTACTGGCCCATGACCTGCCCGAAGATCTGAACCACCTCACTGATCTGGCCATCTGTGTCGACGCATGTCTCCAGGAGCGCAGGCACCATGGCCGCCCGAGCCAACACCGTCAGCGGTCTCCTGCTCCCCTGCCATCCTGGGCAGGAGAATGGCATGCCTCCTGAAAGCCTTTGTCAGCATCGACGTTTGTGTGAGGTGCGCCCAGGAGGATTCTGCTGCACCCAGTAACTGTGCTAGCCACTGCCTTTACATACCTGCCAGCGTTCGACCTCAGGTCCTGCAGTGGGGACACGCCTCCAACCTCTCCGGCCACCCTGGGAGAAGTCACACATATTTATGATTTCTATAGCTGTGGCATCATAATGATGGTTTTAAGAGGTGGATTAATTGAGGTAGGACACCACTGAAGGTGTGAAATGCACATGTTTGGGTTCAGAGAAAAAGGTGTTCAAAAAGTTCAAATGACTATGTTCTGAGCCACCTCATCAATGGTTAAGGTTTGATTGTGTTTTGTGAAAGATGGTTGTCATGGTTAAAAGGAAAGTGTGGCAAGCCATCATATATCAGTTTTGGTCATGTAGAAAGTTGTGTCAATCAAATCTGCTTTGTGGCATGGCCTTCTAACTTCTTATGAGCCAATTTAATCAGTTCATTAGGACCAACCACAAATGCTTCAGTGGGAAAGTGTAAGGAGCTTGCACAGATCTGAAAAGCAGATCACTGACATGAACAAGTCGGGAAAGTTGTGGTGCCATTTTTAAAGCATTTTTGCATTTTTATTCATTTTTTTCATTAATTTTAATAAATTGCAGTTTCTGTATCACTACCCCAATCTTCTATGAACCTTTAATTCTTAGCAACTCTGACTGTCCCACTTACACATCTGATGTCAGCAGTCTCACCACCCAGGAGATCATTTTTAGACAGTAACATACATGTAAGTATTATCTCCATTTATGAACTTATTTTTCATTGACAGATTATAATGTGTGATCAAATTAGTGATCAAATCCGTGAAATGTGTGATCACATTAGCCTACTTTGTTGTTAGCAAACAATATTGTATTTAGGTAGGTAACACAGTATTGTGTTAGCTAAAAGTAGCTAACAGTATTGTTAGCTAACACCTCACTCTTTATATGGAATTATAAATGTCCTTGACTGCATCTTTCTCATCTCTATCTATATGACCGGGGAGGTCTTAAATTACCCAACATGAAACTTTAATTACTGGGCAGCCCAATTAAGAGCAGCTATGTTCTACTTTTCCACTAGAAAGGTTCCAGCCTGGGTGGAGAGGGAAAGGAATACAATAAAACTTCTACTGTACTTGTACATATATTTTTTTAAAAAAATGCTCAAGAAACACACGAGTAACCCCTTCCTCAAAAACACTATATTAATCTGGTATGAGGCACACGCCTTTTTAAATCAGACCATTAAACTTTCAGGCTTCACGCCTATTTAGGGGAATACTAGTTTCAAACCAGGAAGAAGGGATGGATAGTTGATGATGGATAGACAGTGGATGGATAATGGGCTACTAAAATTGGAGATTTGTATGAAGAAGGGACTATGATGTCATTCCAACAACTAATATATAAGTATAATATTCCACGGAAGCATTCCTTTAAATACTTACAAATAAGGAGCTATGTGCACTCCCACATTAAATCCACAATGGAACACTTACCATCAACCATTGAAAAATATACAGTAAACCCTTTATATGGCAGGGGTCAATTGTCCAAAATTTATACTTTTATCAGGTTCAAAAGACGATTCTCACTCCTATTTGTCTGCATGGAAGAATGATCTTCAGTCAGATATCCCTGTAGAGCATAGGTGTCAAACTCTGGCCTGTGGGCAATTTGGCCCGCAGTGTAATTATATTTGGCCTGCAAGCCAATACCAAACTGACTACTGGAGCTGGCCCGCCGGTATTATAAAGCGCCTGTACCGCTAATACTACAAATCCCAGAATGCTCTGCTAGTGTTTCGTCAATCAGTACAGGACCAATAAACACCCTCTCCTCTGTTGACAGTAGTCATAGCGACGTCATGCTACTACTAACACCGTGCTACCCATCCCAAAAATGGCGAAAAGAAAGGCAGAAAACAGGTGCTTTCTGTACAGGTGGGAGGCAGAATATCTATCTTATATATGTAAAAGACAGACCTTTTTGTCTTGTATGTGGAGCCAATGTGGCAATAACCAAAGAGTACAACATTTGACAAAACTATGAAACGAAACACTGCCACAAGTACAAGGATCTGGACATGGCTCAAAGGTGCCAGAACGTAGAGGGGATGAAAAGAAGTTTGGTTTCACAACAGACCATGTTCAAAAAAGCCACACCACAAAGGTGAGGCTGCTATAAAAGCTTGTTTTATTGTGGCAGCAGAGATCGCAAAATCAGCCCGGCCCTTCGGTGAGGGAGAGTTTGTGAAAAAGTGCTTGATGAAAGTTTGTTTACCCGGCGATTTGCCGACTTCGATGTCCACAAATGTAGGTTTGAACTGCTCAGTAATCTGTTTGCAGTTGACATGGAAAACGCACCTACCAACCTCCAAATGAAGCTGATTGAACTCAAGTGTAGCGACACTTGTGCTGCACAGTTTCCACATTTCGTCCCTGACACAATACCTCAGCTCCGCACCCAAGCTGCTCAGTTGCTCTCCATGTTCGGCAGCACTTATCTGTGTGAGCAACTGTTCTCCTCCAGGAAGATGACCAAAACATCTCACAGGAGTCGTCTGACAGATGAACACCTTTGCTCGATCCTGAGGATTTCCTCAGCTCAGAGCCTGAGCCCAGGTATTGATGAACTGGCATCCAAGAAGAGATACCAGGTATCTGGCTTGAACACAGAGTAGATCAGTGTGTAGCAAACTGAGCTACAAATAAAGTTGTCTTTATGCACTTTTTCTTACTAGTCCAAGGCAAAGCTTAAATGGTTGCATGTTCATTGAAGGATATTATTATTAGTCAGTTGGGTTATTATTGTTATTTTATTTTAAAATTTATTATTAGCCTGTGGAAAAAGATTACTGTTAAATACTATACTGTACTGTTTAAATCAGAAGGCTGCAAATAAAAAAAGAGGCATACGATTTTTATTACAATTTTATTTGAGAAATGAATGCCATTGATGTGTTTTTTTTATTTGAAATTCGATTTTGCATGTGTACAATATTAAGTTATATATTATATAGTATTAAGCTTTGCTTTTTCCATATTGTTTAAACTTGTTTGGGTCAATTTTTTTCAATAAATATCAATGTTAGCCCAGGACTTTGTCCAAGGTTTAAATTTTTTAAAAATGTGTCTTTTGGCCCAAACCCAAACCATAAATAGTAGATACAAAGTGTTACACTATAAGTGGTTATTTAAGACCTACATTACACCTGTTAAACTGCATCATTTCAATCCCAGTATACCAGATATTTGTAATAAATGTAATGAATACATTGGTACTTTATTCCATTGTATGTGGGAGTGTAGCAGGCTCCAGATAGTGTTGTCCCAGTTGATGCAAAAATGTGTATACTGCACAGATATCCTAAAGATGTCCCCATAAATGCAAGATGTAGACTAATTAACTTCTGTTACAAGCTAAATGTGTAATAGCTTTGAAATGGAAGGACATCCAGAGGCCTTATATAAGTCAGTGGATTAAAGAAATGTCCTGCTCTCTGGCATTAGAAAAAGTAACATATATAGTAAGAGGTAAAATTGAGGAATTTTACGAGATGTGGACTCCTTTTCTAAACTTTGTAAATGGACTGAAGATGGATACCATTGTGTGTTTCTACTACATCCACTTCTTGGTGACTTGAGCCAAAGCTAGAGCATATAGATTTTGAATGGGATTTGAAGAAGGAAGGGGAAAAAACAAAACAGATGATAACTATACATATTCACATATTTATTATTATTATTTGTTTGTTTTTTGTTACGTGTAATCATTTGTGTTTTGTTTTTTGGGAGGGGGGATTGCTATGCATTATTTGCGTAACTAGATGGGCATGTGTTTACAACGATATGTTACTAAAGACATGTGCATAGATGTATAAGAATAGTTATATTTGGATCATGTATGTACATATCGGTGTATATATGTGGATATATAGGGATGTATACTGGTGTATATACTCATGAGTAACTATGTTTTATTTAATGTAGAGTTGAACCTTTTGTTTTGCTGAGACTGTTGTGGGGGGGTTGTTGTTAGTTGAATGTTTTTTTAAGTAGAAAAAAAAATCAATAAACAAAGTGTTGAAAAAAATAAAAGAAAGAAGGATGAGAGAAAAGAATGACTCAGCTTTCAGGAGCACAAACATAAGACAGGGGCTAAATGTCTTGAATGGCTGATGACATCACTGAGAGTGGGTGTGTTTCTCTGGTTAATGTTCATCTCACACACTGACAACATCACTGCGCAAAGGTCACAGTTGAGATAAGAAAAAGGACTCATTTTCTCCTGACAGTCGCAGCGAAACAAAGCCAGTTAGAGAGGAGGGAAGACATAAGGGATCACCATGGTAGCAATCGCAGAGTTCCAGAGTAAGTGTTCCCACATTTCCTCTCTTCTGAAATGTTATGGTCAAACAGTTATCCTCTGACTGCCTGATCTCCCAATATAAAGTTGTGCTCGTGGAAACATTGCATGTCAAGGTAAAGAAAGTACAGCATTTTTCAGTTTAAAGAATTCAGGCCCATATCTGTGAGCATGACAAACTTAGAGGAACAGAGCAAATGAATGTCACATTAAGAATGAGCCAATTCTCTGGCATGGTAAGAAGTATGACTGAGGAGATTCAAGTCACTCTGTGCCCACCCACAATACTCTACCTTAAGAACTGAATGAAGCAAGAGTAGGCCTCCAAAGATGACAGTGACCATATTGAAACATACAGGAAGAGAGCGTATGCCTCTCCCATATAAGGGCTAAAAATAAACCTAAAGTGAAACTTCCTTTAAACAGTTATACTGGCAAATTTGTATATTTGGAATAACTCCTCATCATCCAGTCTTTCATTGTTACTCTTTCAAAACATCACCAGATTTCTTAATAGAAATTTTGTATTTCACTGCCTTTGAAAATACAATAATTATAACTTAGTATAGGAGTTTTCATTAATGTATGCTTTGGAACAATCAGACAAAAAGATTTCAGTGCACTTTTGTAAGTCCAAAAATTGACACTGGGTGGCTTACATATATACAGAGTGCTGAGGATGCTGCATTGTTTCTGGGCATTCTATACATGAGTTCAGAATATGAAATATTTAGACCTGTTTTACAACACAACTGTGAACAATGTAGCAGCTAAAAACAATATAAATACATTATACAGTAAATGACAAACAGTGGTAAGGTGCTGGGATGCTAGGACACGTGCTGTGCATGCATGGGTTTTCTCCAGGTTGGTTGGTGACTCTCAATTGTTGGTTTGAGCGTGAATGTTTGTTTGTCTCTATGTGTCAGACCTGTCCAAGTTGTACCCCACCCTCGTCCAGTGTCAGCTGGGATTGGCTCCAGCACCCCCATAACTCTAAATGTACAAGTGGATGGACGTGTTGGCTGCTAATGGTGCATTACCATTGCCTGCACGGTCACAGGAAATCAGGGAGTTGGACCCAAATAGAGGCTGGCAAGATGCACAAAAAAACCCAATTTCCCAATAACAAGAAAACAGAAACTTAATAATCCCAAATCATGAAAATTCCCACTTGAAAACCAGGGAACTGAGGAAAAGCTGGGAGATGAATGGTGGAGAACAGGGAGATAAATCCACAAGAAAAGGAACAAAAAGGTATCACAGCAAAAACCAGAGACCTAACAGGCAAATTCACACAAAGACAAAGGGAAAGACCAAGACTTAGATACACAAGTAAGGCAGGGTTAACAGGTGAAACACATTAGGGCTGACCATTAGTAAAAAGCACAGGAAGTAAAAACAAGAACCAGAAGACACACTATTACCAAATTAAATCGGAAAATACCTAAGGTAATATACCTAGGAATATGCGTACAGGGTCACTTCCACATGCTTTTATACTCTTATCGACCATTCAAAGCCCTTTTATGCTACAAGCCACATTCACTCATTCACACACACACAAACATACACACACATACTCATACAATGATTCTACATTTCGACACTCTTTTTCTATCACACAACTTTCACACACCAGTGATACACATTGACATGTAGACTGGAGGAGCTGGGACCCACTGACCTTCCAAAGAGTGAATAACTCGCTCTACTGTCACTTAGTGTTCAGTTACTTTTGGAAATTATATATTTGTGAGTGTTTTTAATGACATTCACAGTAACACAGACTGACAAGTTTTCAGAAACTACTGAGAGTAGGACCAGCACATTGTTAGTTCGGATATTTTCATAAAATGTATTCAAATGAGAAATAAGAAAAGATTAGGAAAAAGAAAGAATTATGTCAGCCTTATTCTTGAAATCATAATTCCATAGCTTCATCTATATTCTAGTATGTGACATGTTGTGCTGGACTGGACAAGTTACAAGTTTGTAAAATGTGCTAATCCTTATGGTGAAATATAATATATTGCCCAGTGAAGACTAATCACATTGTTATTAAAATATCTATCCCCGGGTGAAATAGGAAATCTATAAACTATTGTTATCATTTCATTTTAAGTCTTCCTTCTCTTACTTCGGTGTGCCTGTGCCTTCCAGAGATTGGTATCGGTCTGATGGGATTTGGGATATTTTTCCTGCTCTTTGGAGTGCTGCTGTACTTTGACTCTGTCTTGCTGGCATTTGGAAATGTAAGTAATCTTTACTGCCACACACCTTACCCGCTCATAACAACATTCAAAGACAAAATTTGGCTACAAAAACTTGGGTACAATTTTTTGTGATTTATTTCACATTAACTATAATCATTTAATCAGCTGTTTAATCCAGTATTGATCAGTTCGGTTTTGATCTAGAAAAGTAGTATAGTGGAAATCTGGAATAATGATAATAAATCAGGTTAACTTTTGTGAGTTTTATATAATGAGCCATTGCAATGATGACACTGAGCATCATACATAAAGACCACCATGATATGTGTGTTAACTGTGTACACACAATGTAGATTCTCAGTCATCCAGGTCATTGTCAAGGTTGAAAGAGTTTTGTAAGGCAACTGGACTTAATATTTCCTTTTTATGTCCTTGCTTTAGATCCTATTTCTGACTGGCCTGACCTTTATCATCGGCTTCAGAAGGACAGCCCTCTTCTTTTTCCAAAGACACAAGTTTCGAGGCTCTTTCTTCTTCCTGGGAGGTGTGTCTTTGGTGCTGTGCCGTTGGCCAATCATTGGAATGCTGGTGGAGAGTTACGGCTTTGTGCTTTTATTCAGGTAAGTTCAGCTCGGGTTTTGGGGAAAATGAATCTTTGTCTCCATCAATTTCATCAATTAAGAGATGAAATTCTAAATCAAATCAATTTGTGATATTTTCCCTCAACTTAGCATCCTGCCAATTTTTTGGTCAAATCTTTTCTTTGTATGTTTTCTTTTTCTGTCCATCTTTTTTTGATAAGTGCAGACCAGATAGACAGGAAACTTTGGGAGAGAGTGTAGGGGGATGATACAAAGGAAATGGCCGGCCAGCGGGAGTCTCAATGCATTTATAGAGATGCGACTAAAAATGTGACATTTTCTCTCAGTTGCGAAGAACATAACCTAACCCACTCCCAACACATATTTGTTAATGTGGCACTGTGTTTTCAGAGGCATTAACATTAAAAAGGCTTGATTTGAATAACTTGTCACAATTTAACATAACCAGATCAAAATATGTTTCCCCCATTTCAGATTTGGTTAATTTGGTTTAACTGTTGTATGTATGTTGTATGCATTGTATGTGGGAGATTTGATGTTAAACTTGTGCTGGTTACTGGAGCCATTGGAGGGCATGTGGTTATGTTTTACATGGTTGGAGCATCAGGTCAGCAGAGGGCGCTGGGTGCATAAGGTACCCATGGCGGACAGTAGACATTAACAGAGATGTCGAGGACTGATATTGACACATTTTGTTACTGTTCAGGCAAGAATCAAATTCAATGTGCCACACAAAGGATCGGCCGCAGCGTCATTCTTAAAAGTGTAACGTTAGACGAAGAGCCACGTCCCGTAAAAATATTCATCCATAACTTTCCTGCAAATCCAGCAAACAAATCAACAAAAATGAATCTACTAGTGAATATAGTGGATAGTTTGTTGAAGCTGTTGATTTCAGTCATCTCATGATATAATTGGTCACATATCAACAATAAAACATAAAATACCACACTGTTTTCTTTCCTGCTGTAGGTCCTTCTTTCCCATGGCCTTGGGATTTGTGTTGTCATCTGTGAATATCCCTTTCCTCAATGCAGTATGTTTTTTCACTTATTATATTTTAAAAATGATTTGAAATACAGAAAAGTCATGATGGGGATTTGACAGATAATGAAATCTCTTGTTTCTCTTTCAGTTTTTCTCCAGCAGCTCCTCCATGGTGTGAGCAGAAGAACATGCAACAGCAATCAAAGTGCTTGCTGACTGAACTGTAATTGTAATTCATTTTGCTAATGACCAGTTAGAATAACTTATTTTTTTCAGTGTACTGTATTTTGCATCATGCAAGTTTACAATTAATATCCAAGCTATTAAATAATAAACTGGTTAAAGCTGCTTCTTCTTAAAACCTTTCCAAAAAAAGCTGTCCAAACTTAAAACAAATGCTGCAGTTGTTCAGGATCAATTTTCCATCTAATTTTGCAATCACTTGCTGTTTTTTATCCTAATTAATATCTTCTTTATTCATATCAAGAAAAAATAGAACCCTATAGATCCCTACTGGTGGTTTTTATGGGAATGTAGGAGTTTGGGAAATAACGAGGCAGTGAGACTTGTTAGTTGATCAAGACTGACCACCTCTGGTGGCCATCTTTATTTATTTATTTATTTATATGCCCCAACCTTTAACCCCAAGAAGCACATCATAGAAACCCTGACTATGATGTAGCTGTGAAAGTGCCACAAGGTGAATTATCCAGAGTTCCACAAGTAGCCCTCATTCCACATATTTCAAAGAAAACGGCTGTATGCCATCCCTGAAAAAGTATTGTTGCTTATTCAAGTTGTAAGAACAACATAAAATAACTTGACTTTTAGTTTTGATCAGTTGGAATCAGAAATGGCTTTTATGAATGGCAAAGGCCTTGAGATTATGCTTATTATACCAAAATAAAATATTGTATCATTTAATTAGGACAGAAAGGTCAGATTCTGTTTGGACAATAGTCTTTTTGCATTAAAAAAAATAATGTACGGTATAAATTATACTTTATTTTGAATACACAAACATGTTACAATAACATCAGAACATAAAGCCATGGTGCCTTGGGGAAAATAATTAATATCGTGTATGACTCCCATGAGCTTGGAGGACTGCATCCATACGTCTCAGCAATGACTCAAATAACATTGATGAAGTCATTTGGAATGGCAAAGAAAACAGTCTTGCAGGACTCCCAGAGTTCATTAAGATTCTTTGGTTTCATCTTCCAAGCCTCCTCCTTCATCTTCATCTTCATCTCCTTCATCACCCCAGACAAGCTCAATAATGGAGCACCTTGACCTTCTTCGCTTTCAGGAATTTTGATTTGGAGGCTGAAGTATGAGAAGGAGTTCCATCCTGCTGAAGAATTTGCCCACTTTTGTGGTTTGGAATGTAATGGGCAGCAAGAATTTCTTGATACTTCAGACTGTTGATGTTGCCATCCACTCTGCAGATCTCTCGCACACCTCGATACTGGATGTAACCCCAAACCATGACTTTTCCTCCACCAGATTTGACTGTTTTCTGGGTGAATCTTGGGTCCATGCAGGTTCCAAGAGGTCTTCTGCAGTATTTGCGGTGATTGGGATGCAGTACAATGGATGATTCATCAGAAAAATCTACCTTCTGCCACTTTTCCACTGCCCATCCTTTCTGCAAGCTGTGGGCCTTGATGTGGACCTTTTTTCTGTTTAATGCTGGTTTGTGAGCACTAATTTGGCCATGGAGACCACTGCGTGAGGGAATTTGACAAACTGTTTTGTAGAAACAGGGGATTCTGGTAACCAGTTCTACTAAGCCTTGCTGTAGTTGAAAAAGGGCTGGCCCTGGACTGTCCACGCAACAAACGCCCCTCTCGAACAGTTGTCTTATGGGGTCTGCCTGACCTGGGCTTGTCATGAATGTCACCAGTTTCTTCAAATCTTTTTGTCATCCTTTTGGATACATTGAAGATATCTGCCACCTCAGCAGCGGACTTGGTCTTCAGGTGGTCAGAGGTCAGGTTGCACTTTACATGAAGGTCTGGTGTGCTGGGGTTCTTTTATACACACCTGGGAATGTGTTAATTACAGTATTTATCACAGGTGAAGCTCTAATCTGTGATTGGTTGAATCATTTAAAGACTCAAGACTTTTGTCTTTGCAAAAACAGATGTTATGGGCTTTATCAAGCTGTGAACATCAGGACACTTTTTGGAAGTTTAATTTTACACCCAGGAATTAATGTGAAATCCCTTGACAATAAAATGAACCATTTATTGTAACAATTGATTGATTTGAAATAAAGGTATATGTCATTTTAAGTTACCATGCCCTTCTGCAACAAGACTTTTGTCCGGAACTGTATATGTACTCATAATATATATGATTACATGAGTAATATATAATTTGTGGATTTTTACAAATTCACTTTTTACACTCAAAATGGTCCAGAATGAAGAGCAGATCAAGATGAGAGGGCCACACTACAAAATTACTGAAACTCATGTTCAGTTATTGAAACACAAGGGTGGTGCCAGGATGCGGCTGCTGGATTCTGTAAAGTCTGATCTTTCCCTGATATTACACAGGAATATGCTGAGTCTTTGTCAGTTTTGTGGGTTGAAAATGTCCCAATCAGCTAATTGTTTTTGCAGTATCTTTGAAATGAGATATTATTTCTTATTTTAGGTTTTCCTCGAAAAACATGATTTTGACATTATGCCATGTAAAAGTTCAATTTGGCTTTACTCATTTTAAAGACTGTTTTGTATTTCTACCCCTCTCTCCCATAAGTGGGACAAAAATGACCCACATCCATTTGTAATGTAATATCATGAAAATATTTGATTCTATTGATCAACTATAGCTGTCAGGAACAGGAAGATTATTATTAACAGGAAGATTATTGCTGTCAGGAAGATTATTTTACACAGTAGAGTCTCATGCCTGTAAGTATTCATTTTTTGCCGAAGAAAAGATCTGTCAGCAAGGTGATATATTTTAACAATGTACTTACTCATTCATGTGTGTCATTAGTTACTATTAGGAGAAAGCATATGGGTTGTTGTCATGTGTTGGTGAAGTTAACTTGTCAGGAAGCTATACTGGACAAGTTAGCTTCAAATATACTATGAAATTTTCATGATGATTCAAATCCAAACTATAAGGATAAAATAAGTAAGGTGTGGGAGAGGGAGGCCTTGATAATGTACTTTTCTCAAGGAGTTCACCTGTCTCTGACACTACAATATCAGACAAATTGTTGCTTCTAATGCTGCAAGCCTTGTGCTAAAGTGGCAAGGCATCTAGAACATGCACACGAAAATAAATCTGATTTGGTGAATCTATCCAAGAATAGAAAAAAGTTAGATTATTTTCGTAACAGAAGAAATGTTGGAAAGTCCACCATAGCAGACAATTAGGAGAGTCCGTCATTCTATGTGATTACAGTAAGAGTAGTGCAAACTTATCAAATTTAGCATCACCTGTCAGCCAAAACAAATAATAATAATGATAATAAATAATAAATGATAATAATGATAATAATAATAATGAAGATGACACAGTAAAGTCTGCCCTTATTAAAGGTCAGGTCAGCTTGATCTTAGGTTTTTAATTGAAACTTGGTTAGACCACAACAGCAGTGCAGCTGTTCTTATTGAATCAACCTCTCCCAACTAGTTTAAGGAGCAAGGCTAGAATGCATAAGAAAGGAGGTAGAGTTGCCACAGATATTATGAATTATTCATTATTATGAAAATTTTAAATCTTTTGAAGATGTTCTAAAAGATCATTATGATATCTGTAAAGAGAGACTATTGCATGTGCTGTTTAAAAGGCTAACAAATCCTATGTTAGTAGCCTGTGAACTTTAATAACCAGGGCCTGCTATGAATTTGCCTCTTTTTCACTGAAAAAAAATCAAGTGCAGGATATCCATTGCCCCTTGTGCCCACTTAAACCCAACAACAATTGTATCCAGTAAACCACACATACCTGGAGGATATTTTGCAACATTAAAGTCATCTTCCTGTTGTTTTGAGATCCTGACACAAGTTTCTCCAAAAAAAACCTCTCAGACTGTATGGCCTCAGATCTTTTAAAGATTCATCATCATAACGCCTATTGTCATGATTTGGCATCAAGCTTCCACTCCAAATGCAGCCAAAATAGCATCTGTATTAGTATTGCTTTGTTACATTAATAAAAGAATCTTTCTCAGGTATTTTTTACCTTTATTGCCTGTTGTCACTAATTTGCATCATAGATAATAGATAATAATAGATTTAT
Source organism: Psettodes erumei (assembly GCA_016785225.1). Classification (NCBI taxonomy): domain Eukaryota; kingdom Metazoa; phylum Chordata; class Actinopteri; order Pleuronectiformes; family Psettodidae; genus Psettodes; species Psettodes erumei. Next base: position 492,776 of record JAFBJZ010000008.1, on the reverse strand, counting down.
ATCGATTTTATATATATTTTATGTGCTATACTCAAATTAACACTCTCAACTTAATGTAGCATCCACTTGAAAGCAAAAACACACATCAAATTTTTTTTTGATAATTGGAAATAAATTCAGGCATTAAGGGGTTAATATGTCTCATGTCTCAAGAGTCTTCCCACAGGCCCCGAAAACTGCTGTCATCAAACTGCTCCTCAAAAAGAACAATCTGGACTCATGAATACTAAGTAATCACAGACCCATATCAAATCTTCCATTCTTTGCTAAAATAATTGAAAAAATGACTTCTTGACACAAAACTTGACTCTTGCTTGACTCTACTTGTGGAGCACACAGTTTAGTTCCTCCGTTCCTCTTCATATAATGTCACATGAAGGATACAGATCTTTTGATAATATTTAACTGATTTTTTTTTATTGAGTCTTCAACAGTTACATTTTCCCACTGTGAATATACAAGTTAAATTAAATTGTCAGTAATATCAGAAAATATCAGATCTAATATGGAATGAGAACAGAAATCAGGTGTTGTGTCATTTTCCATAACGTAGACCAAAGGAGTTGAGGTTGTATGAGGATTCATCTTGATGTTTCTTAATAGTCTGAGGGAAGATCACTTTTGGAATCTGCCATCTTATCCTGGGAAACCTTCCCTCAGTTGAATGGATCTTGAAAGCAGGTAAATTCCCATAATTGTTTGCTGATGGTGTCATTGATGTATGGCTTAAATCTTTCAGGGCCGTGAGTATTGCCTGATCTGAAAGAGAAACAAGACAGATCTCTGACTTCTCCTTTTTTACTTGGTTAACTTGGTTATCCTTATAAATTCTTATTATTTGACTTACAACAAAATCTAAATTTAAAAGTGATAAGAATAAAATATAAATAATTTAAATGGAATGTAAAAGATATTTTTTGGCAGATTATAAAATTCACAATTCAATATTTAAATTTAATTTTTAAAAAGGAGTTGAAAGAAAAGAGACCTTTGTGTTTTCTGTTGCTGTCTCTTTTTGCTTCAAGGGGCAGACCCCCACTTTCACACATGAATGTGCTTCTCAACCTGTAAAATCTGGAGGAGCTTTGTTCAAATCTGCAAAATAACCCTGATGATGTCATGATGATGCCATTGAAATTTTCAGTCTTTGATTGGAGACTTTTCAATACATTTATTAGTATGACAAATGGAAAAAGACACAGAAGATATGGACAGTCTCATCAAAGTCTGTATCATGTTGCATTTTGGGAAGTATTTTTGCAGACTTCATCCGAACTTTACCTGATATGCAGTACTGACAATCAACTATTTCAGTACTGCCTCTAGATAAGAATTATTAATTACTAAATTAGTGAACTGAAAAAGAAGTGAATGTATTCATAAGTTTCTGATCTATTTCTAGATTTTATGTACAGTAGACCTGCAACTTGTTATAATTTAAAATATTCTCTAATTTACACAGAACTTACTTTAAATTTTTGCGCCAAACTTTGACTGTACCTTCACTGTAGTGGGTGGATTTCACACTGTGGGTGGTGTAGACCTCTGTTGACAGAACAGCCATCATCAGAGCAACAATGAGTTGTGGCATTGTGACAGTTGGAGCTGCTGAGATTACTCTGCAAATAGATAGAAATGACTCAGATGTTATCAATCCCAGTGGAGGTTACAGGATTTAACATCACGGGTCCTGTAGGACAAATTCAACAAAGCACAAAGTAGAGCACTAAAGGTTATCCTTATTTATCGATTTACTTTGCATTACATTTATTATTTACTGACTGTTGTCATCCTTTTTGGTTTCTTTTTGCCTACTCTAACTTTATGTGGTGTATTGTGTGTATGAGTGACTGCATGTATGTTAGTGAAGTCTCTGTGGAGTTTGTTGTGTGCATTTGGACACAGAGTGCTCAAAGTGCTCCTTGGTGATTTTTTAAAGCCAAGACTGAAGTCAAGAAATTTTTAGAAGAACTTTCTGCTACATTCTTAGACAATACAGAATACAATAAAACTTCTGAGAACCTTCCAACCTTCCACATTGAAATATGCTATGAATATTATACTTGGGACAGATATAATGGGTTGGCTGCAGTCTTGTTCTACAACTTAATGAATAATAACTACAGAAGAAAGGAATGGTGACAAGTCAGATAAGTGACTTTGATGACAACGTAAGAGATTATGTCGTTTGACATCACAAGATGTGATTGGAGAATGTCATGCATATATATAACATAGATCTGACAGTGAATAAAAATTGATGATTTTTTAAAAATATAACATATATTTTATTGAAATCATATGATGACTTTGTATAACATCATTTGAAACTATATTGTATGCAGCATTTATTGACAATGCCTTTGGTAGATAGATACTTTAATTATCCCGCCACGGAAATTATTGATTACTTCTTACACTGAGGGCCTTTTGACATCATATGGTCATATGACACACTGACAACAGGAGGAAGTGGTCACATGGTGTCACATTACAACACTTGGAAATTGCTGATGCAATATGATGCCATCAAATGGTAATGTCACCATTAAGACATTATGATAACGTCACATTAAGTATATTCCAATGCCGTTAGGCAGGATGATTACTGCAGAGAATCATAACATTTTTGGCATTATGCACTCCCTCACATTAACCTTCTTCTTCAGAACCATAGACGGATAATATGAACTAATATGAACAGACAAGCCAGCAAAGCCTTATTATTTAGATGCGTTTGCTGGTCTAATTTGGTCACGCAGTGCAGGCCATGCAGGCTGTAGCTATTAAGAGTTGCATAACCAAAGATGTTGTTGTTAGGAAAACATGTAAAAAGACATTACACTTCAGCATGTTAACAACAATCATTGTCAGCAATGAGCATCAGTGTGACCAAGGTGCATCTAAAAACCCTAAAATTGTGTAATTTGCTTCAAAATTCCACAATTTAGAATGAGTACACATCAGTGTTAAGCAGTTTAGAAAATGAGTACTGTTTTAAAAATTTAATCCTTATGCCCTCCTCAGGCATTTTTGTACATTTTTGTCTTTTTTTGTTGATAATTTTGGTTGTGTTACAGCCTGTGGCATGAATTCTTACAAGAAATTTTGTTTTTAAAGTGTTTTTTTTATTTTTAAAATCCAATGTCTTTTACTCTTTTATACCCTATTGATTCTTTTTTCACCCTCTGGACACCTTCGTGGCAAAAATGTACATGTAGAAAAAACTGCTAGTAAATCATCATACATCACACAAACTCTAATCACCACCAAAGCTCCATCTTCCTACTAATTGATATATGAAAAATAATTCATTTTCTATGTGTTTTTTGTTTTAGATAATCAATAATTCTAATAATTAAACTGGCATCTAAAGGGTTAAAATCCTGAAAACGATTGAATGTTTGTAGATTTGAGCAAGGTTGAAGTTGTTTGTGATTTATGAAAAAAAGCTGAAAAAATATTGCTGTATCATGATTTATATATGATAGCAGTTTTTTCTGTGTGTACATTTTTGCCATAAAGATGTCCATAGGCAAAAAATTTGAGGAGGGCACAAGGGTTAACCAAACGACTGTTGTTTGTCTGTGGGCAACAGCTTCAATTGAAGAGAAGCAGACCTTTCATGGCCACAGTCCAACAATTAGGAATGAAATGGAGCTGAGTGATAGTGTTAGTGGGTACTGAACCTGTCCCTATTCTTTAACACTGACCAGCTGAGTCCTCACACACAGACATCGCTCTGACCTTAGCACCAACACACCCCACAGAGATGAAAAACTTTTTCATTTCTTTTTAAACACAATTTTGTTATCAATAATTCATCAGTGCCTGGATAGCACAGCATGTGTACCTAGTATGCTGTACTATTATTGTTGCTGTTGTTATTTATTTTCTGTGAAGTGGCACTCTTGTAGTAGAAGTCAACTACAAGAGAAAGATCTCAACAGCTATAGCAAAGACTGCCATTAAATTTCTAATGTTGAGATTTGTTGTTCACTTTAAAATATCTGCTCTTTGGTTTTCATCTGCTGTCATCATCACATCAACATCCAGTATTTGGACAAAACACCATACAACCATACAATTAATGACATTTCTATCAACTGTACAGATCAGCATGATACATATTGCAAATGGATCAGAAAATAAAACTGGCCTTCTCATTTTTTAACTTTGTTTTACCAACCATCACACACAACCCATTACATACAGTAATATTTTTATACAGTTTTACAAGTGAAATGCCATCCTCACATAAAATAAACTCTGCAATACTCGTAGTCATAACATGAGAAAAATATCAGGCTTTCTGACTCCCATCTGACCAGTAATTCCATACACAGGGTCAAATGTATACAGTATATACTGTGTATTAGTACTACTAGTATACAAAACTTTATTTTTGTTACTGCATTGAAGACAACTTCCTGGCAACTTTTGAATCATCCAGCAACAGCCACTCCACCTCTTTCCACCCATAATTTAGTTTGCAAATGATGCAATTTCTTTCTTTCCAGCTCACCAAACAACATGCCATTGTCTGGTCTAACCGCTTACTGTAACTACTAGTTGTTGGTCATTCAGGAGGATACTACACTCACTACAGTGATGTGGATCTGAAAATGTAAACCAGAGTAAGCTCATCCTCACATGATCAAGCAAAGACCTAAGAGTGAATATGCTCTCTAATGTTGTGGCCTTACCTGTGTGCTGCAGGCAAGCGCTGACACAGACCCAGTGTCCCCCTCCTGGGCCAGAGGTCTCCTTTATAGGGTAACATCTCTTGCGTCATCATCACTGATCAGTGATCAGTGGTGTGTGTGGCACCACATATACACTAACACACACATACGCCGCACCATTACTTGTCATTTCCTTCCTGTTCAACCAACTCTTCAGATTTTGTTTTACAAAGATTGGTAAAATTCCCAAATATTGATTCCCACATGTGCAATACTTTGGTTTCTATGTTAGCCATGAAATGAGGTTTCTGGACTACACAAAAGCCTGGAGGTCATGACAATAAAAACACAATGAAAGTGAAGTAGGCAGAATAATAGAAACTAAAAATACAGAATACACTTGAGGGACATGCACTTTCTGTAGCTGTAGACGGGTCATTTCTGTGTATCCTCAGTTTTACCCTGAGACACTTGTCGAAACCGCTGGTCTTAACTTCCCCTATACAGGTGGATATTAATCCCGATCCAGCGTTTAATCTAGTCTCTTCTCCTCTTCCTAGATTAATTTATCAACTAAAGTCTGACCAGCCCCTATGTTTTATATCTAATATAAGGGATTCTACTCATTAACTTTTGAAGAATTTAAGAGAGAGGAAGAATATTTACTGGATTATTACAAAAAGACTCGTCTAGCTTCTTACTGCCTACATCCAGATGCCCACCCTGCTTCCACTAAGTATGAACTACACCCCGAACAGTTCTCAACTGAATGAGTGTAGCACAGCCTCAGTCGTATCTGTTAACAGCAGCTCTCTTGTTATGTTTTTGGCGCTTGGTGAATTGCTCGGAATTTGTATTAACACCTTGTTAGGTCCTAAGGATTTGTTTAAAATTCTTGGGGATTGGGGCAACCTGTGAGAATACTATTTCTAGATGACATAACATCCAATCTTCTTTTTACGTTAACAAAGTATCTTTACAAATGACTATGAATACTTTCCTTTGAATCCATTAACTGAATATATTTAGTTCATATAAATTTTAGCAGGGGTAAAGCATATACTGCATAATGATCCTCTGGAAACCTCTTCTCTCAATGGCTATCCACATAGAACAAGCAAATGAGCGTGAATTAGCAGCGATACCTTCGCGACTCAGCCTTTTATATCCACATCTTTCCGTTTCTCCAGCCAACCACATCTCTTCCCTCTCACACCCAGTTTCTCTGTTACTTTCCTGAAGTTCGGCAACACTTTAACACTTCTTCATTTTAGCTAAGGCCCTTTTGGCGCACACATCAGTGAGAATTTTACACTTAACATTACATTGTTAACAATCATAGAATCACTACGTTGAATCATGGATTTAGTCAAAAACAATCATAAAAAGATTACTTCCATTACTAAACTATAAAATCAATCACGGGATTGGTTATTTTATCATTATAATGTTATATCATTGATTTGTTCACATTGTAAAATCATATCATTCATGTGTTCACTTCTCTGTTACACAATATCATTACTAATTCTATTCAAATAATCACAAAATCATAACCTTGCATTGTGATTTTATCATTCATTACTCAGTGATTGGTTATATGTATTGGTTGGTAATGATTATTGTTTCATTGTATTGGTATATGGTTATATGTTCTTTGCAATTGGTGAAATCTCAACTCTCCTTGACACACTTTGCATACTGATCATATGCAAAAAGCCTCAAATACCATCTAACTGGTGTCACTGGGCCTGGGTTTTAATTTATCATGTTAAAGCCAAATCAGACCAATACAGGTCATATTATCCATTTAACACCAAATACAAATGATTTCACATGTCATATTCTAATACAGATACATATACTTTATGGCCTTTCTCAGTAATCCTAAAATATAATCATACATACTAAACAGAGATTAGACATCCTAATTATTCAAACATCCACAGTATTGCAGTAATGAAAAATTTCATATTTTGAAAGGTAATTTCATTTCATCAAGATCTGGGTAATATTTTCTTAGCTTTGGAGCTCAGAATGTCTGCAGCCCCACAGGCAGGAGGGAAGACCATGGCCCGAGCCGAGCAGTGATCCCCCCAGTCACCCCCGATGCCCTCACTCCCAACCTTGGTTCACAAGTCCCAAATTGACACTTGACACTGGTGGCAGAACCAGTGACTCCACCAACACGTGCAACAGGACCCCACTGCAGCCAGGCAAGGGCACGGCGGCACATAAGGGAGGAAGAGGAAGAGGACAGGGCAAATGCCTGGTGTGTATATATAAGAAATATATATATTTTTTAATGGATCTGTCAGTAAGAGGCTGTTGTGAAAGAAAATTTGTTTGAATATTACGATCATTTTCATATGAATGACATTATTTTTCATGTCATTTAACTTTGAATTCCATGACAATGATTAGGCTAATGTGATTTTCAAATCTTAGTAAAATTAAATTCAGCTCATGAACTCGTCCTTGACCCTGTTTCAGTGCATGATGTATGTTATCCCTGCAGTTTTTATTTTCCAATTCTGGTTTTCCCAGCAACTTTTTTTTTCTTAAGGTCACTTTTCCTCATTAAATCTTTGTCTCAAAGGATTTGTTCCTGTCGCCACATACAAGTTTTACTGTCAGCTGTCTTGCAAATGTTCAGATGTTGTCCAGATGTCACCATAGCTTACAGCTTCTATTATACACTAAAGTTCATCTGTTCATCTGGCAATACTTATTGACTTGACAAAACCAGCTGCACAGCTGTTCGTTGTGTCACTAAATAATTGAAATGCAATTCAAATTGAAATTTCACATTTATTATAATCATCTAACACAGAGGATGTCACCTTCAATATTGTTTTTAATCTCCAGTCAAACTGCTGGTATACAGAGATTCAGCAGAGATCAGCAAAGTCTCTGTGTTCTGCACTCTTTGCGCATTAGATTTTTCCACATATGATGTCCAGTTACACAACCATCTGTAGTGTCTCTGCAAACAAACACACTAACATTTCCAAAGTGAAAATAAAGAAAGGATAAAGTGGTGACCAACCACACAGGTTCATAGAGGTGCTGCAGCACAGTCTCTATGGAAGCTCATTAGTTGCCTTCTGAAATTAGCAAAATGATTTTTTAAAAAAAGAAAAAAAAAAAGACACAAACAGACCCAGCTGTTAACGGGGCAGTTCTCCTCCCTCTATGGACCAGATGCTTTCAGCTGACAAAGTAATATCCTTAGGCGTTCCAAATGATTATTGTTTCATTGAAGAGAATTCATCTCACTTCTCCATCATGAATGCATCTTAAAAACACTGTGAATAAATAAACAACAACATGGAAACAGTAATTAAAGGAAGCAGCATCCTCATTCTGTGGAGTCAGTGTAGTGTGGAGAGCTCAAACCTTAAGGTCCCACTGAAAGTTGACTAAGAAATCAGTGTATATACCAGATCTTTGGTGCCTCTTTTGATGTGTGTACTAAACTGCAATTACCAAAAAAAAGAAATGTTTAGAAATTTGTTTCTTGCAGTTGCAGTGCCCTCTACATTGCTGTTACTTACTCGCTTCCAAACACTGAAAGGGGTGTAATGGTTCCTAACTGACAGGATGTGAACTTACTAATATATGGAAGAAAACACCTTGTATCACTGTTAAGTATGACATGCTGATGGTGACAATGCATGTTTTCTGTTTTCATTCAAATCACCCAAAAAGAGTTCTAAAAAATGGGAAATGCACAACAGCTGCAGTATCATTTGTTGGTATTTCAAATAAATTCATTAAATCTCAGCTTGATTTGACAAATGTGTCCTAAAGTTAATTTGATACTGGAAGAACAGAAAAACACACAGACTTCTGCACAAAGGACATCTGACATTTTGCTTAGTGAGAAAAACACTGCCACTCTCAGTCTGTAGGGAAGTCATAAATGCAGAGATCCAAAGTGCTTGGAGAGGCAACAAACACAAGGAGAGAGGAGAGTTGATCAGCTCCAGGGTTCAAATGGAATGTCCTCAAGGAGAGTCAAAAGTGCCAGTCGCTTCTTATGTGATATCCTTCTGTCTGGGAGGCCTGTGAATGTTCCGGACCACACATTTCACCATCCACTCGATACCTTCATTCACTCCGTCCCTGCACGAGAACAAGTGTGAGGTCAATGTTGGACTGAAGAGCACAAATCAGGAAAAATGAACAACCTGGAGATGAAGATGGCAGAGCATTGTTAACTGAGGAGGTGCAGCTGATGAAGAATAATGAGCTGTGGGAGTTATTTGTCAACCATATGAAATCCACTCATATTTACCTCCAGCTGCGGACACAGGTCTGAAGACAAATTTTCACAATATCAGCCTCCAGCATCATAGTATCTCATTTTATCATTTTTTTTGTATCTTATTTAACCTAGTTTAGCCAGAATTTCCTAATACATAATAACAATAATAATAAACACCCATAATGGATTCTGTTAAATATTATTATTATTATGGCTTTTCAATGGTGTTTTTTTATAGGCATCAGTGAAAAAGTAAAAAGATGAGATCACAACATTGTTGACATTTAGAAAGGACTACAATGTAAGTAAATCAAGTAGCAACAACCTCGACTTCAGCAATGGAACATTACAGATCACAAAGATATGAAGGGTCAGAATGATAGTGTGTCTTTTTGACAGCTTTCTGTTGTTACATATGGGGATGTGTAACCTGCCTCAGCTCTAACTGTAAAGGATAAAGACTGTGAGATACAGATATACATTTTCAATACAGTAATTACCTTGTGGATCAGAAAATCTGAAGTCTAGACCATTATAGGAGAAAGGGGTATTAGCAATGTGCATTGAGTGGAAGAGTAAAGAATTCACACACCCAACAGGTAAGTATATATGTGTGTTATATTGTGTTGATTAAAGAGATAAAATGAAAAAATAAAAACTAAAGTGCCAGCAACCACATGAAACATCATTAAATAGAGCCACTGACAGAATCAGAGTCTTTGTTTGGGTGGCTCGCCACAAGGTTCCCCTCTACCGCTACAGAACAGGAGGAATCCCAGCAGAAGAAGTCGTCTTCATGCAGATCTTAAACCCAGGAATCATACAGAGAAAATAAAAGAGCCGACCAGAGGCTCAAGCATCACATAATCACATACACTCCGGGTACAAGGCAGAATACACGGCTCTCATCAGTCCAGGTTCAGGTTCTTGCACTCGTTTCCTTTGCAGAAGTCCGCTAATCAACCCACGGCAGTAAAAACAGGATGTTGCTCTCCGCACTGATAACAACAGTGACAGAAACGTCATAATAAACAGATCTCTTTCACAGAAAACAGTAATATCTGCAGCAAAAAAAATCTGCAGTTAGTGCGCAGCCACCTTGGCGCCAGTCCGACAGAGAGAGAGAGAAAAACTAAATAACGTGACAGCACGTACGCCCTGACAGCACCTGATTGGTTACATAGCGTCATGTGAACTCCTCATGTCACCTGGATCTTGTACACTTTGAGAAAGGCACATTCACCACACATGAAATAAAACAAAATACTCTTTCAAACACATGTAAAGGAACTTGTGTACATTAACCCTTTTTAATCTATGTATTTATAAGATTTGATAAATCAACTCTTCAAATCAACTCTATTTATTTATTGATCCATCACAAAAAATATGAATTTATTAACTTGTTTATCTAACCAATTAACTGGTAAACTGGACTACCAATAAGGCCTAGTAACCTGGGTTACAGATGGAAACCAAATTTTTCTAACCTTCACAGAATCTTGAAAAACTTTATTTAGGCCAATGTACTTAACTTTGGAAACAACAGCAATGATGGAGAACACACATCTGTCTGGGTGTTTAATAGACTTTCTAGGCTAGACTAGGCCAATCTCAAATGAATACATGGTTTGACAATATATCCATGGGATGTTTCAATCAGTGGCAATGAAGTGACCCAGATTTATACTGACCTAACATTTACATTTTGGGAGATCCTGAGAAAAGCACAACTTTTTTTTCCGACCCAATTTTTTTCTCCATGTCCCTCTCGGGGCTCCGTAGTTTATCAATGCCAGCATATTTTGATGATTTCAAACACAGTGTCAACAAAACTAGCTGTCTAATGGTCTGTAAAATGGTAATTTCAAATAAGGCTGGTAACACAACAATATGCTACAACATTTTTCTACACAACTGGAGATTCAATTCCAGGAAAGCCTGGACAACGTAGGCGACTACTTTCAAACTAGAGATGTCATGAGAACCGATACTTCAGTACCAAGCTGATACCAACAGCCTGACACTACTTTTCTTACAGTACCACAGATGTGGTAGTTATTGGAGGTGTGATTCTTGTGAGACTAATGAGGGCAGCACATTCTACTCTGATGTCAAACACACGTAGTAAAAACTACCAGCATGTGGAAAGGCAGCAACAAGTCCACCACAATGGATGGAACTTTTCTTTGACCAAGATCATCAGAAGCAAGATACAGACAACAAAAAGCTGGGATGCAAAAGTGCAACAGAGCAAAGATCTCCAGGTGAGTGACTTTCAGTCAGATTAACAACATAGCACCGAAACGTTCATGTCCTGACATATGACATCACACACAGCCCATAATGGGAGCTGGGTTCTGCTGTCTTTACCTGGAAAAGTCACTCTTGAAATGATCATTTTCACATCACTACCTGCACACTGCAGGTGTGTGTTAGCTCACTGTATGGTGCAGTAGCCTTATTTTTCCATTCTTTGCCTTGGTATCGAATTTGGTAACAACAATCATGGAATTTTATCCATTTTAGTACCAACTATTAAATTTCTGGTATCGTGACATCCAAACCAAGAGTACTTCCATTAACACCATGCAAACAGGCTTAACAGATATTCTGTCTTTTCATCCATTTCAGTGACAACAGATGGACTGCTGCTGTAGTTTCCAGGTCTCCAGAAGCTCCACTATTTATTTGATGGTTAATTAAACTGAAAAGCTACGTCGGCCAACTTTTTTTCCCACACAGATGATTGATTGAGGATGGATAAAGGATTGCACAGATAACCAGAATTAATAATGGAACTAGTAGCAAGATGTTATAACTGTGTACCAGTCTCACCCTGTGAGGGCAGTGCAAGGCTGCACTAAACAGTCTCTCTTGCCGATCTTGGGGGCACAGTCGCTGAAGGCTGTTTTAATGTCCGGCACTGACATGCAGTCCTGAGAACAAAGACAATGACAAGAGCGTTTCAATCAAAAGGCCTCGGATATATTTAGAGCTGAAATATCCATCAATAACTGTCTAACGTTTCAGCTTCTCAAACAGAACTACTTATGACTTTTCTTTGTCTAATATACTTTTTTATTTGTATATTTTGGACTGTTGGTTGGATAAAACAACAGATTTGAATGTCTCTGAACTTGGCTTTGGGAAATTGTAATGGCAATTTTTCACTTTTGACATACATTTTATACACAGAGTGATTCATTGAGAAAATAAGAGGCAGCCTGACTGCTAACTGAAAACAACTGCTAAAAACATGAATTTTACTAATGTCATTTTTATACCAACAGTGCTGATCCGAAGTCCTGAGGCAGTTCACACTGCTGGGCTGACCAGTTTCACTTTACAATCATATGAAACAGACAGACAGACAAGTTCACAATTGCCACTCCAGCCATGTGGCCACTGGTCAGCCATAGAGACATGAATAAAAAAAATGGATATTTGATCATGCCAACCCAGTGGCACAGAAGATCTGTACAATCATCACCAAGATCAGTGTGACCAACTCAGTCTAGAAACAAATGTGATGGTTCAGCAGCCGCCAGAAAAGTGTTGCAGAATTACAATGTCACAGTGAGAATGACCTTTGACCTTTTGGATGTAAAACCTATGTAAACTGACATAATTACCATATGGGTTTTTAAGTTATGGCTGAAATGTTTTCTGTGAGGTCACATTGCCCTTAATCTTCAATCTCTAAAATCAAATCAGTTATTTTTTGAGTCTTTGTACCCAAGCTGAAGAAAAATCCTCAAGCTGTCCTGAAGGGTTCCTGAGATATGGGTTTCATGTGAGTGAGTCATTTGTATTTCTGATGGTGACCACACGTTACCTGAACATCCTGTTTGTTGGCCAGCACAAGGAGAGGAACACCTTCTAATGCCTCACTGCTGATCATTTTCTCTGGAAGAGACAGAAAATTCAATTATTGATTCAACTATTAGCAAAATATTGACATAAATACTGTCTATTAAAGCCTTTATGTTACAGAGGTTTTCTACTAAGACCTGGCCTGTTAAAGTTTTAAATATTAAAGCAGACAAACCGTCAAGCACAAAGTCAACATCATGGTTAAAGAGGAACAAAGCCGTTATCTTCAGGCAATAAGTGAGCACAGGTTCACACAGGTGCTACTGACCAAAGGCCTCCTTTGATTCTGACAGGCGCGCCTCATCCGTTGAATCGATCACATAGATGACTCCATGGGACTCAGCGTAGTACTGCAGATAAACATGAAGAAGACAAACATATCACATATCCTCAAGATTAAAGTGATCATTTCAGAAGAAAAATGTAGACTGCAGAACCAAATGACACTGTGTGATCGAATGAGAAGGATACAGGAGGATATGAACACAGTCCTGATAGTTCCCATTACAATTTTCACTTGAAGAAGGCAGGACTACTTCTCCCTGTCACCATGCTATGTTCACACAGCCCAAGATGCTTCCAGTTTTAAAGGAGAGGCAAGCATGTCTAGCATATGGTAGGTACTGGAGTAATGTTGGTGTTGACAAGTCACACAGGTGAGATTGAGGCTTGGTCAGCGTCAGACAGCGTCTGCTTCTGATAAAGTGCTACATAAGCACTAAATCTGTAAACTTGCAACTTTTTCCACTTCATATTTCTACTTTATTGTAGAAACCTCAGCTTATTTTGCTGTGAGAAATGGAGCTGTCTGGTACTGATGTATCCACAGTTTGTTAGCTGCGGCGGAATTGGTCCATGATCCCCCTTTGGAGAAGCAGGGAGCAATATGGACCCTTGCACAAAACTTATTTTGGCCACCTAAAGCATAACTATTCTGTAAGCACCACTCAATTATAAACGATAGCACAGAGGAGAGAGTCTTGGTGATCACAAAGATGATGCCAGGAGACGTTCCTCCTTGGCACACTGGAGGTTTTGTCATGTGATTTGGGCAGGTGTGGAGCTGGTGGACAGGAGGTTTATGACAGAACAAGCTTTCTTGTGCTGCTACTCAGAGAAGTATTAATTCAGTTATTCAAAGATCTTTTAAAGCTCTTCTGTTTATTTGATTCAGAAGCTAGGCAGATTTGGCTCGTCATAATAGTAACAAAACAAAAATGACATGTAAAGAGCAACTCACTCAAACAGTACGCTGCAAGCTAAAAACAAACTAGTAATGTGGGTACCATGAGAGGAGAGGCCAAAACTTAGAGCCCCCTAAGGGACATGGAGAAACTTTACTCAGGTCAGTGTAGTTCCAGGTCTTGTCATGTCCACTCAGTTCAATCAACGTAAAAGTCTGTCACTCTGCGTCCCCTACATCACTTATACAGGGTATTTAACAACACCTATCTAAATAACTGTGGCTCAGAAAAAGGACTTTTCTCCACTATGCTGTCAGCGGAGTGTGTGTGTCAGTACGAGGCTGCTGAGGAGTTCAGGATACTGCATGTGTTTGATTTGAACTCACTTTGTCCCACAGAGACTGGAGCTCATCCTGACCTCCCAGATCCCAGAACATTAGACGAGCCTTGCCCACATCGATTGTCCCAACTGTGATGGAAAATGAGACACCACAACAGCCTTTATGAAGTAATCAAGCACCATCTCTAACATGTAAGATCAGCAGCATGAGGCAATTACAAACTAATGTCATAACATATTATATAAAATAAGAGTGAAGGAGCAGGGTGCAGGGTCAGAGCTAGTCACGTAAATATCAATAGCAAAAACAATATGACATTAACACTTGACTGTAACTGTATTAATGTGCACGTATTCCTCCATACATCACAAAGATTTGATCTCACAACCAATAAGAACATCAAGATACTGCTAATCATGTTCCATATTTTACAACAAGAAAACATTTCTTTCCCTTCAAAACTTCAGGGCACAGCAGAGAACGTGCCGTCCCTCTCAAGCTCAGGTATCATTACATGTTACACATTAACATCCTCATCCAGCTCAGGCACTTTCTCTTCTCTGAGCAACATTTTAACAAACTCATCTGAAAAAGCAAGCAGACACATCTGAATGCCTGGCTTGTATGCTATAAACATGGCTGGATATTTAGTCATCCTGCTTATGATAGCTGGACCATGATATTGAAATTATATGAATAATTATTGGTTGGCCATGAACATCAATACAGAACACATTGTGGCTGATTATTTAAACTGTAAAATCTAACTTAATATTTGCTACTTCAATTTACCAGTCTCTCTTATTTCTCTTTTACTCTTCTTCCTCTCTGAATCCTGCCTCATCTCCACATCCTGTAGCCATCCTTTCAAATTAAAAGTCCTCTGCAGAGTCATGTAAGTGAAAAATGTACACAGAGCAACCATTACTGGAGTCTACCTTTCAGAAAGAAGCTATTTCCAAAGTAATGATTGTAGTTATAATTTACAATTAACCACTGCACTTAGCCGTTGAAAATAGAGCCCTCACTGAATCACATGCAGTCACAACCCATTCAGCTGACAAAAAGATGACATGAAACACTGCTACAGTCATTTTACAGTTTACTTAGTGCGCAGCCGGTCTGGAACTTCCTGTTAAGTCACTTACTGTTAAGGCCAACTGTCGTTGTGATCTTTGATAAGCTCATTCCTTTGTAGTTCTTACTGAACTTTGTTTTGGTTTGTTCCAGAAAGGTCTGCAGAGAGAGACAACAGTCAGTCACATTTTGTTTCATGTGTTACAAATGGCACGCATCATTAACCCACATGATAAATATCTGCAAAATTAAACACTGCGTTTATATTTTATTGCAAATGTAATGTTTTAAAAGACAAAAGTTTTATAAGGCTCTAGAGCTTCTGCCGTTGTATGTAAAGTTGGGTGCATAAGTTTACCCCCCCCCCTTCAAAACAACAAAACCCATGAACATGATGTTTGATGCACAGTCAGTCAGGACAAATCTTCTGCCATCATCAAAAGTAACAAAAATGGTCAAAGAATATAAAAATAAACACTGAAATAAGTCAAATTGTTTGCAAACAATGGAGTCAGGAAAACAACCATCAGATGACCTTAAAATGAAACTGAAACCAAATATGAAGGCCATAATCCAGAAACAGAAAACTCCACCAAAAAGTGGAAGACCACGCAAAATGACCAAAGGAGCTGTGAGGGAGCTTGGTTGAGAGCAGCGTAAGAATCCACAACAAACAGTAGGGGGCCTAAAAAGGTCCTTCGAGGCAACGAGAATAAAAGTCCACATGTCCTCAGTCAAGTGTGGAATTATTTGGTCATTGTTCTGACAAATAGGTGTGGCAAGAAAACAACTGTATGAGGAGCGGAACACCATACCCACAGTCAAACATGGGGGAGTCTTCCTTGCTGAGGTGTATGTCTGCATCAGACATACACCTGGAGTTCTGCATAAAGTGGCAGAAAAAGAATGCAGCCCATTATCAAAACATTTTAAGCATTGCCTCCTACCACCAATCAAAAAGCAAAAAATGAAGAGACAGTGGCTCCTTCAACAAGACAATGATCCAATACTCAAAGCAAGTCAATCCAGGAGTAGATTAAAATAAGGTGAATGTTTTGTCATGACCATCCCAGTCTCCAGACTTGAATATCATTGAAAACTTGAAGTAGGTTGTACATGGCAGACTGCCAAGCACTCTGGTAGACTTGGAACAAATATGTCATGAAGAATGGACTAAAATTACACCTGAGAGGATACAAAAGCTGCTCACAGGGCACATAGAGAGTCGGAGGAGATTTTTTTGCATGCGGTAATTTCCCTGACAGCATGAATAAAGCATCTATTATCTATTTATCTATTTAATTGTAGGCATTTTAAGTACATTTTACATGGTCTAAAATATAAACTGTAAGAATGCAATTTCAAACTCAACAGCAGCATTAAGTTTGGTAGAACACGTGAATCTCAAATATTATGTTTCCAACATTTTATAGCTATCTCAGAAATTGTTGAATTGCGTGCATTCTATTGGTATTACATGTGTGCCAACTTGTACAGTGGTGCTTTACCACGCTCAGGCATCCTGAAATAACATTTCCTTTACCAACCTAGAAAACACTGATCAAACTTAATTTGGAATACAAGTTCCACTCGAACAGACGATAAAGCCTCAGATATGTCAGCAGGACCACAAAGAACGCAACCGGTAATACTGTCAATGTGGGGCAGGGCAAACCGCAACATCTGAGACCATGAATAGCTCCCAAATTACAGAGTAAAGATTTATTGACATTGTACAACTGGCATAAGATTTAATGTATCTCGTTACAAGGCCACACCGGGCACCGGGAGTTGAAATTACACACAATATCGTGAAAACCTCAACAGCAAGTGATGAAGTAATGCGTGGATGTCACACTGTCTACAGCACAGCCGAGTAAATAACCCAGGTGTAATACATTTAATAGTTATTTAATTTACCGTTTTTCCGGCGTTGTCGAGTCCAAGGATCAAAACACAGTATTCGTCCTTTTGGAACATGTACTTATATAATCCAGATAATAAAGTATACATCTTGGAAATAATTGTAAACAACACAGTCTTGGCAGTGTTATCTTAATACATTAGCCTAGCGTAAATATATGGCCAACCACAGCAAGGCTCGTCACTGTGGCTTCAATGTAATCCAAGTAAGCAAAAACATCGATGAAAGCAAGTCAATAACAGTAGATGTATGAAATAAGTCAGTAAAACTCGTCGTTTGGAGCTAGCTTAGAATTCGGAAGCTCTAAACACAGCACTGACACTACGTGTACCCTAACCAGGAAGTAGAGCAGGAGGAATTATGGGAAATAGAGTAAACAGTGCCTGCGTCTCATTTGCCGTACCTCCATTCTATTTTGTATTTGTGTACGTTCACACTGACAGTTATACCACCAAGCAGTGCAGTACAAGTACATGGCCTGGTGAACTCCTCACGGTCAAAAAATAAAAGGTTGAGCATTAAACTTTAGCACAAAACACACTGGAGCATCCTTTATGACAGGAAAGGAGATGATGCCACTTCCTTCAGCAGCTACTTTTTTATTTTTTGAAACACACCAAGTTCACAACAATCATGTATGAGTGTGATGTGTGGGGGGTACTATCCCACCCATGATGAAGATGCTGAGATCTGATGGCAAGACTAACTGGGAAGCTTTTCGTACACAGCTTGAACAGATTACCTCCTGTTGAACAGGAGCTTTATCTTCAACAGATCACCTCCTCAGTGATCATATCTCAGCAACTTCATCATGCGTGGGATAGTACCCCCCATACATCACGCTCATATATGATTGTTGTGAACTTGGTGTTTCAAAAACTAAACTTGCTATGTGCCTCGCCGGTGATGCTCTGTCAAGCCTGCTGCTGCTGAGCCCTGAGAACAGGGGCATTTATGATGCTTTGGGTGAGGCTATAAATAAGAGTTTGGCGCAGTGCTCGGTGGAGAGCCTGCTACGCTCTGAACTACGCAGTCCGCAGCGGAGACCTGGAGAGCCACTGACAGATTTCGCCAATGACATTGAGGGGCTGGTTCACCTCATATGCCTGCAACCATCAAGAATGAATTTGCCATGCAGCACATAGGCCAAAGGACTCAAAGACTTGGACCTTGCCCCACATAACACCACTGCCACAACCTTCTGTTAAACCAGCTGAGAGAGAGAGAATTGTGGCCATGGAGGATATATGGCAGAGGAACTGTGAGGGCCTATCCTCCAGTGAACAAAGCCATCTGCAGCAGCTCCTGATGGATTTCAAAGACTATTTTTCACTGTCAGAGGAGGATGTGGGCATGACAGACCTTATTTAGCACAACATCGACACCAGATATGCACATCCCATTAGGATGAGACAGCTGCGCCTCCCCCTGGCCAAGCAAGTTTCGGCAGAGAGAGCATTGAAAGAGATGCAGTAGGTGGGGATCATTAAGCCCTCCACCAGCTCCTGGGCCTCCCCAATTGTCATGGTTCCCAAGTAGATTGTTTTGTGTCTTTAGGCACCTGAAGAAGTTGACTAAAGAGGACCTGTACCCCCTAACTCGCATTGATGTCAATGAAGCTCTTGACACTGTGGCTGGGTCCTCCTGGTTTTCTTCTCTGGGCCTGTACAGTGGATATTGGAATGTTCCCCTTGGCCCTGAAGCTTCACCTATAACTGCTTTCATCACCAATGGGGACTTGTGGCAGTTCAAGGTGTTGCCTTTTGGGCTCTGCAACATTCCTGCCACCTTCGAGAGACTGACGGAGAAGGTACTGGATGGTGTCCCACACCAAGAGTGTGTTGTCTACGTGGATAACATTCTGGTACACGGGAGCCACTTCTGAGTTAGCCCTCTGAGCCCTCAGACATGTGCTGGAGAGGGTGGCAGTGACTTGTTTGAAACTACAACCACTGAAGTGCTGTTTTCTGAGGCGAGAGGTCATGTTCCTGGACCACAGGTGTCGGCACCCTGACGGAGAAGGTGCAAGCTGCGAAAGACTGGCCCACCCCCAACTCTGTACAGGACCTGAGGAGTTTCTTGGGCCTGGCTTCTTACTTTTAAGGGTGTTCTCCTGTAGAGCAGCCCCCTGTTTCAGCTGCTCTACAAAGGGGAAGTGTTTGGACAGACAAGTGCCAGAACATAACACTGCAGAGATCCCTTGTGGAAGCCCCTGTACTCTCCATGCCTGACCCCACTCTCCCTTTCATCCTGGAAATGGACTGTGTGTGTGTTGCTGTGGTCAGTGCCATTCAGCACTTTAAGTATTACCTCGGGGGCTCGACTTCACAGTCAGGACTCAACACTCAGTAGTTGATGTCATTCAAGGAACCAGAGGGCAAGTTCTCTCTTTGGATTGCGGAGCTGCAGGCATATGACTTTATTGTGGTCCATAGACCAGGGGCACAACACAGGAATGCGGAGGCACTCTCATGGCGCCCCTGTTTTGAGGACAGCTGTACGGTGAGAAGATGGAGACACAGGAGGGGGAATCGCTACAACTGGATGTGATGCACAGCTGTTATAAAAATACCCAAAAGCAGAGGTCATGGATGGAAAATCATACTTCATATCACAGTGACCATTGTACTGTTACATTAGTATTAGCAAAATGTGATGTTAAGAAAGGATAAGAGATGTTTTTAGCCAGATTATGTTTTTAATTCAACAAGTTTAAAATTTAAGAATGATCATATATACAGCAGTAGATCTAAAGGCTTATGCCTATCTTATGTAAATTTAACCATTTCTCTCATACAATCATAGCAATGGGGATTCATACTGATATATACAGTATAAGTGAACATAAGGGTGAGCAGGAGTGACCATTCTGAATGGGATAACCAATTTGTCACTTTTGTGACTGGTAGACTACATTCCTTTTGCTATTTTAATTTCCAATCTTAAAAATTAAGTAACATTGCTCACTGATTGGTCCATATTTATATTGAATGTATGAAAGTATCTGAGGTACTTATAGCAGTCCTTCGAAAAACTGTAGATTCAGCATGGTAGAACTACGTCAATAACATTGGCTGTCACACAATTATGTTGTCTATTGTAAATGCGATTCTCTTAGCATCACAGTTCTCCTTGCCATTCATCTATCCATTTTCAATACTGCTTATCCACGCATCGAGGTCATAGGGGAGCTGAAGCTAACCCCAGGTAACACGGGGTGAGGATGGGGTACACCCTGTACAGGTCACCAGTCTATCACAGGGCTGACACATAGAGATAAACAATTGTTCACAGTCACCAGTCAATTTAACCTGCATGCTTTTGGTGGAGTGGCAGGAAGCTAATGTACCTGCAGAAAACCCATGCAGGCACAGAGAGAACATGCAAACTCCACAAAGAAAGAACCTGCCTGAACCTGGATTCAAACTGCTAGCCACTGCACCACCGTGCTGCCCTTTTCCCTCCTCTCTCTCTGTAAGTCTATAATTTCCCCTTCACAGCTTTTGATGTTTTGCATCGCTGGCAGGAAAAGTGATTAGAAAAGGATTTTTCTTTTACTTTTGGCCAGCATCTTATGCTCTGATGACCAATGGCATTCTTCTTGGAAGTTTCCTCTGTGTAACCAAATGTACTAACCAAGTGTGCGCTATACTTGCTTTTAGATGGAGAAATTTCAAAGCAAAACAGATGTGCTCGTCCCCAGCAATTTACATACATACCAGAAGGATATTATCTTTATGAAATCTTAGATCTACAATGACAGATTTCAATATCAAGTCAAACACAATAATATCTACTTTCAGTTATAAAGTATCAGGATATTTACACCTGCTTGAAAGAAACAGATCACTTTGTTCTTCTTTGGGTCCTCAGTTTTTGCAGTGTGCCAAAACCTTTGTTTAGTGATGCCATGCTAATATGTCAGGTATTTGAGTATTCACCCTGAGGTGCTAACTTGACATTGAACTCTCTGATACTGTGGGGAATTCTTTCTTCGGCTGATGCAGCCACAGCACTCCCGAGACCGGTAAAACCTGCAAAACAAAGTCAAGGAAAGGCACATCATTTTCTTAGTATGGTATCTCACATTGAGTTTTACTTACAGTGGGCAGGCAGTAATAGTAAATGTGTACATATTTGCATTGTAGATCCCACCTGTTTAAACGCAGCTCCGTATCTATCTGCTCCAGAGTTTTCCCTTTGGTCTCTGGTAGCATGAAGTAGAAGAAAATTGCAGCGGCCATAGCGGTCATCCCATACAGAAAAAACATCTTCGACAGACCAATCATATCTGTTGAACACAAACAGTTCATGTTTCGACTACCATCATTTAACTTGTAACTAATATCCGCTCGTATCTAAGAGTAAAATATCTCAATATGTTTGAAATTACTATTGGATTTACTGTTTGTACTACATTCTACGTTCTTTTCCTAATCCTAACTATTTATTTTTTCACTCTTTTTGCTAAGAAATAAGTATGTTATAAGCATTTTATATGTGGTTATGTGGTTTTCAGGTTGCTCTTACATTAACATTTAGGCAGCAACACATGTTCCGTTCCTACTAA
Organism: Psettodes erumei; assembly: GCA_016785225.1. Lineage (NCBI taxonomy): Eukaryota > Metazoa > Chordata > Actinopteri > Pleuronectiformes > Psettodidae > Psettodes > Psettodes erumei. The sequence continues at coordinate 470,849 of JAFBJZ010000008.1, read as the reverse complement.
ATCAGTGTCCACACAGACAAAGGTTTTCTCTTAATCTGCCTGACAGGACCTCTGCACAGAATAGACATGTACAGACAGACTGTGCTTGATTTGGTTGCAACTGTTTGGGTGGGACAGCTCAAACTTTATCGTTGTTATCGACCCTTTACTCATCAGACATTTGGACTTGTCATACCAGGAACAGTATGAGATTGCTTTCAGCTGCATTCATTCCTTCCTTCATTCAAGTGTCTCAATAAGTCATGCTGATGACACAACACACGCACTGCCAGTCCTCTGGAACTGTAACATCTGTGTGTGATAAATCATAAAAAGTAGTAGTCCAGTAGTAGAATGAGCCAGTGTCCCCACAGAAGTGTGTGGAAGTGCAGGTCCTTAAATTTTGGTCTTGAAAAATATCAAATATCAAGATATATTCTTGAAATTAAAGTAACTTATATTACAATCTATTAACATGAAAATAAAAATATAACAAAATATAACATAACATATGTTTTATATAAATATAAAACACAAACACAAGAACCACAAGTAAAGGGGAGGGCCAAGATCTTCACCATTTCCAGTGATCAACAAGACCTGTGCTCCTCAGTCTCTTTGCTCATTTGCCAGTTTTCCTGTGTGCACCTGTTTTTTTAGAATGTAAAGCATATCTTGGTGATAGATGTTTGCCTTTTTCTGTATTATCTTATTAAAATTTAGTTGCAAACTATTAAAGGGGCTATACCTGACACACAGTTCTTTCTATTGTGATATAAACCTACTCAAAACTGAGATTTGGCACATTAATTTTTTCAACTCAATGACAAGAAACAATGTTCAACTGTCCAAATACTGACTGTAAAAAAGCAAGCTGTTTCTCTCATGAGCTGATGGAGATCAAAACATAGTAAATAGGGAGAATATATAATGGACTTTCATGGGATGGTCAGAGACATGACTCTGTGTGTGACAAATGGTTAATATTGCAGTGCTACTAAGTTTGCAATATCATCTTAAAATGTGATGATGTGTTGGTATTGAACAGATTATTTTTATCAAATGCACAAGAATGGCTTTCTGAAGTTGGCAATTGGACAAAATCAATAGACCTTTTACATGGTAAATATTCAGTTTTCAATTTGTAAAAAAATTAATTGACTATGTTCCATGTGATGTTGAGGAAAATAACCATCATTCTTGCTTTCGTAATGTGACAAGTCAAAATGTCCTCCATGAAAAGGATGTATGGGAACTCACCAATAACATCCAAGAAAGTAAATGTCACCAACAGGTTGGCAGCCCAGTTGAAGCAGTTGGAGAATGCAAATGCCCTTCCTCTGACATCAGCTGGAAATATTTCACTCAGGAGAAGCCAGGTCACTGGTCAAAGACAAAAGAACTCAGTTTCCCAACTCTGATAACCTACTGCATCAAGTTAGGCAGTATGTTGGATCATCTTATTTTAAAGACATCTTTGCATGCTTAGCTTGACAGCATGGTTTTCTTTTACTAAATGTTTCCTCTGAGTGAAGCTTTAAACAAATATGAAAATGAATGAATAAAAGCATTTGAATTTAAATTCAACCGCTAACAAGACCCATTTTTAGTGAATATACAAACTTGGTCCAAATCCAACGGCATATGCAGCGACAACACCCATCATAGACATCAGAATGATCCAGTTCACAATGGTGGCATGGTTTCTTGTAGAAGAATCTGTAGCAGGTTCCTGCAGCTTTTGTCCAACTTTATCAAGTACTATATTTTCCTCTTGTGTATTGTCATTAAAAAGATTGTGGCTCTTATCAAGAGGTATGTCAAAAACTGACTTATTACCAGTAGTTATATGAGGTAGATCTGTTATGTTAAAATTGAAATCCTCAGAATTACAAGGCTTCTTAGTATTCTTCAGTGAATGTCCACTAAGGAGTCCAATGGTTATTAGACACAGCGCCATAATTGAACATCCACTGATGAGCAGAGGCCTTCGGCCGACCCTGTCTGAAAAGACCATTGAAGTCAGAGTAGCGATAACTTTCACCAACCCCAAGCACACAGAAGCCAGCACTGCCGAGGCGCTGCTCTGAAACCCCACTGAGTGGAAGATGGTGGAGGCGTAGAAGAGAATGTTTGGCTGACCGGTGAACTGCTGAAAGAGCACCAATCCGAGCCCAATGACTGTCCGAGTCCTCATGTTGTCTTTATGCTGGAACAGGTACATAATGTCATACTGAATCTTCTTGTTGTCCTTGAATTTTGAGTCATCTGTTTCTTGGGATTCAATGGGGTGCATGAGGTCACTTTCAGCCGGACTGCAAACGTCGCTTAAAGATTCTTTAGTGCTGGATGGAAGAAACCAGACAGAGACCAGCTGCACCAAAGTCGGAAATACAGCAATTCCAAACATCCACTTCCACCCTCTCTCGGAGTCATAAAGGATGTAGTTGATGGCATAAGCTACAAGAATGCCAACAGTGATCCCAGCTTCATACAATGTTACAAGGAAACCCCTGCGATTCGGGGTGACCATCTCAGAGACGAAGATGCAGCAGGACATGGAGGATATACACATTGCAAAACCGACCGTAATCCTGCCAATCACCAGTGCAGAGTAGGAACTGATGAGCAGAACCAGGCTTCCAGTCAGGATCAGGATTATGCTGAGGAGGATACTGTTCCTGCGGCCCTGGCAGTCGATCAAGCAGCCACCCATGATGGAAGCTAGCAGAGATCCAATCAACAAAGCGCTGACCAAGACTTCCTGCTGGAAACATGAGAGCCTGAATTCCACCTTCAGCTGCAGCAAAGCACCTGAGATGATGCCCAGCTCATAACCAAAGACCAAGCCACCCAGAGTGGATACAACACTGGTCAATAAGAGGATGGAGCAACCTAGAAGAAAGGAAATATTCAGTTTACTTTTTTGAGACAAGCAAACTCTTTTCAAACCTATGTAATATCTATGTTGAAGTTATGATTTGTTGTGTTAATGTTTCAACCTAATGGGATGCCCTGCTTTTTCTCTTTATCTTTATTCTTATCAGCAAACTGCTCCTTCCTTCAGTACGATATTTTCTCAGGATGCACACTGTATGATCCCGCAGGTCAGCTTTTTAGACCCAAAAGTTGATACAGTACTTTTTATCTATTGAGCAGGAACTACCCAGTATTATAATGGTATTCCTAATAAAGCGTAAGTAAAAGCATTAAATGCATATTGGTTAACACGTGGACTTTACATTAATGATAATTAACTCCAGGACAGTTATGACAACACTGAGTATGCCTCCTCTCCAAAATTACCTATTGTGTGATGTTACTATCAACAAAAGAATCCACATGATCTCAAACCAAAAACCATGGATAAACAGCGAAGTTGAACAGCTATTTCAAACATCGGTAGCCTACAGTTTAGCTAGAACGGATTTAAAGAGAGACATTATAGCTGTAAAGAACCATCATAAACTGGAAATTGAGGAGAACTTCAATGAAAACTCCACTGAAAATGTGGCAAGGCATCCAATCCATTACAGGTTACAAAAAGGGGAGCGATCTTCTTCCCTTACCTACCCTTATTAGCCTGGCTGAGCAAAACATACCATGTAATGTAAAAACAAGCTCATAAACAGCATCAAAAACTAGCAAAAGTTACTTTGTTTGGATTGTTTTTACAAAGCTGCAATGACAGAATGGGGCCAGAACAAAAACTATCCAGCAAGCAGCAGTTGTGTGGATGGAAATGCCTTGTTTAATGCTCAGAGGAGTTCAGAGCAGAACGGCCAGACTGGCTGAATGTGACAGAAATACTGCGGTAACTCACTTAACAACTGTGCTGAGCAGAATAACATCAGTGTGTCTTAAAGTCAGCTTAAAGTTGCCCCAACGTTTGTTCCTTTCTACTGTATTTTATTGTCTATTTCTTCTACACATACAAGAGGTGACATTTACATGAACTACAATTTGTGTTATGTTTTCTAACACACTGCAGTGGAGGTCATATATGATAACATAACTGAGATTTTAATATGGCATTTTTGAATTGTTGTGCTTTTCAGTCAAACACTTCAGGGATAACATTTGTATATTTTTCATGAGGTCAAATTTGCATATTGACCTCTCTCTTCTAACTGAATATGTTTTAAGTAACTGGGGATTTTACTTGAATTAATGACCTTACTTCATCTTACCATGACACTAATAGATGGCATAAAAGAAGAACATGGTGGCTAAAACTGAATTGTTGTCTGTCGAATTTTTTTTTACATTTTTTTGGAAAAGTTGATACTTTTCATAGGGTATAGTAAGTCAGTGACAAGTAAATCAATTCTCATAATGTTTTTTTGCATTTGTCTACAGTAGCTATCATAATTTAGTTAGTTTTGATCACAAGCAGTGAGTCTTTGATGTGCGGGATCTATTAACAGAAATTGAGGAGGCAGACTGAACTCCAAATGAAAGCAGCTGAATCTCTAACATTAATATGTGGAAAAATTAAGGTTTTCATTGCGCACTTGATTGATTTATTTTAATGGTCTAAATGTTGTTATAAGAGACTTTTGCACAAAAATATATGTATCTGATTTGACTGTAAACAGGTCACACTACATGCAATCCAACCTAATTTTACATTTCAGTAAAAATAAACTTTGCAATGTAAAGTTTCTTTTAAAAAAATGCTTTCAAATGGAAAAAACATTCTGATTTACAAACAACTTACCCATGGCTTCTGTCATGTTATTTGCAGATTTCCGTTAGGTAGTGCAAGGTGAGGATTAGTTTCTTCGAAGACATCTTCTGTAAAATATAAGCAAAATATAAAAAATAATTACATTCGCCATTTCCAGTGGTGCTCTTTACATCTTGCACCTGCAGGGAGTCTTGTGTCCTGCTCATAGAGAAGAGAGGGGAACCCACAGGAGCCTGTTGCAGCCCCACTGCCATGACAACCCTCTGTTTGATTACCATGATTTCAAAGAGGAGACCACTTGAGATGGGCTCAACAAATTGAATAGCTGTGTAGAAAGCAGTCTGCTTGTTCAGTCTTGTATTATATATTAATCCTATTCTAAACCAACCCCATTAAAAGACTGAGACAGTGAATGTCTCCCACTAACAAGTACTGTGTGCCATAACTCCACTTTTATCCAAAAACTATACACATCAATGATACACTGTTACACTGAGTGACCTGTTCTTCATTACAAAGAATGCATGTGGGCTCTGTAGTTTATTTTGAAATGGCTCCATAAAGGTGATCACTTTCAGTTTCTAGAAAGGAATTCCTGTAAGGCAGACCACTGACCACGCTCAGGGACACAGTTGTCTCATTGATACAGTTAGCAGAAATGGTGCAAATTTTGCATCCTCTTTCTCTAAAATGTCAAAACAGATAAGACATTTTTTTCCTTCAACACAACAGTTGATGGACATTCAGCTAGTACAAATATTGCTCTCATCAACCATAACAACAATGGTCAGAGAGAGTATTATAAAAGGTAAATATGTGTGTGACATTATATCAGTGCAAAGGTTTGCAGTAACCCTCTAGTAGTAAGCCTGTAGTAAACCCGCTAGGTATTTTACTTTAACATGTAAAATCATGTGTCTTGTCTTTAAAAAAAACACACAGTCAAGATTTAATGCTTGATGGGTGGCATGAGGTGTGTTAAACTCGGCCTCATTTTACATTCTCAAGTGGGTAGATCTCCAGCTTTTAAGACAATTCTGACATTCACCAATGTTTTCTTAACTGGGATTTGTTCGTAGAAGAAGAGCATAATCTATGCACATGCAAGAACATTCTTTACTATTTGCATTCAAATTAGTTTACTTCAATTTTTCAGAATTATAATATGATGGCATAGAAACTTAAATATATCAAGTTAAATATTTTTAAAATATATTAATTATAGGATATACAGCCAAGCCTGAAATTATTCATACCCCTGGCAAATTTTGGCTTAAAGTTACTTTTATTCAACCAGCAAGTTTTTTCTTGTTTGGAAATGACACAGACGTCTCCCAGAAGATAATAAGACGATGTACAAGAGGCATCAGTGTGGGAAAAATTATTTCTCAGCTTTAAATTACATTTGAACAAAAAGTGGCATGTACAAAATTATTCATACGCTTCTCAATAATCAATAGAAAAACCTTTATTGGTTATTACAGCAATCAAACGCTTCCTATAATTGCGGACCTGCTTTTTGCATGTCCCCACTTATATTTTTGCCCATTCATCTTTAGGGATGAGCTACAACTCTTTCAGGTTGTAGGGTCTCTTTGCCATCACCCTGATCTTTAGCTCCCGCCACAGATTCTCAATTGGATTCAAGTCAGGACTCTGGCTGGGCCACTGCAGAATGTTAATGTTTTTGTCTGCTAACCATTTCTTTGCCACTTTTGCTGTGTGTTTTGGGTTGTTGTCCTGCTGAAATGTCCACTGGTGGCCAAGGCCAAGTTTCTCTGCAGACATGGTGACGTTTACTGTGATTAGGTTCCCTGGTCCACTGGCTGAAAAACACCTCCAAAGCATCAGGTTCCCACCACCATGTTTGACAGTGGGGATGGTATTCTTAGAGTTCAAGGCTTCTCCTTTTTTACGCCAAATGAAGGATACATCATTTTGGCCAAACAATTTTTGTTCCTGACCATAAAACAGAAGACCAGAAGTCTTCTTCTTTGTCCAGATGAGCATTTGCAAAGGTCAAGCTGGTCTGTGTCCATGGAACCCAGCAGTGTGCAGTGTCCGCTGGACTGTCTGCCTTGAGACGTTGCCACCAGCTGAGCCCAGATTCACCAGAACGTCCTTGGTGGTGATCCTTGGATTCTTTTTCACCTCTCTCACTATCCTCTATGGCCAGCACAGGTGTCACTTTTGGCTTCTGACCATGTTCTCTGACATTTTCCACAGTGCAGAACATCTTGTATTTTTCAATAATACTTTGCACTATAGCCACTGGAACTTGAACTTTAGATATGGCCTTATAGCCCTTTTCCTGACTTGTGAGCAGCCACAGTGTGCAGCCGCAGGTCCTCAGTGAGCTCCTTTGTCTTAACAATGACTGTCCACAAACCAACTGCAGAGAGCTGCTGTTTTTCACCTGATGAGTTGATTAAAACTGCTGTTCCCAACGAATCAGGGTAATTAGATACTTTAGAACAGCTTGGACTATTTGGAATGGTATAGAACTTTGGATTTTCCCATAGACTGTGACAGTTTGCATAGGGTATGAATAATTTTGGACATGAACTTAAATTTATTTTCTTTCACATAATATGGCTGTCGAAGCAATCAAATTTGCACATTTTATACACACAAACACACACTTTAAAATTATTATTTCTCTGTAATTTAGGCTCAAATTCAGTAGATTTACACAATGTCTTTTTAAGCTCTCTGTATTTAACACTGCACACCTGAGCATCATCATCTACTCCTGTGCAGATTAGTTTCCTACATTTCCAACAATGTTCAAAAAGTTCAAAGTTCAGCTTCAGCCTTTTTTTAGTAGCAAGCATACAGTTTAGTGTCAGCAAAAAATGTCACTGCAATATTTATTGTTTTTTATTTTGTTGTTGTTGTTTTTTTGGGGGGAGGGGGGTATTTTATTCTTAATTCATATTTATGTTTCCTGTCTGTTTTATGCCCCCCCCAACACACACACACTTTTTACCTTGATTTGGAAAGATGCTATCAAAATAACCTGTATATATTTGTATTATCATTATTATTATTGTTGTTGTTGTTTGTATTATATATTAACATTATTTGATAACATTATTAAAAGTAAGGCAATTATATAATAATAATGATGATGATAATAATAATAATAATAATAATAATAATAATAATAATAATAATAATAATAATAATTACCTTACTTTTTTTCCTAAAAAATACAGCCTGTTATCCTAATGTTCCCACTGTTGTCCCCCAGTGTTGACTGACAAGTCTTTTAATATACAGCCCACGGATGGAAATCAGCTAATTCTCAGTTACTAATGTTCTCTGATTCTGTTAAAGGATCATTTACACCAATAGTGTTTGTAAATAGCAGTAAAATGTCTATATATTTAATTATCAGTTGAAAGCACAAAAAAATGCTCATTGCATCCTCATATCCATCAACAGTACTGAATACACTTAAGTATATGAATATAAATTTAAAAAATCACACTTGATACACTGAATCGAAATACTGAGGTAAAAAACAGCTACATTTCACCACGCGTTCTACCTGAAAAGTTTTTTTCCCCCTTTGGTTGGGAAAAAAAGCAGAGTTTGCCTAACCGGTGACTAAATATTTACAGCCAAGCAGTTGCAGGTACAGTGAGATTTTCCGTTGTGGACATGTACTGAGCCATTATTCATCTGTCCAGAGAGAACCGCGCCGCTGTTTCACGACAGATGCAGCAGGATCTCTCACACTGTTAAGAGTTTTGGTGGCACCACAGTCAACTTGTATGTTGTCGGTTCTGACAGAAGAAAAATAGACTCACCGCGAGCAGCAGAGGAGGTTACACAACTAAAGATGCTCCTCGGAAACGACAGCTACTTCAGGAAGTTTGAGCTACGTGGCAACAGTGTCAAGTTGCAGGGGGAAAAACTTGATGGCGACGCCAGAGGTCGACAACTGTCTAACTTTCACTGGAAGGAAATTCCTACATTCCCTGCACGCCCCGCCCCCAGCTCCGAACGAGAGCAGGGCGAAAACGCCTACTCAACTCAGTACAATTCACTTCAATTCAATTCAAATCAGTTCAACTCAACTCTACTCAGTTCTGTTCAATTTAACTCAGTTCAATTCAGTTAAGTTCAGTTTAGTTCAATTCAATTCAATTCAACTCAACTGAAATCAATTGTGTTCGATTCAGTTCAGTTCAATTTAATCCAGTTCAAATCAATTCAACTCGAATCAACTCAACTCAGTTCTGTTAAATCCAATTCAACTCAGTTCAGTTCAGTTCCAGTTTATTTAATTAAGTTCAATTCAAGTCAATTTCATTGAACTCAATTCAATCCAACTGAGTTCAGTTAAGTTCAGTTCAGTTCAATTCAACTAAACTCAACTCAGTTCTGTTAGGTTCAGTTCAGTTCAACTCAACTCAGCTCAATTCAACTCAATTCATCTAAACTGTCAACAGGCTCTGGGGACACCATGTTTTAAGGATGCCACACATGGGTCAGTGAAGAAAGCAAGTCATTTTATTGATTAAATCAATGTAAATGAATATTGCTTGCATAGAGAAACCAAAAGGAGCAGGAGATCCCAGCCAAAAGGAACAAAAGATGGAGACACCACCAGATCAACCAGGGAGTGGTCCGTCGCACCAAGCTTCTCCCCCTTAACCTGCCTAACAGAAAAAATTCAAACGAAAGGGTGAAAATGGAGTAGAGAGGATCTCCAGCTCCAACTATTTGCTCATCATATCCAGATGTGATTTAGAATGTGAGAGCGAGACAAAAGGGGAGTAGAAATAAAAAACAAAAGGAGGGAGACGTGGGGGCAAGGCCACATGCAACACAATCAAATTAAATTCATAGTGTAACTACTGCAGCAATCACAGCGCTCTCAGGATCCTTTCTCTTCATTATTCCATTTCCCTCATTCTGTTTACTCTCTCACTTACCCGACATACTTGCAGCTATAAACATGCTTCCAAAGCCCAAATGATAAGCATGTGTAGTATCCTACAACTTTTGGTGGTGTTTTCTGTAGTGGTTGATGTTATATGATGTTTTGAATGACTTTTTAAAGTTTTCTACATAGAATGTGTGACATATTTAGAATCATGATGATATCGCAAAAACTGTAGGGGTTACAAGACTGAAACTTGGTCAACAGCTTCCCTATACTTCAGTGTTTTACATACTCATACATAAATAGTGGCCATAGTGCCACCATTTGGTGAGCAATGCAGAATCAAATCTCTCACCCTTTTGGCTAATATCTGGGAAACCATGAGGGGTATAAGAGAATATTAGGTGTCCATAGCTTCAGCGGATAATGAATACAATGTATTCATTATTGTACTGTATTCATAAAAAATACAATGATATGGGTGATGCACATAAGCTTCATAAACATCATTCCATCATTTTGATTTTTTCTTTACGTTTTTTACTCCCTATCCTACATCTTTCATCCAAGCTGTACCCAAAACATCAGAACACAGCCCGTTTGATAGATCAGGCAGCTGTTTTTTAGTTCAACCTGCTGTAACTCTTGAATACTTCATCCACATACCACAGACTAAGATAAGACCACCTAGTTTCATGCAGTTTTGACTTTTTAAATGTTAAAGACAAGCAGGCAATATTAGCTTGTTAAATTTCATTTCAATAATGAAGTTTTTTTTAAACAAATTTTTCTGCTACATTATTTTTCCTCATTATATTTCAGAGGTGTTATGCTTTGTACCCCAGTCTGTATTATCATGTAACAAATCCAGATATCTAAAAGATTGTATAACAGTTCATAATATGACAAAAATAATATAACAATTCTTGCTGAACTGATTTTTGCACCTGAAACAAAGTTGAAGCGACTATATGCATAAAAACAGAGCTGATCAAATATTTCTTCATAAAGAAGCATCTGTCATGAGCAGGTACAAACTGCCTCTGAACAGTAGTTTAAACGCTTCCAAGGAGCTGAATTTGTTTCAGGATGTTGAGAAAATAGGCTGTTGATATGTGTTCATGTTCTTACAAACAGTTTAGGCTGGTATCATCATCAGTGTGATAGAAACAACTGAGCTGGCACATGTGGTATTTATGATGGTCTTAGAATAAAACGGAGAGCAAAAGAGCCAGACAAACAAACAAAGAGGTCTCTGTCTTTTCATAGTAACTCTGCTGCTATAAACTGGAGGTGTACCAGTGGCTATGGTAGATGAATGCATGTTTTTTGTTTAAACAGTAATAATGATCACTGTGCAGGTGGTAGGAACAATGGAACAAAACAAAACTTCCCTCAGAAAAAGTGACAAGACAAGACAAGATGTGAAAACACACAAATGACTTGATAAGATTTGATATGGTGACGTAGAGTGAAGGTACTCTGTCATCTAAATAGATGGAATATGGTGGCCAAACAAAAAAAAAATGTTTTTACTTTTTGTTTAAACATTAAGCATACTACGCAAATAGGAGAAACCACTCTACAGGATAAACATTCAGTCCCTGAATGCTCTTCAAATCAAGATTATGCTAGGCCAATACAATAGGATAATATAAACTAACTACAATGGGTAGAAATATGGAAGCGGCTTGTGTGTGTATTCTGTAAGCTTTCCACGAGGTACTGTGAACATGTACACATCTGGCCTCGCCCGTGTGACGTGTCTTCTGTAGTGAGTGTGTACTGGTGGTGGGCGCTAGATGGCGGCATGTAGAAACAGAGCAGAGGAAACAGTTTGACGGCACACAGTCGAAGAAGGCGCGCCCAGGCATGGCCGAGGAGAAGAGCGTGGCGGTTCAGGAGTTCCTGAGAAAGGCAGAGTTATTAAAACAAGGAGCGGAAGCCCGCGTGTACCGGGCTGAGTTCCTGGGAAAGCCGACGATAATGAAAGAAAGGTTTCCTAAACGCTACAGACACCCGGTGCTGGACGAGAAGCTGACACACCGCAGGACGGTGCAGGAGGTGCGCTCCATACTGCGCTGCCGGAGGGCAGGTACGTGCAACAGCTCCGACTGGAGGCAGGGAGCGCAGTTCATGCAGTCAGACAGCCACACGCAGGCAGGATGTCACACCAACGCGTCATGGTTAGCTGTGTGATCCCGTCACGTGCTGTGACTAAGTCATCATTCACTGTAGGAAATCATGTCACAGTCTTCAGATGAATTGGTTTGTCTTAGTAGTACAATAATACCCAAAGATCAAAGTAACATGTTGTGGAGACAAATTTCACACTGCAAATTACATGATGAATCGATAATCAGATATAATAGAGAGTGTAGTAAGCTTAAGTCTGTATCAAGACTCACTTCTGCAATCACTGAAATGACCTGAGATCTGAGCTCTGAAACGCAGCACAAACACACAGTTTGTAGTTCTGCAGTTAGACACACACTGGCCACCTGGTATTTGAATTTGTGGTCCTATTTTGGTCCCACGGTGTCAGCGTTTTGGTAACACCTCTGGAAATATAATTTGGTTTAGTTGTTTGTTTAGTTTTGGAATGAAATTTCAGATGTGGTTGAAATTAGGGGAGGTTTTGACATTAACACATGGCGTATTGTGAGGCTGCAGCATCTCTACACAACTTCATTAAGTTGCGTGACAAACTGCCACCGTCACAGCTGACAGCGAACCCCACATGCAGACCAAAACCAACACTCAGTGTTTTCAAGTAACTAGTACTGTGTGCTTATCCAAAGCTTGATAGATCTTATTCCTCCATGAAAAACACAAATGAAACATTCCTTCATTACCATGAAAAACATTCACTGCAGATTATTTGGATTCAGTTCACCTCACACTGTCCTGCTGCCTAACACCTCAAATGTGGATTTATCTGAGTCCACAACTGCACAGTTTCCTCCTGTTTGACATTTAATAAAGGTGAAGTGAGCTGCAATTTGAGGAAGTTATCGAACCCTTATAAAAATTAAACAATATAAAGTATTTGTGAGACATTCTTAAAGATGAAAACATTGTTGGTTTTGGTCTTGTCATGTGGTCTGTCATCAGTTACACAACACTGGATAATCACGGCCTCCTTTACCTTCTCTTCCCCTCAGGCATATCTGCCCCTGTAGTCTTCTTTGTGGACTACACCTCCCACTGTATCTTCTTAGAGGAAATTGTGGGTTGTGTGTCTGTGCGTGACCACATCGCATCCACTCAGCAGTCCTGTAAGGACCGGGAACTGGAGCAGCTGGCTCAGCGGCTGGGCCAGATCCTGGCCAAAATGCACGATGAGGACGTCATCCATGGAGACCTGACCACCTCCAACATGTTGCTGAGACATGGCCTGAAGGACGAAGAGCCCGACCTGGTCCTCATTGATTTTGGCTTGAGTTACATCTCTGCTCTGCCGGAGGACAAAGGGGTGGATCTGTATGTTTTGGAGAAGGCCTTCCTCAGTACCCATCCCAACACAGAGGCTCTGTTTCAGAAGCTGCTCAAGAGCTACATGGCATCATCCAAGAAGTCATCAGCAGTCAATAAAAAGCTTGACGAGGTTCGGTTGAGAGGGAGGAAGAGGTCCATGGTGGGATGATGATCCAAACTGTGTACAGAGACTAGCCTCTCTGGAAATGGTGTGTCTGAAAATGCTACAACTATAAAGCTGTTGGATACACACAACAACAATTAAAAAATGTATTTTGTAGTAAAATTGACAAGTTTTTTCATCCTGTGATAAGCTGAGCACAATGCAGTAGACATTGTAATGATGCTGGCATATTTTCAGAATCTGACAAATTTGGTTGAAAAGTGAAAGTGTTGTCCAAGCTCTACAGTTCAATGATGCTATCTCAGCGTGTTGTCTGTTTCACACTGTACACAGTGTAGTGGCATATTTCCCCTTTAAAACCCTTTAAAACGGACTATGAGTATTCAGTACATACTGAATGCAGTTGTCAAACAGCCCAAACCAGACTGCACATAGTGTGTATGGACATGAAGATGGAGGCCACTGTCTGTCAGCTGTTTGACACTGATGTAAATATACTCCAAGCAGCACTATCTTCTTTGAACCAAGGTCCTGCTTTCAGTTTGGCTCAAGTTAATTTATAACTGTTTTGTATTGAGACCATACTGGAAGCCAGCAGAGAACAAACAAACACTATACACAACATATCACAGATAGGGTACAGTACATACATAGAAACACCTCCATACATCCATACAGATCATTCAGGACATATTACACACACTCTCACACACACACACACACACACACACACACACGTAATTGTTTCAAATATACAGTGAGAGGTGAATAGACAAAAAATAAATAATGCCTTCAATGGTTCTAATAATAAATATATCATTAGGAAGTTGTCGTCAGTATAATAAAGTCATATAAACATAATAAAGTGGTCTTTGGCCATATAAAATGTATAGTTTTTAAAAATGAATTTCATTTCCAGTCCTCCATGATAGGTCTCAAGCATATAGGAAGTCTGGTGATAGTGTGTTTTTCTTACTAACTAAAGCAAGTACTCATTGTTTCCAACTAAATAGTAGAGCGTGCGTGCAAACTTTAAAGATCTTCTTCCTCCACCAAAAACACACAAGTGCACTGCAGTTTCTGTGGATTTTATGGAGGTTCTCGCTGATAGAGCCTCCACCATGATCAGCATCACAGTGCCTCTCACTCTGTGTCAGTGGGGCAGCTGTGGCTCAGGAGGTCATCCACCAATCACCAATCTGAAAGTCAGTCCAGTTGTCAAATGTCTGTGTGATTGGATGATTTTGTCCTTCCCTGAAGCACTGTATGGATGTGTGTGTGTGTGTGAATGGCTTGTAGTTTAACGCTCTTTGAGTGGTAAATGAGACTGGAGTGAGACAGTACATATATATATTTACATGTATGTGTTTATACATATACAGTGATCAGCCATAGCATTAATAAATGTACTGTTATTCATACCCTTCTCAATAATCAATAGAAAAGCCTTTATTGGTTATTACAGCAATCAAACACTTCCTATAATTGCTGACCTGCTTTTAGCATGTCCCCACTTATATTTTTGCCCATTCATCTTTAGTGATGAGCTCCAACTCTTTCAGGTTGGAGGATCTCTTTGCCATCACCCTGATCTTTAGCTCCCGCCACAGATTCTCAATTGGATTCAAGTCAGGACTCTGGCTGGGCCACTGCAGAACGTTAATGTTTTTGTCTGCTAACCATTTCTTTGCCACTTTTGCTGTGTGTTTTGGGTTGTTGTCCTGCTGAAATGTCCACTGGTGGCCAAGGCCAAGTTTCTCTGTAGACATGGTGACGTTTACTGTGATTAGGTTCCCTGGTCCACTGGCTGAAAAACACCTCCAAAGCATCAGGTTCCCACCACCATGTTTGACACTGAGGATGATATTCTTAGAGTTGAAGACTTTTTTTACGCCAATTGAAGGATACATCATTGAGGCCAAACAATTTTTGTTTCATCTGACCATAAAACAGAAGACCAGAAGTCTTCTTCTTTGTCCAGATGAGGATTTGCAAAGGTCAAGCTGGCTTTTGTGTGCCTTATCTGGAGAAGTGGTGTCCTTCTTGGTCTGTGTCCATGGAACCCAGCAGTGTGCAGTGTCCGTTGGACTGTCTGTTTGAGACGTTGCCACCAGCAGAGCCCAGATTCACCAGGACGGCCTTGGTGGTGATCCTTGGATTCTTTTCACCTCTCTCACTATCCTCCTGGCCAGCACAGGTGTCACTTTTGGCTTCTGACCATGTCCACAGTGCGGTACATCTTGTATTTTTTAATAATACTTCGCACTGTAGCCACTGAAACTTGAAAACATTAAGATATGGCCTTATAGCCCTTTTCCTGACTTGTGAGCAGCCACAGTGTGCAGCCGCAGGTCCTCAGTGAGCTCCTTTGTCTTAGCAATGACTGTCCACAAACCAACTGCAGAGAGCTGCTGTTTTTCACCTGATGAGTTGATTAAAACTGCTGTTCCCAACGAATCGGGGTAATTAGATACTTTAGAACAGCTTGGACTATTTGGAATGGTATAGAACTTTGGATTTTCCCATAGAATATGACAGTTTTATGAAATATGAAAATTTTCCCACAATGATACCTCTTGTACATCGTCTTATTATAAATCTTGCTGGTTTAATAAAAGTAACTTTAAGCCAAAATCTGCCAGGGGTATGAATATCTTTTACTGGGCTTTTACTGTACACACATACACAAACACACACATATATATATATAAGAGAGAGAGAGAGAGACTAAGTGACAAAACATGAACTGACAACATGTGTCTAACTGGTTAATTGTACAGTAACTTCTGGAACTTTTGGACATTTCAAATCAACTTCTTGCACTACAGTTTCACCACTTTTCTTCACAGGGCACTTGTGGTTTTTGAGGTGTGACAGCAAACTAAATTTCTTCTCACATGCACTGCATCTAAATGTTTTTTCTGCTGTGTGGATTCTCTTGTGTTTATTCAAATTTCCCTTTTCACTAAACCTTTTACCACACAGTGAGCAAGGAAATGGTTTCTCTCCAGTGTGGACTCTCATGTGTCTGACTAGTGTTCCTCTTTCACTGTACCTTTTCTTACACACTGAGCAGCTAAAAGGCTTCTCTCCAGTATGAATTCTCAGGTGTGTAACCAGTGTTCCTCTCTGGGTGAAGTTTTTACTGCAAACTAAACAACTGAAAGGCTTCTCTCCTGTGTGTTTTCTCATGTGTATGTGCAAACTTCCCTTTTGCCTAAATGTCTTACCACACTCACTACAGTCAAACGGCTTCTCCCCTGTATGACATGTAATGTGTCTTTGCAGAGCTGTGTTGTCTTTAAATGTTTTGCTACATGCTGGGCATTTATAGAGTTTTTTCTGATTGTTAGATTTCATACGAGATAGAGCTTGACTATCTTCCAGTGTGTCTGGGAACGGCTGAGACCTGACCAGCTGGTTGAGGTCATCATCCAAGACTTCAGTCTCAGTTTTAAAACACTGGGAAAGCAAAAAGTGACCACTGCTTGTTGCTTTTAAAAACCCAGCTACATCCAAGTCCAAGGTTGGTTTGAATCTTCCACAGTCCTCTCCGGCATCTCCAGCTGAAGGACCTTTGTTTGTGTCCTCCTCAGTTTGGCTTTTCTGAAGCTGTGAGGACTGAGGATTCTCTTCATCAACTTCACTCTTCATGGAGACTGGAGGAAACTGGAACTCTGGGATATCAGTCTCCTCCATCCCTGGAAACTGGGGACCCTCTTGATAAATCAACACTTCCTTTGGTTCTTCTTTAATGTGTGGGGGCTGTGTGGCCTCATGGTGCAGACTGGCACTGAACTCCTGTTGCTCAGGGGGAATATTTGCATTGACAATCAGTGACTGGATGTCCTGAGACACACCTGAGATACAAAACACATAGGACATCATATAATATTGCTTCACATCATGTTTGCTTTGATATTTTTACACCTGACTGACAAACACTGAAGTGTATATCAAGCTTTTTTTTAGACTGCGCAAATGCATGAACTGACCGCATATATAAACAAGATGGTGATTTCTTAAACGTTTTGGACAGTTGAGCGGGTTTTACTGTGTGTCAATAGATCTTAGCACATTCATGTCCATCCCTGTCTTTATACATTAACAGTTTACTACATACAGTGGGGCAAAAAAGTATTTAGTCAATCACCAATTGTACAAGTTCTCCCACTTAGAAGAGAGATGAGCGATGCCTGTAATTTTCATCGTAGGCACACTTCAACTATGAGAGACAGAATGGGAGGAAAGAATCCAGGAAATCACATTGTAGGATTTTTAATGAATTAATTGGTAAATTCCTTGGTAAAATAAGTATTTGGTCACCTACAAACAAGCAAGATTTCTGGCTCTCACAGACCTGTAACTTCTTCTTTAAGAGGCTCCTCTGTCCTCCACTCATTACCTGTATTAATTGTACCTGTATGAACTCAGTATCAGTATAAAAGACACCTGTCCACAAACAGTCACACTCCAAACTCCAATATGGCCAAGACCAAACAGCTGTGAAAGGACACCAGAAACAAAATTGTAGACCTGCACCAGACTGGGAAGACTGAATCTGCAATAGGTAAGCAGCTTGGTGTGAAGAAATCAACGGTGGGAACAATTATTACAAAATGGAAGACATATAAGACCACTGATAATCTCCCTCGATCTGGGGCTCCACACAAGATCTCACCCCGTGGGGTCAAAATGATCACACGAATGGTGAACAAAAATCCCAGAACCACACGGGGGGGACCTAGTGAATGACCTGCAGAGAGCTGGTACCAAAGTAACAAAGGCTACCATCAGTAACACACTCAAATCCTGCAGTGCCAGGCGTGTCCCCCTGCTTAAGCCAGCGATGTTCAGGCCTGTCTGAAATTTGCTAGAGAGCATTTGAATGATCCAGAAGAGGAATGGGAGAATGTCATATGGTCAGATGAAACCAAAATAGAACTTTTTGGTAAAAAAATTCAACTTGTCGTGTTTGGAGGAGAAAGAATGCCGAGTTGAATCCAAAGAACACCATACCTACTGTGAAGCATTGGGGTGGAAACATCATGCTTTGGGGCTGTATTCTGCAAGGGGACCAGGACAACTGATCCATGTAAAGGAAAGAATGAATGGGGCCATGTATTGTGAGATTTTGAGTGAAAACCTCCTTCCATCAGCAAGGGCATTGAAGATGAAACGTGGCGTCTTTCAGCATGACAATGATCCCAAACACACCACTCAGGCAACGAAGGAGTGGCTTCATAAGAAGCATTTCAAGGTCCTGGAGTGGCCTAGCCAGTCTCCAGAGCTCAACCCCATAGAAAATCTTTGGAGGGTTGAAAGTCTGTGTTGCCCAGCGACAGCCCCAAAACATCACATCAGGAGATATGCATGGAGGAATGGGCCAAAATACCAGCAACAGTGTGTGAAAACCTTGTGAAAACGTTTGACCTCTGTCATTGCCAACAAATGGTATATAACAAAGTATTGAGATGAACTTTTGTTACTGACCAAATACTCACTTTCCACCATAGTTTGCAAATAAATTATTCAAAAATCAGACAATGTGATTTTCTGGATCCCCCCCCCCTCATTTTGTCTCTCATAGTTGGGTATACCTGAAAATTACAGGCATCTCATCTTTTAAGTGGGAAAACTTGCACAACTGGTGACTGACTAAATACTTTTTTGCCCCACTGTAGACATCAGGTACTGATCTTTGACATCGACTGTATGAATGAAGCTTTTTTCAGTCTTGGCAGGAGGACAGAGAGAAACTCAGGATTTGCTGAAGAAAACCTGCGAGGTTATCGTCACAGAGTGTTACCATGGTAACTGATCTCAGTTTCTGAAACGGAAAACCCACTTTCCCTCATCTCAGGGTTCTGAAAGTTTTCACAAAACCCACTTCCTGGAGTTGAGCCCAGATATGGAAAGATGTCCTGGCCTATACTGAACTTAACTCGTAGTATAGGAATCAGGGGGCTTGTTTACACACCTAAGTATTTTTTTTTTTTTAAAGAGCCTGATTATTTAAATGAGTCAAACCTGTCTGGTTGTTTAGGCTTATCCTGATGCCAGGATGCTCCTCAGCGCCCAGCAGCCTGCGCTGACGATCTATCTCCTCCTCGTACTCAGTTATTGTTCTTTCAAACACACCGATTATTTCCTCTACAACCACCGTCAGTCGCTGATTGATGAACTCTCTCAGTAAGTGGATAGTAGACATTCTGAGCGGAACGCTGGCGTTAAGAAAATCGAGCACCGTGAAAGATTCTCCTGCCCGCCGCCTCTTCTTCTTCTTCGTCAGGGTTTAACGGTGGTTGGCAAACCAGCTCATCGGCGAATTACCGCCACCTACTGGACCGTGTGGCTCGGGTGAATGGCAGAATGATTTCCTTGTTGGTCTGTGCTGGTTTGATGCTGATGGAGCTGGTGAACCATCATAGCCGTGCTGCTTTTCTGTACACAAAGCTGGTCCACCAGCACGGTCTCAGTCATGCTGGTCTACCAGCGAGCTACTGCTGGTGAATGCTGAAATACCATTTTAGCTTATTACTTACATTACTGTACATTTATATAGCCAGTAATTACATGACCATTGTAGGTGTAACCTGCTTCTTTATGTCTAAGTAAAAAAATAACTGAAATCCAAGAAGGTACTGGTAAATAAATGAACCTATTGTAAATACTTGGCCTAAAGTACAATATTTGCATAAAAAACAAATTTCAAAAGATAAAAAATAAGAAGATTGCTGAAGATCTGATTGGAATTAGTTTTTTCGGTCACAATGTATTTGCAACACAGTCATGGGAATTACTTGATAGCATCTACACAAAGGCTATATATGCAGTACAGTCATTATTTCATAAATAAAATAATTCTGCGTCATCTACACTGCTACCTAATATGTGTAACATGAATACATTCCTCTCTTTCCACTCATATTTTCTGGCCTTTCTGGATAGATTGCCTGACTAAGTCAGTCTTCAAACATTGTGCAGCAGTGTCCCTATAATCATTCTCTGACAGTGTATTTTGAAAGGTTTTCAATCAAGTTGCATACATTGCACTTAACTTCATTTTGAGTGAATTCATCATTGTCAGTGACAACATAAATTACAATTATTAAGGCCCCTTTAAACTGAGAGCACACACACACTTTCATCGGGTGTGTGTTCTTGGGCAGAAATGAATGTATTTTTCTCATCATCTGTTGCATCATTGCTCGGTGTACAAGCAATTTGTTCACAATCTTCTGTAAACCAGTTTCAGCAGGCCACCATATGCATTTTCAAGCACAAATGCTAAGTGTGCCCAGAATGGTCCCTACAATTTCAACTTCTAACTTTGCAAGGTAAGTTAACAGGTGTTCACTGAATGTCATAGATACTTCCCCATACAACAACTGAAATCTCACCACAAACTTGAACAGCATGCCATTTGCTTTGCTAATGTCTTGGAAGGTGACATTTTCAAAAGTAGATATACAGCCAACACCAAAAGTCTTAGGTGCTTCAAATAGCATGGTACAAGCACATCATTCTGGACTGGCAAGCTATAAAACAGGAGCCATGCCTGCCACGCTGAGGCTTTCCAGTATTTCAATTCTTCAAGTACACATTAAATGGTGCAGCATTTTAAGACATAAGACATAAGAATACTTTATTAATCCCCAAGGGGGAAATTGTTTTTTGTTGCAGCAACAACATCCAGCTCAAGTGTACAGAAAAGTGTACATTCCCAGAGATAAAAAGAATTATAAATCGAAAAAGAAATAAAAATATATATAAAAAATATAAAAAATATAAAATATAGCATAAAATCTAGCAATATGTAGGAGGTATATACAACTGCAAGCCCAACAGGATATATTGCACTGTAAAAAAATCACATTAGATGTGGGTTATTGCCACCATAGTTATATGTAGAAATATATATATATTGCACATATTGTTTATTGCTCTGTTGGAATTGTGCAGGGGACAGATCGGGGGGGGTCAGCCTCAGTCTCAGAGTGTCAATGTTTGATGGCCACAGGCAGGAATGATTTCCTGTGTCGCTCTGTGGTGCATCGTGGTGTGATCAGTCTGTTGCTGAAAGAACTCCTGTGTTTGTCCAGCACGTCGTGGAGCGGGTTGGCCGGGTTGTTCAAGATGGCTTTCACCTTGTGAAGCATTCTCCTTTCAGCCACCACTGTCAGAGAGTCTAGCTTCACCCCCACAACGTTGCTGGCCTTGCGAATCAGTCTGTCTAGTCTGTTGGCATCCGCCACCCTCAGCTTGCTGCCCCAGCAAACCACAGCGTAGAGGATAGCACTGGCTACCACAGACTCATAGAACATCCTGAGCCGGGGCTAGTCTTGCTTAGATAGCCCAACAATTTTGCAAAGGTTCCATTTTTTTAATCCAAGATACATGTTTCAATACCAGTGTTTTGGGTTGATGAACAAAGGGTCTGAGAAAATTGGACAGACCAGATGAGGAATCATGATCACACTGCTGGACAATGTCAGTTGGGTGCAGCTCGGACGTAAGGACAAAGTTACCAGATGAAGACATGAGCTCCTAAATGAAAAACAACATTCATGAGCGCATTAGTCTACATACAAGGACACTAAACCCAGAAATGTATGGCTAACCAGTATCACACAATTGTCTGTGTGCCTGGCCTGACTTTATAGCATATTGTAAACACCGGAAAAACTGAGTCACCAGTTGTCTGCCCTTTTTCTCCCTCTCAGCTTTCTGTTGCCTCTCTTTACGTTTTTGGTAACCAGACTTCATAGTTTCACCTCATCACCAGTCCTGCTAATCCACTATTTAAATGTAGCCTACATCTGCATACAGCGGTGACACTCACGTTACTGAACAGCTGATCATTCTCTGAGCATACGCATTTCACATGTCCCGCTTGCCTGCGAGAATCGGACTGTACCATTCCTCAATAACACAGAGGGGTGACAATGGCAATATGATAAAGAATTCAAGAAAAATGTTATAGAAAATGACAACCATGTTAAATTTACTTATTGTAACAGATGACATTTACATTTTATTTCAAAAGCCTAAATAGGGCAACATTATTATGATAATATTATTAATCCCTCAGGGCCCTGGGTCAGTCTCAGGCCCCCTGAATGATCCTAACCTTGGCAAGGATGGTAGTGGAGGTGGGCTTGCCTTCATAGGAGGGGTTGTGCACCTTTTCTCCTGCCTGCAGGAAGGCGTCACAGCTTGAGCTCCAGGAGGTAAGCGAACATAGCGTTGCCCAGCACCCAATGGTGGTCTCAACAGTGAAGACACCCAAATACTCAGGCAAGTAAGACTGAGAAGCATTCCACACTCAATTCAAACTTTTAACCAGGGAAGAATCATGGTCAAGTGAGACTAAAGCTCTGCAGCAGTTGTGCCTTACAGAGGAGGCCCTGCCATGCCTGTTGCTTATTATCTTTTTATATTCAGCTTTGTTTTAAGATATCATGAATCCTTATTCTATACTTTTCCACTTAACCTTTGTTTGAGTTTCGTACTTTTCACACAATGTATGTCCTTGTAGTGTCTGGAACTGTCTGGAACTATAATATAACGTAGAAATATTTTGCATTACACACCAAAACAACACTCACACATGTTGTTTAGCACATCCCAAGGATGAGGTGAGGACAGCAGTTGGCCTGTCCATGTCTCTGGTAACTGGCCCATTACATTCAGTCATGTGTAAGTCCAACCTCTGTACGGGGCAGACCCAGCCCAAGAAGATAACTGTAAACTACACCTGGACCTGGATAAGGGCTTATTCTGACTGAAAACCTGTGAGAGCTCTGTCACTTCTCACCCAGCATTGCCATACTTTATCTGTGACCATAATAAATGTTCTGTTTCTGAACTGAAGATTCCTCCAGTTTGTGCTAGAGCTTCCAATAAAAGAAGTGGACTAACAAATTGGTGCTGTGACCCGGATTGGTTGACTCTGAGATTGTGTCCGAATTGAGGACCGCTGGAGTCAATCGGAGATTATTTTTTTCAGACAATTCCAGGTGCACCTAAACCAAAGGTAAGCAGAAAACCTCTTGCCTCATTGCCTTAAACAAATAGCCTGAATATGGTTATCCCCTGATTGTTAAAATATTAATAAATGTCTTAATAATAATAATAATAATAATAATAATAATAATAATATATAGATTGTTTGTTTAACGAAATGGTCACATGTAAAGTATAATCACATAGTCTCACATGAGTCAAAGAAATAAATGTCCTAGTTTAGTTTGAATTGGCTAGAATAAAAGGCATATTATCTTCTAAATTATTAAAGGACTTTTTTTTAATCCAGGGTTAGCCCGATACCAGGGGAATTGTAATTGTCCCAATGCCATGTAAGATGATGCCACTAAAGGTGATGCCAGGAAGAGCCCAATGCCGGGAGAAATTTGGTTGTCCCGATGCCATGAAAGGCAATGCCGCAATAAGGCGAAGACTCCCGTTGAGCGGTTGAGTAAAAACATTCAGGTATATGCATAAAGATAAAATCTTTATGAGTACACAGGGATAAGTTTGTTATTTTTCATACAAATGTGGGGTGGTTTCCTACTTGATTGATATTTTCACTGTGCATATTTCAGCATATTGGACAGAACAGACTGTTCAAAAATTCCTGCACTAACATACACACACACACATCTCAAGTAGTTCTGTTTACAGGGGGTTGGATTAATTTAAAAAAAGGATTAGGAATAGGTTAGATTGGTGAATTAAAACAAGTGAATAGACTGGGAAAACCCCCAGCGATCAAGCACACAAAGTGATAGACTCTGTGTAGAGGCTTCTTGATCGGGTCCTCACTCGGGCATTAGGCCATTCACCCTTTCTGAATAACACGTGTAATAGTGTTTGAAAATGTCGTTGAAAATTGTTGATGAATGGAAGGATTGTAGACCCACCTTTGGGGTTGGTATTATTTGAAACAGTGGCCAGGTGGCAAAAGAAGGTTCCAAAGGTTGAAGATAAGAAAGGAGTAGATAGATTCGTAGATTGGATTAGGGAAATGCAAATGAGGGGAATGTTTGTCCACCGAAACTGAGCGATTTCAGTATGTTTTTGAAGCAAGCAACAGGAAGTATGGACCAGGCCAAAGCAAAGCTACAGGAGGCAGGAAGGTTGCCCTCCAAAAAGACTCCACTATGGATACTAGGTTGTAGACTCGAACATAACTGTATTGGTTACATTAACATTGATCATCATAATACCAATTTTGTGATAGGAGAGCCAACCATCAAAAGCATGATCAATCCAAAGTACTGTCAATAGCTTAGTACCATTTTCTTCCCCCTTACTGCTCACCATCCAGTTAAATGGTCCTTGACCTCTGATAATGGCATGTATATGTTACAATTTAATGAGACTCACAGTGGTGTGGTAATATCATGAATATATGTTTGCAATATCATGAATTGTAAATCTGTTTAACAACCAATTTTCACAGCATGCAGGTGAAACTGTTCCAGTGGTCTCCCTCTCTGAGCCTGGAGAGGATGAGACTGAAGCTTACAAGGATGCTGATGAAGAAGACCGCTGTTTGTACTCCTGAACCCCTGCAGATACACAGATTTTGCTAAAGTTACCACATACCCAATATTGCATTGCATATACATAGAGGCGTGAAACTCATAGTCTTCTCATATGATTATTGTACTCATTGCAGACATGTTATCAGTAGAATTATGGAAGGTTGCATTCTCCTGGGGAAGGAGATTCTGTTCTCGGTACCTTGATGGCTACTCCTGATATGAATTGTTTAGCTTATGCTTTAACATTATGATTGTTTTGTTTAATCAACATTGCTCTGTTTACTATCTCAACATGCATGTGCAATGAAGAATTGCTTGTTGCAAATAACTGCAACAAAGAACAGCTTAAACATACTGGCATACATATACAGTAGGATGCTCAGCGCAATGATGAAATGCTTACATAACCACTATATGATTATGAGATTTTTATTTGTGTTGATAGAATTATATCAAAAGGGGGATATCAAAAATCTCCTATCTGGTTGTGTTGCATCTTAAAGTAGGTATTAACTCACAGTTTGGGGGCCTGTTGAGTTGGCTGCCACTAACAGTTGTAACACAATACAGAGATAATGTTCCTACCTCGTTTGATTGACATGATAAAATCATGTCAAAAGGGGGAAATGTTAAATTTGGCTTTTGTTCTAAGACGCCATGAATCTTTATTCTGTACTTTTCCACTGAATCTATGTTCCAGTTTTGTACTTTTCACACTTCAATTAACAGGAGTAAATGGACTGTCCTCCCGACCAATTTCAACTTCCACAGTTCACCATTTATGCCACTCTACCCAGGAAATCTTAGATATTTGTGCATCAATATTTCTGCCAGGCTGACCTCCCTCAACCCAACTATAAAATATATATAAATATAAAGGACGACTTCATAAGCTGGCTGAACCTGCCTGTATCACTTATGGGTCACTTATAGCCACAGTAAAAATGATGGTCTTGCCCAAAGTGAATTATCTCTTCTCCATGATTCCTACTCAGCCTCTTGCAAAGTGGTTCAAATCATTAGATTCAAATATTTCAAAATTTATACGGAAAAATGAACACCCTTACATCAGTCTAAAGACATTACAAAAAGCCAAAAAGCTTGGTGGTTTAGAATCACCAAACTGAATAGATTACATGGATAGATATACAGTACATCAGTGAAATACAGTGAAATGGATCAAGCCTAACCCACTTGACCACTCATGGATAGACATAGAGCAAACATACTGTAAAGAGATACAAATCTCTAATCTACCATTCATCAGTTCCACCATAAAACTCCACAACTGTATGAAAAGCATTAATATAAGCACATCCCTGACAGCCTGGCGGGAATTTCTCAAAATTCTAAAATCTCCGCTTGTCCCATGCAAACTCACACCTATTTTGAACAATCCTGTCATCCTATTGAATGAAAAAATCATCATGGAATAGTAAATGGGTTACAGTTTGGGGGGGCATCATCCAAGGGGTAACTTTAAGTCATTTATGATCTAAGGACGGAACACGGCATCAACAGTAATAGTTACTTACTTAGTAGTTAGATAGATAGATAGATAGATAGATAGATTTACTTTATTGATAGCAGAGTGGGAAATTCTTTTGTTACAGCAGCAGCTAGCTCACCCTAGTCAGACCAGCATGAACTGATGAAGCCTCTTGGATGAGAGGTGAAACGTCTTCAAGACCTACAAAGTAAGTCCAGTTGATTTTGATTAAAATTTCCTTGAGATAACACAGGTTAAAAAGTCAGCAATGAACTGCAATGAAGTCTGGGCTTGAATCCATGGATGCCTTCCCAGTAAGACATTTAAAGATTTACAGGGATTAAGTGGTGGTATGAAGGGTGTGTGACACCCTGCAGCTGAATGTGTTGCATTTTTTTTGCTACTACTATTAGTGGTCATAGAGAGAAATATACTTAATTCCAATACCTATTCTCATATCCTGAAAAGTTGCAATGTGAAAGTCATTCCAGTTTGTCATATACAAACACTTGGTCAAGACCACTTGACATCAGTTTTCAGTGCAGTGTGTACCCTTTGTGAATTTGAAGCCCACAGCTGAAATAAACAGAAAGGGGGACTGGGAACAGAAAAATTAAAAATTTTTAAAAATATATTGTGGAACATTTACAAAAGTACAAAACACTTCCCGTGATTATATACATGCTTAAAGGACATCCTTTCAGAACTGAAATAAAAAGGAAATATGAAAGGCAAAAATCAAAAAGGTAAAACTAAACTGTAAATAGTGTGAGAACTTCACTGTCGGGAGATGTTGTTATGAAGCTGTCATTTTTTACAGTACGAACAAGATTTTTTTTTTTTTAATGTTTTTTTTAAGTTATCATAAATCAATATTTTTGGTTAAAATGAACACACATTATTGAGTTTAAGTTAATGTTTATTGGTTCTGCTGTGAATTCCCTGCTGTGAGGAGTACACGTCACAGCAAGCTGCGTTACGTAGAGACTGATGGACTTGCGCATGCGCAGTATTCGTTAAACTTCGGTGGCGTTAATTAGTTGAGTTAATCCTCCACCGATGGTCAGCGCTCTCCTCCATCCCTTTGATCAACAGTGTGGGTCGGTGATGATGTAAGTTACGTGATGAGCCGATATTGTTTATGTTTCATGTGTGATGAGAGCTATTAGGCCTAATATTACCAGGGTAATATGCTCGTTTGCTTGTTAGCTTATCATTTAGCATGTCTTTAACTGCATCCCACGAAACATGGACGGCCCGATATGTACCTCAATTAATTATAAGACGTTTTATTTCTTCTGTCACTGTTTTTTAAACTGTGTAGCTGTCGTTCATTAAAGGCTGCTATCATATTGATGCTAACGGGGCAAATTGACCGGACCGGTAGCTGACGGGCTGTCTCAGTTTAGTTTGGTCACGTGACCTGCCTGTTGCGCCAAGCCGTGGTGTTGTTTAATCATTAATCATCGAACCTGAAGCGCTCAAAGAAATAGCCTAAGTCCCTCTTTCAGACAACACAATTGCCAGACGTATTAATGACATGTCTGCAGATATTGAAAGTGTGGTTTTTGGAAAAGATCCGTATCAGTGAGATATTAGTGGACATGCTCAACTCTTGGCCCATGTGCCTTTTGTGGATGGAGACGCAGACAAAACTTCCTTTGTTGCAAGTCTTTGCCAGAAAAAACAACAGGAGAGGAAATTTTTTGGGTCACATCACAATATCTTGAACAAGGAGGACTTAAGTGGGAAAACTGCACGAGTGTCTGCACTGATGGGGCCACAGCCATGGTCGGACGCACCAAAGGCTTCTTTAGCAGAGTCAAGGAAACAAACACAGATGTGATTGTTAAGCACTGTTTCTTACACCGTGAGGCCCTTGTGGCCAAGACTTTACCAGCAAACCTAGTCTCTGTGTTGGAAGATGCACGATGCACATGGTTAACTTTGTAAAGGCACGACCTGTAAAAAGCTGTATATTTGTGTCTTTGTGTGAGGAAATGCGAGCGGAGCATAAAGCTTTGTTGCTTCATATAGAGGTCTGATGGTTGGCGTCAAGGTGCTGGCCCATGAGTATGAGCTGTGGGAGGACCTCGAAATGTTTCCACTCACCAAGAAATGTCAAGATGTTCACACTGCTGCACTGTGTAAGATCATAAGTAAACATCCGAAAACTCTTGAGGAGAAGATGCCATTTTATTTCTCTTCAGCCTCCACTGACAGCCTTGACTAGGTTAGGGACCCATACAGCTCAGCAGATGTTGGAAAGGACATGACTTTGCAAGAGCAGGAGGAACTAACTGAACTGAGACAAAATTGTAGTTTAAAGCTAAGCTTTGATGATCTACCTATTTGGACAGTTTCTTTCATACATCACCAAAAATGAGAGGAGCATTTCTCACAAGACACCGCGACTGAATTGCATTTAGACCAAGGTCCTTGCTAGCATCATCCATTTTCAACCTGCTTGGCCTATTTTTTCTCTCAGTATAACCATAGTTGAAACTTTGGCTCCTCAGTGACAATGATTCCAAAGACAGATACTTATGGTTGACAAGGTATTGAAAGATAAGTTTGAGTTCATACTGTACAACACCTTCAAGTAAGTCGTGCATTATATCAACGGCATAGTTTTCAAAGATGTGGAAAAAAAATGCAATATATTGAGCAAGCATGTCTTTTTGACACCAAATGTTGAACTCAACATAGGATTTTTCTGTAGAGCTGCACAATGTTCTGCATGCATTTCTTTTGTACGAAAAATCATGCCAGGGTCATCTTCAGTAAACACAGACTGTGACTCAACCTTACTTGTCAAACAAAATCTGCAAAAATACATAGCGCTGAAGGACTTGATAAAAACCAGTCCATGTAAACCTAGGTTGTCACCTGTTACTTGTATAACAGAACCAAGCAAAGGTGAGTCTGAGAAAGGCACCTCAATTCCTTGTGTTTCAAGTATTTTAAGATCATCAACAAGAGTTTTTAAGATGTCATCAAATCCGTAAGTCTTCAGGTCTTGTGAGTGAAAGAGTGCCACAACATGTATATTCACTAACACAGAATTATATTTTGGGGGCAGGTTCCTCAATATAAAGTAAATGCAACCAAATTTGTGAATCCCTTTCTTTGAACCTAAGGGAAAACGTTATTCTTGAAGTATGAACCATCACATATGTCTTTATAAATGCCTTCTTCTTGATGCTTGGCTTCCAAGAAACTTTCACACAATTCAGTGTTCTTGAACATAGACTTAAGAGTTCCCAGGATGGGTGTATACACAAATTTATCCGTTACAGGCACTGAAAAAAGAAAATAGTTGGACCGACTTAATTGTATTGTTTCAATTGGTAACACCTAAATGAATTAAGTTTGTTGAGATTAAGTTAATAAGTTAGAATAACACAATTGATTTAAGTCACATGTACTTAATAATTTAATTGTTCTCAAATCAACGTTTTGCATTAATCCAATTCAAAATTAAGGTAAGTCAACTTAAAGTTTTCAGTTTTTCCAGCTCAATAATTTGCATTACCCCAAAGTAAAATACTGCTTCTTTCTAACCTAATACTATAGTTTCATGTAAGTTACTTTTTATAGTAACCTTAAAATGAAATTTTAGTTTGTTAAATATAACTGAATTTACAATTTTAAGTTGAAAATATATATTTTTTTTAAAACCCTCAAATCTGATGTTTGTTTTATACTTTATTTTATCAATGTAAAGAACCATTAACTTTATGGCCACCAACACAGCTTTTAGCCAAACATATTACACATTTGTCCTTTTTAAAACACATATGCACAAAATGCATAAGTAAATGTAAGTAGGACCAAACCTTTTTTGTCAGCAAAGTGCAAAATAGTTAAAGTATTACACAAATATGGCTAACAATCTCAACACATACAGTGTTATCACTAATATGAAAAACTGCGAAGAGTATACAAAAACCTCTTTAACCAGCAATAGCCATTGAATATTATGCATCTGAACAGTGTTACTGAACAATGGGGATGAAAAAAATATGAACACTTATTGTGGAGTTTTAAATCACACTGTTACACACTTTCACAAGTGTTTGTTGTGTAACTGAACACATCAAAACTGAAATGCGACCTTTCCCTACAAACGGGAGGAAATATGTCTGGAGAAAACAACAAAAAACTTCTGCCTAAATCTGTGTAAAAGCATTTCAAATTGTGGTTTGAGTTGTTGACTCCCTTCATTGTCTCTTGGAGCATAAAAAAGGCCCAACATCAGAAAGAGACTCAATTATTTTTTACATGCTATATGTCCAAACACCATTGTTCTTTCACAATATGGCACTGGGCAATTTGTTGGCCCAGAGGTGGAATACATCGTAGTGTGTCGTTACTGCGAGTTTTGAAGTTTGCTATACAGATTATGGACTTTGGGGGACATCTTGTGCTGCTCAAGCTGCATGATGACCTTTTGGAGCACTTCAAAAGTGAAGCGAAGGGGTTTTGGATAAGCTAGGTTGAGTGCATAAATCAAACCTAGAAGCAGGGCACAAGCTGAGGCAACCGAGGTCAGTTCATGCAACACTTCCACGCCCTCAAAGACAATGCCAATGTTTTCAGGTGGCTGCTGCAGTCCTTCCCCCTCCTTCTGAATGACAAACACTGCCATGGTGAGCTGCTCCATGTCCCTCTGAGCATCATCTGCTCCAGAGTCCTACAGAGGGGTACAGGATACAAACACAAATCATCATTGGCCTCACTTCTTACTATGATGGTGTTTTTCGGTGATGTACCAATATGTATTATGTGCTGGGCTATTTCTTGGCCAGGTGTCATCACACACCACAACCAGCAGAGAGGTTTATCAATCTGACCATCTAACTGTAAGCAAGAAAGATAAGATTTCCCAAAATGTCAAACCATTTCTTTGAACTTGTATAATCATCTATGCCACTTATGACAGTTGAGAAAATCTCTCTTATAGTACACTAAATCTAGGATATTTTGTGTGTCCCTTTGACAAGTAAATGTTGAAACTTACAAGATACTCCTTGATCAGGTCATCTGCATCTTCTCCCAGGAAGATGGTGAGAGCTTTCAGCACACATTCCCTCCGAAGATTAATGTCCACAGTCTAGAACAACAAATGTTGATTTATTTTATTGTTCTAAATCTCATAAGACAGACATCATTTCTCTTAAAGCTTATCACTTACACTTACTTTATTTAAAAACAGTCATTTACAAGCCCAGAAATTCATTATAGAAAGAAAAAGTGATGAGCTCGTGGTGTAGTTTTTGAGTTGCTAAAAACATTCATGCATATGAAATCCATGATGAGCATTGGCCCGCCCATATTAATGTATTTATGAAGGATACAGATATATTGTGACACCCTATTAGTTATGAAGGGTCTCGTTTGATGGTACAGATTTACCTGGTCCAAAATGTCCATGATATCTGCAGGCTTTTGGCGTATTGCCCCTCATTTGGCACGGATGACTTTGATCAGCTGACTTGAGTGCATGGCTAATTGGGCCATGAACTTCTCCTCAAGAGGAACAGTCATGAGCCTCTGGAACTCTGTATTAATCTAAAAACAAAACACAAAGGACAGTATACAAACTCAGAAGACACAAAGTAACCACTGAAGCATACCTGCCAAAAGGTCAATACCCCAAAAAGTATAACATATATGGAAATTACAGTTATACAATCTCAACCACATCAAATTATGACCAATTCATGAAAGCTGAATGTAATAAATCCTCAAGCATACAGACTTTGATCACTTCAGTTCCATTCTTACTACTTTCTGTGAGAAGAGTGCAGGCCATCTGTCCTTGAAGTCCTGAATGCTTAGTTCTTGGTTTACCACCTCATGTCGTCTGTAGGCAAATGTGTTAGCCATTTTGTCTGCGATGACCCTTTCATTGTTCCTTATCCCGATCTCTGTCAGAAGTTCCAGTCTCACCCCAAGCTATCCAGAGTCTCACCAGTAGGAAAGGATGGATAAAAGTTAGCTTCAGACCGTTTTGGCTTCTTCACTTTTTTAGCAGGGAAAGCATCTGTGGTAGCTTTAGATTTCAGGGAGTTTACACAGAGCTCTGGACACCCATGCAATTTGAGCTGAGTCCTGTAGTTCGCCATTTTGTACTTAAGTCGCGTTTCCAACCGTAGCAGCCATTGAATGAGCCAGGTTCTTTCAAACATGGGTGCTTTTTTATTAGGACCTCTGCAGCTGCGCAGAAATGTGCTTCCTCTGGGTAGGCCTTGTATCGGTAAATTTCTTCTGCTACTCTTTTCAGGATATCAGACAGCATTCGGGAGCTCACAGTCAACATTTTTTGGCTCACATGGTACTCGGCATTCCCCTTCTCTAGCTGTAGCTCCGTGTCATATGAAAATTGTGGAATTGCAAAGTCCTCTGGCCACTGTTGTTTTCAAAATGACACAGACTCAGGGGATGAGAGGATCATTTGAGGCCAATGAAGCAGCGTCATCAGACTCAAATGAAAGAGACAGAGATGAAGAGGACTCAGTGGCACTGATCAAAGTTGGATTTGTTTGCTGGTGGATCACCTTGATTGTCCCCAAATCCTGAAGTTCAGTGGTAGAATTCAGATTGAAGAAGTCGTTGCCAAAATCTTGGTCCATGTATTGCAGTCTCAGGTTACCCTGTAACTAGTGCTGCCATTTTAACGCGTTAATTAGATTAATTAATTACGGCGCAATTTAACTCAATTAATTATGAGTATCAACGGTGGCGAGCCAATGCTTGCGCATTTGAATTTTGGCCCATTTAAGGACCCGTAGTCTTCTTGGCCGTGCTACGTCACCTGCGCCGGCAAATTAACAAGGCAGTGGGCAACAATAACAGACATGGACAAGACTCAGGAGGATGAGGCAAGTGCGTCCTCAGTCGGGCCACTGAACGGCAAGTTTATTTACAAAAAGAACAGAGACGGGACGATAAATAAAAACGCTGTGATTTGTAGTTTTTGCAAAAAAGGAGTTCTACAGGAGTTTTTACATTTTTAAAGACAGCTTTATTTTATTCATTTAACTGTATTGCTGTATTTGTTTTACATTTTTGAATAATGCACCTGGCCTAACTGGTTTGCGGATGTGTTTGACCTTTACTTTTGGATTTCATTTATGAAGCACAGTTCACCAATAAAAAAAAATGGATTTTTAAATCTTCTCTTCTTACTGTATTCAATTTATTAGTCATGCACAACAATTTTTTAATATCCTAGAATTCAAATTCTTTATCAGGAGACCTTTAGCAGACATGACATTAAAATGTGATTAATTTGATTAATTAATTACAAAATCCTGTAATTAATTCAATTAATTTCTTTAATTGACTGACAGCACTACTGTTTGTGTGAAGTGTTTAAGGAAAACCTATAAAAATAATGGTTTGTCATTTGGGGACTTGTATGGTTGATTTGGAATGATTATTCACAAAAGCAGACAAGTTATTTGTGTGACGGCCCAGGATGGGCGTCCCTTTCCGGTTTGCCTCTCTCTCTCTTCTCTCTTACTCCCAGGTGGTGGCAGGAGGCGTGGCCGGCCATAACTAGCAGATGAGACACACCTGACACTCATCTGCAAATCAGCACATCCCCCTACATAAGCCCAGCTCTCCAGTCACTCAGTTGCCAGATGATTGCCTTGCGACATCCAGCGTTCATTGCCCACGACCATGTTCCTGACCACGACTCCGACCACTGCTACGTCCCTGACCACGATCTCGACCTCGGCTACGTCCTTGACCATGGCAACGTTCCCGTCCACGATTACGACCACTGCTACGTCCCTGACCACGGCTACGTTCCTGACCACGATCTCGACCTCGGCTACGTCCTCGACCACGACTACGTCTATGCCAACCTCCCGGAAGAGTTGGCACCAACTACACCCCGTGTGCGCCTCTTCAGGGTTATTCCCCTGCGCTGTTTTCCGTGCTGGAAACCAATAAACAACTCGAATTGTGTGTCCCTGGTCTCCCGCACTTTCTGGTCCAAAAACACCGCCATGACAATTTGTCTTTATAGGTTTTTGAGAAATACATTTTTTTTTCGACTGTCGCAGGCTTCAGTCAGCTCCTCTTCTGGCTGACCAGCTCCCCAGCTTTGGAAAATATCCTTTCAGAGGGAACAGATGATGCTGGGATGCCCAGAGACTTGCATACAAGTTTCCACAGCGTAGCCTTTCATGCCTCCCAGTACTTCAGGGGATCCTCTGCTCATGTTAGAATTTGTTCTTTCAAATATCTATGACAGACTGTAAGACAATGAATGACTGATAAAAACTGATGTTTCAACAGTAGTCAACATGCATACCTCTGGATTTCCACTGTAGCGGTGGCAGATGCACTGCTGGTGCGGTGCTGAGACTCTACATAGTTGTCCAGTAAAGGCCAAAAGCTGTAGTTTTCTTCACCAGCACTGGCAGATGTTGTTGCAGTCTCCAGTGGCACATCTTCTGCCAAATAATCTATAAGACTGGCACAGTCTCATGTCAGCCTTTCAACAGCAGCCTGAGCATTGCTTTGATTAGTAAAGCCAGCCTGTTTAAACCGCGGGTCCAAGATGGTGGCCACAGACAGGGAGTTCACCTTTTTGTTGGGACCTGAACCTGGTGGTGAGCAATGGAAGCTCACCACGCATAACCAAGTTTCGACCACATGGCTTTCTTTGTCTTGGAGACAAAGGAAAGCACCGGAACATAAAGTCCCACAACCTTCCAGGTGTGAAATCCGATCCAGCAGCCACCACTGGATGACTGTGGCATGTGACCTCTGAGGTCATCAAGTCATATAAAGGCTGTGCTCAGCCTTTATCCGCTCTCTTCTCTTGAAGCTCCTTTCTCTTCCTTCCTCTTCTCTTCTCTTCTCCAAGCCCGGGAACCACTCTCCAGGGACCCCCAGCTGTGCAGCTGCAGCTGGCCGTCTGAGGTAGCCTGCTGACCAAAGCAGATCCTCAGACCTTTCCTCACAGCAGCGACGCGAGAGCCTGCTGAGGAACAATCAAGATCCGGCAAACAAACTCCATTGGCCAACAAACACAAGGTTTGTAGGTTAATCCTCCATACAACAGGAGCCACACAGCGAGTTAGCACCGAGCTGCTAACCAACTACATCAAAGGAGCGGCCAGTTTCCCTCCAGCGTCTGCCATCAGGACCACACAGCAAAGACTGCCTTCCAACATTGGAATTCTAACTCTCTCAGCTTGGCCCTTCCATCAGGAACCACCAGCCAAAGGAGCAACACACCAGAGAGAGTTTCTCTCACATCAGAACTGGTAACACCAACTGGGCCTAGTCAAGCTAAGATAAGCTAAGCTAAAGATAAATCAAGGACTGTGATTTGATGTATTTGTGTTTACTGAGTGTTGTGATCAGTTTGGTAGACAGGTTATTGTATTGTTGGCTCTGCCACATTGTTAAGTAGATGTAGTTAGGTTACGCTTGCATGCTAACTAACCATCCTTCCTCTAACCTGGCACCTCATGAAACACACACACACACACACACACACACACACACACACACACACTCACCCAGCACATGGTCTGAGTGCCTCCACAGATCTTCTTTGTTCAGGGCCTCCAGGCCTCAGCAGCCATTTTGACACACCCAGACACACACACACACACACACACACACACACACACACACTGTAGAAAGTACACTGTAGCTAGATTGTATGTTTCCTTTTCTTTTATTCTTGTTAATAAATGATTATTAAACATACCTGTTGCCTGTTTAATGTTGCACAAGAGTGAATTCCGCCAACCTCTACACGGTCAAGAACTCCAAATTCCTTCTACCTAAACTAGTTGTTAATCTGGTAATTTTGGTTCTAGTTATTAAATTAATTATTAATCAGAGTTCCAAATTGACAATTTAGTACTAGTTATGAGATTGATTTAATAAATTGGCTATCTTTCCCTTGTAACAAGGGTGGTGCCCCGAGGTGATCTAATGTATTAGATCCAATTATTTAATAATTAATAATTATTATTCTAATAATTATTAACTATTTTGGATAGCCAAACCCCAATAATTAGTGCCCTTAGTAGGCCAAAAAGGGTGCCCCAATAATTACCACGTGCCCCAACACTAGGGATGGCAGTAGGCAGATGTTTCCTCAACAAAGGTTTCAAACACTGCTGCCCCACGCACTATGATGTGTTTCACGACTGTTTCGATCCCATCCCAACAGGTGACACACCTGCTGTTTTTACATTTGATTGACAAGGTTGGTAACAAATCACACAATGTCACATCTGTATCGGCTTTGGCCCATAAACTTTAAAAGAGCTATTAGCCCGCCTTGACCTTGAGGGTTTTTGTGAGAGGAGAGATTTTGCAATAGTAGATATTTTCATAGTTATAGCGACATTTTCAGTTTGGTTAGTTGAATTTAG
The DNA here is from genome assembly GCA_016785225.1 of Psettodes erumei. NCBI lineage: Eukaryota > Metazoa > Chordata > Actinopteri > Pleuronectiformes > Psettodidae > Psettodes > Psettodes erumei. Next base: position 434,220 of record JAFBJZ010000008.1, on the reverse strand, counting down.
CAGTTAGATTAGATATAGGTATAGATTGATAGGCTACAGACAATGATAGTTAGGATAGATAGAGAAATAGTCTACATTAATAAAATTAGACAGCATCAGTTAGCTCGAGGTAGGTTATAAATAGGCTTTATTCTAGGTAGGCTTATAGCGACATTTTCGACATTTGGTTAGTTGAATTTAGAAGTTAGATATCTTCAGCCAGGAACTGAACCTCCCACTAGGTGTCACTGGGGAGACAGGTTTCGGATTGTTTCGAAGCCTTGAATCAATATGGCATAATTGTTTCAACTGTTTCAGTGTTTCACGAAGCCTCGCTCTGCCCACCACTACCATAAACTGCATTATATCTTATTTGGTAGTATGAGATCAAAATGATCCCAAACTTTAGAACGTCGCTTATTGGTGGCACTCGCCATTAAACTTGCCAACTTACTCTCACTCTCCAAATCTCTATCTCCTCACAACCCCATTTTGAAGCGTAATGATGCATCTTATATAGCTGGTATGGCACCAAATCACTCAAATCTGTCACACCTGGAATGCATTGAAGCGCCATGAGCCAATGACACACACTGACAGACTATGAGCCGATGAAAAGCTTCGAAACATTTTGAAGCAATGAAGCTCGAAACGAAACAGCAATGACTTTAGAAGCCTCGAACTTCATCGGCCATGTGACACGGTCGTTTTGATACAAGCTCCAACACAGTGTTTCGAATCACTCCGCTTCAGGAAGAGTGACACAAGCTCCGAAGCCTCGGTATCACCTGCCCATCACTACAATAAATGCACATAGACAGATAAGATAACATTAAAAGGTTATGTGTTGGAAACTTCAAAAACAGCGTGCGGAATATTGTTTAAGTGTACCTGCAATAAATGCAGATTCAAATTAACCCAATGACTGCGTGGCCTCCAATGCGCATGACGCTGATGACGCTGACGCTGGAGTGTGCACAAGATGTTTGGGCATTGTCGTTAATTTTTGAATGACATTTACGGCATCGTTACTGGCACAAATAACTAAAGGAGTTGTTTATAATGGTGTGAAGGACTTTTTCTTTCTAACTCGTAGCACTCGTTCTTCCAATATGATTTGACGCTGCCACGTATTTGTAGCACTGACTCTGAAGGAGCTGTTGAGTCATATTAACACTATACACAGTCGCAGACCTGATGTGTAGTTTGTGGAATAAATGGATGTTCAAGTGAGTACAGGGTATATAACTCCTTCTGCTACCATGTGAAGCGGATGCACGCACATCATCTTCTCCAAATGGCAGCCGCCGACGAGGAAGCATCGCCTCGCCCTGATTTACCTGGAGCACGTGAAAGAACAGCTCCGAATGACCGGAATAATGCAAGTCCTTTGGCTGGGGCAGGTGCAGCCCACTCTTCAGAGACAGAGGACAGCCCAAGCTCCATCAGTGGAACAGTAAGTTACTATTTATACACACGACCCAGAAACGGGCTGCACAGTGGCCACAGATTCAGGCCTGGTGAGGTGAAATACAGATTGTAAACTGCTGTGAGCCAGCAACACTCGTTTGTTTACTGGTTTGCAGCGAGCCAAGTTCGCTAAATAAGTTAGTTGAAGGAATTCTGATCCTGTTTCAAAAGCAAAAGCACCGTTCATGTTCACAGCATAATGAGCTTTTATTTTGAAGGTAACCAGAAGTTGTTTCAAATGCAAAGTGGTAGCTTTAACATTGCTACGGCATCTCAGTATTTATCCAGGCACTTTCGGGATGAAGTGAACACGTCATGCTATAAATTAGCGTGTTCACCCTGATGAATGTAATATTTAGATGATCAGCAGTGCCTGCATTGTAGGCCTTTTTCTGCCCTTTTAAGTGCATTTTTTAATTGTTTGTGGATGGAGTTTATATCCTTTGTTGTTTTTTTTAAATCTTTTTTTAAGTACAATTTTCACTTTTGTTGTGGTAGTTGTTTTTTTACACACACATAATAAAGATATCATTAAATATAGCCCGTCTTTTAACCTTTAAATGAATAAATCTAAATGGCACCTAAAAACTATTGATTGACACAGGTAATTAATACTGTTGATTTCCCAATTAAAACGTATTTCATTGTGAGTAGAATAAACTGAAGCTGCAGAACTATTCAGGCGCTGTTCAGACCTGGCGTCTTGGCTGATCTGATCACAAGTGGTTGGTATGTGTGTTATACACCTGACATTAGAATTCATCTACAGATGCTTCTTGAGTGACCACTTGTAATAATATTTCACTTCTAACTATATATAGACATAGACATACATTTTGCATAAAAACTGTCCAAGCACTGCATTTTCTGACAATTAACTAAGAATAGAGACAACATAATACACAACTTTTATTTAGCACTATTCACCTGTGGATAGTGTTAAAGCAGGCTCAAAATGTATTATAAATCCAAGTGTAAACATGGTCTCAAAGCTGCAGGAAGCCATTTAATTACATTTTAGTTTTGGTAGCCATAACTTGTTTTGATCTTTGCATATTAATAACAATATTTAAGTGAGTGATTCTATGTCTGTCAGTTTGCATGTTGACTGCTTTTTTATGCTGTTTAAAATATAATATTTTTGGTTCATATTTTTTTCCTCTTCTTCAGAGAGCTGTTAACCAGAAGGTAAGTGGAAGTGTGATTGAAAGACACCCTGGAAACCTGGATCAGTTAAAGTGTGATGCAATGGAGTTGTTTGATCAGTTTGTTGACCCCTTCAGTCAAATTGCTTCCACTCATTTGCAAGATAAGACCATCAAAGAGGTGTTGCAGCCAGTTGAACCTGAGGTTGTCATTTCAAAACAAATGGTTTGTTATGTTAAACATGGAGACTCTAGACTTATTGCCATCAAGGACCATTGTTTTTATTATACCCTTGGTAAAAAGTTTGGAGCAGCTACTATCATATTCAAGAATTCTTGCAATGATTGAGAAGAAGCAACAGACATGCAAGGATGGATTTTTTTTTAACCTTATTGATCGAGACATTTTTAAGTCACATCCACTGTTTTTGAAAGTTCCCACAGCTTTACAGTTGATTTTGTATACAGATGAAATTGAGCTGTGCAATCCTCTTGGATCTTGGGCAAACAAAAACAAACTGTTATTGATCTATTACACTTTAGGTAACATAAACCCTAAATATAGATCAAGACTTGCTGCCATTCACCTCCTAGCCATGGTAAAAGCAAGAGATCTTTCCTACTGTGTTGATGAGATATTTGAGAGGATTGATCATGATTTGTCTGAACTGTGTGATGGTGTCCGGGTTATCACAGCAAATGGTGAGAGCACAATTTATGGGACACTCTTGCTCAGCATGAAGTGGTTGGATTTAAGGAAGGAGTTGGGTTTGCCTCCAGTAAATGCAGGCACTGTGAATGCAACTTTGAAGACATGGAAGAACAATTTAATGAGGATTTGTTTGTCCAAAACGACACTGGCAAGTCATAATTGGCAATGTAATGACATTGAAAAGGCAAATACCGAGTTTTTGAAAGAAAACAGGAGAAGCAAATTAACAGAATTCCCTCACTTTGATATAATCAATCAAACCCCTCAGGACATTATGCATGTTATTCTTGAAGGTGTTGCGCCATATGAAATCAAATATGTTTTGAAGCATCTGATGCTTTCAGGGCATATGACCTTAGATGCATTCAGCAATGTGATCATTGGTTTCCCCTTTTCTCCTGTGGACATAAAGCCCATATAAGCTCTGCCCTATATCTGTCACCACAGTCATCAAATGACAATAAACTGAAACAGTCAGCTGGGCAAATGCTGATTTTGTTAAAAATCTTGCTATTTCTAATCAATAAAATTGGGGAAAATGAATGCACACAATTGCTACTTAAGTTGTTAGAGATAGTAAAAGTTGTGTTTCTACCAATTATTGCTCTCTCAACTGTTTCAAGGCTGAAGCTTTTGATAGAACAACACTTAAAACATGTCAAACGTCTTTTTCCAGATGCAAATATTATACCTAAACAACACTACCTGCTACATGTCCCTTCTCAGATCAATGCACTTGGTCCTACAGTGAGACATGTGTATGTGTTTTGAGTCTAAGCATTGCTTTTTTAAGCAGTGGGCTTTGAAAATTAGTTTTTAAGATATTTGTTAATTTCTTGTGAAGCAAAACCAACTTTATGAATATAGTCAGAATGTGCATGAAAAACACCCAATTTTTTCAAGTGAAGTTGACTTGGGACCAGTGTAATGGTAAATGTACTATGAGTGCATGTGTACCTGTGAACTTTTTACCTCTACTGTCCAGACAATGGCCTGAGGGTCACGATGACCTGAGGATGTCTGAAAAATATATTTTAATCCTGGGGTTCCTGCTTTTGAGCTCCCATATGTGGGGATACATGTCTCTAGTTATGTATGCCTTTTGTAATACACACTCATGTATTTAGAAAGGTATAAAAACCATGTTCTTTATTTCTCTGTATGCCACTCTGTAGGTCAGCACATGTGCAGAGCTGCTGAGTGACATCCTGTGTTGCAACCAGTAAAGACTTTTGAGCTTGACTCCGGACTCTAAGAATCTTTGTTCCTGACAGCTTCAACTTTACTTTGTGTAGAAAAGAACCCGGTGGAAACAGAATCCTGGCAGAATAGAAAAGTTTCCACGACACCAGTTTCTGAGGTTAAAAATGGCCACTATGTAGAAGGAAAGACTAAAGACTTCTTAGTAATAGAGCAAGTTGAATGCATAGTTTCTGTACCTTGGATTATGCAACATGGAAATGAGCATACACGTGGGAAGTCTTTGTTTATTGCTAATGTTATCAATGAGGCTCCAGAGTTTGCACTTGTGAAAAACATCTTTGTTGTAAATGCATCACTATTTTGTTTCGAATGTCAGCCCCTCTTAATGGTCGGATGGAATAGTGTTATAATAGTGTATAATAGTTAATAGTGTATAATCGAGTTTCCTAACCTAGCTCAAAGCAATATTTTGGTGAATGCTGAAAATCTTATTAATTACACACCATACTACTATGTCAACTTTAATAACTGCAAATACACTCCACTGAAGTATGATCTCAGTGATATCATAAAATATCATACTTGAGTCTGTGTGCATGGATATTTGGGCTGAAATGAATGTTCCTAAGCACTGGCAAACACTGTAATTGATTGAAACAATGTAATACAGTCTTTCCAGAGTGCAACAAAATATAAAAAACATAATTTCATCTTTTGCCTTTGTCTTTTTTTTTCTAGGAAACCTCTATCTCATCTCATATCACACGGACATGGTTTGATAGAAATTGGAAGAAAAAGAAGAAAAAATACACTGTTATATGTCGGAGTTGCATGTTGATTTGCAATAAAGTATAATTTGTTTTCTTAATTCAAGTTAAGTCCAGTTCTTGAAACAAGATAATTAATCTTTTACAAATTACACAGCTGCTTAAAAAACCTTATGGAATGTCAAAAAAGTTTGATTCTTCTAAGATATGACTCATAACAAGATATTTTTAAGGCACTTATCAAGATGTACTGTCTAAAAACAAGTTCATATAGCTTACTGAAATATAAGTCTTCAGGTGTTTGTCTTATTTTAAGTGAGATGTTTTGACAAGAATTTAGAAAAATATACTGGATAAGAAGAGTTTTTGCAGTGTTCTGAAATGAGAATAGGTAAGAAATCTACTCTCACTACAAAATTTCAGTACTGCATATCAATACAGTACTCAGTGAGTACAATAGTATAGTATTGTCTGTGGACTGTAAAAATAAAGTGCGTTTCAAGTATTTGGGAAATGTATTCCTACTTTGTATTCCTACCTAGTGTTTACAGTATTTTACTCTTTGTATTGCAGAACTGAATCTGGCCAAGCACCCTCTGCTTGGGAAAACATTGCTTGTGATGTGGATGAGGTGCTGTGGCCAGACCAAAACAGAAGCAGCATAGTTTTCTTTTTTTTACTGTAACTGTATACAGTAAATTCTTCTGTTGTTTTGTATGTAGACCACTGTATGTGCAACTTTGTGTTGGTTGGGATGTACACTGTACATTGTTTTTGTGGGAAAAATAAAATATGCTTGTTATGCTTGTATTTGTGTGTTCTGAGTATAAAAACACTATTCTAAAATATTTTACAACACACTTTTCTATGTACTGTCTGTAGTAAGTGTAACACTGAAAAAAAAAGGCCTGAGTCATTATGATGAACGGAGAAGAAGTGTTTTCCAGTCATCATAGTGTTTTACATTAAGCATGGTTTGTGTCATTTGAAAACAAAATACCAATTTGGGAAGAAATACCATTGTTTTGAATGTAAAGTTTCATTTTGCAGGAGAATTGTGCCATTTTGCCCATTTGTGTGTCGAGTTTTGAGGGTATGAGGCATGCTTTCAGAAAATGTGTAAACAATTTAGAAAAACTGTAATAATGGGATAAATCTGCGTGTCACAGATGTCCATTAAAGTTGACCTGCTGACCAGAAAGTAGCCCAGGCATGAGTAAGAGCGATGGATGGGAGAAAGGTAGGTATATTCTTTGTGGGTTGGGTTTTGGGAGCGCCATGCATCGCAAAGGCCAAAACCACTCATTGTTGTTTCAGTATGTGTTGAACTGAGTGCATGAGGGGACATTGCCCTTTCCCCACATTTGTTCAGTTGCTTTTCCACCACCACAATGCACTTAGAATCTCGGTGATGTACTCCGACGACTACTCCAAACTGGTATCTATCAGGTATTCAGAACTACCAAATTAGAATTTACAAAATTAACTTTACTGTTTCAACCACATTTCAGTTATGTAAACATTACATCAACCTGAACTAAAACAATGTCCTGATGGACAATGTTATTAACTCTCCTTCATCCAGTGCCTTACAGTAATTCAATAAACCTAAGAAGGGTCATGTGCAAAAAAAATAAACATTTTAGCTGAACATTGTTTAAATTATCTTTTTATTGGGCTTTAACTGAATAGTTACATGGGTTTACACCCCTACAATCTATGGTCAACACAGGTCGATTGTTGCTGGGCCAGGTTAGCAGAGCCAACACTAAGGTATCTCTAACAGACATTAGCTCTGGTAATAATTGGGAAGCTAATTGACTGACAATATTATCTGGCCAAAGCACACAGGAAAATTTTTACTTTTGGATGGCATTGTTAACATAAAACTTAACCTTAAATTGTTTGTAAAGTTCATAAAATTTGAAAGGAACTAAAAATGTAAACATGTACTGACCGTAAAAACTGGTTATTTGGTTAGTACAACTAATCAGGAACGTGCAGTGATTCCAGTGAACCAAAAACTTCCTAACAAACAGCATATCTGTCTGTGGAAAATGCCTACTTCACCAACAAATAGCAATAAAATAACAGTAAATTTTACACAACTGTAAAACAATGTATGAGTGACTTGAGTTCATGACCCTCCTGGTCTGTATTTTCCAAATGACTTGTAAATCATTAAAGACCAGGCATGCCAATAAAACCAGGCACACCTTTGAACATACCTTGGTTTGAGATTAATTAAAATTATTTTTAAAATATTGGTATGACTATAAAAACTAGTATATCATACTGACATGAGTGTTGAAAAAAATATAACCAGCTTTAGAGCAAAACTGTGGGGTAACATATAGGGTTGTGGAACAAAGTGTGGAAAATACGTAGTAGTATATATAATAATGAGTCAGCACTTTTACAATTTATATCAAAGGGCTTCAATGCTTTAACATATCTTACAAGAAAATACAAATATATCTGTGCACTAAGGAAATGTATGTAAATGATTGTAAACATAGAGGATATGTAACAGAACTTTCTGTTTAATAGCTAATAGTTGCATCAGTTGTATTGTCTCCTCTCATGGCTCAGGGCCAGTTGCAGCACTTGCAGCTGTCATCAAACACTGATCCAGCTGCACAAAACCTTACATAGGTAATGCCAAAAACACACATATAGAAACTAGTCTTGTCGTCTGGGTTGGCATAGTGGCCATCAGGTTTTCCAATGCAGAAGCCAGATCCTGGGGCATGGGTGCTGGTGATAGTGGTGACCGGGGATGTGGTGCTGGCACCAGGTTTGGGAGTTGTGCTAGGTGGCAGAGGGGGCAACTCTGGATGAGGGAGGGTAATGAGAGAGGGAATGAATATATTTTACTGAATGGGTTTGGAGGATTTATATAAATGTCCATTGATGTTTGTTGATAACTTAACGTTGACTATAATTAACAATCCACACTGTACTGTACATTAATCTTACTATTATTGATTTTAATCTTATTTATCTTATGTCCATCTCTTTATTGTGTTACCAGCAGAGTACCATTTTGTATATATTATGTATAATGTGTTATATGGTTAATTGCTTGAGACTTAAGTAATCAACCATATAACACACAACATGAGGGGTTTATTTTCGATTACTTTAAGCAGTTGAGAATAAACCCCTCATGTTACCCAATATTTATGGAGTCTTGGTATTGGTAACTGAAATAACTGTACAAATTTCGGTACAAACCTAACTTAAAAAATGTCTCCTGGCATATAACTGATAACTAACAATATCTGGAGAAACATGCTCTATATTTACCAATATTAAGAATTTTACGGAGATGAGCCACCAGAGGGTAGGTGCCCTGTCCACAGAATCGTCCAGCAAAGTCATCCAAATCAAGGGCCCATACAAAGGCACCACCAAATTTATGCTCCTGCAGGTACTGTACCTATTGGGGCAAAAATAACTTAAATTGGTGCACCAACCTTGGATAGACTGAGAATATGAGTGAAAGTATATACATAACACCCACCTTGATCTCATAGCTCTCCCTGGTGTCAAATCCCACCCACTCTTTGTTTTTGGTGGCATAGGGGACTTTCTGGTCCTCAATCCACTGAATAGTGATGTCCTTCACAAAACGACAAATCTAGACCACGTATATGTTATAAGCCATTAACTCTTATATACAAATGATTCAAAGTGACATGATATCATAATGAGATTACAGTAGCCTTATCTAAAGTTTACCTCAAAGTAAGACCAGAATCCACCTTCTTGTGTGAATGGTCCAGCTGATGCAGGTCCACTAGCTGGAGCTCCAACACCAGTGTTTGATGATGATAGGCGGAAAGTACGACCGTAAGTAGGAAAACCCATCCTCAGCTTCTCCACTGGGGTGCCATTGTCTCTCCAGTACTTCATAGCAAAGTCCTACAAAAGTTGATGGAGGGAGTGAAGTGAAACTCTTTATAAAGGTCCCTCTGAAGTTCTTTTTCTTCAGTCCCATGTCTACGTACTGTGTTGAAATAGATTTCATCACCAAAATCCTGGGAGCCGCGGTACAGAGGGCTGTTGTGTCCAGTAAACTGTTCCCAAGTTCCATGGAAGTCATAGGTCATCACATTGATGAAGTCCAGTTCCCTGGAGATCACAAAAAACAGAAATACTCACTTCAAAAACCTCTGCAGACCTCCCAGTTTTCTATTTCAAGAGACAATCACTCACTTGGCAATCTCTGCAATCTCATAACCCCCATCGATGGTTCCTTTTCCAGCAGACACTGCAGCAGTCAACATGAGCTGCTGATTACCAGTGGCCTTAGCCTCCGCTGCATAGGCAGCAACGAGTTCCTGGAAATACACATCAAATAGAAGTAAGAAAGAATGATTTAAACCATATACAGCTACAAGTAGCTGTAAATTGCAGCTTGAAATTGAAACAAAAGAAGTCTGTACCTACCCTGCAGAGCAAAGTGAACCTCTGTTTGTCCTCTGGGGGGCTTCCACGAGCACCAGGATACTCCCAATCCAGATCCAGACCATCAAATCCATGAGTCCTCAGAAATTTGATTGTAGATTGGATGAATGTTTGACGGTTACCTGGAGTGGACACCATGATGGAGAACCTGCAGGAAACATTTAGCTCTGTTATCATACTTGTAATGATCCAGAAATCTTTTAAGGTAAAATAGGTTAACAGCCCTTAGCCTTTAGCAGCCATCAGCTTTTGGGAAACAAACTGCCATTTTGAAGGCATTATTAATACATTTTAACCTTTACATGTTAGTCAGTGGCTACTAAAGCATACAATATTATATGGTTAGCTATCTATTGCTGTCTTTTTTTCCCCAACATGTAGTAAAGCATCTCAAAGTATTAGACATGGCTCGGTACTAGCGAGCTGGCTTAGATAGCAATAAAAACAGAAGTGTGATATTTAACTTTGTCACAATTAAAACTTTACTGTTTTTTCAGAATGTTTAAACAATGTAGTTAACAGGATATAAACTCTCAGCAACCATGCATTTGGTTTATGGTTTCAATGTTACTCACTGCCTAGAGCCAAAGTTCCATCCACCAACTGCCAGCAGAGTCTTCAGATGGGGATTCCTGGAAACAGATAGTTGATTACATTTATGATTAATGACACTATTCAAGCCGGCATTGCTTGGAACAGGGTTCTTGAATCTTGTATTGTTTAGGCTAGAGTGAAAGTAATCCATTTCCATTTTACAATGGAAACACCTTTGAGATAGAGTACAGTACATGATTACCTCATCTCTGGCCACTTACTTGGTTTTCAGAGCATTGAAAGATTTGTAGAGGATTTCATCATTCCACTCATAGGTAACCAGCTCGTTGTTATGATTGATGATGGAGAAGGCATAAATCAAGGTGGTGCATAGGAAGGGGTCCACATCTTGTGGCATATACTTGCCTTCACCAGGTCTGTACTGGGACCAGTTGGTGAAGTAGCACTCCATCTGGGCGGCATATCCTGCGATGGAGCAAAGAAACATTAAAGAAGCATTGATTTTGCAATGATACACAAGTGAAATCAAATTAAATCAATTATGCTAGTTTTAACACAACAGGACTTACCCATCTGGCATATCACTAGACATAAGCCTGAAGAATAAAGAAAATTAAGTAATGAGAAAAATTTTTTAAAAAACAACTATTTATTAATACACACACAGCATAACATCAAGGGGAATACCTGCTAGAATTGTGAGCCTGGTCATCTTGAGTTTACTTCTTTCAACTACAGTGGATTGCTACAAGATAAAAAGTAGGTTGATGATTATAATAACATAAGAAAGCTATTATTCTCAACATAGTCACATGGAAAATAATACATTTGTTTTCTCCTGTGAACAGACCTTGGGACCAGATGGGAGACTGAAATGACAGCAGTTGTATGGCCTTATATACAGTCTACTGTGCATAGAGGATGGAGGTGGTGATGGAACAGCCCTTGGTAAATTGGGGCCATAAATGTAATGCAAAGTCTGAACCATAATAATTTACTCAGTGCAGCACCCTGTTTACAGCATGTACTCAACATATGCCTTAGTTGTAAATTAGGTCAGGACACATATCACTTATTATCATTTTCCTAACTAACTAAAATGACCTTAGAGCAGTCTGGATCATAGTCCTGAGATCTTGCTTTAGTTTCTATGAGCATCGTCTTGTAATTCTTGAAGTAGTAACTTCACTAGTCATTAAAATGAGCATTTCAAAAAGGATTAATTGAAGAAATTTTAAAAAGATGACTCAAAATTTATGTTATCATATCCATTTGTTTTACTGAATCAAAAAGTGAAACTGTGTGACAATGGGTATTTTAATATAACAACTCTGCAAACTTTTTTTAAAAGATGATTTTGTTGTTTTGCCAGTTTTGTGGACAGTTTACATTGGAGATAGAGACACACTCAGAAAACATGAGAGAGAGAGGGAAATGACCTTCAGCTGGAACATTGCCATGACTGCTGACCATCAAGATGTTCCACAGCCGGTCACTTGTCTTTATGCCCTACAATAATCTGTGGCTGACTGATCCACAGCTCCAAGTTTGGAGATGGTTGATGCACCCTGTGTGATGTGACATACAGCAACAAAATGCTGGGGGGAAAACCATAATGTGTATACTTACTAGTACTATCCATCAATCCTAAAAATACTGTGTGTACAGTGGTGTGTCCTGGGTAAAAAGAGCAGCTGGTCATAAACTGTTTTTTCAAATGTTTTTCCATTTTCATATGTTTTGACTGGGTAAACATAGGCAAGACGTTTTCACTACAGTTACTGATGTGCTGTTTCAACCCAACAGTTGTCATAGTACTATGCAGTAGGGCTGCAGATAACACTGATGTTTTGGTGTCTATAGAGCTACACATTGAAAATTATTTTAGATACCTTAACCCTTACTAATGTCTCATTTAAAAAAATAAAATCTTAAAGCCGTACCACAACACTGAACACCTGCTCTTTCTAGTATGAGCTCAGTGTAATATTTTATAAACACAGCAGCAAGTGATAAAAATTTTAATTGATTGACAAATCTGTACATATCTGTACATATTGTGACAAGCAAATGTTCAATACGACTAATAAATAGACAGATACAACATCACCACTAAATACAGTCTGGAGCTGAACACTGAACACAATATTTCTTGTTTTTCTTGTATTAATGAATATATTCATTAATACACCCACTGGTAAAGCACTTTGAGAACTCTATCAGAAAGTGTTTGAGTCAGCACATACAGAACAAATGGATAACCTGAGTACTTCAGTGTCTTCACAGTCACCAGATCTCAACCCAACTGAACACCACTGAGAGAATTGAGAGCAGAGTGTTAGACAATGAAGAAGAACAGCAGAGTTCCCCCATTTGGAGAATGTTTAAGAAGGAGAACAGAAGTTGTGCTAAACCTTCTCCAGAAGCAACAATATTCAATGCCTTCATTTAGTGGTTTGATTGCATACCATGTGTTGCCTGCTTATCTTTTATTATGAGGGAGCAAACTTGGAAGGATACTTAATTTTTCATTCAGGAAAATTGTTTTTTTTGTTTCGACCACCTAACCTCATCCTCTTTGATTAAATAAAAAAATGCCACCTGCTATAGTCTAGATTACATAGGATAATACATACAGTAATAGCATATAATTGGGTGGTTCAAGTGAGGGAATATTATTAGGAGAATAAGGTGTATTTTATCTTTGAAAGAACATTTTTAAAAAATTTAAATAGATTTAAATGGTAGTAGGCTGCAAATGATTTCTTCAGGGTCAAACCAGTATAAAGCCACCTGTCTCTGCTCCTGTCTCTTTGATGCTTGCTTGAGGGCTGATATCTAAGGGAAACACTGCTCTCCATGGATAAAATCAGAGGAAGCCCCTGGTGTGGGAAAAAGTGTTGGAAATTGGTGGCCACACCTGTACTCATAAAGAGCAGGAGTGGCCATCAGTGCCTGTTTGTCTGTAATAATATAATGTAATATGTATGTCCTAAAAATGCAGAAAAAGTAATCATATAGTGTCTGATAAAAGTGTGAAAAACACAGCTGTAAAAACATGAAAAATGTCATAGTAAAATATGTCATAAAAATGCAAAAGAATAATAAAGAATAGTGTTTAATAACCACTTCATGGTAATGTCTTAAAAATGGAACACGGAAAAATGCCATTGTGTAATATGTTGTGAAAATGTGAAAACATCAACAGCATGCAAAAAGTAATATTACAGCAAGGCAACAAAGCATCATGAAAAATGTCATGTCCAGGAGGGCATTAATAAATCATGAAATATGTAATAGTAATATGAATAGTACAGTTGCTTTCACATTTAGACTTGTGATATTCAGTGCCCTCTGGGAGTTGAACCAGATATGATATGTAAAGGATGGATAGAATCAGTCATTTTTCGTGAAGGTTCACCTCTACTACCATGGTTCTAGCTCAGTTTGGTTTTCTTTGTTGTTGTTCAAGGATATTTTTATGAAATTATTCCTAATTAAGTAAAATTGTTGTTTGAAATTAACCCACACTCACACTCACCTGTGTGGTTGTGGTGAAGGGCAGTTGTATAAAGCACTTTGGTCAACAGCAAGCTGTTTTTAAAGTGCTATCTACTGATGTAAGTAAATATATCATCCAACCAGGTCAGAGCAGTTCACAAAGAAGAAAATGGAAGTGAGAACTTAGTCCTGGAAGACAAAGATTTGTGTTCCCTTTTCCTTCTTGCTCCTTTAGACTGTTACTTCATATTTATCCTGACACCAAAAGCATGTACCCATACCTATTTACATTAAATTAACATTACAATACAGAGTTCAGAGTGTTATACTAATGAAGGTTTCTTTTTTCTTGGTCATAAACAACTTCACCAGCTAAAAGTTACAGTAGATGCAAGACCTGCACTTGCAGCTGTAAATAAAGTGCAACAGCAGCTTGGAACAATGACACACTTTTTTAAAAAAATGCACATTGTAGATTATATAGTCCTCTTCTGTATTTGTATTTTGTATTACATAGTGTTCAGTAGTCATTAGTATATGGTGGCCTGCGTGAACAGGCACATATGAGAGAGAAAGCAGAAAAACCAAGGAACAGCTGTAGTCGTCAGTAGTAACATCAGTATAGTACAGTATAGTTTAAGTATTTTTATGAGGCAGGAACTGCTTCTAAAGTGGCCTTTGATAAGACTAATGAAGTCAGTCTGAGGACTCTGGTGGCTATTCATTGAATTATTATGAAAGCATGTCAAATAGACTACACTGTCACACCCAACATATGCAAATATATATTATATAACCATGTTATCAACAGAAAGATTAATCATTTATTTTTGTTCCAATGTGTTATCAATCATGGAGCAACTTTTAGTAATAACAAAGATCTTAATGGATATGTTCTTTAGCTTTTGACTACAAAGAGAGATAAAGTATCGAGATGTTTACTCCAAACCTTACACTTCGGTATTTTTACATGCAGTGTATTGATATGTGTACACAGAGCATTAGGGGAGAGCCTGTTATCATTACTTAAGTTATTGCTAGTTCTTGGATAGTTCTGTTCAGTAGAGAGTTGCATTAAAGGAATATTCCAAATTGTGGGAAATGTGCTTATTCAATTTCTATCTAAGAGAGAAATGAGGAGATGAATCTCACATATGTGTGAGATATGTAGCTAGAGATGGGATATGTTATACACAGATTAGCATAAAAAACTGGAAGTGGGGAGAGATGGCTAGTGTCCAAAGCAGAAAGAAGAAGTCCTGCAAACACATCTAAAGCTAACAGATTCATATTTATGGTACATCTCATTTTTGTAACTTTATTTGTGGCCGGGGAAGGAGTTAAATGCATTGTCTGAAATCGTGCTGGATGTGCTCATCTTCCTGAAGTTGTTGTCACAATCTGGTTGCCAGGTTTGTTTCCATTAATGCATGAAGATAAGAATGTCCTACTGTAAAAATGGGTGACAGTTAGTCCTTATTGTTAGACAACCTCCAGCACCCATAGGAGTTACGATGACAGGAAGGAGGAAGTCAGGCAAGGTAGTATGAAGAGTGACACAGTCTGCATTAGGATGAGTTTGGGGTGGATAGATGGGTTGACAAAACACAGGACTTTCACACAGGAGTGCACTGTTGGTTTCCACTATGAAACTGAACTTGAATTTGGGTTGTATGTGGTTGTTACAGGCTTTTTTTCCTGACAGATCTAGGGGACCACAAGAAGTAACTTTTAAAAAAATGGAAATGCTGCACACTTGTAAAAAGTTACAAATATCTACTACAAAAAGTTTCAACTAGAAAAAAAACTCCAACCCCAAGAACCCCAACAAGGCTTCCTCAGGATTCCTGTGGAATGTGGAAAATGAAGACAACTTGCAAAACACATAGATAATGGCTATCCATACAGGGAGTACACAAAATGTGTGTCAAGGGGAGAAAGAGCTCTCTTGCACAAGAGGCCAAAAGTCAGAGGACATAACAGAAGTACTGATGTGGAGTCAGTTTATAGCTGCAGTAGAGTTTGGCCTGTGTGCTCCGACTTTGGAGAAGCAGAGAGGAATGGCAACCCAGACGCTGAGCCGTGACCTCTGAACAGGGTCATTGAAAATGTAGTTTAACAACTTACAACAATGTTGACCTAAAAAATCCATATCACTTTGAGTGTACCACTTTATCTTTCCATCAAACAGCCTTTTACTTGAGCATTTTCTCAGCTGATACAGTGCACGGTGTAGGTGCACGTATGCATAGGAATATAGTAGCTCAGCTTCTGTGGCTGGTATGCTTCTATGGAATGTATATAATTACAGAGACAAACATGTTTATTGATGTTAGATGACTTGTTGCTGAAGACAATGCACAGATGTAGTGGGACGATTGACACACTGTCATCAATAGTTCCAATTTGTAACACCCGCTAATAGGACAAATAGTTTTTTTTTATCTGTAGAGTTTAAACAAGCAATATACATTTGGGAAAAAATACCTCACTTCATGTTAACAACTCTTGGATCTTCTCAATCAAGTCAGTCTTCTCCAGGACATTGTTGAGCTATGTTTCTGTGGTAGTAATCAATGCTTTAGCCACCTGACAGCAGATGACTAAAGCATGAAATCGAAGCTTCATTTGTAGTTTCTTAACAATGTCACAAGTAAAATCAGACAGGAAAATCTCCCTCTTAAGTGGTTTGTAATTTGTTGGTGACATGACCAAACCAAGGTCTCATATCTTGTGCTGAAATATGCTGGTCGCTATACCATATACTATAATTTCACTATCTGTTAGAGGTCTGATGTTACTTATCTTATACCTTTTTGTACTTCCCACCTTCTGTTATGGACATTTGATAACTGATGACCCTCCTTGACATTTTGTAATGTATATAAGAACCTGGAACACTCACACACTTAAACAGGGGTTCCTCCTGAGATTGCAGGATAGGCTGCACTTAGATTTCATTTGTAACAAATCTTTTCCTCGCTTGCATTTCCAAGAGCTACTTGACTGTAGATAGTAGAGATTTAGCTCTTAAGTGAATGATTTGATTCCCTTAGTGTGTCTGGTCTCCCAGGATATTAAATTTAGAAAAATGTATGCCCAGTGCTCCCTGTGGGTTGGAGGAAAAATTTGTTGACTGCATGGATTGCTGGATTGGAAATGTGAAAAATAAACACCAGACAAAGTTATTTCTGTAACCAAGGCAATAGTTGCTGTGATAGGGAAGTGTAATGAATGTCCCCAAACTGAAGTGCAATCCAAGTTACTAAGCACTGAAACATTTCACTGGTAATGTTATTATGAACATGATACAGCTGCCATTTATTTTATTCCCAGTATAATGAATGGTTTCAAATTTGAAACAGGAATAGATTTTCTTTAGGGCAAACATTGTCGGACAGAAAAGGTACAGGTGAAGCCAATTCCAATAACTTTCTGAAAAGAATTCTTGCAGCTCCAAGATGAAACTGTTGTAGAGTTCATATGATATGAATTATAAAATAATGTCAGTCAAATCACACTACACAATTACAATAATTTACAATAACTTTAATTGACATATTAAATAATTAAATCATATTGATTTAATTGGGTTTTTTTTTCTTTTACAAGTCTGTTATTTCTGTGTCTGGAGTTGTGAGCTTTGAAAACAAGATGACCAAGATGACCGATTATATTAGCGACTATATTAGCAGGTAAACTCATGTCAGGCCTCAGTGCTTTACATAATCATGATGCCTCCATGGCACAATACATTAAACAATAACATTTATGAATACTTATTCTATCTATTCCAAAATGTAAATAATTCATCTAAATTTGTTTTTATTTCTTCAGTCAACTACACTTTGGACTTAGTATCAATACTGACTATATGTCTTTATGTGTCTGAAAATAATATATGCATACATTGCTGACCACAGATTTCCTTTTTCTAAACTTCAGCAAGTACCTCTCAGATGGTGTGTTACTTCACCAACTGGTCCCAGTACAGACCAGGGGCTGGGAAATACATGCCCCAAAATCTAGAGCCTTTCCTGTGCACCCATCTGATTTACACATTCTCAACAACATAATGAGTTGGTAATTTATGAATGGAATGATGAGACCCTGTTCAAGACCTTCAATGGCCTAAAGAGCAAGTAAGAAATATTGTTCTCAGCTAGTAAAGCACTTTAGTCTGTGCTTACATTTGTGTGTAAATAATTTCCCAGTTTAGTCATATCCATACACTTTATGCCAAACTATGTTAAGCCAGATATTCTTCATTATGCAAATCATGTGAAATCTCATCTCTGCTTTAAAGAAAACCTGCTCTGAAGACATTACTTGCTGTTGGTGAATGGAACTTTAGCTCACCTCAGTGAGTATTTCAGCTTTGTTGAATTTCCACTTCCTTGAAACACCTCAAATGTTCAATATGGAATAAAAGCTTTGTTTATATCAAAAAAGAATTGTATGACAACATTAAATACAATTGATTCTCATATGAAAATTGGAAAGCAAATAATGGCCATTTCTCAAAAATAGCTAAGGCAGGGCCAGTATGAATATAGGCTGGGTAAAAACAAGTGTTTAGGGTTATTACATAATCAACCCCCATTAGGGTGGCAGGGCTCAGCCTTAAAGATAGAGTAAGGAGCCCAGACATTTAGGAGAAGTTCTGAGAATAGCTGCTGCACCCTTGTGTTGAAAGGAGCCTGATATGGTGGATGGGCATCTTATCAGGATGCCTACTGATGTTTTCCATTTGAGGTCTTCTGACATGAGCCTGGACATGTATAACTGTATATTTTATCTAGCCTCGGAAAGCCCTTGGATCAGCCAGATGAAGCTGGAAAATGTTGCTGGGCTTAACTTTCTGCCCACCCCAACACAACACTATAATGCAGAAAATGGATGGTTGGATGGCTAGGATGTCTCACATGAATGGTGCTGGATTGATGGAAGTAGTGCAACCACACACCAGTTATACTACTGAATGAAATGATGTTTTGCAGAGTGGTGCTAATACAGTTATATTAAATAGAAGACTGAACAGACAAGACACATGTAAATCTATGTATGTAAGTGTAACCAGTATCAATAAATATAAAGTGACTGTAGAGATAAGAGATCAGGGTTGCAGGACTGTCAGGTTGATTGTAATCCATGACCAAGAGGTAGAGAAGGTCCAATGTCCATGTCCAAAGGTAGCATTCACAGTGTAATAGTGAGTGTGTGTTTGTAAGTAATAGGGAGGAAAGATACAGTGAGTGACAGTAGGGAATCGTGGGGGGGGGGTGTTATGTGGAGGTAGTGGTTGTATTCAGTGTGGGGGAGTCGCATAGCTGTTAAAGAACCTTGTAGACCTGATCCCGATGCTGCAGAATCTTCCTTCTGATGGAATTGGGACTACAGACTGTGCGGGGTAGGTGTTGTCCTTCACGGGAGAAGAGGTTTTGTGAATGCACCCAAAGAAACACATGGGATTTTGATCTCCTCATTAGTTTTGTGATCTTATATGTTCACATTAATTACATTTTTGAGTAACAGATTTTCAACGCACTGTTAACCCGAAAGTTTTTTCTATGCAAACAATTTGAGTAAATACCACTTTAATAAATTGTTTTGCATTACTTAAAGAATATCTGTATATAACTACTATATGAGACATTCATTGAGTGTACTAATTTTTCTAAGATGAATAAACTTAAACAATCAAGTTTTACATCATGCCACAGTGCTGCCCTGTTGCAATTGGCTTAAAATTCAAGACTGATTCAAGATTCAAGTCTGTGCTTGTCCGTTGGAAGATCAAGACAAATTTGCGCCATTTCCTTTTTCACAGATGATCTTGCACTTTGCATACTCACCAAATTGTCAGCCTTCATTTTTCAGTTTTTCTGTACTCCACTAAAGAGGATGCCATTTTCTGAGAACAAGGTGAGCTATTATCTCTATTAAGAACTCATTAGAAACTGCTGGAACTTTTCTTGTTTGAAATGTGTACGTTTGAATGTGCATACATTTGAGGTTCACTTAGGTGAACATTTGATGATTCAGCATTGTGTGTTTTATAGTAGTTCTCTGCTTGTGTGTTTTCTATATATTTTCTTGCAACAGTAGTGTAGATTTCAGATTATTGCAATGTAGTTTTGAAAAAGTGAAAAAAACAATAAAACATTAGCCTACATTATTGCACTATTGTTTTTGTTGAAAGCCACATTGAAATGCCTTGGGAATGCAAGTATTGCCCTGACATCTTTGAGAAGAGAGCACAACTTTTTAAGCATTATCATCTAAAACATGGCACTTATGAAAGAACAGAGCCCTTTCCTTGCTTGCATCAGGAATGCATGTGTACATTCAAGTCTTTCAATGCACTTCATAGCCATTTATCCCATTTAAACACCAGAATTGTGGAACAACCGCAAGCTGTTGACTCTCAAATTAAGTTTTGCTGTTTGTCATGTGAATTTTTTTAACCCTGCACTGAAAAAAATACTTAGCTCATCTGAGGAGTACTCACTTAAAAGTAAATCACCAAGTTGATTGTCCCTATAAAAACTGTAAATTCCAGAGCAGTGTATACTCAACTTTCAATGTACACAAAGTAAAACACATCTGTCCAGACGTGATGCGCACACAGTTCTGAGCGCCGTCTCAAAAGCCTGATAATACACGAGATATCCTACAATTCAGAGACTATCCTAGTTTAAATTACGTCTACAAAATGTTGAGCGAGAGAGCAACGAGGATTGAACCGTCTATGGACGAGACATCAGGCAAAAAGAGGTTCTTTATTGCCATATGTACAATAATTACAGGAGTAGTCATTGGCAATGAAATTCTTGGGTCTCAGGCTGCATCGGCATTGCTGTATAAAGAACGAAGATTAAAGGAAAGGAAAGAGTAAGATGCAGAATAAACACAGTAGTGCAAATAAACAATAACAAACAAATAAACATAAATATTAGACAAATAAACGTAAGTAGAAAATTGAATAAACGTAAGTGGCAGATTGATAGAATGCAATAGATAATAAAAATGACAAAAAATGACAGCTCAAGAGTTCAGCAGTCTTATGGCCTGTGGAATGAAGCTGTCCCTGAGTCTGGTGGTGTGAGACCGAATGCTGCGGTACTGTCTGCCAGATGGCAGCAGCTGGAACAGTTTGCTGCTGGGGTGGTGGGGGTCTTTAATGATGGAGTTGGCCTTCTTCGTACATCGCTGGGTGTAAAGGTCTTTCATGGATGGCAGCTCCATCCTGGTGATGTGCTGCGCGGTTTTCACCACCCTCTGTAAAGTCTTACGGTTGAGGGCGGAGCAACTGCCATACCAGGCAGTGATGCAGCCGGTCAGGATACTCTTGATGGCGCACCTGTAAAAGCTGCATATCCTGATGTCCATGTTGAGCCTCTGCAGCCTGCAAAGGAAGAAGAGCCGCTGTCGTGCTGTTTTTGTAATGGTGTCAGTGTGTAGGGTCCACGTCAGATCCTTGCTGATGTGGCCCCCGAGGAACCTGAAGCTGCTGACTCTCTCCACCGTTGTCCCGTTGATGCTGATGGGGGTGTGTCCTTCACCCTGCCTCTTCCTGTAGTCCTGTTTTTCTGACGTTGAGGTGGAGGTTGTCCTGACACCAAGATGTCACCTCTCTGTACGCTGTCTCGTCGTCGTCAGTGATCAGGCCACTGACAGTCATGTCGTCAGCAAACTTGACGATGGTGTTGGAGCTGTGCATGGCCACGCAGTCGTGCGTGAACAGGGAGTACAGCAGGGGGCTCAACACGCAGCCCTGGGGGGTGCCGGTGCCGGTGTTGAGAGTCAGGGTGGAGGATGTGGTGGTGCCTATCCGAACTGCCTAGGGTCTGCCCATCAAAAAGTTCATGATCCAGTCACAGGGCAGTGTGCAGCCCGAGGCCCCTGAGCTTCACAACGAGCTTGGAGGGCACAATGGTGTTAAATGCTGAGCTGCAGTCAATGAACTGCATTCTCACATATGTGCTCCTCTGGTCCAGGTGGGAGAGGGTAGTGTGGAGGGTGAGGGCGATGGCGTCGTCTGTGGACCTGTTTGCCCTGTAGGCAAACTGCAGAGGGTCCAGTGAGCCAGGAAGGGAGGATATGATGAATGATTTAACTAGCCACTCAAAGCACTTCATGATGATGGGGGTGAGTGCTACTTGGCGGTAGTCATTCAGGCAGGAGATGTTGGACTTCTTTGGGACAGGGACGATGGTGGACTTCTTAAAGCACGTGGAGACCACAGACTGGAGCAGTGACACGTTGAAAATGTCTGTAAACACATCTGCCAGCTGATCTGCACACACCCTGACAGCTCGTCCAGGGATGCCGTCAGGTGCAGGAGCCTTGTGTGTATTGATCCTTTTCAAAGACCTGCACACGTCTCCCCGAATTAGAATCAGTGGGCAGGGATCCTGGGCCTTCTGTACCTCCTCAGCCAGGGAGCGGCTCTCAAACCGTGCAAAGTTAACACCTTTATTTCTGAGCTTAATATCATTGATCCATTACGGAACCCTTTGGTTAGGAATTATACTTTTTTCTCGGTCAGACACAAGACAGACTCAAGAATTGATTACGTTTGTTTCCACCTCTCTAAATCACTGTATCAAATCCACTGATATCCTTCATATTGTAATTTCAGACCATGCACCTGTCCTATATAACTTTCAGTTCCTACGAACCCACAGCAAAGATATGCGCAGGTGGCCTTTTTAATGTAACATTACTCCAGAATGCAGATTTTTTGAAAAAATTGAGAAAGGATCTTAAAGTATTTTTAGAAATTAACTCAGAGACAGCAGCCTCACCCCAAATTCTTTGGGAAACATATAAATGCTTTATAAGGGGAGTGGCTGTGACATTTGCCTCCCATTTGAAGGTGACCAAGAGGCACAGGGTTACACAAGAAGAAGATGAGATACAAACTTTAGAATCTAACCTAAAACAGCAGTTTACTGAACAAAACTACTCAGCTCTCTCGGCTCTGAAATTTGAACTGAATAATCTGCTTAAGGCTAAAAATGAGTTCATAATTCACCATACAAGACTTGCATATTATGATCAAAGCAAAAGATCAAGTAAGCTTTAGCTGCAAGATTGAAACAAAATGAATCCTTTTCCGTCATCAGTGCAACTCACTGAGAGAGGGGAGCTTTTTCCTCTGGTGAGTATAGCAATTTAGTAATGTCTATCCCATAGCAGCTGTTTCCTCACCACCACAGAGTACAGTGTGAGTGAATGATGTAATGTAATGTAATGTAATGTAATATAAAGTATTTATGAGTATCTCAAAAAGTGCTGTATAATACCTATGCGTTATCATTGATGATATATGCATTCTGTCCTAATTATTATTTTTATCTGTGTACTTAAGGACACTGAAGACATCATGGGTGCCCATTCAGCTGCTTGGTGACCCTGCTTATCCTCTCCGAACCTGGCTCTTAAAAGGATATTCTGACACAGGAACCTTGACAGCTGAGCAGAGGTACTTCAGTGAGGGCCGCAGCAGAGCCAGGATGACTGTTGAGTGTGCTTTCGGGCGGCTGGATGTGGACATCTTCATTGTCCTCACAGTCATAAGTGCATGTTGCACTCTCCACAATGTGTGTGAAATGCATGGTGAGGCCTATGAAGAACCTGGTGGAGCTGTTCCTAATGTTGAGAGAGGGGGTGAACGAGGGGCCTTGGCAGATGTGCAGCCAACAAGAGTCAGAGAAGCACTGACTGAACTTTTTAATAGCCAATGTTAAACCATAAGTCAACACACTATTTTTGTTGTTAATTGTTTACTTGTTACCACAGCTGCTTTAAGAATTTGTAAAATAAAAGGTTAATCCTATTCTTTTTGTCTTGCTTTTATATTTATTAGACAGTAGTTGTGAAATTGTTGTCCACATATTTTAACACTACAAAACAACTGCTACATAAACAGGAAGACAACTTTTTCAACAGTACAAAAAGTGCTTCTTAGGGTATTAAGAAAATACAATACAATTATACAGTAACAAATGTACTGTTGCCATATTTTTGACCAATAACACTTACTACAAGGTGCATATGCCATTTAACCTACCTGGCAAAACCCCAAATGAAACATGAAAATGAGACATCTGCTTGCACATAAATTTAGAGAAACGAATGCTTCCAAATGAAAAATAAAAAATTGCATCTAAGCAAAACTGGTGGCCTTGATTGTCTCAGGAGATACAGATCAAGATATGAATTCTGAGTGCAAGAAACCAGCATAATCTCACAACAGTACATTCAAATAACTTTGCATTACAATCACTTTAATGTTAACATTGTGCAAAATGAACATTTTAGAACTGTTCAGTACTAGATTTAATCCTCATCTTGAGGCTGAAAGGGTAGAGGATGATCCTGGAGGCTGAAAGTATGCTGATCTTGTGTGTTTGCCTGTGTTTGGAAAAAAGGCTGAGTGCACGACTGATGTGGATGGGCGTTGTTGAAGGGCAGTGGCTTAAATCTTGGAGAAAGGACAGAGGCTGGGTGGAAGATGGAGCTGAAGCCATAGGAAACAGTGAGGGATGGTGAGAAGGAGGATGTCTTGGGTTGTACAGCTGAGAGGACTGCATTGGTGCCTGGTAGAGGGTGGCTGCAGAGGATGGCTTGATCTCTCCATGAACTGTGAAAACATGATGAACATTCTGCGGTCATGCTCATGCTGAACTTCTTGCATTTTCAACAGCAGGTTGTTTTCTTTTTGACACTGGTGATCTTGTTGGCAAAGACCTCCAGAGTTGCCTCCATTTTAGATTTTCTTTTTCTGGTCTTTGCAGATGTAGCTCAAAAAGAAGAATAGATTAGTTGGATAACATTAAAATGAATGCCTTTTGTTGTTAAGTTTGTAATAGATATGGCATCACAAAAAAAATAATAATAGGATTTTTAAAAGAAGACAAGTTTAACTTTCATTGAGTATTTCTATATAGATATAAAATGTGGCCATATGTTTTCAGGTGGAGTGTTGCCTAAACATTTATCTTAAGTTGTGGCAGAAGTAGGAGAGAGTGATGCAAGGGTCCCATCACCTGTGCATGCATGAAACTAAATAATAAGGTCATTCTTCGGAATTCAATATAATCAGGTACATCAGTAAATAGTGTAAAGTTGTTTTTGGAGCTGTGGGATATTGTTGGGCCATTGCTTTTAAACTCACTTAACTATGCTTTAGACACTGGTTCCTTTCATCGTGACCAAAATACATCTCTTATATCAGTCCTGCTTAGGAAATGTAAACAACCATTGAGTTATGGCAGTTATAGGCCAATATCACAAATTACAATGGAACTAAAGCTTTTTGCCAAAGTGTTAATCAAAAGATTGGAGCCAAGTGTCAGTAAATGAATTCATAGTGATCAAACAGTTTTTTTAAAAGGGAGACTTGCATCAGACAATGTCCGACGGCTCTTTCATATAATACATGCGTCAGAATTGGATACACACCCTGCAGCTATATTTAGCTTGGACGTACTAAAAGCTTTTGATCAAGTGAGCGAGATATATCTGTGGCAGGTTTTGGAAAATTTGGGTGGGGGCTTTGTTGGCAGCTTTAATTGGTGAAACACAACCCTACTTCTAAAAGAGTAACTTATGAAACACAAGAAAGAAAGTTTCATCATTTTGCGGTGTCTGGGGGTCAGATGATGAATGAGAACCTAAAACATCACAGCAAGCAGAGATGGCTGAGTACTAGCAAGCTGAGTAATATTTACCCATGGATGTTCTGAGGTGGTTGATGAGAGGATATGCCCCAGCAGAGCAAAAGGATCCACCAAAGTCATCCATGTCCATAGTCCACACATGAGCACCCCCCAGTCTGTGAGCACTCATCCACTCTACCTACAAGATGACCACATCAGTAACAAGAGATGAGTAAAACAGCAGCAGCTATGATGACAATGAAAAAGACCTATACCTACTCCCGTTAGACTGCCTGATTTTATTTCTTCTCTGAAAATACACGACACCATGAAGCCAAAATTTTACAGGAACATTTGATCACTGTAACAGTGCTGAATTGTTGCATCCTGGTAGTATTATGACTGCAGGTGGTAATGGGGCTCCTCTCTTTACCTTGTAAGAAAAGCTTTGCTTGTCATCATAGCCCACCCAGAAACTCTCATGGGTGGAATATGGAACCTTCTGTTCGGGGATCCATTCAACAGTAGCTGTGGAGATGAAGTCACAGATCTGGTAGCACAGAAACAGAGAGCTGAGTTAGAGCACAGTATACAGGGCTTGGGATGTAGTTACTCCATCTAAGTTCAATAACTTTACTGACATAATCACCTCAACAAAAACTCCAAACTTATCTATTTTCAATTAGAATTTTCACTCGTTGAATCCTGCACTTCTTACAGACCTTTGTCCTTACTGAATGTGAATGTCAAAATTCTAGCCAAAGTGCGAGCAACTCGTCTTGAAAAGATTCTTCATCATATCAGAAGAGCAGAATGGTTTTATCAAAGTATGCCAGCTCTTTTACAATCTTTGTACACTCTTGAATGTCACTTTTTCTAAAAATTCCAGACGTTGTAATTTCTATTGAAGCCGAAAAGGCATTCAATCGTGTCGAGTAGAATTATCTCTTTGCTACCCTTCATAAATTTGGATTTGATAACAGAATTGGTAACAGAAGCTAGCATCCGCACTCACTAGTTATTTTATGTATTATCTCATGGCACTAGACAGGGGTGCCCTCTTTCCCCCTTATTTTTTGCCCTTGCCATTGAGCCACTGTCGATTGCTTTAAAATCTATTCCTCTTTTCCTTGGAGACTCTCCGTCTAGTCTAGTCAATACTATCCCTGTTAAAGAATTTTGGCTCCTTCTCTGGCTATAAAGTTTGGCTATAAACATTTCTTTTCCTCTTTCAATGTATTTCTTTGTTTCTACCCAAACATTTTTTCAAATCGCTTGACCAAATTATCACTACCTTTTGTGGGGCAGTAAGACTCCCAAGGTGCGGTATTCACTTCTGCAAAAGCTTAAATTTAATGGGGGTCTTGCATTACCCAATTTTCTGTTTTACTACTGGTCTTTATTTACAAATTCATATATTGGCTTTAGGATCCAGGGCTATTATGGTGTAAGTTAGAGGCTCAGTCACGCTCCTCATCTTCTCTAATGGCCTTACTCCTGTCCTCCCTACCTTTGAATCCCTCTAATTTTACGTAAGTAATCCTGTGGTGCTTTCCTGCCTCAAGATTTGGTTACAATTCAGGCACCATTTTAAATTAGGTTACCATCCACCGACACACCCGTAAATAAATTCATCTGTTTCCCCCATCTCATCATCCCCATCACTAATTGACTCAACCTTTATGATTTGGCATCATCGAGGCATCAAGCACTAGCTCTTGCTTCCCACTTGTTTTGTGATTTCCAACTCCGACATTGTGCTTCTACTTTGTTTCCAAGCTTCCCTTCTCTTCCTGCTAACCAACCATGGGATGATCTTCTAACTTTGAAACTTATTCAAAAATCTCTCATATGACATTTGAGGGCGGCGTGGTTGCTAAAGCCCAGGTAGGGTGTTCGCGAGAGCTGGGTCTGGATCTCACAGATGAGTTGTGGGATAAAGCTGTTATTAGCATACATTCAATTCAAAGTGCCCACTTATCAAAATCCTGATTATCTAAATGTTCCTGAATGTTGCAGACCTATGCGATAGATGCCATGGCTCTCCCTGTAATTTAAGCCATATGTTGATATGTTCATATGCCATTGAAGTGATTATTCGACAATCATGTCTAGGGTTCTTGGGCCCCTTATTGGTGATGTTTGGGCTCTCAGACATATTAGCCTTTACGTCTGTCTCAGCAAGACATCGTATCCTACTTTTATGGAAATCCCAAAACCTCCATCCATTTCCCTCTGGCTTAGGGATATTATGTTCTTTCTCAAATTGGAAAAGATAAGACACTGTAAAATGTACTCCCTCTAAATTAGTTCAGTTAAATGATCCTTCATATATTACTTCTATTCCTTGCAAACTTCAATATTATTTATTTTCTTCCTTTTCCCTTTTGTAAAATATATGTCACATATTTTACATTTTAAGTATGAGTTTATTCATTCATTTTCATTTTACTTTTCTTTGTGTTTTCTTATTTCATTTACCATTACTTTACACGTTAAATATTTGCTACACTTTGAGTTTATGTATTTTATATAACTTTACAGAGACTCTGTTCAACTGTTCTTGCTACTAGCCATTCAGTCATTTAGTTGGCCAATGTATTTGTCTTATACTCATGGATGATGGATCAAATTTAAATAACTGCAAGTCATGTTGTGAGACATATGCAGTCTAAGTGTAAAGAACAAGCCAGGCTGTGAGCTCAGCTGTTTCGGTGACAGAGACAAGGCAGAGATGCTATAAGCATCAACACTTCTTGAGTTTTGAATTTAGGGAGTTTCTCTGATTGCAGACACGGACCAATGTGGCCTTACTGGCCCAGAATTTATAGTGTCATTCTTAGTACAGTGACCACAGATGCAGTAGCTATGGGGAATTCTAGAATTTCAGCACAAGCTCAGGTCAATGTGCTGTACCTCATAGAAGGCCCAGAATCCAGCAGACTGAGTGTATGGCCCAGCATCTCCAGGGCCACTAGCTGGTGCTCCCAGGCCGGTAGCACCGCTGCTGAGGCGGTAGGTTCGTCCGTAGGTGGGGAAACCTAACAGCAGCTTCTCAGCTGGTGCTCCTGAAGCCAGCCAGTGGGATACAGAAGAGTCCTAACAAAAAGGAGATAAATAGGAGATACAGATGATCTATGTATTCAATACTATATCAAGGCTCTTGGCTCTTTATATATAAAGGTGTGGTCAAAAATCAGTTAATGTAGCTTAACTGTAAGTTTTACAAGGTTTCTGAAAACCAAAGTTAGTGTTCCTACATCTTGCTGTCATGCATGAGATAGAGCTTTTAAAACTGTATTTTGCCCACAGTCTAACCAACATATACAGTGGTGCCACAGAGTGTATGTAGTTTGTATGGGACTTACAATGTTGTGATGAATCTTTGACCCGGTGTCCAAAGAGCTTGGGAACAGTGGACTATTGTGTCCAGTAGTGGCCTCCCAGGGTCCATGGAAGTCATAGGTCATGACATTGATAAAGTCAAAGTGACTGTTGATTTAGAATGGTATTCTTTTTAGGTCAGCAGTAGAAGATTTTTCACCATTGGTGAAGGACTTAGAATATAGGTAGTACATGCAAAGTCTTTGGTCTAACAGTAAACATGCAATTCTTTCTCACTTCTAAAATTAAGGGCATATTGGTTGAGAATTGTCCAGTGATCTCCCAGAAATCTGCAAGATTCTGACACACATATCTGTCAGTCACAGTAAGTACAGCTGCTTTATCTGGAATCACCAGTGCCAATACAATTACTGAATTTTACTCCTGATCCCAAAACTATCCCTTTTTGGATACCTTACTTTTGAATTGAATCCAGTGAAATAAAACTTACGGTGAAATCTTGCTGACTTCATAGGCTTTGTCAATAGTTGGACGCAGTGAAGCAACATTGGCTGACAGCATGAGCTGGGGCTTCCGGGTGTCTCTGGCCTCATTCTCAAAGGCCTCAGTTAGCTCCTGTAAGCACAGTGAACAAAACATATCTCCTATTACAACACTGACTGTTATGGTCAAAAACTGGAAACTATGATGCATCTTACAGCAGTTGTTCAGTCATTCCTTGTGCAATGTCAACAGTTCTTCTTGAATTTCATTAGTTAGTTTCACAAGGAATCAAAAAAGTACAAATAACTGGAGTCAATACAGGGTTTTATTTCCCTTTTTTAAAAAATAACATTCTCTGGCTTGAGGATGGCCTTGGACAGGTAAACAACAGTACAGCTATGTCTAGCACCTCTGTCAGGCCAGACTAAATACAGCTTTGTTTTAAGGAAACATTCATGTCCACTTGCTAATATACTGATGTAAGCATACCCCTGCATGCAGGGGTTGACAGTAACAAAGTACATTTACTTCAGTAATGTATTTGTACTTGAGAACTACACTTAAGCACACATTTTAAATATCTATACTTGAGTAAATGGTCTTACATTTATAAAGTACTTTTCTAATTTTATCTTAAGTGCTTTTCTAACACACACCATTCACACACTGATGATACACTGGGGGCACATTGGGGTTCAGTGTCTTGCCCTTCAGTTCTACACGACCACACTAAGATTTGTCTCTGTCATCAATTGAGACCTACGAGAGGGACATTATCTTAGTCCTCAGTCACAACCATTCATTGGAAAAGTTTGTTTTGATATCAGATAAGTCTTTCTGTTTTGTTTTTTTTTGTCTGGCTTAGAGCAGTGTTGCTCTTGGGCAGCTATGAAGCTATAGTTGTGGACCTGGGTTTTAAAGCAGGTTCATTTTTTTTATTTGATATTTTTCTGAGCAGGCTGTGTTTAAAGCAGTTCTGCTGTCTTCCTGATTTAAACACACACACACACACACACACACACACACACACAAGAGACCTGTCTGATGGACAGCATCCCTTGCTTGCATTCACACATGTTAAATAATGACAAATAAACATTTTTCATGCCTATTGAGTAAGTGCTGTGTCAATAATCCTACAGTGTGTTGACATAAAAAAGATAATTTACTTTTAATACTTAACTATTTTTAAAAGGAAGTACTCCAGTACTTTATTAAGTAAAAATCGGACTGAACAACTTTAACTTGTATCAGAGCAATATTTGACAACCAGTTCCTCTACTTTTATTCAAGTACTGGAGTTGTGCACTTCTGGTTAGGTGTACCAAGGTCACAATCTCCAGTGCATTAGCATTGGTAACATCCTCTTGGGACCTTGAATGTTTGCACAAAATGTAAAAGCAATCCATCCTGTGGATGGAAAGATATTTCACCAAAAACAAAAAATGACAACCTGCTGTTGGTGCTAGAGGTAAAGTCAGAACAGACAGGATCAGCAAAATAAGTAGGAGTCATCCTCTGGGGAAAAGAAAAATCTGCTGAACTGTTTCATCTGGACAAAGGTGGCCGTGACGTTTGACATTCTAGTCAAAAGAGCCAGCTGGAGATGCTGCCAGATACTAGCATGGCTAGGCTAGGCTAGACTAGAGTACCACATTTTTATTTAATGTGTTTTAAATTAATGTGTAATTTGAGCAGTAAACAGACTATTTGTCTTGTTATGCATGATGAGGTTTGGCTCCCAGTTGGGGCTCGTCTTTAAAGTGACTTTAAATCCATCTAGTGGTAAACTACAGAAATGACAAATGGGTGGTCAGTAATGCATCTGGAAGGAAACCATCAATGAACGGCTGAGATGAATGGACTTAAAGCAACACAAAACCGCTGATTTTTGCTGAACTTGTCTCATTTTTACAAACAAAATGTTTTCCAATAGAATAATTAATTAAATGCTATACTCTCAAATCTTATAATTCATGGCCTTGAAAGAAGTTGCCATGTCCAATACTACTTGACTGGTAGTGACACACTCCTACATCTAAATAAAGGTCTAATTTTCAAAAACTGTTACTGAAAGATGGGGGCTGTGCTAACCGTGACCAGCAGAGTGAACCTCTCCTTGTCCTCCAGTGGGCTGCCATTGTGTCCCGGATATTCCCAGGCCAGGTTTAGCCCATTGAAATTATGGGTGCGCAGGAAACTGATGGCCGACCTGATAAAGGTTGCACGGCTCTCAGACCTGGCAACCATGGCAATGAATCTGATGGGATGGAGAAAACAGAAATGATGGTATTCATTCTCGTAACACAGCAGGAAGGTGTCAAACCCCAGAACTGAATAAAAGCCAGGTACAAGTTTGAACTTACGGACTCATTACATTGACTGCGCCTCCCACTGACAGCAGAGTCTTCAGTTCTGGATTACTAAAAGCAGAGAGCAAGATCATGAAACATAACTAAGATTACGGTCAAACTATTCAATTTTCTGTGGATGCCAACTTAACTTATTACGCTGTTAATGTAGATTTCTTATTTGCTGTTTAATTCCAGTAAAATAGTGATGAAAGTGGATTCTTCCTATCAAGTCCTCCAACCTCAGACATTACAATAGGAGTGATCTATGTTTTGTTTCTCAGTAAATACCTTTATATTTAATATTCCTTAGTGTCAGAGGACCTTCATGGCAATGGATACACTAATAAACACATGGTTAAGGTTACAGAAAGGTCATGGATATAAGAAAAAACACAATAGTAATGTAAACAAAATCTGCTTAAAATAATAACACACAAACAGTTCATTTAATTTGTAATAATTTGCCATGTTTTCACTGAACACACCCATTAAATGTTCACAATATTGGTGGAACTCAACAGTACTGGAGGTGAGCCCTTGTATTTAATAATTGATCAAACCTCTTTGGCAGCAGTGACCTCAAGACAGTGCTTCCAGTGGCTGCAGATCAGATCTGTACAATATACAGGAGGAGTTTTTAACCATTTTCCTTCCAGAACTGCCTCAGTTCAGACACATTGTTAGGATGTCTGGTGTGAATGGCTGATGTCATTCCACAGCATCTCTATTGTAATGGTCTGGACTTGGACTGGGCTACTCCAAAGGCAGATTTTCTTTTTTCAAATTCCAAAGTCATTTGAAAGTCATTCTGTATTGGCTTTACTTTGATGTTGTATCCTGCTGCATCACCCAATTTCTACTGAGGGTGGCTGTCACAAGCACCCTGACATTATCCTGTAGGATGCCTTGAAAAACGTGGGAAGTTATTTCCCCCTTGATGATGGTGAACAGCCCCAATCATACTCCACTGTAGTTCATCACTGGGATAATGATTTTATGTTAGTGGTTAGATTGTTTTGGTTACAGTAATAGTTGAAAAAAGACGATTGTTTGTGGATTATTAGTTTTGACACACTCTGTTTGTCTGCACTTGTGACTTAAATGAATATAAGGTGATATTATATGTGATGTTTTATGGCATTCTATCTGTATCAAACTAAAACAGATGTCTGAAAGTTCACCATTTAAGAAAACCCTCTTCGATCAAAATAATGGAATATTAATCTTAGGCCTCATGATGGTCTAAATAACTGAAATTTGAGACTATTAACTAACTATTAAGTAGAAGCATAAATATGTATCAATGATGAAAACCTGTTGTTTTTTTTACAGAATCAATTACAAACTTCCTCAATGCTAATGATTGTGACATTTAATGTGACCACCTGATGCCTTCCTAATTTCTGTATATTGAAATGCTGGGGTCTAAAACAGGATTACAGATTGCAAATAATGCACCCAAAGCTCTTCAACCCAAACAAGAGTAGGAAACACTGACTATTTGTCTTGTTTTGGTTGAAAATGGAGAAACTGCATAGTAAAAAGTTTGAAACATTGAATAGTGGTACTACAAATTTTGTGATTTAGTTCTGAAGAACCCAGGGCATACAGACTGTAAACTCACACATTCTTCAGGCTGTTGAGTCTCCTATACTGCACTTCATCATTCCACTCCATGGGGCTGATCTGGTTAAAGCTGTTGATGGTGGCCAGAGCAAAGATGACATGGGTGCACAGGAAGGGGTCAATGTTGTCTGAGGTGAATTTGGCACTGCCTGGCCTGTACTGGGCCCAGTTGGTCATATGGCACACCAGCTTGCTGGATGAAGCTGAAAGATGGCAGAGACGTAGCTGTTATGAGTGGTACCTGTGTTTGTTCTGAAGGTTTGATAAAGAGCAGCCGACCAGCTTTGTCATACCAAGCAACTGCTTACCTATGTGCAGAGTGAGGAGAATGCCCAGTGCTGAAAAACACAGAAAACATTAATATCGCAGTAATTAGTATTGCAGTTGATGTATACATAAAATATATTTCATGTCCATAAAAAGATAAAGAATCACCTGAAACCCCTTAAAGCCTTAAAACACATCACATTTATGTTTTATTTTAATTGAACAGAATTATTGATTGAAAAAAAAACAAGGTGTCCAGAATGGTATGTATAAGTCTCCTGTGTAGAACTGCCTGCGCACATAATCAGTAGGAGGCTTTAGATCAAATCAAATATGAACAGTCAGAGTAAATCAAAATACTTCCCTTGTCAGTTCCCTTAACATGACTTTCAGATCCATTCCAGTCGGGATATTTATGAAAAAAATCTATAAGTAGCCCAATCTTCCTCACTATCAGCCATGCTTACTAAAAAATAGTTAGGGGATTTGGGGGAACAGGCTAAAGTAACCTGGTAATTTCAAACAATATTGTCATTATTTCGAATGATAAATGTATGTCTTTATTTGTTGAGTTTTTCCTTAATCAAATTAAGGTTGTAATGCAATGTAGATACAGAATAAAGTGTGTCGTATGTTATTACTTATACTAAACCTCTGAATTGAATTAAGCTGGGTGAGTGAGTGAGTGAGAGAATGAATGAATGAATGAATGAATGAATGGGATTTACCTGTAAGGAGTCTCATTATTGTGCTCTCTGAAGATCCAACCCCTTGTCAGCTGCAGTAAATGAGCCTAAAACCTTCACATGTCATTATAGAAAATTCAAGGAAAGAACAGCCACAGCTGACATTAGTAGATAGTAGATAGTAGATTAGTAAGATATTAACTAGTCAACTGAAAATGAACTGAAGGCAGGTTATATATTTTTTAATATATTAAAAAAAAATTCTGTATTGATGTTTAAAAGCTTTTTTTCTCTGGTAAATTCAAGCCTTAACATTAATTAAGTCTGATGTATTTTGATGGACATGTTGCCACTTATTTATATCAGACAATTCACTGATCAAATGAACAAATACAGTCTAACACTTGTGTCCCCTTTTACAAATAAATAATTACAAATAAATATTTTCACATGCAAAAAAAACACATTCACTTGCAGCTAAATACCAGTATATGACATAAGACACGGCGATGATCTCATTACCTTTCTTCAAGAGGAACAGATGCAGAGTCCTAAGCTCAGTGGAGTGGGGTCAGATTTATATTTTACTCATTAATGACTAATAGTTGGTGGCAAAGTGCAGCAGATAAGAGCTGAGCATGGTGAGTCTGGCTGATGTTCCAAATAACTTCACTTTCAGTTAAGATGAGAGGAGGTCTTGAAAGAATTACACCTGCTGGGAAATCTATGTCTCAGGTAACCGCAATGAGCCATGGACTTCCGCATGAATTGAGGAAGTTATGAAATAATAAAGATGGTCCAGAGGTGACAGAGGCAGACAGACTTTTACATCAAGTTCGGTTCACACCTTTCCCCTGGAAATTCGGTCTTGTATCCTGCTGAATGTCAACTTCAGGATCTGGACCTGTGGTTGGATGAGGATGTTGCATGTTTCTTCGGTGACTGAAGTATTTTAATAAATGTTCATATTTGCTGTCTTACATGTGATCAAATGCGTTGATTCACTCATTCATGATTAGTTTCATCTTGTGCATCCAGTATAAGCCCATGTTTAACCTAGATGGCACAAAGACTTGTTTACAAAAGTGAAAAAAAACAGACAACATCTAAGCCAAGTCAAAATCTATCTCATATACTGTAAATATTAAACTTTTTTAGCTGTCAAATTAGTCATCAATCCATCCAGTAGTTACTTGAGCTTTGTTCAGGCAACCCCACTATGTGGATTGAATTTGTAGGTTACAATCATTGCAGCTTTTGTTTGTTTTTGATCTGGTTCTTTGAGAACTGTGCTGATATTTCTGCATGTAAATACCATATCCAGAAACCTGGATGAGCCTAGAATTGAGAAACCTGGGTATGCTAGCTGGAGTTCAGAATACTGTGGTTTGTAAACACCTTATCCAGGTTTCTGATAATTATCTGTCATACATAGATGTGGTCATCAACTAAAGTTGCATAGTAATCAACATTGCATGTATATATGACATGACAATGTTAAACATGATAGTAAATGATGTAATGATGATGAACACACAATAAAATAAGGTAAGTAATGCAGATCTGAAATGGTAAATAAGTTTTCAATTGCTTGTAAAAAGATGGAGATATTAAAATGAGCCAGACAGAAATTGAAATATATTTACTGTTTACTGTCAAAGTTAACAAGTTGGTGCAAAAATGAGTGGTAGAGCTATTGAAAACCTGGATACCATTAGAATTAACATGATATAAATTGTAAAAAATAACCAAAACAAGAATCACGCTCAAAACCAGGATATCTGTGTATACCCATACAAACACTCCTGCAGTAAAACTTGTGTAAAATAATGATCATATAGATTGTTTGATTTTCAAGGATTTTGGGGTTTAAATATTTCAGTTGGATATTAATATTTCAGGTGTAAATGAAGCTGGAACATGCTGACATATACAGTATACAGTATGGTATTGTCAAGCTTGCCAAGACTTTAAAGCTTACTGAAGGCGGTGCGCATCTTTCCCATGTTAACCTCCTGGCCCCCCACTCCTGTTAGCAATTAATGTTAATAAAACAGCACAAACAAGAAAGGAAGCAATAAAAACCATCCACAGTTGCTTAAATTTTTTGAAACTTTGAGTTGATTTCCTTTGTGCATTCAAAATAAAAATTTAAACTTTTTCAATGCATTTTGTCTCAAAACCTCCTTAGAATGGTGACCGTTGGAGGGGGGACAGAAAGCACAGAAACATGGCAACCAGAACAGGAAGCTTTTTAGCAAGCTATGAAGAAACCATCTTAAAAATAACCCTGGGGTGCCCGGGTGAACATCCCAATCAGATGGACCTTTTGGCCACAACTCAGGCAAGTGAATATTCAACTATGAGTGCAGTCTGCATGTTCAGCTGGGTGTGCAAAAATCCTTGAGGGTCTGAAGACCCACCTCACAAAGTGAGTGATCAGTACTAGTATTTTGGTGGAGCTAAGGACAGAACAAGGTCAGACAAGGGAGGAGTTAGGCCTGGAGTCACTCCACAGTGCCTGAACCCTCCAAACTCCACTAGTAGACCCAGAAAGCAGGAGGTCTATATTGCATCTGGTGAGGTGGCCTGCAACAAACAAAAAGGAGTGGCTCCTGTTTGGACCTTTTACATTTTAGGCAATGTATTATCTTTATAGCCATGCCAGCATCACAGCAAAATGGCAGCATGACCTACTGAGATTTATTTGTTAATCAATAAACATGATTGTGCATGAAATAAATACAGACATTACTGAAATACAATTCCAATGCTTTTATTTTTAAATCATATTTACAAGAAGCACCCCTCCTGCAATTTTGAAAAGGCCCAAAGGTAACAGTAGCCAATGCATTTCAGCCCAGGCACATGAAACACACTCACTGGTACCATGTGAAGGGAGTGATGAAATCAGGCAGTCTGCCATTAAACCTGAACATTCAAGTATTGAGCACTCAGACAAGGTGAAATGACTTTATGGCTCTTCAATAAAGGCATTGAAAAAACACTTTGTACAGAATAAAACACACGAAAGACAATCCTGGACATCATTCAACAGTTCAACTTGTGGAACAGCACAAAGATGAAGCATTCCACAAATGAGTGATTTCAATTCTGGTTTCGATCAAATTAGTTTTTTGAAGACTGTCATTCAGCACTGAAACTGGAATCCCTATTTAGAGCTTTATGGAAAATTAAACCACTGATCAACCACTGACAGAGACCAAGGCTGAAGTTTCTTGATGCCAAATATCAGTGCTCTGATGATGTGACTCATCAAAGAACATGTGGGCAATGATAATAACTCACCAGACTACAACTCTGACCCTCAAAAATGAAATTCAGGGTATTCATGTTTTTCAGTATGAATACAAAATTGTATTCCCTAATACATTGTGTTTGCTACATCCACACTAATGGAAGCTAAATCATTAACTAAGAGCAACATTTTGCAGCATTTTGGTGTAAGTAACATTTTCTGACAAAATAAAGCACAACATTGCACATTTAATTTGTCCATCACTTGCAAAGTAATATGATTTGACAAAAATAATGGGTTACAAAAAAGGTTTTCATAGTCCAGACCATTAAAACATTTAAATACTATACAACAAAATAAAAACTTAAATAATTTGTTAACTTAAGTCATCTTTCACTTTTTGTGAGATTTAACAACCCTTGTTATACTCTGGATCTACTGATCTGTAAGTAAGATTTTCAGATTGAGGTGAAATCACAGTTGTGTAACTTTATCAGAGTAGTAGTAAAATTTAGGCTGGTTGAAAGCTCCTACATGAACATTGCGTGAAAATACTTTATGTTGGAATGTTTTTTGTATGTGTGGCAAGCAGCAAAAGAAGTTGACAACTCATCTATCTCTATGACAAATGAACAAACTACATGTGCTGAGGAAAACTCTGAGATGCTGTTGAAACCTAGGAATTAGACCTGAAGTTAATCCTTTAAAATTCCAATTGTGTTTTCTATTTTCTTAACGTTTGAGAAAGACTTGGTTTGTTGAGGGAACAATGATGTAATTTACTAACTACTTCATGCATCTGTATTGATTTTTGGCAAAGGATATAAACCCACAACAACAGAAAGTCTACCATAACAGAAAATAAAGCAGACTGTGTTGTTATAGTGATCTTTTATAAGCAGTTACAGGAAACGCAAACCAGCTCATCCTTATTCTTGGGCAACTGTCAAAACCCAAAGCATCAGTTACCCTTCAACCCTTTAAGAATTAAACTGCTGACAGCAGAGTTTAGATATTCTGCACAAAGATGCCCAACAAAACAAAAAAGACCAAGATTATAAGCACTTGGTGGCTGCTGTAGACAAGCTGACCAGACAAAGGAACTGCAGACTGCAACAAGTTACAGGCAGAACGTGTGCTAGAGATTACATTCTTCTTGTAAACTGCCGTAAACCAAACCTGTTGCACAAGAGGAAAAAGATTACAGGTTTACTATGAGGATGTTATATGAGACTATTAACTGTACCCTGATAACTTTGGTGTCCATCTCTTTCATCTCTTCCAGGCATATATTGATGCTGCCCCTGCCATTTCCAATCAATGTTTCAGCATAAAACAGATAAATAAAGTAAGAAACAATAAAATAATAAACAATAAACACATTGTTGTGAGAATTATTAAAAACTGCTGGTACAACAGATGTAGACAGCAAAATAATCTTTCATCCATCCCATTTCACTCCCCCAAAATGGATAAAGCATGAAGAGAAAAGTAGGGATTCATCTGGACCAGTGACATGCGTGCAGCTTCTTAGAATTACAGCCGAGGCAAAAACACAAATGAGCATACAGATATTATCAGGAGCTCAAAATCTACAATAAAAAAGATCTTCAGTGATTTTTAATTGTGTTCACACTATGAGTAACAAGACCAGCAGGTACCATAAGTTCAACTGTGTAGATGGCTAACATAAAGAATCTCTTGGCTCTGTACCATGGAAAACCCAAATTTTGACACGGATTAAAAACAAAAATTAGATATCACACGGTGGTCTGTGTCATCTTTGGGCAGAGCCAGGCTAGCATTTTTTCTGCTAAGCTAAGCTAAACATCTCCCAACTTCAATATTTAACATAGAGTCATGAGAATGTTGTCAATCATTCACTTACTGTAAATGCTCAGTAAGAAAAGGAATAACATACATACATGATTTCCAAAATCATTGAGCTTTCCTTCAATTCTTGGTAGATACAAAACAATCTCTTAAATTATACAGTATCCAATGAGGGATTGAATGAGGATTTTGTTTTTATTTGACCTTTTTGGAATGTAATCTGCCCTCCCCTTTTTGAAATATTTCAGATAATTATCTTCAGTACAAGTTACTCCTATTTTGTTAGAATATGAAAATGTTTTTTGCATTAATCCCACTGTTCTCCAGGGCAATTTGGTCATTTAATTTCCCAGACTTAAAACCTGCATTTTAAAGTTACAGCTTTTTCCAGGATGTGGAGAACACTGCAGTGAAAAATACAAGATGGGCTGTCTCACACCCACCACAGCTGATCCAACGACAGACTCACCAGTCAAGTTGCTCTCAGTGTGAACAGGCAGGTCTCCATCAAATGTATGTACTAAACATAAATACACCATTGATTTTATGAATAATTAAGTCTGTGTCCTGCTGGCACAAGATGCTGTATGAGACGTGTCAGACACAGATGTCAATGTCCCCAAAAGGCATGGTTTTCATTAACCCTGGCACACAAACACACGATTAAACTGGCCTTCAGTGCTCCCCCCTCTCTGTTTTAACCCACCCAAATGTTTTTTTTTTTTTTTTTTTTTTTTTTAAAAGACCCTCTTTGTGTTAATTGTAAAAAATGAAATCCATCCTCCCCCATTCCTTCAATCCCTGCAGTGCTTCAACCTTCTCCAACCAACACAACCCCCTAACCACAAACACAGGCTGAGACATGGGAGAACTTTACTTTCAAGCCATTAAATGTAAAGAGTCCAAAGACCAGCTAAGATCACAGGCCTGACAAGGACACAAGCTTGAGGAGAACCAAGCCATTAAGGAGATGCAAGGGGTGACTGGACAGTGTGGAGGAGGCCTTGTTTTGTACCATCATACCAGTTCCTGTAAAACACAGAGACAGATTATTTAACTATTTAATTAAAAGGTGCAGTTTTCCAGAATATCATTGAAATATTCCAAGCCCTAATAGGTCAGTATACTATATATATATATATATATATATATATATATACACTATTAGCTTCAAATACACTGTTGAGCCGAAGCATCATGATTACTCACAGATGAAGCAAATAATGTTGACAGTGCATAGAGAGGTGAGAGATATATCAGACTTTAAGTGGACATTGTCAAGCTTTGAGATGTTTAGAAAGCTTAGATGTTGGAGAAATGGGCAGGTGTAGGTCAAATATCTGGCTGAAATCACTTTTTACAAAGGTCAAATTTCAACTATCAACTGTGAGATTATTTGTGAACAGTATTTTACAAGATCAAAACCTTTTTGAACCTAATTTGAACCCATAGCAGTGAGTTCCTAATGGTCAGCAGTGGTCCAAGGAGGGACAAAAAAAAAAAAGATTCGTAAAAGCAAGGACAGCCTTCCCGTCTGGACCTTACCGAAGGTGTAGAAAATTTTGATGATGTTATGGAAGAATGTGTCTCAACACACAGTGTATTGCACTGTGGCAAGGACTGTGTAGCTGTAAGGCAGTCACGTGTGATCAGCTCCCATATCGCCCATGTGCCACCCATCCCTCATTTAGATGGAAAAATGCAAATGGAATGTATTGGGACAAACTCACAAACACAAACACTTTAATTTCCTAGATTTGTAACCAAAGAACTTCTAACATCAAACCACAGAAAACCATCTGAAAAACTCACTGACTCTCACATGTTCATATCTTCATAAGGTAACATGCCCTTGAAAAACAAAGTCTCTGAAGAGGGGTTAAGCCTACAGCCCATAACTGAAGATTGCACACTCATATTTAAAACCTAGACTAACTTTATGTAGTCATGTCAGAATCTTATTTTCCAGTCTGCATATCAAATTGACCTTTTGTCAATTCCCTCAGGACCCTCCCCAGGAGTCATAAGGTAGGAAAGAAATACTGAGGTAGTACTATTTCTATAGATGTTTGAGTTGGGTGATATTGATCATCAAGCTGTCACAGATTTTTCATTTCACTTTATGTTGTGGTATCCACTGTATCATAATACACCACTGTGGGCAACAGTACAATTAAGGACTGTTTTGTGGCATCAAATATTGTTATTTGATGACATAACCAAAAGCAGGCCTCATCTGGCCCCTGCCTGAGAGGAACAGAGTGATGTTGGGATCATGGCTGCTGCTCCACATACTTGTCTGTCAGATACACTTCTGTCAATGTAGCTCCTACCGTCTGGCTGTTTTTCTCTGCACATTGCTCTAAAACATGCTTGTGTGTGTGTGTTCCTTAGTTTCTCACCTGAGTCCCGGGACACAATGATCTCATATGCTGGCCCGTCCCCACCCTCTCCCCAGGACCGAATCTCCAACACAACATATGCATTATCTTTTGGCAGCGGCAGGCTCACTGACATCTTCGACTTGTCAAGAATTTTCAGCGCTGTCTGGCCCTCATGTTTGTACAGGACCTGACACAGAGGACACAATGATATTATGAATAAATATCATACTAAATTAGAACACATTTCTGTGCTCTACAGTTTTGTTTGTGTTAAAAATCAAAAGGACTGTTGTTACAGCAATTATCTTCTGATAGCCATTATTTCCTCATGCGTAAGCTGGTACAAGGCTTATAAACACGATCTTTGATTTTGCTGTACTGCATTTTTACTGCTTCTCGTATCTTACGTGCAGAGATTACAGATATCACGATGTCAAAAGGACTAAGCTTTTAAGTACACGACAATAGAGTGTGTCTGGGACAAGTTCAAATCAAGTCACCACAAGGGCACTGCAAGTCAAAATGTCCTTCTTCTCTGAATGCTAAACAGTAAAATGACACACTTTACTTTAGGCCCCCTTCTTAGTTCCCAGACCTCTCCATCACTCACAGGGGGAAACTGATGGATGAAAGTATCCTTTAGGGCCTTTAAGTCAACACCTTTGTGAACTGCTGCCTTTATTAAAGAAAGCTGAGCAAAAACAAATGCACACACTTCTGTTCCATTAGCACTCACTTTGTAGCCCAATACAGCTGATTCATTGTGCATGGCCCTCACATGGTCCCACCGCACCATTACCCATGAGCCATCTGTCTTCCACGACACATTAGCTGGAGGACGGTTAGGAGCTGAAATGGCAACAAAGAACAATGACTTTAACAGCAGAAAAAGTAAGTGGAAGTACTGCAGATAGAGATGAAAAAATACGATATGAAGAGGAGCAGCTCACCTAAAAAAACATAAGGATAATGACAATAAGGAAAAATTCAAGATTAACAAGTGTGATTATGTGATTATTTAAACTGTAACTATCTATCCAACATGTAAAACTACAAGTATACATATAGATAGACAGGTCAGTGTGAACATGAAGGTGTGGATCCAGACAGATCAAGACCAACAGACAGACCCTGCTGATGAAAACAGTCATTTAACTGAGTAACACAAGAGTAACACAACTCATGTTATCACAAAGACAGTTCTAGTTTGAACATCTGAGTCTGTGGCTATGAAAGTTAATGTCAGCACTACTGCAAATAATCATTTAACATTT
Organism: Psettodes erumei; assembly: GCA_016785225.1. Classification (NCBI taxonomy): domain Eukaryota; kingdom Metazoa; phylum Chordata; class Actinopteri; order Pleuronectiformes; family Psettodidae; genus Psettodes; species Psettodes erumei. Next base: position 391,235 of record JAFBJZ010000008.1, on the reverse strand, counting down.
CTAAATGCAGAATTGAATTTTGACAGTGATTCTGAGAAGTCAGTTGACTTTGATTTTAAGATTTATGTTTGCTTTATTGATAGAGACAGTGGAGATAGACAGGAAAAGCAAGGGAGAGAGGAAAGGCTCCCTCAGCCTTGATACATCGTAAGCACTTAACCAGGCCTGTAAGAACGCTTTTAGGAGATTTAAACTTGCCAACCCTGTAATGCATATTCCAGTTCAGAGAACAGATGACATTACTTTCACTTCTCCAGCAGTTTTGTTTGTTTTCCCATGAACTTCCCTTCATTTGATCCAGACCACAAAAAGAAACCCAAATGAATTTTCTTCTGGTCCACTTCATGTTCACACTGATTTATTACCAACCAAGAAGAATAACAACAAAGTTCTGTGATGGACTGATAAGTCAGACAATGAGTTGACAGTTTTGGTAATGTCCTGCGATAGTCCTGCATTATCAACACAACAGAGACCTGCAACATGAAGTCATGTTGAATTTAATAAATACCTGATTGACTAAACCTCATACAGTATGTAATCACGTGTTTCCGTGGTTACCAGGTTATTCTACATAATTACATGGATCAATTATGAAAATAAAGTTAATTTGACAGCATCACACAACCCAACTTCTAGTACTTTCATTTTTGAGGCCACACTTTTACATGTGTGAATGTGTATGTTGTGTGAACAGCCATACGTGGTTTCCGGGTGGTGACTGTGGTGCGTGAGGAGGGGGGCCCAGTGCCAGCACTATTGTATGCCAGTACGGCAACGTGGTATCGAGTACTTGGTCGAAGTCCAGACACCCTGGCTGTTGTTTCCAATCCTGCTGTCCTCACTCGGTCTGCTGCTGCTTCCCGTTCATGCTGCCGCCAGTACCGGATCTGATCAAACACAGAATGACAGAAACATTTACAAACCTAACCACAAACACTGTCCATGAACCTTGTAGTTTCATTTATTACAGTTTTTAAAGTCATGAAACTCTTTACATGCACACAGCAGTAGATGCAAAATGTTCCTGTTTGGATTCTGTAAGTCTGGAAATTTGTGGAAAGATATTGTCTTAATAAATAAAGGTAAATTAATGTGACCATCACAATTTATCAACATGAAATGAATTCTACAGTCATCCAATTGCTTTTGTGCTTGGTGATTGAGAATAAGAAAACTGACAAAGTGAGCAGAAGAAAGGCCAGATCAAGAAGTTACTCACTATAGATTGTGAACAAATAAACACGAGACCTTAAACCTGACCTCTGCTGCTCACAGTAAATTCTGATCAAATATGGGTAAAAGATGCTAATGATAAGGAGATAAGAAAGACAATGAAGGCTATCGATGTAGATCTTCACCTCGTATCCTCTGAGGATGCCATTAAGCTGCTGGACGGGCTCCCATGAAACCAGGATCTCAAAGGCAGTCAGTGCCGTGGCATTAATGTTTGATGGTCCCAATGTTGGTTCTGTGAGAAGACAGTCAGAGGTCAAAAGGTCAGAATATGTGACACACAATGTACACTCTTAATAATTCACTAAGAGAGGTACTAACTGACAGCAAACCCGAGTGAACTCTCTATAGTGAGTCTAATAAAACATGTGTGACTCTTGTGTTTACAGTAAATCCTGCAGGTAGTTTGAGAAGAGCTTTCTTCCGCTGTGTGGTGATGAGTATTACAATGTTTGATTAGTCTCCTTCTGTTTGCCCACAGCAACAATAATATATCATATCATTGACAAAAATAAAACCATTATTGATGTTCAGTATGTTGAATCACTATTTTCATATTTAACTCCTTTTCTTTTAACCACAGGTGGTTCTTGGCCTGACTTAGAAACCAATAATTTTTGGGAGTTTTTATGAAGGATTCTTCACTATTGCAAGATCTTGAAAAATGTAATTTGGAGTAATAGCTTCATAAATCCAAAAAAAGATTTGAACTTAAAGCAACTCAATGCTCTTTTTAGGAAATGTTCAACATTGGTGGAGGTCGGCAATCACAGTGTAAATTTGAGTATTATGATTTTCTTGAAGACCAACAGCTGTCGGATTGTTGATAAAACACCTAATAAAGTAGGTCGGTTGTGTTTAATGATGAACACTGTTGATTTTGTTGATTTCTAATGTTATAATCCTAATTGTTATCAATGAATATGTGAGTGATGTGTTATGATCAAGCACAGAGACTCACCCTCTTCTGCAGAGTGGACCACAGCAATCTGGCTGAATGGACCTTCACCTTTGCGGTTATAAGCTTTGATCTTCACCTCAAAGGGAGTATACGGTGTCAGGCTTTCATTGAGGTAAACATAGCAGGATGACTCCACGTGAGGAATGCGCACCACTGTCCATGATGATGTGTCTTTCTTCCTAAATGACAGGATATAGCCAAAACTGTCCCCATTCTGGTACTCTCTGGCCATGGGCTGGAGGGATTCAGGAGAAAACAAAGAGATGGGAACATCTAAAACAACAAACCTCTAAGAGACAGACTTCTAAAAGTGTGTGTGTCCTGCAGATGTCCTATGATGATAAAATATTAAATATTTATACGACGAATAAAACACTGGGGCAGCAATGCCTGAAACAAAGACAGAATCAGATGAAATTTCTACATTTACAATCTCAGTTTAAATTTCGAGATTACACATTTAAACTGGGGGCATGAAGTTTAAAATTCATGGTTATATGGTCACAGAGTAAAAGTGAACACGTTTAATGCAATCAATTTAGACCTTCGTTTAAATCTCTTTCTTGCAAGACCACTGCGTTCATGGAAGTGTAGATCCAATCACTGTAGTTCCACTTTAACTGAACAAAATTTAAATAAATCATGTTTTAAAAATTCTCGCTATATAACATTGTAGATGAGAATAAAAGTCTGAAGCCACCATACAACAAAAAAAAATCAAAGACTAAATTGAGACCAGCTACTTCAATTCACTGCTGCATGCTATACATAAATGTAGAATACAAGTCACACACATACATACAGAAACCACTCACCGTCCAAGTAACAATGAGTTCATTGTGGTCTCCTCCTCCTCCTGTAAGTCCACTGGGGGCCACTGTGGGAGCTGGGGGTCAAATATACAGACATACACACACAATAACACAAAATTTTCATAATCTTATTTTATCCTGTTTCCATTTCCTATTTGCACTGATTTATTTTTCTAAATTATATCAAAATCTCTGTAGTACTTCTTTGAGATCATAAAAAAATCACAATTATACCAGAACTTTGCCAGTATGTAACCAAAAAAAATACACCTACACATATGCTTATTTGTTTTCATGATTGTGATGTTGTGGGGACTGTGTCCCCTCACCTGCTTGCTGTGTGCGAACGGTGTGTGAAGGCATGCTGGGTTCTCCACTGCCCAGGATGTTGCTGGCGATGACCTGGAATTCATAATCCATCCAGGGCATCAGTCCAATCACACGAGCTGACTCTGCATTCCCCTCAATGTTTGCTGGGTCTTTTGCACAGTGAGGAAGACGAAAGATATGTGAATCACCAATAGGAAACATGAATGACACGTCCCTCCCTAATTTTCTTCTAGTTTGAAAAGTTCTAACTTGGAAATCTAATTTGTTTTTCATACAATTATTCTCTGTATTTATTGTAAAATTATTTAAATGATTGAAAGCTGTCATTGGTTCATGTTCAGCTCTGCACACACACACCTGTCCTCATTTTCTTCCACTGTAATGATAGTGATGATCGACCCATAATGATATATTTGCCAATGGGACTGTGATTATCGTAGCCACGACTCCACCTGAGCTCCACCATTGTCTCAGCAACGTTCTTCACCAGCAAACCCCCAGGTGGTCCTGGGGGGCCTGGAAACAAAGACAGGGAGTCACAATTCAATGAGTATCTACAAGATGTTCTTCAGCTTCATCATCAGAGAGCTGATCCGCACAGTTTCTACAGTAAGTCTCTACAACCGTACTGCAACAATGACGCTCTCACATCTCACTATTTCCATTTTATGATACGTTTACTTCATTGTGATGAAAACATTTTATTGTGTTTGAGTACATCTATCTACCAGTAACTGTGCAGTACTGTCAAAGTTTAAACTCATCTGATCTGGTAACTGTGATATATCATCAAAGCTGAGAGCTGCAGATTCAGCTGAAGTCTCTGTGGGTTCATCACTACGTCAGACATTGTCACATTGTTGTACACACAATCACTATAGAGAATTAACAGAATATAGAAACAAATTAATTATGGTGACCTGAAAGTATTAAAGAACTTTGGTACTGATACTGTCATGACCTTGCTCCTTTGACGTGATTTAAGAAATTAAATGACAGGTCATTTGTGTGCCTGACTTGTCTGCTGTGCGTTTATCACTGTGCCACATGGTGCGCTTACAGTTTCTGGTTGCAAAATTCTAACTGCCACATAATTTCTACAAATGATGAGGAATGCTTGCAAATATTAATCTTATAAGGCATATCCTTTCCCTGAAGCTTTCTTGTTCGGCAGAGCTTGTTTCCATGTTGTGTATGACCCCTAAACCATTTCTTTCCCTCCTTTGACCTGACACCTTAATCTAAGCAGGGAGTGCTATCAGAGCATTACACAGTGTAGTAGGTTGTCAGGTACAGTACCTGACCAGCTGAATTCAGGGCACAGTCAGCAAGCTTGCTAGTTACTTCTCTACAGAATAACTACTCACCAACATATTTGCATAAAAAAAAAACAGGGGTTGTGTTCGGAATCTCTCTATAAGAGAGAAAATAATAGAGAAAAGGGATCCATTTTAACAAGAGCTTGAATCAGTGATTTTGCATATTCTCTACTTTGACATTTACTTCCGTTTATGATCTTTATACCTGTATTTTGCAGGCATGCACCACAGAATTTGCTGGTGCCTGAGATTTTTTTTCTTTCATACTTCTGTAAAGGTAAATGCAGCACTCTTGTGAATGAGATGACATAAGATTGGACTCATGTTTCTTCTTACCTCGAACCACAAGTTTAGCCGAGGCTGTGGCGCTGTCCACCACAGTCTGAGCTGTGCAGGTGTATATCCCTGCCTGACTCAGCTTAGCATTCACAATCAACAGATCACCAATGTTTTCCTTCTGAAATAGTACAGGCAGGGAGAACCAAGCAAATGAGTGTAAATCAGTATAACAGATGAAGAAAAGATAGAAATACAAGTTTCACTGCTCGCTCACATGCTGCAGCAGCCCTTCACCGAGCTAAGGTGCAGATTACATGAACTCGTTTTCAGCCGAATTCACCACCAGCTGGCAGCAGAATGTTTCACAGAGTCTCTTCTTGACCCTGTGCTCTGATACAATGAACTGTTTTATTTGTAAAGTAAACCTGCATTTTGAGAACACAGTGGTCTATTGGTATAATACGAACTATGGACTCTCTAAAGAACATTAAGGACTTATTCACTTCGACTGTAGGTGAGCCTGTGACCCTAAGACCCTAAAAATGGACACAAATGTTTACACATTCAATTGTTGTGGCCTGTCTAGTCATTAGGCATGATCCTCCAGTCATAGAAACAAAGTATTGTTCAACTCATTTTCTCTCCACCATGCATAGTAGGCTACTCACCCCCCCAACCCGGTGATATGGACCAGCAGAGTCTTCCATATCCAGCAGGACCCCATTGAGGGCCCAGGTGAAGGTCAGATCCATGGTGGGGTCATGAGAGGCATGACACTGCAATGTCACATTCTCCCCCTGATTGATGTCAGCATTGGAAGGAGCCAGTGTGATCTTAGTGGCGTCTGCAACAAAAAACTGGTTCAGATTAAAGCTAGAAGGGGACTGGGATTATCCTGGCTAAATGAGGATACAGTAGGCACTTGTCCTTGGAGGCAGTCAGTTTACCTTTGAACAAATACTGGAAACATGGGGAACAAGCTCACCAGGCTCTCCTCATAGTTCAAAATGACATGACTGAAAGTGCCTCTAAATCTCCCCAATGATAATAATTAATAATTATGTGAAAATTATGTTTAAGTGTAAAAACAAAAAAATCTAAAATTCCCATAATGTAATTTCTCCATGGAACTGAAAATGATGGCTTGTTTGTGTTTTTTGTTTCCCTCTAGTTCCAGTTTTTGTGTGAAGCTAACCACCTACTGGCTCTAAAGCGCCATAGGTAAATCATGAGTATGAGACTGGTATGGATCTTTTCATCTCACTCTTGGCACATGTCAAATTATTCATTAATAACAGTAAGAAAATGGTACAATTAGGGGGAATTTGAATGCTTATTGCTTTACAAGGGCTAGTTTACAATGATAAGGCTGATTTATACCAGAATTTTATATTCCATCCACCATACTTGACTTGTTTGTGTCCAATAGGTGGTAAAACATTTTTTGCAATATGACATTTAAGTTTTCTTGGTGGATCACAGACTACCAACAGCTGACAGATGTTGAATCATAGACGTCCTCCAACATAAAATGTGTTTCGGGCCACTAGGAGAGAAAAATTTTGTGCCATTTGTTTGTCATATACATATTTGGAATTATGAAATAATCAAAATGATATCAAGGAGGTGATTCTGAAGTGGAAATAACAAAAAGCAGTCACAGCTAATTTCATCAACTTTATATTATATAATAATAATATTAATATAATAAGGTGTCTTTAGTTTTAAAGTTGGTTGTTTAGTTTGTTTCAGTGTATGTGCACCTCTGACAGACAGGTGTCCAGTGCTGTTGGCTTTGCCCAGGTAATTTTCAGCAAAACAGGTGTATTTCCCTTCATCTGCCCTGCTGATGTTGTGGATCCACAAGACTCCATCTGAAGTTACTGTGACTCTGAGAAGACACAAGCACACAGTCAATAAGGAGCATATGATTACACATTCAGTATCATGAACAGCTGTTATTTAACAATGTTATTTATGAATACATTTATCTTTTTAACCTCATAGCTCATCATTTTACAGACCTTGCAACAGAATGTATTATCTTTAAGCGTGTCACACTCTCCTACATAATATATATTATATTCACATGAACTGAAATGTTTTTTTTCATCTGAGAACAGTCTTTCATGAACTTGACATTGAAGATCCTCCTGTGTAAGATCGTGTTTGAGCCAAGGTCAAGTATCACAGGCCATATATAGTCAAACCATATTCACAGTCCATTTTTGGTAACTGGCTTCTGTATAAATAATGCAGTCTTTGCACATAGTCTTGGTCAATAGTCCATCAGTTTCAGTTATCGGAAGAGCATTCTGGCCATCACAACACGCTACGAAGAGTCCATAAATCTTTCATGGAAACAGTCAATGTCAGTCCTGCAGGCTCATGTCTGTAGAAGTCCACACATTAAGTGTGGCTGGAGGTAGTAGGACTGCGAGTGTGGCAGAAGGGGGACCAGTCCTGGTGCTAGGTTTACAGATAACTGCCGTGGTTGCTCGATGCTGTAGCAGATCTGGATACCAAGCTCATTGGTAACCATAGGTAATGTGTCTCAGCAGGTGTCTTTTCACTGTGTGACAGCCAGTAGGGCAGCTCCTTAGGTTCAGTGGTAGCACTTGATGAAAAAGAGGTATCTGGTGCGTGACCTTCAGGCAGATCTCCAGCAGTTAACTTTACCTCCTCACCAGATTTGTTATCCCTGAGAAGGCTGTGCTGGCGTGGCTACAGGGACTTCCAATTCAACTCTCACCTTCCCTGGCTGGGGCCTGTGTTCAGGCTCATTATGAAGGTCACATTCATCCACACTGTCTTCATCAGATTCTCAAGGTTATAGTGCTGACTGGTGACTCTTTTTTCTGTTAAGTGGTCACATGACATGAGCAAGTTTCTGTGTAGGACCCTGGAGCATCCATTTTCTTGTCTCACTTCATTAATGAAGCCCAACTTCATTTTCCTCAATAATGTGTGAAATGTGTCATCCCAGTAGTCCCAAAATTTACCTGGTCCTCCTCTTGATGTCAGATTTTTTTTTTACTATTTATTTATTCCAAACAAAGAGTACATGAAGATGCAATTAAAATAGGATAGAAAAAAGGGGGCGTTTAGAGCTCTTATGACTTGTCTTGTTGATTTGTGATTTGATTTGTCTAGTTTCAGCTGTAGTCTTGCTGTAGTTTTTTCCTTAATAAAGACCTTTCTTACTCTCTATCCTTTGCATAATGTTAGGGGATTGTGGCTTCAGCCAAGAAGTTGTGATAACTTTCTTTGCTAAAAAGAGCAAAACTCTTAAGTATATACCTTCTCTGTCTAACAGATAGGTAAAATCCCCAGGATGTACAGAGTTGGATCAAAACATAGTTCAATACCCAAAACTGTCCTTATTTCCTTCTGCACAGATTTCCAAAAAACTACGAACTTTGGGCAATCCCAAAATATATGAGTGAAGTCACCCACCGCCCCACAATTCCTCCAACATAAGTTAGATATACATTGGGGAAAATAAGTATTTGATACACTACCAGTCTTGCAAGTTTTCCCACTTACAAAGAATGGAGAGGTCTGTCATTTTTTTATCGTAGGTACATTACAACTGTGAGAGACAGAATCCAGAAAAACACATTGTATGATTTTTAAATAATTAATTTGCATTTCATTGCATGAAATAAGTATTAAATCACCTACCACACAGCAAGAATTCTGGCTCTTACAGAAGTCTTTAAGAAACCCTCCTATTCTCCACTCATTACCTGTATTAATTGTACCTGTTTGAATTCGTTACCTGTATAAAAAGACACCTATCCACACACTAACTAAATCAGACTCCAACCTCTCCAACATGGGCAAGACCAAAGAGCTGTCTAAGGACACCAAGACAAAATTGTAGACCTGCACAAGGCTGAGATGGGCTACAGGACAATAGGCAAGCAGCTTGGTGAGAAGGCAACAACTGCTGGTGCAATTATTAGAAACTGGAAGAAACTCAAGATGACTGTCAATCTCCCTCAGCCTGGGGCTCCATGCAAGATCTCGCCTCGTGGGGTATCATTGATCATGAGAAAGGTGAGGGATCAGCCCAGAGCTACATGGGAGGACCTAATCAATGACCCAAAGAGGCCTGGGACCACAGTCTCAAAGGTTAACATTAGTAACACATTACGCCATCATGGATTAAAATCCTGCAGCGCACACAAGGTCCCCCTGCTCAAGCCAGCACACATCCAGGCCCATCTAAAGTTTGCCAATGACCATCTGGATGATCCAGAGGAGAAATGGGAGAAGGTTGCGTGGTCAGATGAGACCAAAATAGTTTTGTTTTCCAGTGATTCATGGCTTGACCAAGTCAAATATATACTGATTTGCCAAAACTTTAAAACCAGTTAGTTTTTCTTCCTTTGTCCTGCTTGATCTTAGCTGAATTATTTTTTGTCCCCGTCCTGAAGGTGTTCCTGCTAGCTGTGTTTTTCATCTCCCTGTGGTTTTGGGTTCTGTTTTTTTGTAAGTTTGGTTTTTGGGATTTTCTGTTATGTTACCAGCCTAGTTTTTCTTTAAAGTTTTTTTAGTTCCTAGTTAAATCCTTGCATTGTAACTTTCCTACCTGCCTCTGAGTCCAGCTCTCTAACTCCTTGTATCAGAAAAGTGTGACAAATGGAGAAAGGCCCAACCTGACATAGCTGAAAAGGGTATTTTGGGGGAAAGTGCATGTGTGTGTGCATGTATGAGCACACACCTGTCAAGTGAAGCAATGAAAAATACTCAGCATTTGCAACAAGCTGGTTTTAATGTAAACACAATCTTTGCTATGACCACTCACAGAAAACTGCATAGAAACTGCATTTTCCCCATCACTGGTGTTGTTTTCTAAAGTGCAAGTGCATTCTCCAACAGTACTGTGCAGTAATGTGGAACTGATGATTTGCCTGCAAATATCCTGTCAATTTGATCTCTATTTAACACTCTGCATTCTAGTTTTTTTCTTTTTGTGTGTATATTTTGTGTTATTTATTTGTTCTGCAGGGTTTTCAAATGACAATCCCAGTGACGCAGTTAGTGTACTACCTGCTACCATTGGTGAGAAGTTCCGTCCCACGGCTCCAGAACAAGCTGGGCTTTGGGGCAGCTCGGGGGCGACATTCAATCATCACCTGCCCACCTCTGGCTGCTGGGATCAGCTTCCGCACTGGATTCAGTCTGAAATCTGGTGCCTGAACTGGAGGAAGAGGGAAAGAGATAGTCAAACAAGGTGAGTGAGTCACTTTAAGTAAGATGGAGGAATAGTGAAAGAGAAAAAACTACTACAATATCAAATTGTGTTCAACATTGATTTAAATAAATACAAAGAAAGATTCCCTGTGTTCTTTACTGTTATGTCTAAATATTTTTGGTGCTTTGTAGAGAATGGCATAGAAATTATAAAATACCTCTATTTACAGTTAAACATGATTTATAATGTACAGTGTTGTGTTCTTTTGAATACACTGCATTAGGCCTTACTAAACAGTGATTCAGTTACAGTAATAGACACAGTACTCCAACCTTGGACTCTGAGCTCAGCAGTAGAGTAGACGGTGCCATGTTTATTTTCAGCCACACATTGGTACATCCCAGAATCCTCCAGGGCAAGGTTACTGATCTTAAGGCGACCTCCAGTCACACCTACCCGGTCCTAAGGGGAGATCAAAGGGCATGTTATGTGGGAGGTGGAAAAAGAGAGCAAGGACTTGTGTTGTAGGGAGTTACAATATAATCTCCTATACCCAGTAAACAGTAGAAGCCCTATTCACATACTGTATATAATCTGGCTGTTTTCCATGTCCACCTAAAACACAGCTGCAGAAGTGTTATTGGGCCTGCCAAAATTTGAAATGCCCCTACCAGACATATCGCATCATCCTTTGTGATGTTGCACTTTTGTTCTGTAGATCTGGTGTCATAACAAATGAGCTCTGTATATGATGAAAGATGGTGGGGATTTAGACCAGATTCGAAACACAGACAACTGGTGCAAAGTGATAGTCCTGATTGAACAAGATCCTACAATGCTATTTCAGTGTCAGTAATAACAGCAAGTAAAATAATGTGTATGGTAACTCACCACATGTTATGTTGGAATCATAATTTTGTAGTCAAGCAGTGGCAAGAGCTAAGCAACATTGAGATGTTTCTCAGCAGCATCGACACGAGACAATCTAAAACCTAACAATGACCTAAAAAAAAGTTACCCTAAATTACATATTTACACCAAAGATAGAAAAGAAAAAAGATTTAAACAATCTCCCTTCTGGTCATTACTGTTTTTCTGCTTCTGAATTTTATTGCACGTTATAATGAAAAATAGTAAAAGGCTGACTTTGTCAAATTATTCCCCCTACTTTAACTTTGCGGAGAACATTTCAGTTATGCACCTTTTCTTATCCAATCCTCCACAGCATGGAAAACTCCACGATTACTTCTCATTTAATCGAGTTTAGACGAAATTGATTTCCTTTGTGTCAATATATCCTGTTTAATTTATAAGAATTGGCAGAAAACTCTACCTTTCCTTGGGTTAATGACTTAAAAGTAATGTACTTTCTCTGGATGGAAGTTTTACACCATTTGGTTTACTGTCCATTACTGAAAGAAAGTAGAAGTATAATGGTATGTAGAAAAAAGAGCAGTGCTAGGTTGAGCATTTTAACAGGGCATTGTGTGTGGAGGTACTATGCGTACAGTACAGTATGACAGTATTGCCTGCATCTCTTACCTGTGTGATGAGCGGCTGTCCATTGCGTAGCCAGTGTATGGAGGGTCGCGGTTTACCAGCAGCAACACAACTCCAGTGCAGATCCGAACTGATCTCCACCTCTGAATCACTCATCACCTGCAACCACTCTGGCTGAGCTGGAGGGTTGGAGAGGAGAAATGAGCAAAAGATGACAGGAAAAAAGACAGAAAATTATACAAAATGAAAAGAAATGCATTAAGCTAGTAAAAAGAAGCGCTTTGCTTCAATATAAACAGATGTTCACAGAATATTCTTTCTTCACCTTGCACATTGATGCGTCCCTGGTATGTGTCACTTCCTTCTGAGTTGTAGGCTTCACACTCATAAACACCCTCATCATCAAAGGAGAGTTCTGGCAGGATGAGGGTGGGACTCTCTGCAGAGGAGCCTGCCTTGGCTGGCATCAGTCCATCCACCTTCCTCCATCGCAGTTTAGGAACTGGACTGTTAGATAGTAAAAGTACAAGTAAAAGTAGAGAGAGAACGGTGATGCTTTCGGAGAGGTTGTGGTAGTTTAGACATGGAACAGCAAAGGGGGATAATGGGGGGGTAAAAACTTCTGAGCACAACACTGAATATTTGAGTTAGACAAACTACTTAAAAACAAAATATTTGTTAACAAAGCTGAAAAGAGCAAAACCTAAGATAGCTTGCAGACTTACTTTCCATAGGCAAAGCACTCCAACTGAACAGTGTGTCCTGCTAAGGCGTAGGTCTCTGCTGAGAAGCGCACCTTAATACTCGGAGCTGACTTCCTCGGATTGGCTGAAATAAAATAACATTCTAAATATTCCCATCTACTTTCCATTCCTGTTATGCATCTCTTCTATAGTCTATAACTAGATTGAACATTTTACTGCTACTGTAATGTACATAGTATCCACATAATAAACTGGACTAGTCTTAGGTCCTGGACTCAGCAGATATTATTCAAGGACCTGGCCTTCATGCTTCCCTCAGTTGTGACTCCTCCCCTTTGTCACCCCAACCCCTCTACACCTCAAACCCCCATCCCCCAGCATGACGCTGCCACCCCCACAGTATGGATGATATCAGACAGGTGATAAGCTGTGCCTGAAGCCAAACATAGTGTTTGGAGTTCGGCTTTTTGGAGATCAAGTATTGTCTGGTGGTTCCAAACTTATTCAGTATCACAATTAATGAGGCCACTGTTCTCCTGGGAACCCTCATATTGTTAGAAACTGTTTCATGCCCTCAAGATCATCTCTGCCTCACCATAATTTTATCATAGAGGTAACAATAAAAGTATAAAAAATAAGCACTTATTTTATTAAAACTAAAAAGTAAGGCGAAATCTGTAGAGTACCAATATTCACAGCCTATTTAGAAAAGTAAAGTTTAGAAAGACCAAACTTGTGGTATACTTGAATCAGTATCAGTACATTTGAAGTCAGGATTGACAGGCTTTATTAATACTCTGCTCAGTGACTGAGTTAATTCTATTCCAGAGAGCCTGAATTCCTGCAGAATGACAGTGTATAAGTGATCCATACCATCAGGCAGGACAGTGAGCTGGTTGGCTTTGCTGAAGGTGCTCTTGGTGCTGATGTCCAAGTTGATAGTGGTGAAGCAGAAGTAGTTCCCCGTGTCATTTGGCTCTGCTTTCGCCACATACAGGTTGCCTGTTACCTGCGACACAAACCAACGGCCGTCGTCTGTCTTGATGAAGTTGAAAAACTCATTGAGGAGCCAGCGGTAGGACAGAGCTAGAGAAAAGGAATTGGTACAAATCACACTCATCAGTAATCCATTCAGAACGTGTTGTGGTTGTACTTACTGAAAAATAGTCAGTAGACTAATTGCACCTGTCAGCTTTCTGATATAATGAAGGTAACTTATGATAATGTTTTAACCATTTTCCACCTGACAGTTCATCATACCTGGGTAATGTGGAGGTGGCTGGCAAGCCAGGAAAGTCCCTATGCCCTCATATGCTGTCTGAGGACTTCTGCTGTCTGGAGAGAAGTCATGGAGGTCTGGAGAAAGATACAAAGGTAGAAAAAGAGAAGGAAGCAAAAGAAGATGATCACATACACATTGAAGAAGAAGAAGAAATAATACATAGTTGGTAGTAACCAAAGTCAAGTTAAAACTTTAAATCCCTATCAGTCTAATTAATTATATCTGCCACAGACACTAAAAGAAACTCACAGCCAAATTTGAGGTTAGCTGCTCTGCTGATGATGGTTCCACAGCGGTTGATAGCAAGACATTGGTATGAGCCTGTGTCTCGAACAGACTCAGGGCTGCTGATCACCAGGTTGCCGGCCACCAGGGTGTACCGGAGGTCCAAACCAAGTGGAACCTCGGTGCCATTCACAAGCCATCTACAAAGCAAAGAGAGGGGCAAAATGATGAAAACACAATTAGGGTCTAGAGTAGTGATGGGCAAATGATACAGAGGCTTTGGAGCTTGTGTCACTCTTCCTGAAGCGGAGTGATTCTAAACACTGTGTCGGAGCTTGTATCAAAACACCAGTGTCACGTGACTGATGATGTTCGAAGCTTTGAACGTCATCGCTGTTTCGCTTCACGCTTCATTGCTTCAAAATGTAATGAAGCTTTTCATTGGCTCAGTCAGAAGAGGAGCCGACTGAAGCCTGCGACAGTAGAAAAATTATATTCCTCAATAAAAACCTGTGAAGACAAATAACTTGTCTGCTTCTGTGAATAATCATTCCAGATCATACAAGCATACAAGTCCCCCAAATGACAAACCATTATCTTTAAAAGTTTTCCTTAAAAACACTTCACACACAAAAAAAACAATGTTTCTGAATTCAAACACCATGATCATTTTCAAAGTAGGAAGGATCTCTAATCCTGTTAGGGACTTTTAGTACAGTTATTAAATAAAGCTCAAAGCTTTAAATAAACCCTTAACCAACATTTAACCCTTAATATAATTTGCATTTATTCTTTGGGTTAATCTGGAATGTGTTTTAGAGTATGGGGGAGAGCATCTGCATATTTTATTTTAATGACGATATAATCATTAATTGGTATGAATTAACAAAACATTTTAATGACCACACAGACTTTTCTGAATGTTTATTGCTGTCAAGGGATTGGAACAGTGCCAATGCTTCAGTCGTGCTCTTTAGAGGTTGCTATTGCTTCAGTTGTCCACCAGATGTCACCGTCACCGAAGTCTCGAAGCTTTGAATCTTTTTTTGGCACAATGGTTAGGAAAGCCTCAGTGCGTCATGAGGCTTCACTTGCCCACCACCAGTCCATACTAAACAAGGGTGCAGAGTTAGCTTGTAGTTAACCTGTGCCTATCCTCTTTGCTATTAAAGAGGTGTCATGTGTATCCTCAATGGAAAAGTGATACAACTAATGGTTGGGGTAATGTTAAGGATATGTATACTTGATCCACAAAGTTTTAAAATATGCTTTAAAATATGCTTTCATATACATGATCGGCACAGTAAGCACATTGGCACACAGTAACCTACATGTCTACTGTATATTCACTTCATCGACTCCACTGTGGGTACAGGTGATGAAGCTGATTATTGCTGCGTGCATGGAGACAAAACTGAGAAAAATTATGAACTTGGTGTTGCACATTGGTTGCTAGTCCAGCTTCATTTGCTGAAGTGCAGCATCGCAACATGTAAACTTGCCAAAGTACGACGGAGAACCTGTATCACCATATGACCTAGAATTATCTTCTAACACCTTTTCACTATTTGATAGCAGTATATAAAAGTAATTCCTAATGATATAATTAATTTAATTAACATGACCTGGCCCTACCATTAAACTGAGGTGATGAGTTTCATAACAACCATAACAAACAGGAGTGATACTGTTCTGCAGGTGTGATGGTGCAGACAGCTTCCATTGTCTCAACATTACAGCATTAAGTGCAGCCAGATTTGTAAGACACTTTTATTTTTGAGGAAGCAGTTAAGATGAAAGGGGGGGTGAGTGTGTGTGTGTGTGTGTGTGTGTGTGTGTGTGTGTGTGTGTGTGTTACCCACCTGTAGGAAGCAGCTGGGCTGGCTCTGGCCTGACAGCTGAGGGTCACCTTGCCTTCAGTTAGGCCCTCTGGGTAAATTAAACTGCTTGGTTGTTCTTCAAACACTGGCCCACTGTCATGACCGGACACACACACATCTCCACCTGGAAACACACAAAACAACACACCAAATATTGGTGAAACAAATGGTATCCTATCAGCCACAACTTTCTACATCTTGTCCTCTTTTTTTTTTTTTTTTGATTCCATCAATTGAAACTCAGACCAAAAATTGCATAATCTTCCCTTGTTTGTTTCTGTGTTCTCTTACTGTGTTACAAAAAAGAGAGTATGATAGCGTATGATAACTGACTTTAAATGTAGGTCTAAAAGTGTTAGATGGATCAGGGTATGTGAAGATGAGAGCACATGGTCTTTTGTTTCAGAGACGAAAGAAGGAGGCTGAACTCTCAGGGTCCTTCACCTTTTCACACCTCGGTATGAAAACCACCCACAGACCCAACAACCAGCTACCAGTGGTCAACATTTACTGATTTGTCAGTGTACTGATTTAATTTGAAAACAACTTTTTTTTCTTTGAAATATCTCATGTGGCTTTTGGCCAGGGGGGCAACAAATGTTTGCAAGACCTTCTAAGAGTGTGTATTGAGCATCATTTATGTCCCCAGTAAGTGTATAGCTTTCTACAAGATTATTGTAGTTACTTACTTATATTACTGGACATAACATATTCTGGGCCACTCAAATACAACATTGCTTTCTGTGACAAAGTAGGTGAGAACACACCATTTGTCCCATTTTTCATTTATTTCATATCTTACACTAGTTTAGCCTTGCTTATTAACTGTTTGCTTTAGCCACCGTTCCATAATTCTTGTTTAACCAGCAAACAAAGGCTATGCCAGGTTTGTTTGTGTTTGCACTACATTTAGTTATAGTTCAGAAACAATAAATATTTCTGGTTAAAGTAAAACACATACACAAGTAATTGTTAAGTTAGTCATTTTTATTGGTTTAATTTTGTATTTCCTAAGTTAATTCAATCATATTGTTTTCTTTGTTACTTACCATATCCACCATGTGTGACAAAGGACAAAAGGAGGGAGGAGTCCATCAGTATTTATACCCTGGGTGACATCACTAGTGATGTCACTGGTGATGTCTTTGGGTGAAACAAATTTTAGGGGTTGGAGGTAAATTTGATTTAACGAATAATTGATGTGAAAGATTATGTATTCAAGTAAGGTTACAAAGGTACACTATTTGGTATTTAGTAGTGTAGTAGTAGTGTTCAGAAGTGTGTTTGGAAAAATGACTGTGTTACTTACCTGCTTTTGGGGAATTACTTGGCTGTACCTGTGAAGATGGTGCTGCCGAGACTGACTCCTGCTGATAGGAGACTATATAAGCAGTGGGTCTTGGGCTATTGGGGGAATCGATGTTAGTGTAGCTGTCTGCACTTGATGCTACATTAATTTGAGTTAATATGAGTTGAGTTCTGTTCATCTAAACCGAGTTAGCTGTTTATTTGTTTTTTTGGTTTGTGTGTACATGTTTTCATCTGCCTCCTACCATATTCCTAGCCACTCTGGTCAGGTTTCCACTTTCATGTGTGTATTTTCCATTTCACACACATTTTATGCTGTTACCCTCACATACATATACAGCTATCAGCAATAACAATAAAATCACTGATGTGATATGAATAACATTGATTATCTTATTACAGTTGAACCTGTCAGTGGACGGGATATATTAGTCAGCAAGTCAACCATCAATCCTTGAAGTTCAAGCTTTGGAAGCATGAAAAATGCAGGTCTGGAGGTTTTCCCAGTATACCAAAAGTGGTGCAAGGAAGGAGAACCGCTGAACCAGTGACAAAGATGTGGGCATCCAGGGATCACTGATGTGCTTGTGGAGCATTGGCTGACCTGTGTGGTCTAATCAATGAGCTACCATAACACAAACTGCTGAAAACCTTAATGCTGGCTAGTGTATCTTGTAATGCTTTACTTCCTGTACTTGATTGTCTGCCCTGCCCTAATATGTTCCACCTGTGTCTCATTATCCCTTCCTTCTTGCTCCTTCCCTCTCTTTTTGCAAGATAGGGCAAAATTTCACTTTTTGTGTCATATCTCCATAAATGCATTATTGTAATACATAAATGGGCTGATCAACAGCTGGTTAGGGTGCATACCCCATGAGCGACAGTTTCCCAGTTTAAATACTGGACCATTTGCTGCATGGTATCCCCCTCCTCTACGGATGGGGGATCACTATCTCAGTGCTCTGAAGAAAATATCACAAGTTGATCCAGATATGGATACTATTCTTTTTGGGGGGGAAATGTTAAGCCTTGGCAGAGGTCTGTGCTATTTCTGGGTTGCGCTGTCGCGCTCCAACAATGACAGTTCCAAAAGAACCAGGTCTATTTATTTATTGCCTTGACTAAAAACTAAATCTAGTTCTACTTTCAATTACCAAGCAAACCGAAACCCCCAACACAGACATTTGTGTGTTAATGTGGAACTTACCAACAGCCTCTTTCAGAGCCACTGAGCTGAGGACCAGCAGACAAAGGAAGCACTCCATTATCTGGATCCAGGTGGATGAAAGACAGACCAGAAGCAGATTGGATCCAACCTGGTTCACCTTATCTCAGAGAAGACAAGGCATCCAATTTGGGCCTGCGCAGAAAACAAAACAAAAAAAAAAGACAGTAGAACTTTCATGAGAAACTCTCAATCATTCATTTCTTAATCAGGTAGAATGAAAGTCAGTGCAAATGACTGCTTCATATTTCATATCTAACATGAGAACCTGTGAAAATGAATTAGTCTTTACATGATGTGATACTTGTTTTGTCTTATTAACAATCTTACTGCACATACACAGCACCCCAAAGCATTAAGCTTTTTATGCTAAAACCCATAGTTAAAACAACTATTTTAGTCACTCACAACTGAATGAGGACATCAAATCAATTTACAAGGTGTGTAAAATGTTCTTTCAAGATTTTCAGGCATCTGTTTTTCCAAAAATACATAAACCATATATGTATATATTCATTTCTAGTTCTAAAACTAATTCACAATGAGTTTTAAAGAATGAGGGGGAACCCTGTGTACCAGCAGTTATTGTCATCATATTTCATTTTGTTGCTGTCATTCTTTTTGGTCTTCCTCCATACAATCTCCCCAGTAGTATGGTTTTTGTATGTATGTTGTACCATAAATCAATTTTATGAATAGTTCAATTTAAAAATATATAATTCATCATGTTTTTGTAAACTGTAAAGTAGGAGATTCCAAATTCTTTCTCAACAGTGACCCCAAAATTAGATCACAAACTACCTTCATGTGATTACACCCAAGTGAAACTCACCTTTTGTGGGCATTAATGGGTACATATAGTTGACCAGGTCAGTCAGTGACTCATACTAAAGTTAAACTGGCTCTAATTTTGTTGAGCCCCCACCCCTCCCTATGGACCTTAAGTAATCTATTAGCCTAGTTGCAACATATAAGTAAAGAAAACTTAAGATATGTTACCAGAGTGCAGAGGAAAGTCTCCTTTTTGAAAAAAATGAAGAAGATCCACTGTACTGGATGGAGATTTTAAGGTTTAAGACAAGCAAAACATATTTTCCACTCAGGGATGGATCTGGGAGTCACTTTGGGACCCATTTCCTTGAGCCAAATTACAACATTTTAGGCGTTTATAGGCTATAGGCAAACCAACACTTCTAAGACCCACTCTTCACACATATGTCTCTTAGCAGAGCATGGACGTGGTTCCTCAGATATAGCAAATTTGTCTGTGCTTCTTTGATATAGTTTTGAGTTACCACCAGGTGTGTAATGTGGAACTCCTGTCAAGCTGGGTCCAAATTCCAAACAAACCCACTAAATCCTGTGGATTCGTTATGTAATCTCCCCTGCTTCATTATTATTGAACAGCAGTGTACAAGACAATCCAGTAGCAGCTTCTCATTTTTTAGCTGGGCTGGTGTTGATCATGGTCTTATCAACTGTCACTAATTATGGTTAATTTTGAGTAAATCAATAGCAAGCCAAAATGAGAACATGTCTGTTGCTGATTTGTGAGTCTGTATTCTACCAAAGATTGCTTATAAGGTTAAAAAAAAAAGTATCACACCACACAAAGGTTGATGTGGTAGCAGGTTGGATACTGTATGATATAACATTCAGTTACTAATAATGTCTGTTAAATACATGATGAAAGAATAAAGAATTGACAGGAAAAAATATATGAATGTTTTGGAGCATATGAATGTACTTTATTTACATACATACCTTATTAAATTAAGTTATAAAATTGGTGAGGTTGGACATAAAATCTTTCTATTAAAATGACCACAGATTGACTTATGGGCGATTTAATGTTGGAGAGTATAGATATCAGTATACTATACTTTTAAAATGTTATTATCTTTTCTTGATAAAGACAATGATTTTAGGTTTCATTCACATGATATTAATAGTCTAAGCTTAACAGATTTCTATGTTTTAATCAGACCTTGAATATTTGGAAGTAGCTTGTGGCTGTGTTATTTTAATGTGTCAAATATTATTGTATATGTAATGTTACATTTAAGTTATCCTATGTAAACATACGGAAGAACTTGGTATCAGTATAGATGACCCCAAATATCAAAGGACTTGAAACCAGATTGAGGCTAAAGAACACTGATCAGGACCATGAGAAATTATTTGTTGACTGAAAGTTGACTGGTCAGTCTGAGTGTTCTAACAGTAAGACGTGAAGGGCTTTTTTTTGTAGGGGTTTTTTCCAAGTCGGTTTGACACAGCTAAATGAATCAGGCAAGTTGTCATAAATGCTGTAAGAATACATCTCGACTAATTAATTTAATGACAAACACAATTGTAAAAAGTTATATCTAGTCATTTCCTAATGATGGGCCAGTGATATTCCGAGCCTGATTCACACACAATCACGCAGCGGATGATATTTTACCAGCTGTCCTTCCTGCAGCTACAACTGTTGCTTTTGGTCTGGATTTTGTGTTTAAGTCCTTCATATTAGTCTGATATAGTATTCTTCTATAATAGTCTTTGATCTAAAATATGCAGCTGCAATGACAGTCCACTTGTCCATGTTTTTGACTGGTCATAGCTGCAAACCCCGCCCCTTTCATGTAAATGCTCAGGAAACCCTGGGCTGACTTACTGAGTTGACAACCACTGTTATATGACTGCTTAGCAAAACTGCATTTGTAAGGTTAAGTGAAAACTCCAAACTGAAAATATATCCTAGATATGTTGAACATTGTAGTACAGGCCTCTGCAGACAAGTTCACAAGTTCACTGTCGTCAAGTAAAAAATGATAATGATAGCTATCAGATCTCATTAATGAATATCTTCCCCTTTATGGTTGGAAGTGTCTGAGTGATAATGATTACATGGTGGCTGTTACTGGGCCCAGACTCCACATGATGGAGCAGCCAAGTGTCTGACTGCATATGTTGTGGTTTTGGTGAGGTGTCTGACTGTGCTTTAAAACTAATAATGTTACTGTACCTGGCCAAAAAATATTTCTGCTACTAACACTGATTTACTTATTTCCAATAAGATGAATTCCTAGTTTTACAGTCCACTGACTTATTCACCATGCCCAGTATCTACAAGGATTTGGCTCTGCTGAAGAGACTGGAAATGCATGGGTTTTTGGGGATGCGTTGTCTGCCAGCCATGCATGGAGTCAGTTCTGTTCATCTGAGCCACACTGACCTTATGCCTGCAGAGTGTGGAGAGTGTTTAAAGAATAGTAAATGAGGTACCAGAGCAAAGACTCTCCTGTTAAAAAGCAGAAAAAAACTGACCTTTGAAAAAAGAGTCCAGAGGGATTTGTCTGCATTCAAACCCAAGGAATGACTGTGTAACCATGCCTTTGACCCCACACTGGCCTTTCTATTTATTGTGAAAATACTACCTTCATGTTTCTTCTGGGGTTGACCTTCAAGAGTAATCATCTAAAGTTTTGCTGCACTTAAACTAAAGGAATGTCTCCGTACACGTTTGGCTTCAGTTCAGAAAAACAAACATGAATAGGACTAATCATATCAGCTCGAACATCACTCTCCAAATTTAGATTCAGATCCACCAGATCACTTTAGCTGCCTATCTCCAAACTGCCATCTCTCAGTCTGATTTTATAAGTCATTCTTCTGCAGGTTCTACTGATGTATTATTGATAAATGCTTAGTCAAGAGAGGGCTGTGTATCAGGAAAGTGCTGCTTGACCTCAGGCTGGCCTTCAGCACAATACATTTCTGACCAAAAATCAATACATGTCAGACAATCTGTGTATGTTTGGGAGGTTCATGTGTCAGTTGATGAGTTCATCTTTTCAGTCAGTGACCAAAGAGAATACTCTTGAACCACTTCTGTTCCCACTGTATATAATATTTCTAAAGTATTTCAGATGTTAGTGCCTAAATGGCACAAAACATTTTGTAGCTCAACCAGGATAGAAGTGAAATTTTATTAATGGGATCAAAGGCTCAGAGAAAGCAACTGGCCTCCTTTTTATTTAGAGAATTTATGGTATCTGGATCTCTCTCTGTATACCTAAGCTGCTGGACAGGACGGGTTAAAAAAAAAAAAGAAACGGATGCTGTTGGGGAGGTGTTAATGTTTTTAACTTCAAACCTTTATATCTTTGGCCTGTTTGGAATATTTTATGGTCATTATTTATTGTGTTTTCTTTTTATTTATTGTATTTATTGTGTGTGTTTATTAATTTATTTAATTGTATTTATGTCTTCAAATGTTTTTTCATTGTTATCATTTTTTTAATCTATTTAAACAGTAATTTTAAGTCTTAGTTTAATCTATTGTACTGCTTTGAATTAGTTTATATTTATAGTTTGCATAGTTACATATATATATATATATAAAAGTTTGATATTTACAATTTATGGCAGTAAGGCATTCATTGACCACTTGCAGGGAAACACACAATAACTGAAGCCCATGAAATATGCTTCTACAATATGGTTAAAAGGTAATGTACTACATGACTTCTTTCATTTATTATTATTATTATTATTATTTATTTTGCCCTGTATATACGCCCTTGCCCTTGTGTAAATTTAAAACTTGAAATGTGTTCTTAAACTTGAAACTTTGCATTTTCTAGTCTCTATACATCTTTGCACATTGTGGCCTGCCACCCAATCTCGTTGTACAGGCAACTGTTCAATGACAATAAAAGCCTTGAATCCTTGAATCCTTCATTTAAATATTAGATTTATGTAGAAACATCTGCTTTTACACTTCACACTATATGCAGTGCTACTCAAATGAACAAATTACATCATGAAAATCTCTCTTTTCCTTGCATGAACATAAATTACACCTGGAACAGTATTGTTCCCAGACCTCATTCAATTTACAAAGGACACTGGTTTCAAAGTTTAGGACCCTCCTTGCAAGCATGCTCCCTCGGTCGACCCATGATCCCAGGCTGACACTTACAGGCAACAGATAGCAGTTTCTTACTGGACACAAGATACAAGCAGGATAAACAACTGGTTTGATGCCTTTTAGCGCATCTTTCACAAGGCATAAAAATGACCTTACAACAAAAGAAGAAGGTGGAAATTGACCAAAAAATTTGCACTGTAAGTGGAAACAATCTCTGTATAAGGCAATCAATTTCATTTAGTAGTTATTTACAGCCAGTACCTATTAGGCTGCCAACCCCAGAGAAAGATAAAAATGTCTCGCCTGCTCCAATGTCAACCAGCTGTATCTTTCCCATCCACTAACAAGGGGCTGAGACAATTATGACTTCACCAGGACAGATATGTGTGTGTGTGTGTGTGTGTGTGTGTGTGTGTGTGTGTGTGTGTGGGAACAATAGTCAGTCTATGAGTTCCTGAACAGAGAAACATTTATTGGCACTTACATAGTGGCACACTACTACACCATTGCAGTAGTGTTCAGACTCTTGAAATGACTTGAGTGCAGAACTGGACTGACATGTATTTATGAGAATGGCTTCTTTATGAAATTGCTCTCTTTACCTTATACACCTAGTTTACTATTGTGGATTAGCTGCCCAGAAACACAACCAGTACAAGAATAAACCTGAGGAAATCCAGCCCTAACTTGTGTGCATACATTCATTTTCAAAACATTGATTATTAATAGGGGCATAATGATTCTGAAGATTTAGACAAATGTCCACAACCACATATTATGGCGACACATTAAGCAAATTTTGTCTTTACACTGCATATGTCACATGACAATCCTGTTCCAAGTCACTCACTCCGCCAAAAACATGCAGGTTAAGTTGACTGGTTACTCTAAATTGTCCGTAATTGTGTCTGTTAGTGTGAATGGTTGTTAGTTGTCTTCATGTGTCAGCCCTATTAGACTGGGGACCTGTACACGGTAAACCCCGTCCTTGCTCATTGTCAGCTTGGATTGTCCCAGCACTCCTGCAACCCAGATGCACAGATTCAAAAGGGTTCAAAAGGATGGATGCATAGATCTGCGGTATGTTCACAAGGTATGTTCAGATCAGCGGTGTGGGAACATTGGTCTTTGTTTTACATAACTGTAAACTGAATGGGTTTTCGGCTGCTTGTCAGAAAAAGAAAACAAACATTTAACGCTAGTTTAAATGGACAGAATGAGTTCTTTGTTTTTGCCATTTTGAAGGAAAATAGCTAACATTTATTAGTTAAACATTCTGCAATATAATATGTGCTGTAAACCTAATATCTTTAGGATTTAAACTTACAGTCAAACAAAAAAAACAAATCGACACACGTGGAAACATAACCTCCTTAGCAGAGGCAATTATTTAAATATTTAAAAAACGATTAAGAACCTGACCAAGTACTTCAGATGTAAGTGCTGACTGTCAGAAGTAACAAGCATCTCCTCCGACTTCCTGCCCTGACTGCAGACAATGCTGATTTACAGCTGACCTCCAGCTAGTGTAGGCTACTGGGTGGTGTAAGATTAGCGGACCACCCAAGGCCATGGACAGACTACTCGGACATTGAAGAGGCCGCCCTGTTCATTCTTTCTTTCTAGGCCTTTATTTATCAGGCTTCTCAAAGAAGGAAATAAATCTGAAAAATCACCAGACTCAATACTAATTTTTGAAGACAAAAGTATACTTATTCAGCTGTCTTAACCTTGGGAAGTTATCCTTCCCTCTGTAGTCTCATCTTGACTTCCCATTCATGCAGCAAAAACGGGGATGATATGGAGCTTGTATTTATTGTACCCAAAAACTCAGCAGAAATTATTGCAGTCTGTGAATCTGTCATGACTGTTGAAATAATGACAGCACGATTAGGATTTATCTGCATTTCTGCGTTATCACAATTAGAATCCACACTGCCAAAATGCAGCATGAGCCTGAGGTCTAAAATCTCTTCCAGCAAAATCTTTGTTTTTATTTCTATGCACAAGTACTAGGTCAAAACCTAGCGTATGTCTGGACTCTGTATGGTCAATGTGCAAAATGGACAATGTACTTGGAAACTGTTGTGGATCTGCAGTACGCCAATGAACATTTTCATGATGTCATTGTGTTGTATATGCCATCTGCCTATAGTGACAGACCTTATCTGTTTGCATACGGATTCAGTCAGATTTTATACCAGGGAGCTGGCAGGGTTAAAACCTGAGACTGATTCGTAGTGTGTGTGTTTGCTTATGCTGCTCAAGAAAACTTCAGGGTTACTTGTGTCTCTGAAAGCAGCTTTTTCTTTTACATAGCTTGGACACTGGGAACTTAATGATTTTTTTATCATCTTAGTATCTGAGTATCAGCATCTTAAATCAAAAAAATTCAGACGCATACACTGTTTTACTGTATAAAGTTTTTCCAAGTGAACTCCCTTCCAAAATCTGCAAGAACACAATTGGTGCCGTTTTCATGGTGGCATGAAAACCTAGGAGTACAATAATGTAAGCAGATGAGAGAGTTCTTTTCAGATAAACAGGGCCTTATTTACTAAAGGGTACACTGAGGATTGTGTCTTTCAAATGCGCAAGATAATATACCCCTGTCAATTTAATGTGTTTGCCACAATTAATATGCAATATGGGGCATGTTTAGTCAGTATGTTGAGTACAGGGAGAAGAAGATGCAGATGTTACTTTAGCAGACTCATTGTGATTTACTAAGCCTGAAGGTAATTTCAGTGATGGTGACTGCATCTACATGTATATAATGTAATATATATGGCTGCTGTTATTGTGATGAGGAAGAGATGAAGGCACAATGACAGACTGCAGAGAACAGGTTTTTC
Source organism: Psettodes erumei (assembly GCA_016785225.1). NCBI lineage: Eukaryota > Metazoa > Chordata > Actinopteri > Pleuronectiformes > Psettodidae > Psettodes > Psettodes erumei. The sequence continues at coordinate 365,198 of JAFBJZ010000008.1, read as the reverse complement.
CTGTCATGTAAATATTTTTGGAATAACACAAGTGAAATTAATACAAACATCCAGGAATGACTTTTTGGAGCTCTTGGATGAATAGGCTGATTTTGAGCCAGTCACAAGAAGGACTCACACAATACCTGCCATGACAAAACATCTGGAAAGGCATCTGGGTCATTTCATTTTGTGTTTGTGGGCTTTCAGCTTGTCCGCTCTGTCCATGGTGGAAACCATTAAGACACGCAAAAATCCTCATTTAAATACTGCTGTCTCCACCCTGCTGCATCTGTTGTTATGCAGTTAGTTGATTACCTGCAAAACAGTCACTAAACATATGCACAAACTGTTGGACTGCACATGCAATTTAATACTTCATTTGGGATCGTAATAAATCAGGCATACACACACACACACACACACACACACACACACATATATATATATATATATATATATATATACTGGCCACACTGCTTTGAGGTCATTTTTATTTGTGGTGCCACCACAGTTGAAAAAAAATCCTGGCATAAACACTGAACATGATAAACCTGGTCAACATTTCACAACAGCAGTGCATACATCACCATCTCCACCCACGAACATATCTCACTATATAAGCATGTCACTGCTCCAGCAGACAAGATTGACTGAACAGCCTTTAATAATCTGAGGTGTAGCTATTGAATGTGGAACTACTGTTCTGTCAGAAAAGAAACATCAAACAAACTAATCAAAAATCTGATAATGGGAATGATAAACAACCACAAAACATTCTGTTGATTCTGCAGCCCAATAAAGCATTAAGTTAAAGGCTGTGTGATCACAGGAATAAATATCTCTGTAACAATTAGTCTAATATGACTAAAACTATAATTTTTTCTTCCATCTAAAGTGAAGGATACATGGTTTAAACCTTCCATGACACTTTTTCTCCGAGACTCCTAACTCAGCCAGGTTGAAACTATTCTTAGTTCTCATAGTGAAAAACCTTTAAAATGGCAAAATATTTGCAAAACTGACACAGTCTAGTTTCCTCTTGACGTTGGGTTTCGAAGGCAAATAATGACACAATTGTAAAAATAAACAGGACTGTGAAGTGAAGTGAAGAATATCCATCCTACCTTATCCTGGTTTCACAGCCTCACCACGTTATTACAAACAGGATACTGTGTTAACACCAACTTTCCACTTTGTAATATTAAACGCTTCATTATAATACTTTTTACAAGGCCATTCACATTCAAGTTAAAATAGCCTCTCAGTAGATGTGTGATGGTTCAGTTTCTGTTCTGCTTTTCGGCTGCTTCCCTCTCCCTCTTTTGTTTTTTTTCTCTCTGTTCCCAGGCAGTGGCAGGAGGCGTGGCTGGTCCCCGACAGGCAGAGGGGACACACCTGACACTCATTATCAGCAATCACTCTGTCCATACAAACACCCAGCTCTCCCTTCACTCTGCACCAGATGATTGCAGTATCATCCCGCATTCCTCGACCACTTCTCCTCCTGCCACCACCGCCTGGTCTTGCCTTACGGGTTACCCCCGCTCCATCTTAATAAAGAAACTCTGTACACCGTGCTATGGTCTCCTGTGCTTTTTGGTCCAGAACCCCGACCCTGTCAAGATGCCTAAACTTGCCATTTGTTCACAGCTGTAGTGGGACTGTAATTGCAACCTCTCCCAATTCCACTCAGGTTTATAAGAATGTGTTGAATGTTATATCCTTCAACAAACAGCTGTTGTGTTAAAGGACTCATAGTGTTAGTAAAAATGTACCTCATTTTCCAGATTGGCCTCACTGTCTTCTTAGGATATTTATTTAGGCATAAATGATCATATGAGTAAGAAAAAGAGAATGTTGCTATCTATGCAAACTGTCCAGTTTAAGATTTATTAATAGAAATGTGCATTTGAAAATTGTACAATAAAAGCACACAATCTACCTGGTAATGTATTTTTGGCAGATAAAGAGGGAAAGAGACAGAACAAAGACAGACTGAGAGACAGAGAGGGACAAGGATGGACACACAGGGAGAGAGATGGAACAGAGCGACATCACAAAAATCTAGTGGCATCAACTTGAGCTGGAGTTAGCAAATAAAATAAGCATTTCTAAATTAAATTCATGTACAGTAAGGGCAGAGGTTGCAACAATTAGTTGATTAGGCAATTTTTCAGTGAACAGAATATTGCTGAGTAACTATTTTCATAATCAATGAATTGTTGTTTTTTTTTTGGAGGACGGCTGTCATAATTCTCTGGTTCCACTTTGTGTGTGTCTGCTTTGCGTCTTCCTTGGTCATTTGACAGCTATCTCTGAATTTGTGATGGCAATTTTCACAATATTATGACATGTTATTGACAAACAACTAATCATTTTGCTGAAAAAATAATCAGTCCTATGTAAGTGAATGAGTTTAGAAATACCTTTAGGTCTTTACATTTGAGTCAATTCAAAACTAAAAGCAGGTATTCAGATAATGGCATATAATTAAGATCTCATAAGAGCAGTGGGCCTCATTGGCACAAACAAATGAATTACAATGGCTTACTGTACTGTGGTACAGTACTTTTTTCATACTCATAATTTACTACTAAAGGTGTCAGCACCTGGGTAATCATTTTATGCCATTTTTTCCCAGCTGTCCATCCAATTGTCTGTCCCATCCTTAGGAATAAGTATATCAGGAATGCCTGGAGGCATTCTGTCGATCTCTCTATCTGTCTGTCTGTCTCTCTGACTGTCTGCCAGCACCAGAAATGGCACGAATATCTAGTGGTACTAGGTTTATATTGGTAATGATATATAATGAGATAACATTTTAAATATGAATATTGTCCAGCCCTGTATATTTCCCTGCAATGCCCTTGTTACTTCGGTCAAACCCAGGTGCATAGACACATGTACAGTAAGAGTTTGGTCATTCAGGATTCCAAACAGCAACACAATGCACCACAGGAAAAACTGATATGCTTGTTTTTGTTTTTTTTATTGTGTATCATAGGGCCCATTTCACCTTAGCACATTTGCATGCTAACATTAACGAATCAGCTAATGGCTGATTGGAACCCCACCAAACAACATCATTACCACAGACGTAAGCAGCCAAAAAAATACGAATGCAATCCATGTAAAAGCATAAAAGACGAATGAAAAAAGACCGGGGTTCAAATTTCTCAGCTATCGGGGTGATCTGTCTGAGCAGAACAAAGAACTCTCCTTCCTGCCCACTCCATATCTCCATATCCATCTAACACTTTGGGGCAGCTCAGAGGTTCAGACATGACAGGCTGCTGATGCTCATATCTCTCTGAGATGAAGAGGTTGACCTCTCTAGACTCACCCTTATTAGAGCACAAAGAGCTGTGTGAGAAAGCTTTACTGCTCCAGTCCACCTCAGGGTCTATCATATCAAGCATTGCGTGTTTGGTCTATTCAGCTGAGGGATCAATCATAGCATTGATATGGAGCCATGGAGCAGCTGAGGAGCAGACTGTATGGATGTAAGGCTGAGGGAATAAGGGAATTAAGGGCAGATAAACCAGACAGCACTCTAATGTAAACTGAGACACACAATGATTTCTCATATTTCTTTATAAGCCTGTTAATGTGAGATCATGACTTCATGTTCTTAAGATAACTAATTTTAAACTCATTACTTAAAGCTACAATTTGTCCCTTTTTCCAGTATTTTAGATAAAACTTGATCCAAACATGTTAATTTGGAGAGTTGCTGTCAGAGGCATCTGTGATCCAGCTTCACTGAACAACCTTGCAGCACCACAGAGATAATCCTTTCTGAAATTTTTAAGCAAGTCCCACTCTTATAATCAGCTCACAGCTGTCAGCCAATACATGAGCATGCTTCTGGTCTACTGCTCCTCTCTCACCAGAGTGCCAAGTTAGTATGGGCTGCTGGAAACAATTGCTTATGCAAACTCACAAGTCCAGCATTAGCTGAGGCAGTGAAGAAAACAAGGATGTAGGTAAGGTCTGGTTGAAGGATAACAGAACAGGGAGAGGGGGGTGGGAGGAGCAGAGTGGTTCGCTTTTGAACGTGATATCCAGAACTTGAGTGTTGAAGCATTACTTATGTCAGCATCTCAAGATAGCAAATGGTGTTAATATTGAGTTTCCAAAGCTCTCACTAAGCATTCACTAATCCATACTACATAATTACACGAGTACCCGCTTATCATTCCTGCATTATTATATGATTACTTTGTCATGATCAGTACATTATTACAAAAGTACTCATTAGTTATTACTACATAATACCATAAGTACATGTATCAGTATTTCTGGGTGGGACTATACCTTTTTGACCTTGGCTTTCATTTTAAGCTCAATTACTCACCTGTAAAGGTTTGTGACTAAATCTTGCACAGTTGTGATGCTGTCACAGTGACAAACTCTGCCCACAGACAGACAGACAACTGCAATAGTCTCATAATGTGAAAACAGTACCAGCTAATCTGTCACTTCTAGTAATTATCAGATGGTCATTTAATCAATAATCATCTGCTTCTCAGTTGCTACTTTGAATTCAGTTGTGGTGAAATAAGTTTGAAGCAGTTCTGATTTGGTCCTGCTGTCCAGGACCTCAAACCTATGTATCCCGTTAAATAACTTTTCTGGAAGCCATTTTTCAAACTGTTTGGGCCACAGCATAACCCCTGATGAGCAGCCTGAGCAACCTATGCTTCACAGTCTACAAACTCATTTCCCAGACTGAGTAGGCTACAACAGGGTAACTGGAATCGGCTACTCCCAGTATGCACATGGGGCTTAAAATATAAATATATCTCTTTTACACAGCAAAGAGTTGGCAATAGGGGATTTGGCTTTGACTATCCACAAATATGGAATACGAATGTGGGACAGCCAACACGGTCAGCCCATTCACTACTGCAGTGATGTTTTCCATACATACATCAATTAAAGACGCTCCCGACATAAATGGCAATTATTTTGTTAGACACGAAGACTGGCAACAATTAAAATCCTAAGGCACGTTATCAGGTTTTCACCAAAAACATATTTTGTTGCGTTCACCACCAAACAGGGAAAACATGTAACGTTAGCTGATGGTACTGTGGATTTGTCTGGGGAGTACTGCGTCAATAACACCAACCGTTGATACTGGATAAGCCGGAACCAGCTTTCAACAATGCCCATCAAATCAAATCTGCTGCTGTGTTGTTCACCACTTAGTATGCAATAAGAGCCGGTGCAAACATGTTCACAAAGGCGAAAGAAAACATAAAGGTATTGGGGGAAAGGTATGGTTTGTTTACCTTGCTGAAATGCGGACGAGCAGTGCGGATCCGCGGGTGATGCGCAGGAGGCGAGGTGATGCTGTTTCGGATGATAGAAACCACTATTCTCCGCTCCTCCGCTCTTCCTTCTTCCTATGGCCCGTCCTCTCCTCTCATCCACTTTAATGAGAGATGTTAGTCAAGCCGCATTCAATGACGGGCCAGGCCCTCTCCCTCCCTCTCTTCTTCTGTCACTCTGATTCGCTCTCCTCTGCACCCCTCTTTCTTTCGATCACCTTCTGGTCCCCTTTCGTCAGTGTCAGCTACAGAACAGCAAACGTGTCCTGCTTCCGGTCTTTATTTTACAAAATTAAATGCATATTTCAATTTTTGCATTGCCGATAAGTCTGTTGCCATGCGCTCAACATTCAAACTAGCATAAGGTGCAGGTTTATTGTTTTGCTAGCCATATCTTTCTTACTCTGATTTTTTTTTTTACATTTAAATATCATTTAAGAAACAATAAAAATCCACAGAGAATGACCACCCAACTCTTCATTTGCTCTTGTAGCTTCTTCTACTGCAGCTCTTTCCTGTCTCAGGAGTATCAGGCAGCCATTTCCCACCACCCTATGGAAGAAGAAGTTTCAGCTGATGAAGAAAGCTGAAATCTAATATTGTAGACACAAGTGGTTTGGACCAAACAGGTAAAAGGAGAGCCAGTGTGTTGTATGTTGAAGCAAATGTCACTCTGTGTCTGCTTGCCAGAAAAGCAGGCTATGTTATGCTGACATGTGTCTGTCATTTAGTTTAGGTTGCCCTCCCCAAATAGCCCAAAGTGTATCAATTTAGCTTTAATGAGGAATTTCAGGGGATCACTTTAATATTCTTTTATTTCTTTTTATTGATATGAAAAATGCTCTTTCTGTCAGCACAGAAGCACTACATTGAAAAAAAAAATCAGGTTTTACAATCAGTAAACTACAGTCCAGTCAGTGATATCACACCAGGAATTTCCCACTGGCCATCGACATGCACATCTGATCATAAACCATAAATGATTAATAATACCATGGTTTATAAATGGTTTATGATCAGATGTGCCGTATGCTTGATTTTAAAGTTCACCCCATTATGTTTGAAGGAAGAAACATGTGTCGCCATATCATAACATTGGCAATGAGCTCAAAGCCTGCCTTCTTGTTTTATGCAACAAGGAAACATCAAAAGCAATTGAATTGTCTTTGAAATTTGAAGAAAATCCAAAGATTTAGCTATAAAAAGTAGCACTGTTTTGCTATGATTGTTTTTAATTGTCTGCTGCCACCACATCCTTTTAAAGTTAATACAAGGCCTCTGAGTAATATCAACACCACACTCAAGCAGCAATGAAATGATTGTCTCCATGTGTATGTTATATTTTTACCAGTGTTATATTGCATTATCTAGACACAGGGCGCCTGAGTATAATAAGGTCTTCAGCATGGAGCTTCAACTGTTTAAAAACCTTTATTTTGATGGCAACATTTCTATTTCCGGTAATTTTATGCTCAGAATGGCGAGCTTGATACAACATATGCGACATCAGTTTCCGGCTTCTTTTGTTGTGGAAGGAAAGCACTGGGGCAGCAGGTGCTGCCTCCCTGCATCCCCTCCACTCCCCCGCCCCACGGGGAGAAGAGAAAGACCCCTGCAATTTAACACGGCATGCTGGTAGTTTGGGTTGATATCACACATCTCATGTCCTACCGTTTATTTAGTTTTAAAGCATTTTTTGGTACTATTGCATACATTACATTGATAATTATTTTGAATGCGACGTTTTTTAACCTTTCATAATTTGCTTCTCATATAATTTGATGTGAAATACTACATAATAGTGAATTTCAAAAAAGTAAAACATCATGAAGTTTAATATTTCCCATCTGATATTTAAGAAAGGATGCAGTAATTTAGGGATGCAATATATAAATGTAAATATTTTTCACAATTTGGACATTTACATGTCCAATTGACATGTTTGGTAAATCATTTTTTATTGAGCTTTGGAAATATTTGTGGTATGGTATTTCTGATTTTCATGAGCTATAAGCCATAATAATCAAAATTAATACAAAAAATGCTTGACGCATTTCACATTATGTGCAATTAATGTAGATTATGTTAGTTAACCTTTTTGAATTACATCATTACATTTTTATTATTTTAGATTCAAATTTTATGGTACATAAACATCTAGTATGTCAACTAAGGTTGAGAATATTCAGTACTGTTTCTGGAGAATTGTGTAGTATTTCATATTAAAAAGCAATAATATAGAATAACAGAGAAGTTTGACTGTATCTGGGTGCAATAGTGGCACAGTTTTGTTGAGAATTTGGTATCAATACAGTCTTGAAATCATATGGCTCAGGAGGGACTGCATCCACTAATCCAAAGTTTGGGAGTTTGATTACCGGCTCCACCACTCTTCACATCAAAACTTCCTTGGGCAAGATATTGAACCCTTTGTCCTCACTGTATCATTGGTGTATGAATGGATGCGTGATAGAAAAAGTATGGTGTGTATAGAATTAACATATGGAATAAGTGTGTGTGTGTGTGTGTGTATCTGTTTGTGAATGGATTATTGTGGCTTGTTATGTAAAGCATTTTGAATGGGAAACAAAATGAGAAAAGTGCAGCATAACTGTTTACTATCACTGTGAACAGTGAAGGGAACACAGGACATTAACAATTAATCTGCTCGTTCTCATGAGAGTAGACACTAATGTAAAAGTGTCTGTGTTGTGACAGCAGTGGATTATTGTGAGTAATGAAAACTGACCTGGTTTCATAATTCCATATTTCAAAATTAGGGTCATTAGAGCAGACCAGGCAACCTACAAAGTGTCACCACTTAGACAGGCCAGACCAGCTTATGACAGTACATTGCAACAGATGGAAAGCAGAACCAGGTCTTGACTAATTGGTCAGTAATTCAAGAGCTTCCCTATATCCAAAGCACAGGCCTGCTGTGCACTGGAACTTAACAGTTCAGTAAAAGAGTTGTGGAAAAAAAACAATAAAAATGCTGGAGTTAGTGTACCAGTTAAGTCTGACTAGAGTACAGTAGTAACCCTCTCCAAGGACTTGTTAAGTTTTTAGCTAGGCTTGTTTTTGGACAAAAAATCAGTAAATGAAAGTACAGTAACTCTGCAAAAATCTTCCAAGTAATCAAACATGGGTTTCTCATAGGAAATAACAGAACCCCCAAATTAAATTAAAGATTTACAGATGGTTGAGGGAGGTCATTGTAAAGCTATGTTGTTATCTGAAGGCTACACAAAGGGAATCCTGAAAAGGTTAACAGAATTATATGCATTGTAACCTTAATAGCAATCATACACAACCAAGTGTTATATACATACATAATACATAAACAAATTATGTCAAAAATGAGATGTCACACAGATTGTGATTTTATCAACATAATAAAAACATATTTACATTTAAAACATACGCAACACACTTATCTGAGTTTGAATACAAAACAGGACATGCTGGCTGATTTAATATTGGAGCAAGACCACCAAACTTTTCCAAAATGTAGCCACTTGTTTTAGTAGTCTGAAACATATGGGATGGTCACAGTGTCAAACTCCTGAGATACGTGCACTAAACCATTCACCCTGACCATCAGTGAGATAGAAGAACATGACACTCTGTCATCGCAGCAGTTATTTCCACAAAAATAATATTTTGTAGGAGAGGTGGCTAAATATTCACACTGTGGTTGTATTGTAGTTAGTTGTGGATGGCATGGACCCCCTGAGACTACCTGCTGTCCACTACCTGCTGCAAATCACGACACTACACTACATGTTAATTTTCACTCATGTCCAATAAGTAAATTTGAGAAAAGAATCATTCTGTCCCTCTTTGTGTGTCTCCCTTCAGTATTGGGTCACCAGCATGCCTGTCTGTGTTTAGTCCATCCACCCCACCCAAACATGACTTCACTGTCATTTGTGGTCCCTGTGATCCTATTCATCTTCATTTTGACTCTGGATGCGCATTAACCAGCCAGCAGCATTTACAAAACCTCCACCCGCTGTCACATGTCATCTTCTATGGACTGGTTGTGGTGTGTGTGTGTGTGTGTGTGTGTGTGTGTGGTGTCAGATTTATCAAATTAGGTTTGCAAAGAGAGAGAGTAATGTGCAGCAAGGAAAAATGAATTCAATATGTTGTCTAATGAAATGCTACAGTGATAAATGTATGACATGGCCATGATGAAATTAAGTTTTAAGACCCTTTTTTCTGTGAGGGACAGCTTGCAGAAGTGTAATTTGTCCTATAGCCTACTGTATGTCCTCCAGTTTCATGCTTTGCCAAGGACGAGGGCAGGCACTCCCACAACTTCTTATACCTGATTTATTAAAGTGTTGTTGGATGTTAAACAAATAAGGATAACCACAGCCTGCAGTGTAAATTGAGCTGAAAATGTCATAAGCCATGTCAAAGAGCCAGCAACCAGGCCCCCGGACCTGGATCACCTGACCAGAATTTTATTAATACCCCTATCTTTTCCTATGGGATGTCAAAATGTCTATTCTTTTTGGATGGTACAATCGATTAAAAAAGTCCCTTTGGCATTCTCATACAAACTATTAGCATCATGGGCACTTTGTATTGATTTGTCCAGTCCATCATTGTTCATGTTTTACAGTAAATCAAAGTCTTGAGAGGTCAATGACAGACATGCTACACTCTGCTCTCTCCTAAGGTTGTATCCATCTGTTGCTCAGAGCAACAGGATCAATACTGTTGATATTAATGACAGCCTGAAGCCTAATGAAGCCGAACGAAACCTGAGAGGGGTTTTTTTTGTCTCAGGGCCAGCAACCCTGGTGGGCTCATCCTTGTGTTGGTCCACTGATAACAGATTTAGCAAAGTCAAAGAGAGTTCATGGTGGAATATGAGTGCTGGCTGAAATTTAACAACAGCTTGTGGCTCTGGTGTAATAATTTTTACTTTTAGAACATATACACTGTTAAGCCATAACACTAAAAAATGCAAATGGTTTAATGTTGTGGCAGATCCATGTATCGGTGGGTGGCCTGCTTTGAGAGTTCATTCTGAATCATCAGTAATGTGATTAAAAACTTAATTTGTTGTTTCATAAGGTGAAGGAAAGATGTGAAGGAGGACTGAGAACTGTTGTGTTTGGAGAAGTAGACTTCTAGAAGAGGAGACTTTTTTAAAACCAAACTTATTCATAACACAGACGATATGTAAAATGACAAACTCAGTGATGTCGGGCTACAAGTCAAGTAAGAATTACAATTAACATATATAACCATCATTTAGACCAACTCATATGAAGTTAAAGTATTTTTTAACTCAACCATCTGTATATATTTAGTTATTTGTCACAATAGCAGTTTTACAGTCCTGCATAATGAAGGACACAAGGGCACTTTTGGCTAGATAACAATTTAATCCATTTTGGCTCATTAGTTTCTGCCTTCCATTGTCCAAAGTAATTTTTGGCATGTCTTCACAATTATCCTAAGTGGTGTTTGTGGTAAGTGTCTGGGCATTTAGCTTGGGAGAGACCTACTGTAAAGGCTGCTTTAGAGCAAGACATCAGACATGCAAAATATTTGCCTCTATGTGAATATAAATCATTGATCAGTAGCTGACTACTCATGCAGGATTCTGTATTTACTGTGGTGCACAGTAATTGTGATAGCAGACAGTCTGCAGCAAGGCAGAAATGGTTTGATCACAGTGACGATGTTATTAGAAGGTCAGAATATGTGGTTTGCCATTAATCCATAGACAAACAGATTCAAAGAGAAAATATTGTTGGTGTCCAGAAGCTCTCTGTCAGTCAAGGAATGGCCTTATCTCAGGGGAAAAATCCTAAAGTATTGATCTGGATTTATGATATTTACTTTAATTCAACCAGAGAAAAGGTGCCATGAAAATATTACTCAAAATGTTAAGCATATATCTAATTAGCAATACAATAGGAGACCACAAACAAAAAGATAGAAAACACACAAAATATAGAAAAGGTACCTGTGGCTTCAGAGGCGGAGGTGGAGATCAAAAATATAGCTGCAGCATGTAGAGATTCCTGTGATGGCTGACATCTAATTTAGGTTTACAATTTATTTGTGTTAATGTCATCAAATATTGTGTTCACTATTTGCTCATTTGTTTAATTCTTATTTGGCAAATCAGGGTTTAGTAATATTAATTCATATAATTCACATTTACCGCCGCAGATAAAAACCTTCCTCTTAGGAAAGATTTACTTCCACCTCCACCTCCTGATCCAGTACATGCACAAGACGTCTCTGCTCCCAGCTACCAGGACTGGTTCCCCTGCTCAGCTAAAAAGGACAGATGATAACTGGAACTCTGAATGTCTTGGATGAGCACATCACTTACCTCTTTCCCCTTTCACTAAATGAACTCCGCTTGAATAGAAACTCCTCACTTTTGAGTCAAGAGACATTCTGTGTTTGGATTTTTGGACTATGTAAATTCTATTCTACTTTGTGGCCTGCATCCCAGTGCTGTGAATGTTTGTGTCTGCTACCTTTGTCCATACTATTAATTTAACAAGACCTGTCTACACTTCCTCGTGGTTGTTGCAAATCTCATTCAAAGTGGTCATACCTCTTTTTCAGGCGTGCATAGAAAATATATAGAAATATGGACTTATTCGTAATGCACAGAAAAAGCCAAAATATTTGGAATAATTTCAAACCAGTTTCTACACAAATATATTTGCAATGGATGGCAGCATATGCTATTTTTGATGAGTATGATGTTCTCTGAAAGGTTCTAACTGAGGTCTGTTCCTTGTATTAAGACAGATGTCTAACAAAAACTGAACTTGGCTTCAAGATGATGTGGTAATGTAAGACGGAAGGGGGAGTGTACTGCATATTGATTTCCTGCGGGACAGCGATGGAGACCTTAGTCATGTGGCCTGCACACCAAGCCCCATCACATCTCATTCTAAATGGGTCTCAGGAGAGGAGCCCCATTAAACCCCTTTATCTGGATACAGAGAAGCATTGATCCACATCTTATGTTTCACACAGAAATGGATGTGTATCAAATTTTTAAAAAATACTTTAAAAATTACAGAAGTGCAGTGATTAAAAAAGCCATGCTCTTGCTACACAACTGCATTCACAACTGTTCACCTGCCTCAGGCCAGCTCACACTGATTCAGAGTGATTCAGTGCATTAGGTCTCTGCTATTAACTTGAACTTTCAGTTGACCATTCACTGCAATGAGCCCTCGACTGCTTTGACTCGCTTCAAATAACAGCAAACTTTAAAACACACTTAATTCACTGAAAAATCTAAATAAAATAAAATAATTATTTAATGATATATGTGTTTTACTTTTCTTTTCTTTGACCTTCTCAAGCACTTTATTGGAGGAATTGCTGAGCAAGCACTATATGTTCTCAGGTGAGCCAGTTTCATGTTTATTATTAGTAGTAGTAGTATATTATTCATGTGAGTTTATTAGTGTGAATGCTGAATTACTAAATACTAATTATTATCTTTTCTTATTATTTCCAAGCAACGTTCCTACCAAATACACAGCTCATCAACACTTTGATTTTTACCATTTTTCAGACACACACACACACACACACACACAAAATCCTATTTCTCTGTGATTAAGATTCAATTTAATTACACATTCGTAACACAATATATAATAGAATAACTGATGTGGATTGACAGCCTAAATTTGTCCCTATGGGCATACGGTTACGCCCCCTGTGTTATGTGTTGAAAAGTGAAAAGTGTCTTGATTCCTCTGTCCTGATTTGAAGAGCAACACATGCAGATGTGCAAACCTTCCCGATCATTAATAGCTCTAATGTTAAACAATAAAGTATATAACAAAACTGGCGACGGGGTACGGCCTCACGTTTGTTGTTTTTTTTCCGGCGAGTTTAATGCGCTACATTGGCGCGCGTACGACGCAACGCTGTGGCTACCTGCGGTGCAAGCTAGCTGTTCCAGTGTGAACGGGACCGTGCCGTGTCGGTGAAAAGGATACTGGAGTCGACGGATAAAGGAAGGACTGTGTGGCACAACAGAAAGACATTAAGGCAGTAAGGTGTTTTTTGTTTGTTTTTATAAAGCGACAATAAGACTTGACAAAAAGGAGAAAGTTAGCACAAGGCTAAGACTAATTGCTGAAGGAACATTCTGAGAAATGGCTGCGCTAGTCGGAAATATTGGACCATTTGAAGAATACACCGAACAATGGAGTTCATACACGGAAATGTTTGAGTATTTTGCCCTTGCTAATAACATCAAAGCTGATGTAATTGTACCAACGTTTTGAAGTGTTATGGGAGGAAAAACATTCAAACTACTGCGCCGTTTAGTGCAACCTGCCAAGCCAGGAGACAAGTCCTATAACGAAAGAGTGACAATATTAAAGAATCACTATTCACTGAAGCCACTGACCATTGCACAGAGATTCAGATTCCGTAAAAGGAAGAGGGTGAATCTGTTTCACAGTTTGTAGCTATACTAAAAACAATTATATCATTGTGAATTTGGACTTTCACTCAATGACACCATATGTGACCGGCTGGTTTGTGGTCTACGCAGTGAGGCTATTCAGAAACGGTTACTGACCGAAGCTAATCTGACACTGGATAAGGCCATTGAGATCAGCACATCAATGGAGGTGGCTGCCAGAGAAGCACAGCAGTTAAGTGCATCAACCCAAGTGCATAAGGTGTCCACTGAATCCACCAAGAAAGCAGCACGTGGCCAGCTATGCTACCACTGTGGGAAAGCAGGGCACCAGGCACCAGAGTGTTGGTGTAAGAACTTAGACGGTAGGAACTGTGTTAAGAAAAGCCACATCGAACGTGCCTGTATGAACAAGAAGATGCAAACACTCAAACATTTTAATAAAAAAGGAGAGGTGGTTTCCACAGAAACAAAAATAAACATGTTAATAAGATGGAACATGAACAGGATGAACAGAGTGATTGTGATTCCGATGAAGATACTGCAGTATCTTCAGATAATGTGCATGTGCATGGCCAATCATGATGATGGATAATGAGTCACAGCACTTCTGGAGACTAAACCAGTGTGGATGCAGGTGGACACTGGTACACGTGTGTCCATGGTATCAGAAGTTGTGTACAAAAAGAAACTGGATCACCTTGCTCTCCGAGAGACCAAGCTGAAGTTAAGGACTGGTGAGCCTGTCCCAGTTTTAGGAGCTGTGAATGTGACTGTGGAATACAACAAGAGAGTCTTCCACTGTACATCATCTCAGGAAACCGTCCAGCTTTGCTAGGTTACCAGTGGCTAAAAAAGATCAAGCTAGACTGGCAAGGAGTGTTCATGGGTTCGGATGGAGAAACAAGGCCCCTACAGGAGATCTTAAAGAAGCATCCCAAGGTTTTTGATGGAGAACTTGGCAGCATGAAAGACATCATGGTTAAGATGACAGTAAAACCCGGCAGCACACCAAAGTGCCTGGGTTCAAGGTTCAAGGGTCTTTATTGTCATGTGCACAACAATTACAGGAGTAGTCATTGGCAATGGAATTCTTGGGTCTCAGGCTCCTTCGGCATTGCAATATAGAGAAACAAAGATTAAAAGGAAAGAAAGAGTAAAATGCAAAATAAACACAGTAGTGCAAATGCCTAAACGCTAGACCTGTACCATATGCCATCAAACTGAAAATTGAGGCAGAATTAGAACGGTTCGTGAAGAGTGGGGTTCTGGAACCTGTAAGCTAGTGATGGGTAGATGAGGCGTCATGAAGCGTTTCGACACATTGCCAAACTGTATTGATACTGTGCCACTGAATACTGACACCTGCTGGACCTTATAAATCCCTACAGGCAACCCAGTTGACAGACTCAACTGACACTGATTTGATGTATAGTAGTATATACTAGTATACTATATAGTAGTATATATACTAGTATATACAATAATATAATTTAAGTCATTGTATTTTATATTGTATTATTTCATTTCTTCATTTAAATTTATAATAGCTTTGATATTTTTAGATACAGTCAATAAATATTATGAACATGTATCATAATGTGAAAATCTAAGTGACCATGTTGTGAATGAGGATGCTTGTGGACTGGGTTTTTTTTTTTTTTTTTTTTTAACAAAGTTTTATTCAAAAAAATAAGTTTTTCTAATGTTTTGAAATTGAGTCTGTTATGCTTTTTTGATACAACTTCTCCAGCTGTAGAAAACACCTGCTCACACGGCACAGATGAGGCTGGAGTGCAGAGAAATTGTAAGGAAAGCCGGAAGAGGTTTGGATAGATTGTCCTTTGGTTGTCCCAGTATCTCATAGGGTCCTGGGACCTGGCAATATTGCCCTCTGCCAGGTATATGTGCACCTCCTGGATGGCATCAGCTGTGGCACTTTTGGTCTGCCTGCCCACGCTGACAGACGCGCTTCCTTATAAACACAGTTTGGCGCATCAGTGACAGTTCGAAACAGTTAATGTATCGGTCATGTGACTTTCTTAAAGCGATACGCGCACCGACACAGGGTTTTGCTCTATGAGCTCGACATATCATATCACGCATCGGTGTTGCTGGACCCATCACTAATTAACAGGCTAGCTACCATCTTCAGGTTACATTTCATTTAAGCCAACAGAACATGAAACAGCTAGCTGGCTGATTGTCTACTAGTTTCATTCCTCTAAAATCAGTGGAGAAACACATCAATATAAATAGAAATGTCAATGTGGAGCGGCTGTTCGAAGCTGACACTGGTCATCTGTCGATGCCATGAGATGTAACGTTAACGTTAGCTTGATACCCGTGGCTTGTAACAAAACAATCTCCAATCTAAACATAATCATGATTTTAAACAATGACTCGCTAGGACACCACCGTAAAACTTGGGGGATTTCACTGTCCATGAAGGCTATTTATCCCTGAGCAGGAGGGACTTAGCAGTCAATAGATGTTACTGATCTTAAAATGCAAATGGCACCTTTCAATAAGACGTGCGGTGTCGTGAATTGTCAATCATCTAGCCCTTTTAAAGTATACATTAAGAAAAAAGCATAGGAAAAATTATTTATTTGCATTTTTTATTCATTTATGATAACAATAATGACAATGAATTTTTTTTTTAAATTAGACCAAACGGTTGAGACACCTGGTCATAAAAAAGTACATAATTCAAAACAAGTCACATTAACTGCAATTTCTTGACCCATATTTGTATTTGTGAGGGAGCATTACTCACTCACAAATATTTTTTGATGATCGTGCAACAGCACAAGTATTTTTTTGGTGGTTGTGGAACAGCACAACTAAAAAGGCTCACACATTTATTGTCAAACCATTTCACTGCGAGCAGCCCTTCAGCAGACATGTAGTCAAAAGCGCCATGGCCTTCCTTCATCAGCTCTTTGTCCGTCTTTAAGGTAGCTCCACCTATGCGGTTTGGTGAGACAGTGCCAATGCACCTGATGCCCAGGTTCTCTTGCAGGTTCTGGACCAAGTCAAAACTGGTGAAGTAGTTGTCACAGAAGACAACTGAAAGTCTAGGCAGTGTTATGGTTTTGCAGAGTGTTGTCAGAAGTTTGGCCCCTAGATGCAGTTTCTCCTCCTCCTCAGTTAGGGCAACATTGAAGAATGCTGATGCCCCCTGATAGAGCAGAAAGTCATGAATGATGCCAGATGAGCTGGCCCAGCAGAACAATTTAAAGCGCCACTTATCTGGCTTGTTGGCAATATACTGGTGGAGAGAGCCAGCCCTTGTGCCTTTATACGCCACCATGACCTCATCCACCCTGTGCTGGTAAGTGGATGAAATCAGAAGACACTGCTGACGAAGCATGTCAAAATGAGGGCGGATTTTGGCACAAGGGCCAGAAAAGTGTGCGGTCTTGCACTGTTAAATGACTTGGCATCCATCTATAATGTCTACAACATAAAGAAAACAATTTGCATTTCAAACCATGTACTCTTACAATGCAATACACAAACAGTCAATTTTAAATTGTGAAATTAATAGTAACACCAGAATTGTTATTTATTCTAGTAATCTATTCTTTATATATATATATATATATATATGTGTAGCACACATGAAATGTCACAGAAATGGTGAAAAAATTATATTGCTAAAATATATTTCATCAAATATGTAAATTAATAACATTAAAGTAATCATTTTAACAATATTAACTCTTTTTTCCCCCTAATTTTACCAACATTAGCTAGCTTGTCTAACTTTACCATATTCAACCATTTGGACCGTTTTGAAAAGATTATTTTACCCTTATGAGACTTTTTTTAAAAGTTAGTTACATAATTTTGTATAATAACTCTGAAACGATAATATGTCAATAAAATAGTCTTACCTTCAAAAGTCCCGCTGATATGTGTCATCAAATCACGAGCGGTATTTCGTTGTGTCACTTCCTGTTTGAAGGAACGCTAAAAAAAGCATACTGCTCACAGACACAGTGCTATCTAGTGGATTTTTTTAGCATTGCACAACTACACCTAACGGTAGAGATGGTTCATTCAGGTCTAGTTAAGCTTGATGCATTTTTCAATGAGATATAGTGACTTAAAGTGTGGTCAACCAAATGGTTAAGTAGTACCTTAAAGGGCTAGAGTGGCACCTGGGGGGTCCAGTCAGATTTCAGGGGGTCCAGCACTACCCCGGCTTCCCCTTTAGCTCCGCCTCTGTCCACTTGTCCCATGCAAACTCACACCTATTTTGAACAATCCTGACATTCTACTGAATAAAAAAATCATCACGGAATAGTAAAGGGGTTAGAGTTTTGGGGGACATCATCCAAGGGGGTAACATTAAGTCATTTAATGATCTAATTATGGAATACAGCATTAACAGCAATAGTTACTGAGAGTTCTTACAACTCAAGGCTATAATCCAAGCAAGATGTAATCTCAAATCTAACCAATTAGTCCTAAAAGTAACTCCAACAGTAAAAAAACTTGCTAAATCTCTCATCGCCCCAAATCCTATCAAAAATGTATGTGCTTTTAGCTAGGACAGACAGTACAGTCTCCCTTCCAACTTCCAAATGTGAAAAAGACTTAGACATTAATCTACAGTCCCTGACAAAAGTCTTGTCACTTATCCAAGTTGTAGGAACAACAAATAACTAAAATAACTTGATTTTTATTTGATCAGTTGGAATCAGCAATGGCTTATATGAAAGGCAAATGCCTCTAGATAATGCTTATTATACCAAAATAAAGTATTGTATCATTCATTGAGTTTTATCATTTAATTAGGACAGAAAGGTCAGATTCTCCGTGGACAATAGTCTTGACGCATACAAAAAATAATATCTATGTAGATTCTCAGTCATCCAGTTTATTATCAAGGTTGAAAGAGTTCCATAAGGCAACTGGACTTGAGAGAAAAAAAATCTAAAGTCCAGTTGCCTTACAGAACTCTTTCAACCACAAAAAATAATGTACGATAGAAATTATATTTTATTTTGAAGATGAACATGATGCCTTGGGAAAAAGAATTAATATCTTGTATGACTCCCATGAGCTTGGAGGACTGCATCCATACGTCTCGGCAATGACTCAAATAACTTATTGGTGAAGTCATCTGGAATGGCAGAAAAAGAAGTCTTGCAAGTCTCCCAGAGTTCATCAAGATTCTTAGGTTTCATCTTCATCATCGACAAACGCTCCTCTCAAACAGTTGTCTTATGGGGTCTGCCTGACCTGGGCTTGTCATGAACGTCACCAGTTTCTTCAGAGCTTTTTGCCATCCCACTTGACGTATGGATACATTAACCCATTTAATCCCAAATTTTTCCCAGACACAAAAATATCCAAATCATGTGTTATTAGTATCCCTTTGAAACAAGCAATCATATTTTTTTGAAATGTTCATGGAAAAGTGTGTGAAAAAGTGTGTTTTATGATCAGTCACAATTGTGACCGGTGGGATACTGTGTTGTATCAACCATTGGACAGACTGAATATAGGTCTATTTGACCTGTGCAGTGTGTGTGTGTGTGTGTGTGTGCATGCTTGTGAACTCTGTCTGACTGCATTTTCCTGTCTTTCCTGTTTTTTTTTCTTCTACAGTCCATGGTACAGCTTGAAGCACTCAATGTGCAGTGGTACTTTTCATTTCTCACATGCATAGGTAGTGCATTTCTCACAATGGTGACATCTCTGGAACCGGTGCATCGTGTTAATTGGCCAGTGGGAAGCTTTGTTGTATCTTGCCTGATCTTCAACGGTAGCATTCAGTAGAGGTCTCCTTCCATGGCTCAGTGGTTTCGTTCCAAACCTTTGCAGATGAGACTGTGAGACTATCCGTGAGAAGGTGAGCAGGTTGATGGTCCCTCCAATACAATCTCTGTAAAAGAGTTGTAAAGAGCCATTTACAAGAGCACTGTTGATAGACCATGCAAAGATGGGCCACCACCACTTCTTTGACCTGACTGAGACATGGTATTTTGAAACTTGTAGGTCGTGAAGATCTACACCACCCATGTGCTCATTGTATCGGCTTATGCATTTTGGTTGTTGGACGTTGTCAAAGGCACGTCGATGCCTGTTCCATCTCTTGAAAGAGGTCTCAGTGTATTTTTCATCCATGTTTGTTGCCACTGTGACAATGTTATTGTCTTTCCAATGGACCAGCAGCTTCTCTTCTTAGCACAGAACCTCAGAGGTTCCCCTGGGTAACTTCATGAAGGCATTCAGCAGTGTGAATGGGACATCAAACAGGTGGTTCTGCCTCATGGTTCCAGAGCTCCCATATCCTCTTTTTGTCATCTCATCCATGAGTGAAAGAATGGTAAAGAGGTTGTCATGGAATAACTTGCAACCTTGAGGCACCTGAGCTTGCTCTGCCAAACCTATGATAATGCTGGGTCCCTTACCCAACCCTGTCTCTGGGAGGAGAGTGGGCGATTCACAATATGGCTCCATGTGGTATATGTATCCACCGGAATAGGGCAAGGCTCCATACCTTATAACCAAAGCAGATTGGTTTGCCTTTGATGAATTGTTTATATCCATTTCAGTCATAGTATGGGATCCTGCTCTCATCCACTGACAGTGACTGAGCTCAGAGAAGATGGGTCTAACCTTAAAAAATGGGTCATCAATGATCTTGGTGTTGTCAACCACATGAACTGAGGCCATTATATCATCAAAGCAGTTTCTCCACATTGCACCTGAATTGTGTACATCATTGTCAACTGACCAGTACATGTATCTTCTTGGGACAGAACTGTATCCACTTGCAATTAGGATCCCATAGAAGGTGAGGAGCTCATCTATATGTAGATTCAGTTGCTTTCACTTGGTCTTGGTGGAGTAGAGGTTGGACATTTCAACTGTGATCTCTCTCAGGGTGGGTGGATACATCAGTAAGAAAACATCCACTGGGGTGACCAGCTTTGTTTTACACATCCTGCAGCATTTGGTTTGTATACTGTGTATTCTGGAATAACAGCAGTGGAAGGCCTTTTGGATCGCTTAAATACTAATATTTTTGACCACTTGCAGTTTTGCCCTTGGTTTTCCTGGCTGACTTGGCTGAACCCTTTGGCGCTTAGAGGCCCTTGCATCTTCTAGCTGGCCTTCATTTTTATGGCGGGAGGTGGGGGAGCTGGAACATAGGAAGGCGGAAGGAGGCTGGGGAGGGGAAGGGGGTGTGGTGAAGGGGAGGCCATCATTCCAATAATGCTCTGTTTGCATAACTTCTTCATATGCATTTAACGGCCTTGCTGGCAAATGGCTTGTTTTCCCCTTATAGTCAATGTCAGACCCATCACTGTCACAATCACTGAGTACAGCATCTTTTTCATTTTGAGGCATGATTGCAATGCTGCATGCCTTGTCTGGGAACTCATCTTGATCAAACAAATCAAGAACTTGACTCAAAGTAAAGTTAGGTAGAACAAAGAATGTTAGGTAGCAGCAGAAAGTAAGGTACAACAGTTGGCCTATGGGTATTAGCATGTAGATACAATGTACAATGTGTTATCCCACTGGTCACTATTGTTGCCGGTAACATTTTTGTGAGTTCTATGACCACATTAAACAAAGTTGAGTAATTGTAAATGCACATATCAATACTAGACACCTTAAACATGATGTGTACCAAAAATCTAGTCTTATCTTCATGATTACATACTTTACTACCCTTTTCTTTGGGAGCTTTCTTGCTGCCATCCTCTTCTCTTGGCACAAACAGGAAGTAAACAGCTCTGGTCATGTGACAATTTACAGTAAACATGCGACACTGCACATATTTCGCTGAGACCCTTTATTATTTCAATATCTGCTGGAAATGCATCGATAGATCGATCAATCATCATCAGTAACATTTTTATAGCCTTAGAAATGTAACATTTTTTTTACGGTGACTATTTTGACTGGTGGGATTAAATGGGTTAAGGACGTCTCCCACCTCAGCAGTGTACTTAGTCTTCAGGCTGTTGAGGATCAGCACTTTGGTCTGTGGTTGAATCTTTGGTATGTTGCCAGAGGAAACATACCAAACTATCCTCATGAATTACAAGACCAAAAACATCTTAAGCTAAGGCCAGTATAGGCACCTTTTAATAGAGCATGTCTCCTTGGAGAGAATGCCTGCTCACTTCAAAAAACAGTTTGCCAAATTCCAACTGGTTTGGTCCCCAATAATTAACTAGTGTGGGTGGCTGCTGTTTCTCTGTGCATTCTCCTGGATTGTTGGTTGGGTAGGGTCCTGGATGCAGCGGGTGTCTGGTGGTCCCTGTGGGCTCAGGGGGACTGGACTAGGTGTCTCACAGGGCTGTTGGGTTTGCTTTTGTGTTTTTGTGGTGCTGGTTCTGGGGGCTCCTGGCTCTGCTGCACCAAATGGGGACAGACTGGTGCCTGGGCTGTTTGGCGGGCACTGTCTGGCTTGGGCTGTGCCAACCATCTGACTGGTCATGCCTCTGGGCTCTGATGAGGGATGGGGCTGGGTGTTTTGGGGAGTACCCAACCGGCTTAGGGTCAGCACCTCTACGGGTTGTCCTTTCCCTTTCCCCCCTGCCTGTCTCCCACCCAGGGTATTCTGGCAGGCCACCCACTCTGGGCCGGGTCCCTCTCGGATTGTCAAGGGATGGGGCTGAAAACTGGTGCTCTTTAGGAAGCCAGCATCATCTTGGGGGGCCCTCCACATGTCTGCCCCACCATATATCCTCACCATTTAGAGGTCCCCCTTCCCTGGGTCCGCTACCCTCCACACCACTAGGGCCTTTGGGAGTGGGTGCTGTGATGGCTGTGGCTTCAGAGAAGGGGCCTCCTCCTTGCAGCCGACTGACTGCCCCATAAATTCTAACTGCACAATAGTCTAACACATCACGAATATGACTAGGGCATGGGTGGCAGGGGTAACAAGTTGGAGGGACTCATTGAAGAACCCCCCTACGGGCCTCTGCCCCACTAATTTTAATTGCACTATTGACATTCAGGATCCTGGAGGTGGGTGGAGCATGTTGAGTTGCTTCATGACCCACCAGCATTGAGGTGTCCATGCTACATCTATTCTCCTGATTTTTATTGCACCTTAGTTCAGCAGTCCAAGGCATAAATATATATATATATATATATATATATACACTCACCGGCCACTTTATTAGGTACACCTGTCCAACTGCTCGTTAACATTTAATTTCTAATCAGCCAATCACATGGCGGCAACTCAGTGCATTTAGGCATGTAGACATGGTCAAGACAATCTCCTGCAGTTCAAACCGAGCATCAGTATGGGGAAGAAAGGTGATTTGAGTGACTTTGAACGTGGCATGGTTGTTGGTGCCAGAAGGGCTGGTCTGAGTATTTCAGAAACTGCTGATCTACTGGGATTTTCACGCACAACCATCTCTAGGGTTTACAGAGAATGGTCCGAAAAAGAAAAAATATCCAGTGAGCGGCAGTTCTGTGGGCGGAAATGCTTTGTTGATGCCAGAGGTCAGAGGAGAATGGCCAGACTGGTTCGAGCTGATAGAAAGGCAACAGTGACTCAAATAACCACCCGTTAAAACCAAGGTAGGCAGAAGAGCAACTCTGAACGCACAGTACGTCCAACTTTGAGGCAGATGGGCTACAGCAGCAGAAGACCACGCCGGGTGCCACTCTTTCAGCTAAGAACAGGAAACTGAGGCTACAATTTGCACAAGCTCATCGAAATTGGACAATAGAAGATTGGAAAAACGTTGCCTGGTCTGATGAGTCTCGATTTCTGCTGCGACATTCGGATGGTAGGGTCAGAATTTGGCGTCAACAACATGAAAGCATGGATCCATCCTGCCTTGTATCAACAGTTCAGGCTGGTGGTGGTGGTGTAATGGTGTGGGGAATATTTTCTTGGCACTCTTTGGGCCCCTTGGTACCAATTGAGCATCGTTGCAATGCTACAGCCTACCTGAGTATTGTTGCTGACCATGTCCATCCCTTTATGACCACAATGTACCCAACTTCTGATGGCTACTTTCAGCAGGATAATGCGCCATGTCATAAAGCTGGAATCATCTCAGACTGGTTTCTTGAACATGACAATGAGTTCACTGTACTCAAATGGCCTCCACAGTCACCAGATCTCAATCCAATAGAGCATCTTTGGGATGTGGTGGAACGGGAGATTCTCATTATGGATGTGCAGCCGACAAATCTGCGCCAACTGTGTGATGCCATCATGTCAATATGGACCAAACTCTCTGAGGAATGCTTCCAGCACCTTGTTGAATCTATGCCACGAAGAATTGAGGCAGTTCTGAAGGCAAAAGGGGGTCCAACCCGTTACTAGCATGGTGTACCTAATAAAGTGGCCGGTGAGTGTATATATATATGTTCACACAAGCAGACAATGGGTGACCCTCATGGGACCCCGCAGGGGATAAGCTGGGGGGGGCAATGACAATGGCAATTTGGGACTTGTGAAGCAGGGGTGGGGGGGCATTGGGGATGCCTGGGGGAATTCACCCATTCAGTGGTCAGCTTTGTCCGGGCAGGGTTCTTGGGTGCTGCTGGGGTCTCGGAGCTCGGTGGAACTCATACCGGCTGGGTGCCATTGGCTGGGGTCGGGGAGGGGTACTTTTCCATACTCTCACATGAGGGTGTGGTCCTTAGGGGGTAGTAGAGCCCTCCCTAATGGGCGCCGGGCCCCCCTGCTGGGGGTATGCCACAGGCTCCGGGTGCCTGGGGTCGTGCGGCTCTGATACTGTGATCCTGTCCTCCTGCTTCTGTCTCCCTGTCCGGTCTAGTTCCATCACTCATTCCAACATTCCAACAAGGTAGATAATAACAAATATAGTTTAAACATGCAATTGTTGGAGTATGTTACACTACAAAACTAAACTAAACTGCAAATCTTCTCAGTTGAAGATACATGGGACACAGTACTCTAGGATGACCTCAGGGCTCAAGTTCTTTGAAGAGTTCATTCAACTTGGCAAAGTTAAGTTTACCAGAGCACTGGCAGCACTCCCAAGCTTCACTGGTGATCCTTTGGCCATTACGTTCTCTAATGGAAGTGAGCATGCTTATGGAGCAGTATTGTTCCTAATAGGGAGCTTGGATGTATCCAAAGCCAGATTAACTTTGCTGGATCTAAAGGGTGATGCTATCAAATCAGAGATGTATGGAGCAGTGGTTGCCTTGCACCTTAAAAAAGTACTTTTGAGCAGCACAGCCAAATTCAAGCTGAGAGGTGGTTCCACATTGTTGATAGCCAGACCTTGGTGCAAAAGAGAACAAAAACTATGGCTATAAAACATTCTTTGCCAATAGGATTGGAGAGATTCAAAACAACACAAGGATCCAAGACTGGTGGTGGATTTCTGGCCCGCAGAATATTGTTGACATAATTACCAGAAGAGCAAAAAAGCAAAAAGACAAACCTTAAACATTCCAAAGCTGGAGGTAGTCTCCTCAGCAGAGGTCTGTAAATGAACGAGAACATGCTTTAAGAGACATTTTTGGGCAGCACAATAGGGCACAACCTTTCCAAACACCACTACAGACTGGCGAGTGGTCTCCAAAGAAACTCAAGGATATCCACTACAGACAGTGGATGAATTTCGGTCTGAGGCAGGGGACCCTGGGATGAGGCACAGTTTGGCTGCTGGAAAACTGGGGCTGATGCTTGGGCTGGTGGGGAAACTGACTGTGTGTGAAGCAGTGTTGCTGAATCTCTGCATTTCTGGGCAGTTTGGGGGATTGACTTCTTCAGGTTTTTTTGGTCATATTGGAAATTCACAACGTTTTCATGGTCAAAGTAATGTATGTTAGTTAACATGCTCTCTCTGCCTTCCCATGACATTCAAACCAAACTGCAAGTGATAGCAACTGAAATGAAACACACCATGTGAATGGCTAATAAACATTACTTAAATGTTCCCCCAAGTTAATAATAGATATGCTTGTTTTAACCTCTAACCCCTGCCATGCCTGTTCTTCTCCAGTCACTCCTGGCTAGACAGGCAGTTGATGTCAAAATTCCCAGCTGGGACCCAGTGTTTTGGCTGGGTATCTGCTGAAAGAGGCACTGCTAGACATGCAGGGATTGGAAAGGAATGGAAAGTGGGGTGGGCGAAGAATAGGGATAAGGGTGGGTAGTTTCAGACCCCTTCTTTTCACTTTGATATTATAAAGATTATGTAGATTAATGGGTAAAATGACAACTTTATCCCTCTACAACACAATACAGTGTGCAAAAAGTGAATAGGTCTGAACACTTTCTGAAGCTGTAATCCATCAGAATGTCTTGGTGGGACTGAGTCAAAATAAACTATACTGTGTAATGGTAATAAAGGAACATGCCACCTAATGTGACAACATGTCTAGTTTATGTGTTTTTAATAGTTTGTGGACAACAATGGAGCTCTCTAAAAAAAAAAAAGATACATAAGGCTTCCAATATGCAAATAATCCTTGATAGTTGGATACTTTAATTTTTGTTTTGGAGCTTTTATGTGACTTGTTAATGATAAGAAAAATATAGAATATCATCAGCCTTGTTCTTAAAGGTTTGAACCTGGGAAAAGTCATTTCAGATTATACTAGAGTTAGTAATGTTAGGGTTCACACTTGATGACATTTTGCAAGTCTGTTAACAGAAGTAAATGCACATCAGCTGTTAAAAACAAGGTGATTTTGATTGTAGATTAGGTCTATTAATTTTTTTTAATTTATTTTAATTGAAACAGGTTCCATTCTATATCTTAAAATAGAGAGGTGTTGTCAGAGGCTTCTGTGAGCCAGACTCATTAAACAGTCTGGCAGCACTACAGAGATCAAGCTGCTTGCAGCCTCAGCCACAGCCATGGCACATCTGTATCTTTTAACATTCTATTGTACTTCTCTTTTATGTCTACTATTGTGAATGATTTGTGTCTTAAAATTTAAAATCATTGAATCATTGATCATCTGGTAAAGGCATATGGTGTACTAAATGATATGTGGTTAAAAAAAAATTATGACTCATGTCAGCAACTTTGTCCACTACTGTGAACTTCTTTGTAAGTACAATAAAGAGCTGGAGCTTTCCTGGAAAGGAAATCACAATGTGGGCCAGTTTGTTCAATGGGTATAAAACCTGGGTCATGACACTTTATATTATCAATTGAAACACACTGACATTTATAAACAGAAAGATATAACTAGTAAAATGTAGTTCACCCCACTTATCTTGATCTGCCCTCAACTACATCACTTCCAAACTGTTTTAATCAAAAAAGGAAGAAATAGTGCATTAATGATTAGTGTATATCTTGAGATTGAATGCTGTGTGATGTTTCCTAAAATTACTAAAATGCTCTTTCAAAGATATTTCAAAATGAGAGAATGGGTTAGATTTTGTTTGACCTACAGTATGTAGTTTGCATCCTTACCCCTCATCCCTACATAACCAGAACAGACAAGAGGAGGAGAGTGGAGGAAAGGAGGAGAGGTGGAGGATGTTGCACTGACAGTCCCTGGACTGCAGAGGAACAGGAGATATAGTCAATCAAGTATTATTTTAGGGAAAAAAATGGTCTAATGTTCTGTTAGCAATATTTTCCTTTTAACATCAGATATGTCACAGCTATTAGTGAAGTTGTATTATAATGGTTACTTTTCACTTTCGAATGAGGTGTAGTGCTATCCATAATGAATTTGATCAATCCCACGTGTCCTGTCATTTATTAAACTAAAAATTATATAAGGTAAAAAAGTCTGACCACCAAACCAAGTTGGCTAGGATCCCATTAAATATGTGTGCATTCATACATGTATACTATAATATACAAATGTGCTAAAAGAAATAGAAAAAGAAATATTATTTTTAGACTGAAAATGCAAAAGGACTGTTAAGAATTTTGATATTTACTGTCATTATTATTACATTTCCATGCAGCAAAGATATCTCCTCCAGAAGGAAGGAAAACTCCTCTGACAAATATTTACATCATATTCTATTATATATTTTATTTATTTACAATTTTAGTTTAGATTAGTTGATTTGTCTGAACTGTCAGTGAGAAGAATGAACCCAACCAAAATCCAACTCAATTAAAGTATGGTAAAACTTAATTATTCATAATTCATTTACTTATTTATAAAGGCCCCAGGATCTCCAGGGCTACTGGAGGCACAGTGTGTGGGACTGTGTGTGTGTGTGGTGGTGGGATGTGGGGGTGGGAGGATATGTCTTTGTGAGATGAGCTAATGGCTGTCCACTTGCATCTGGCTACCGTGGAGCTCATTAAGGAATCACTGCGTGCCCCCAAGAGAGAGCGGAGGGTGGAGGGTGGAGGGTGGTTCATATTCAGTGAACAATGGTGCTGTCTAAATGTCAGCCTGCCCCCACAGAATCTTTGGGTTATCCGTTTTGGACTGTTTGGTTTTTGTTTTGGTTCCTGCCCAATTTTAATAGTTATCTCCCAGTGTGAATTGTTTGTATTCACTTCCCATGTTTGATGTGACATGGGACCAAGTCTTTGTCTTCGTCAGTTCATCTGTTTTTGCCTTGCTGTCCTGTTGTTGGTTTTGTCGCATTCAATGCCCCCCTGTCTTCTGTCTTTCCTCAATTGATAAAGAGTTCCTACCTCTTTACTTGTTTGGATTATCTGGTTTTTAAGTTGTCAAACTATTTGGTTTCTAAACTACCAGTTTGTTTTTATGTTGTCTCCCATCTGCATTTGGTCTAAAACCCTGATTCTCTGTTACACTATTAATGTTGATTGAACTAGGTGCGTGTGAAGTAAAAATTAGTAAAAAAGAAGAAGAAGTAAAAAAGCAGGCGTGGAAGTCAGTGTTGACAGGTCAGATGATACAGTGAAAATTGATCATGCTGATCAACATTTTCTTGTAACAATGTTGTTTGTTTGATTTCCTACATGGTTCTGGCAGTGATGAGGCAGATGATGATCTGTTGGGGTGAGACTGTCATCGATCAAGATGTGCCTCTCCCTCCAAATCATTTCCACCTTGACCCAGTGTCTAGTGTCATCATTGTTCAGGGAGGTAATGTAATGCATGATCTGCAGAACCCTCCTCAAGCAATTTAACTCTTCTTTGGGCTGCCATATGCTTTACACTCAGACTCTCCTAAAGCCATGATTTTTTTTAACTTCTAAAAGAGTAATGGCATTTAACTGCAAACCTTTGTTGCATTAGAATGTAGTTAATTGTGTATGACTGGCAACATATGATATTAACCCACACCTTTTCCAATACAGTGGATTTAGTGTTAAAAACCCTGAAATTAAAATGGAAAGGAGATACAAAGGAGTGAAAGCAGAGTGTGTCTTTAAGGTTACATAAAACTGCATCGCACTGCAACTCCTCCTATTGCTACCTCCCTGATTTAAAAAAAAAGCACCCCCAAAATCAGCACCAATTAAGGATACACTCACAGTGAGTGAAGAAAACACGTACCTTTATTGATTCAACATAGTGTGCATAGTCTCAACATAATGCATAAATGAACATTGCTTGCATAAAGAAACCAAAAGTGGCAGGAGAGCCAGCCAAAAGGTACAAAAGATGGGGAAACCACCAGACCAACCAACAATCAAATCAAACAAAGGGGTGAAAAATTTACTACCGAGGACCTAAGCTGACAAATATTGAGAAAAATGAGCAAACAAATGTTTCCACAAAAAAGTAGAAGAAGAATAGAAGCAAAATCCAACCCCCAAAAGACATTCAACATTTTACTCTTCCCAGGTGCCTGTATTTATCTCCTCTCTTCATACAGTCCCAGCCCACTCTCCACTCAGTGTCTGCTTATTCTTAGTCTCTTTTTACTTCACATCCATATGGCTGTGGATTAAGGTGAATTTTCAAAAAGTTCAGGGAGGAATGACTGGAACAACAGACATTCACACTAATCAACCAGAATATTAAAACCAGTTTTAATGTTTTGTGAGATCAGTGCAGTGGCAGCTGGTCAGTGGGGGGCACTGAGGCACCACCCCCTCCAATTAGCCAAAGGATAAATGCTGCATGATATTAAATAAATTTAAATGAAATTAAATGAAGAGCTGTCAAAAAATCAACACATCCTTTGAAAAATAACTGATTGTGTTTAGTTTGTTTTAAGCCTTTGGAGTACCATTATATGGCCATGATGAAAGGGAGACTTTTCAGTAATGTGGGTGTTCTCTATATAAACATATATGGAATGGATTGGATAACAACGCACTGAAGGGGCTCTCTACCTTACGCTGTTTTATTAAAAAAAACAAAAAACACCAAATTATTTAGGGGGGGCTTCAGCCCCCTAAAATAGGCCTAATGACGCCACTGATCCCAGGTATTTGTAGGTGTGCACGACCTCAACCCCTTTGATGAGAAGAGGCTCAGGGTGCGGCCTGGTTCTCCTAAAGTCCACCACCATCTGCCATGTCTTGGTGATGTTGAGGAGCAGGTGGTTGGAGTCACACCATGTGATGAAGTCCTGGATGAGTTCTCTGTACTCCTCCTCCTGTGATGGAGGAGTACAGTGATGGGTCTGGCAACACCGATGTGTCGGCTCATCCGTATCGCTTTAAGAAAGTCACATGACCGATACATTAACTGTTTCGAACTGTCACTGATGCGCCAAACTGTGTTTATAAGGAAGCGCGTCTGTCAGCGTGGGCAGGCAGACCAAAAGTGCCACAGCTGATGCCATCCAGGAGGTGCACAGATACCTGGCAGGGGGCAATATTGCCAGGTCCCAGGACCCTAAGAGATACTGGGACAACCAAAGGACAATCTATCCAAACCTCTTCCTGCTTTCCTTACAATTTCTCTGCACTCCAGCCTCATCTGTGTGAGCGGGTGTTTTATACAGCTGGAGAAGTGGTATCAAAAAAGCCTAACAGACTCAATTTCAAAACGTTGGAAAAACTTATTTTTTGGAAAAATGAAATATGAAATAATACAATATAAAATACAATGACTTAAATTATATTATTGTATTTACTAGATCATCAAATCAGTGTCAGTTGAGTCTGTCAACTCGGTGGCTGTAGGGATTTTTAAGGTCCAGCAGGTGTCAGTATTTAGTGACACAGTATCGACACCGTATCAATACAGTTTGACAATGTGTCAAAACGCTTCATGACGCCTCATCTACCCATCACTACAACCCACAATGGCTGTGTCAGAAGAATTTAAAGACAGTTGTGGTGCTCTAACTCTCTTAAAGATCTTCATCACCACACAACGATCACAGCAGAACCTGAGAGGTCCTCCGCCTTGGAAAGAATTAAAACTTTTCTCAGAAACAGCCTAACCCAAAATTTAATGAATGCATTGACCATACTATCAATAAAAAAAGAAACTCATCACTGGGATGACTGACTTTAATCAGAGAGTCAGAACAGGTTGCAGGCCAGAAAGAAAAGAGAAGGAAAAATATTATGTTGGGACTTAAGTTAGCAGTTACTGCCCAGTCCACAATGAAAAAAAATTTGGGTCTGCTTAAGCAGAGCACACACCCAGGAACACAGATACACTGGTTTACATACACAAATGTAAGGTGGCCCCAATGTAAGTATTAAATTACAGTTACAAATGATAGAAAATCATCAATGTTTCAGTACTTACAGTAAATCTCCTGTACCAGGCCATATATAATTTATAATCACAATTACAGGAGCACTGCTAGTTAAACAGATGCAGTGAGAATACATCTTTAGAGCAGGGATGAAGCAGCATGCTTAACTACACAATGGAATTTCTGGAGAAAATGTGGTGGGATTGCAGCCCTCTACAAAAGCTGCAACTAAACTGCTTCTGCCTGCTAAAGAAAAGCTGAAAAAACCTGACTCTGCAGAAAGTCAGACACTGCCTGCGGAGTCTTGACTCCCAAAAAGCTGCTGGACCTGATGGTTTGTTGGGCTGTGTTGAGCTGGCTGCAGCTTGTATGAACATCTTCAACCTCTCACTATCTCTCTATCTCTCTATCATGTGTTCCAACATGTTTAAATCATCAGTCATCATGCCATCATACCCATACTGCCAAAGCAGTTGGCTGTTACCTGCCTAAATGACAACAGATCAGTGGCACTAACTCCAATACCTGTCTAGTCTATGGAGAGGCTGATCCTGAGGCATGTTAAAAACATCCTGCCAGCATCCTTTGACCAACATTTGCCATACTGGCAGAACAGATCAACAGAGGATGCTATAGTCATCATGCTTCACACTGCACTAGAACACCTGGAGAATAAGAACACATACATAAGGCTTCTCTTCACTATCTACAGCCCAGCATTTATTACTATCCTACTGGATAAACCGATCCACAAATTACATGATAACTAGTAAGTACGCTTCATCCACACAATCACTGGTACCCCCCGAGGTTGTGTGCTCAGTCCTCTTCTGTACTGACAGTGTGGTTTAGTAGCTGCACAAAGGCAGAACAGCAGGCTCTTAAGAAGATAATAAGGACAGCAGAGAAGCTCATAGGGGCACAAGACATCTACTCCATCCACACCTCTAGCCACCTGTGCCAGTCCCTCAGCATCATTAGAGACAATTCGTATCCAGCCAACCATCTGTTTAACCCCCAGGTTGTTGAGAGAGAGTTTCTTTCCCCATGCCAAAAGGCTGCTAAATTAAAACGCATAACTACATTCACCCCACCTGCACGACATTTTATAATTTGCACTGGGACACATGATAAGTCAATCTCTTTAACATGTTAATATTTCCACTTGACATTTCCCGATTTTTGAACACAGTACACCTTTCATCCCTCCCACTCTTCAGCAAAACCAAATTAAACAAACAAAAAGCTTCTCACAGTTGCCACAGATCCAGCCTGACTGCTCACCTACGCACTCTGCCAGAGAGAGTAACATTACTAGTCCCTGGTGTGAGGGAAATGTGTGTTTCTGCAGCTTGGGTCACAGCATTGAGCCCTCCTCTGCTAGAGTGACCCAGGGCCTCAAGTATAAATGGTGCATATGCTGGTTTTCATGCACATGAAGTGATGTATAAAAGATATTCTGCCCTCGTCAGGATTGGTAGGTGCTTGCTAACTTGGCAGAGAGGTAACAGACCCAGGAGTCAGCAGGCAAGTTTCAGGATGTTTACTGTTGAATCACTGTGAAACCACAATATAAAAATAAAAAAGCAAAACGTTACATGTTGTAAACAATTACCAATTATTTAGGGGGGCTTAGGCCTATTGTAGGGGGCTGAAGCCCCCCTAAATAATTTGGTGTTGTTTCGGGGGGGGGGTTTGGTTTTTTTTTTTAAAACAGCGTAAGGTAGAGAGCCCCTTCAGGGGAGAGAAGGAGATCAAACAGATCAAGAGATGGAAAATTATGAATCAGCTGCAGCAACTCACTCCTCTACAGGGTTTGATTTAGGTGACAAAGACACAGGGCCCAGACAGGTAAAGCTGAAGAGCTACCCACAAGATAGCTGGTTTGAAAAGCACAATTGGTTAGAGTACTCAGTCAACCAGAATACAGCTTT
The DNA here is from genome assembly GCA_016785225.1 of Psettodes erumei. Taxonomy (NCBI): domain Eukaryota; kingdom Metazoa; phylum Chordata; class Actinopteri; order Pleuronectiformes; family Psettodidae; genus Psettodes; species Psettodes erumei. Next base: position 331,946 of record JAFBJZ010000008.1, on the reverse strand, counting down.
CTGCTTCCCATGTAGAGTGTTTGGCAAAAACATTAAACATGATAGTTTGGTTAGTAGTGGTTGCAAGAACTGGAAGAAAGCTTTAGACATCGTTGGCAAGCGTGAGACAGCACAAACACATAAGGACAGCATTGGTGCATGGAAAAGCTACCAGGGAACAAGCAAACACGGAAATGTTGCACGGATGATAGCATCTGCAAATGTGGCTGAGATAGTCAAGAGAAGAGAGTATCTCAGGCTAATCGTTGCAGTCATGTCTATGTTAGGGAGACAGGGACTCCCTTTTCGTGGCCATGATAAAGGTAGAGACAGCACAAACAGAGGGAATTTTCTTGCATGCATGGAGCTTTTGAAGGAATTTGAAGGATCCTTTTCTTCAAAAACATAATCCCCCATCAAATGCTCAGTATACCTCACCAACATCCCAGAATTAGATGACTGACTGTTGTGCCCAGGAAATACTAGTGTCATTCTGTCTGAAATGACAAAGTCCAAACTTTATGCCATCATGGCAGATGAGGCAAGGGATAAAAAATCAGAGCAGTTAGCTGTTTGTGTCAGGTATGTGTCAGAGGGGGCAGTGAAACAACGTTTCCTAGTACTCACAGAGATAAGATCATTTGATGCCCAGTCCATTGCAAATGAGCTGCAGCAACAGATCCAAAACAACGGTCTTGCAGAGCTTAAGTGTGTAGCACAAACATATGGTGGTGCAGCTGTCATGAGTGGGTCCACAGGAGGTGTACAAGCATATTTTAGAAGGCTACATCCCGAAGCTATCTATGTGCATTGTTATGCTCATGAACTTAACCTGGTGTTGTGCCATACTTGCAAGGCTTTTCAGAGCTTTTCAGCTTGTTGGAGTGTGTGTACTCTTTCTTCAGCACCTCCCCAGCAGATCATCACAAGTTCATGGAGACTCAGACAAGGCTTGGATTGACATCAGTTGAGCTTGTGCAACTTTCAAACACTCGCTGGGCATGTCAGGTGTGATCGATCAGTGCAGTTCTTGAGACACTGTCTGCCATTTTGGAGTGCCTTTCTGTCATTGGATCCCCCATAGCTGTTGGTCTCAGAGCAAAGTTCCATAAGTTCTCAACAGTCTATGCCAGTGTTTTTCAACCTTTTTTGAGCCAAGGTACATTTCTTTCATTGAAAAAATCACGAGGCACACCACCAGCCAAAACTGTTAAAAAATTATACTCTGTAGCCTATATTAACAATATAGTCATTTAAGTGTCTTGAATAGGAATCAAATAAACACAAATAAAACATAAAAAAGTACTTTATCTTGTAATTAATATATCTTCTTTATTATATCTTCTTTCAAATAAAAAGTGCACTTAACATGTCCACTTCAAAAACACAGCTTGAACATAACATGCCACAACAATGTGGTCTTAAAGGTAGTAGAAAACTTCAAAGTGTTTTGCAAACTCTAATTCTGTCCAAAAGCATTCTATTACCAGGAATACAGAAATATAGTTATTCTGCGTCTCCAACCACAAAATGCACATGGGCCAAGAGTTGAGCATGTCCACTAATATCCGTGGACTCGTCAAATTGCAGTGCAAATTTCTCACTGATACGGATCTTTTCCAAAACCACACTTTCAATATCTGCAGACATGTCATTAATACGTCTGGCAATTGTGTTGTCTGAAAGAGGGACTTAGGCTATTTCTTTGACCACTTCAGGTCTGAGCATCTCATTTACAATGGCAATTACAACAATCTCTGCCACAGTGTGGGACCTTTTTGATTTAGCTACAAGTTCAGCTACATGGTAGCTAGCTTTAAGGGCTCTCTCATTTACCTTTGTGGTTTTTCTCATAAATCTTGCCTGTTTCTCTGTGTGTTCACACAGGCAAACAAAATAGTCCACATTCTTGTTTTGAAGCGAAGGGTGTTTCGTTTGGAGATGGCGTTTAAGTTTGCTTGGTACCATAGCACTGTTACATAGCTTTTCACCACACACCAAGCACAATGGAATCGGTGTCGTCACATCCCCGGTGAAAGTAAATCCAAATGAAACATAACTCTTGCTGTATTGCCTAGAGCTCACCATCTTTGCTTTCTTTCCTCCACTCATACTAGGGTCTTCATCTGGGTCTGAATTTTGTCCAGGGTCCAGTTCGGAGTTAGCATTTTTCCTCTTCAAAAACTTCTCCATCACTGTCACCAACTGTCGCATTCATGTATCACGAATTCTCTTGTCTCTATGGACAATGCAAATTGCTACCTGCTGCCATCTGGTGATATGGAAGAGTATTGCATGATTATGCTTCCAGTCACTACTACAGCATAGACACTCACGGCATATTAGGTGAAATTGGATAAGTTCCCATGGCACACCTGACGATCTCCTACGGCACACTAGTGTGCCGTGGCACAGTGGTTGAAAAACACTGGTCTATGCACTACTGATGTTTCAGTCACTTCTTTCTGTAACCGAAAGACTGCACAAGCTTCTTCAGAAAGAGACTTTAGACCTGGCAAAGCTTTGATTTGCAAACAAGCAGTGTGTGACACACTTAAGGGCAAACGCACAGATGCATTTGCCATGGAACTGTATGACAGAACCAAAGCCCTGTGCCACACCCACAGTATCCCTGAACCAGGTGCCAAGACAAGGCATAAGCAGAGGAAAATGGAGGATTTTGTGTTGGAGGCAGCTGCAGGTTCACGCACTGAACTGAACAGCTCTGACACATTCAAAAGAGAGTTACTTTTCCCTTGTGTGGACAGGATGGTTGGCAAGCTTGACCAAAGATTTTGCAGTGTAGATGCAGGGCTACTAAATGGCATCCAGGCATGCAGTCCTAAATGTAAAAACTTCTTAATTGAACCACACTTGAAGGAACTGGCAAAACACTACAGTACTGACCTGAAAACAGAGGAGGTTCTGGTGGCCAGAAACTTTTTTGCCCAAAAAAAAGAGGCTGGATGTTCAACCAGTGATATATTGTCAGGGAGAGAGAATACAGTACAGAGAATACAGTTATCATTACCATCATTACCATTTTTTGTGTTAATTCTTTAAAGATACTGTTACTGTGCAAACATATGTGTGTTGTTGTAGTGTATTGAAAGAGCAGGCTGAAATAAAGATAATAATGAACAATTTCTCAGTCTTTGTTAGCTGTCTATGAAATCTTGTGCTTGTGCCCTACGTTTGCTCACATCCTGTGCATCTCCAGGGGGCTAAGCCCCCCCAGACCTTAAGATCTAGTGACGCCCCTGGCCAGAAGTATAATTGTAATCAACACAAACAAACGCATTTACAACCAATATTAATATATAAGAAAAAAATTTACAAATCACTTAACAAATTAGGTACAAACAAAAAGAATTAACAGCAGCAGGACTCCATGGCCGAAACAAAAATACACTATTCTCAAATTAAACTGGCAGACTAAACAAAGCAAAATCATTAATTCAACAAAATGAAAGAGGGAGTGAATCCCACAATACCCACACATACCTTAAATATATGTTATTTAAAAAAAAAAATTATGCAACTGCAACCAGCCTATATCAGGTTTTCTATTAGATGTGCATCAAAACTGAAAATACGTGTCACTTTAGTGATGACACAATTGACACCGGGCATGGCAGGTTGGCAGAGGATGTAAAATGGTGGCCCTTCCAGTTCCCTGGAGCAAACACCAAAAGCTACACTGAGCTAGCAGCAGCAAAGCGGTCCAGGCAGAGGCAATACAACACAAAAGCAAACACAGGGATTCAGCGAAATACTGGCAAAACTCTGGCAAAGCACCAGCAAAGCTTCAGCAAAGCCCCAGCAAAGCAGCAGCGGTTCCTCAGCGCTGCAGCTACTCTTCAGAAAGTTCCTTGATCCAATCAAGTGGTGTTTGATCACTTGTAAGAGAGCCAGCCAAGATCACACCATGCCAGAGCAGGGGAGGAAGCCAAACCACACATTAAATATTGCTGCGCGAACTACAGAGGAGAATGGGAATGAGGCAAGCTGGAAGTGGGCGTCACAGAGCCAGAGCAAGAGGGAATATGATGGTCAAGGCCTACTTATATATAATACCCTCATGCAGTGACAGGCTAATGAGGGTAGCGATTACACAAGGCAGCACACTCGCATTAGGAGCAGGAAGGAGCAACTCATCCTGCTACATACAGATGCCTCAGCTTCCAACCACAGAGCACCCCCAGCTCTATGAAGCACCACTTTCCTGCATCTGGCTGGTAACTGCACTCTGTAGACCATCTCCTCGAACCTATTCAGTACATAGCAGGGCCCAATTCATGCCCCAGTGAACTTTTTTCCTCAGGAAGCTGTAGACCCACACTAGCTCCCCCTCCTTAAAATATTTCCCTTGCACCCTCATGCCAAAGTTCCCATACCACTGTGCTCCGCTGTTGATTCCTGGCATTAATGGGCTAAGTCCAGGCAGTGTGGCATAGTCTGGGCCTGGGGCTGTACCCACTGTATCGACCTAATGCTAACTTAGCTGGTATGCTCTCTTCCCAGTGTGAGAAGGGCAGTGTGCAGGCCTGCAGCCAACCTGTATGTGAGCTGTAACATATGATGTTGTTTCTGTTCAAATCAAACATGTGGTACATTAAATTAAAGTTTAGTTTATCTCCTTTCCAACAAGCATTTGCTTTCCATCCTAGTAGAATCTGGCTGTTCAAAATCAGTCATTTAGTGTAGTCATTATCACACAGGTTTTAGAGCAGGATCAGAGGTCAACTGATGAGCAAGCATGACTACAGGGAGATGCAGTGCAAAGTAAAGATAGAGGTGGCAAAGGCCAAACAAAGGACGTATGATGACCTGTCAGGTTGGACAGTAAGGAGGGGGAGAATGATTTGTACAGGTTGGCAAAACAAAGAGATAGAGAGGCAAAGGATGTGCAGCAGATTAGAGTGATTAAGGACAGATAGGGAAATATAGTGACAGAAGCCAGAAGTGTGATGGAAAGATGGAAAGAGCAATTTGAAGAGCTGATGAATGGGGAGAATGAGAGAGAGCATAGAGTAGAAGAAGTGGTTAGAGTGGGCCACTTAGTAGCGAAGATTAGTAAAGATGAAATGAGGAAGGCATTGAAGAGGATGAAGAGAGGAAAGGCAGCCAGTCCAGATAATATACCAGTGGAGGTATGGAAGTGTCTAGGAGAGGTGGCAACAGAGTTCCTAACTAGGCTATTTAATGTGATCTTAGAGAGTGAGAGGATGCCTGAGGAATGGAGTAAAAGTGTGCTGGTGCCCATTTTTAAAAACAAGGTAGATGTGCAGTGTTGCAGCAACTATAGAGATATAAAGTTGATGAGACATCCAATAAAGTTATGGGAAAGAGTATGGCAAGCTATGCTAAGGACAGAAGAGAGCATTTGTGGGCAGCAGTATGGTTTCATGCCAAGGAAGAGTACAACAGATGCAGTGTTTGTCTTGAGAATGTTGATAGAGAAGTACAGAGAAGGTCAGAAGGAGCTTCATTGTGTTTTTGTAGATTTAGAGAAAGCTTATGACAGGGTACCAAGAGAAGAACTGTGGTACTGTATGAGGAAGTCTGGAGTGGCAGAGAAGTTTGTTCGGGACATGTATGAGAACTGCAAGACAGTGGTGAGGTGTATTGTAGGTGTTACAGAGGAGTTCAAGGTGCAGGTGGGACTGCATCAAGGATCAGCTCTGATCCCCTTTTTGTTTGCCATTGTGATGGACAGGCTGACAGATAAAGTTAAACAGGAACCCCGTGGACTATGACGTTTGTAGATGACATTGTGATCTGTAGTGAGAGCAGGGAGCAGATGGAGGAAAGGAGGGGAATGAAAGTTAGCTGCAGTAAGACAGAATACATGTGTGTGAATGAGAAGAACCCAAGTGGAACAGTGAGGTTACAGGGAGACGAGATGAAGAAGGTGGAGGATTTTAGGTACTTAGGGTCAACAGTCCACAGCAACGGAGAGTGTGGAAGAGAGTTGAAGAAACATGTCCAATAGGCTGGAATGGATGGAGAAAAGTGTCAGGTGTGATGTGTGATGGGAGAGTATCAGCCAACATGAAAGGGAAGGTGTACAAGACAGTAGTCAGACCAGCGTTGTATGGTCTAGTGACAGTGGGATAGCACATGTGAGATGATTTGGAGTTTTGAGGTTTTTTTAGTTTGGAGTGGAGATCCTCTGTAGTCCATTTCACCTTTTTGTTTGAATTGATTGTTGATCGTTAGATATTTTTATGTTAGGCAGCTTAAGGGGGAGAAGCTGCGATGGACCAGTGCCTGGTTGGTCTGGTGGTTTCCCCATCTTTTGTTCATTTTGGCTGGGATCTCCTGCTCCTATTGGTTTCTTTATGTAAGTACCATTACTTTATGCATTATATTGATTTAATTTTTACTTTTTTCTTTACTGACCCATGTGTGTAGTGGCCTTATGTTACACTTATGCCCTATGTTGTGGTCTCCAGAGCCTGTTGTTTAGGAGGCCATAACAGTCACAACCGCTAAGAGATGAACAATAAGACTAGCAGTCTGGGGGTAGAGAAAAGGAGATAGCTTTACTATAAAGAAGGCATCGCTAGCAGAAGTTGCAACATGTCATCATACACGCATACATGGTGAATATATTTATGCCATTTCCTGTTGAGTAGATGTACCCTACAAAAGCTGTTATTTTGCATATCGAAGCCAGACTTTGCTGCTCTAATACATGTGGCAAAACAAGATGATAGTATGAGAATCCATTTTAGCCATACAGCTTGTGATCAACACTGAAAAAATCCAGTTGCAAATTTGTGCACCAGTACAATTCTGGACTTTGCAGCATTTTGAAATAAAAAAACACAAAGCCGTAAAACCACATTCTAACCTTTTCCGTTTTCCCAAGACAGGTGAGCTGAGATGATGCAGACACTTGGCTTTGTTTGCACGTCAAATCAACGTACACAAATCAAAGCAATGAAGGAATGTGTGTCAGCAAGTATGCATACTTCTGTATTCTTTGTCATATAGCCAGGTTACAACATTTCCCGATTGAGACACACTTGGGGGAAAATGCCATGTGGGATATGGGGGTCAGGTGTCCACACCAGGTTTTGAAGAAAATTTTGTCTGGTACTTGAGACAGAAGATTCATACCTATGTTCCAAACCAATGATATATCCATGTGTTTTCTTATATTTCATTACCATATGCTTAGTGCTCAAATGAGCATGGTGATATGTGGGCACACCAACAAACAGTGAAACAGTGTCATCTTTGAAAATACCCAGCTGATTAAAAGTCAGAGGATATTGCTGTGAGGTTTGAGGCCAGAGCTGTTCTGGTCAAAATGGCTGCTTTTCACCAGGACATATGCTGTGCTCTAGTTTAAGGGCCCTGTTCTTGCAAGTCTGCAGAATGAAAATGTTTTTATATAGATTCACAGAGACTTTCAAATGAGCCAGTCATTACACCTTGTTTTTCCATTATTGTCAATTCATTGAGGGTCAGTACCATGTTCAACTGTGCATTCAGGTGATTTCAACTTGAAATTATATCAGATAGAACAGATACTGCAGGATGAAAATACTGATGGCTACTGACAGCCCTTTTCACTGATGTAACATAACACAAGCTAAATTTGAGAACTGCTCAGGAGGCACTACTAATTACAACTTCCAGATCCTTTCAGGAGTTGGCATTCGCCACGCAGATATGCAATTACATCACAAGGAAACAATCACAATTTCTTGTTATTGTCAGAAATGGTGATAGAGAAAGCCAAACTCTAAGGGGAGAATCATGGAAATATTAAGGGCACAGTGGTGTAAATGGAAAACCTGCCAACTGGTTTAATGCAATGGATCCCACTTAAAGCCATTAGCTGGTATGAAACTGATTGGTTCCACCAACTGGTCCACAGAACAACCTAGAACCAAAGCCCAAAAAGGTTCTCAGAAGCTCATGGGAAGCCCCAGATTATGGATTGTTGAAGTCCAGCAGTGAAAAGTTACAGTATTTCATCCAACAATAATCTTGGATATGTGGATTTTGTTTGATTTTGTGTATAATGGTCAGAATTGCCCAAGATAGACATGTAGGGGGCAACAGGGTGGACAGTGGTCATACAGTCCATATTCACACACAAAGTCTGGGAGTATGGTCTGAATAAATGTTAGGCTGCACACAGACTCTCATGGACATGAGTAGATGAGTAAATTGATGTCACATGGACCCTCACTGTTACACAGACATGGAAAAATTCTTTTAAGATTTTGGCTTTTTGGCTATGTGAGGCACGACAGTCTTTTATGTAGGCTCAACCTTTATTCCTCTGAGATTCCCCTGAAAAAGAACACAGCTATGCAGCAATAAGCATGTTGGGTGAAAGGTATTATGAGGAGTCAACACAGTCCAATTGTAAAGGAGGGACTTCCAATACCTCAGCAAATGCATGTGTTTTAGGCCTACGAGCAGTTTGTGTGCGACAAATGCTGCAAATGGGATATTGCAGGGCTTATTTACATCATAGAGAATCTAACATATTCCTCTTTCACAATATAGAATCCAAACCATCATAAAGCAAATGACTGAGCCAATACCATATATTACAATGTCAAAGCAAAGGGCAACATATAGTGAAGGATGATTCTTGTTGAGTGCAAATGTTAGTCAAAGCTACAAAGTTGCACCTGTCACCTTTACTTTGTGGATACAAATTTGTGAGTCTCTCTTTTCTCTCTCTTCTCTTTTACTTTCCTTTTCTGGTTAAAGCATTTTGGGGGAATCAGCTATGAGGTATTTACAGAGAGACTACATTTACAGAATATATGACAAATAAATAATAAGCAATAATATAAAATTTCTGTGTGGTGGAAATATTATGTTACATAAATTTGATGAACAACACAGAGTAACAGTAATACAACATGAGTACGAGAACAGCAGCACAACGGACAGATAATCATGAAAGGGTATTATCTATTTCTTGTTTCCAGCAGAAAACAAAAATATCTTGAACATACTGTGGTGTTTATACTTATCTCTTGATAAGCAATAACTGATTCTGGAGACAACTTTATCTTGGCTATATCTGGTGTGAAACAACAGAATAGGTTGGTCAAAAATGTGTATGTAACAAATAAAGAAGTAATATATTAATACTATCCACATAATTTCATAAATAGAAATATAAAATTAATATTTAAAATACAATGTGAAATACAGCCACTAACTGTAGTTAAGGTCTATCGGACTAAGCATTGGAGGGTCTAATAGCGCTGTCAAATTGCATGTAACTACAGTACAAGTGTCAAAATGACTCAGTGAATGATTAGTATAAATTAAACAGACACAAGCAAATAATTGGCAGTTCGTCCATCATTCTGAAATACTGAGCACACATACCTTCTTACAAGTATCTTTTTTCAGTCTTGCTCTGCAAAAGCTGGCTGTGAATTGAATGTATATATTTTCATGCTTTAAATATTGTAATTTGTTATTCTACATAGCCCTAATGCAGTCTTTTCGTTTTGTAATGCTCAATAAATTGATTGAATTGATAAAAAAAAACAAGAACAAAGAGAAGAAGTACAAAGCCCTCTGTGAAGGTGGGTTCAGGCTGAACAAGAGGCGGTGTAATCGACGCAAATTCACGAACTAAAAAGCTCACAAAGGAGAAAGGTCTGCAGGAAAATAACACAAAGACCTTAAAGGTGGTGCATATGTAGCTAGCTTACAGCTAACTACTATACACTGAATGTCATAACAATCCAGTGTGAATAACAATGCAAATATTTAGTCTGAACACACCTTAAGGATCTCAGCCTCTTATTCTGCATTCCTGTCCCAGAGGAGAGAATGTGGATAAACTTCCAAACTGACAATATTATCCCTGACAATAAATTTGGGGTTTGGAGCCTAAACTTCCACAATTCTGGTGACACTTTTGAGGAAAATACATGTTGGCTGGTGGTAGAAGGATATATTTTTTTTTAGTTATAATTAGTCATTATTTTGAACAATATAGTGGATTGGCATGATTGTTTTCTATTAAACATAGTTTTGAAAAGTAATGTTCACTTATTCATATGGTCATCAAATGAGAAACCAAAGTCATCTAAAAACTGTAATGGCTAAATTCATCTTTACAGCTCCAACTGTCAACTTTATAACTCCTCCATCCGACCTGACCTGAATGCAGCATTAGCTTGCTGAGTAGGTAATTCATTGGGTCGTGGTCTACTGGTGTTTCTCAAGCAATCAAGCATGTGAGTTTAGCCTGCAAATGGCGGAAGGTGGAACTCATAGTGTATACCTTTACTAACCAGATTAAACCCAAAATGGTACTGAGAGGTGACAGTGCATAGTTTTGCAGGGCACAAAAATGTGTGCCAGGACTTTTATCCAGCATTCATTAAGATTCAATGACTCATCTACCAGCTGTGGAAAAACAAAAATCTTTCATTGCGTAAATATCAATATGATAAACATATCTGCCAGCATCCTGTTCAGACTGATGGTTAGAAGCTGATATGTTACAGTAGTAAGAGTGTGTGTAACCAACTGTGTGTATTGGGATACACACATGCATGACTGGTGTATCAGGAAGGAGAGCAGAGACAATGAAAATATTCTGAGCAGAAACGAACCAAAGAAAAATCTCTATATAATGCTTGTTTATGCCTCCAAATGCTGAAAGCTGCCCCGAAGGCACACTTCAAGTCTGTGTGAGTAAAGGGCAGGCAGAGCGTAGAGGAAAATAAGCACTGTCCACTTTGTCCATCGCCTTGAATGAGCCATATTCTTTGAGCTGGAAACGTAAAGGCTTGTGGTCTACCTACACTCTCAGGGTCCACACAGTCTCCAGACAGGCCCTGCTGCATTTCTTCTGTGTTTATGGTGTTTCATATAGTAAGGTTCATTTGTGTGTTTGTGTCTAGTGTACGGTACTGTGGTTTGTTTTAATGTCCATAAAGTGGGCCACTGAGCCCCCTGCATGCTGCTGAGGGGCTACGCAAGTGAGTAGATGGCATTGACGGGTGAAGTGGCCTCAGAGCTCTCGTTGCCCTCTGTCTCATCCTTGTCCTTCTTCACCGTGTACTGGCCAATGAAAGAGCCGTCTTCATTGAACTGGCCATCTCCGCCTTCACCATAGTCCACCAAGCTGTCGTCACTTTCCTTCACATTGCCATCCAGCGAGGTCTGGCTGCCCTGCAAAGGCTTGTTGTCCTCATCACTGCTGCAAAAGTAAAGAAGAGAGTGAAAGGTTAAAGTGGGAAGGGTGCTGTTACACGGTGTCAGCAGGAGTTCTGGACCCCTGACACTGACACAGGTTAAAGTGGGAAAGTGGAAAGTTACGAGAATCATAGCTCATCACAATAAATTACTTAAGTGCCTCTTTTCAGCATTTTTATTAACAGCTCTTACTGAAGTGACTGAATGTCTCAGTCACTCAGATCTTGACGGACCAGAAATTTAATTTTCATAATTTATTTCTTTTCCAGTTTTGACTGTGACTCAGTAGGGATATACTATCTGATAAAACAGCAAGACATCATTTCAAACTAAAAAAAAATAAACTTTGTTAGCTTGATATGGTGTCAAGGGTCTACATGACATTGTCATTATTTGCATGTATCAAAGTTGTCCACACAGATCTGTATGCAGCTGAAACATTATGACTGAACAGACTGTATGTGTGCAGACCACGCTTGCCAAAGATTTTTTTAGAACAAGTTTGGCTACTTTGTATTGAGTTGGGTAAAAACAATTTGGGTGGGCTGTAATACTATGACTACTTGTGTTATGTACTATTTGGGTTGTAGTATGAGTGACTGTAAAATTATACAGTATTCACCTCTATTTCTTTAAAGCAATGACATTTGTATATTACTTATGTGCACTAATAGGTTAAGGAAACAATGCCACCTAGATTAAGTTCATGAACATCAGTAAATGTATCTGCAAACTGCCAGTACATAATGTTTATACTAAGCAAATCTGCAAAACTTTAACTGTCAACATACAATATCATAACCAAGCTCTAAATCTGTGGGACACAGTATGGCCTTGAAAAAATTATGCCAGTGTAAAAAAATATGTAAAAATTCCATTTCCTTTGAAACAGCAGTATTTTGAAGAAGACAGGAATAATTAAAAGAAATAAATGCTGTCCTCAAAAATTCAAATATGACCTGCATACTCATGCAAAATGGTAGCCATGTTCTGACATGAGATCTAAGCACAAAAATTTCATTGTATATCTTCTGTGGAATTATGCTCGATCTCAGTTCAGAGAATGGCAGCATGTCCCCTAACTCCAACTTTAAGGATCACTTCATGCACAGAGAGACAGAGCTCAACACTATGTGCTGTCTCAGTTGAAGCAGCAAAATAGTGGCAAATGCATTTAAAGGATGCAAACTTTAGATATTTTTCTTTTTTCATAAAGTCAGAATGAAGGAGAGGAGCGCTTCATAGAATCACCATGCTCCATGCGAAAACAATTTAGGAACCACACACATCACTTTATCCAGTTAAGAAACCCCGTTGATAATCAAGAGTAGAAAGGGACCATGATCAATGTCCAACACAATTAAATTCCAGCAAACTACATTCTGACAGAACCAGAAATCAAGAATTTGAGAATTTATTTTAGCAACCCCCAAAAACTATTTCAGAGTTGAGCAACAGACAATGAAACACAGGCAATTTTAAAAACACATGTTGACGTGATGAGGTGAAGTGATGAGACAATGTTACACATATGAAGAGTGGGACAGTTAAACATGAAGTGGACAAATGTGAAAAAAAAGTAGTACACCACCTGAAAAGATGAATCAAGTTCATGTTCATGTTATGCCTTCAAAAGGGAAGACATGGTCAATATTACTGAGACCTAATAACATTTAGCTGCAGGTCAGCGCCACCAAATTAAAAGAACATTTTTTCCACTTACTTCTACTGGGATCTAACCATGTCCAATTAGTTTAGATATTACATTCTCCTTAGTTCAGTTAAGAGGAATGTTAGTAATTGTTATGCACAAATGAATCTTTTTTTAGGAAAGGTTAGGTATGAGTTTACTGCATAACTTATGTGGATTTTTAAAGCCAAAATTGATTCATGTCAAATCCAATGTACTGGTATATAGAGAACAAATAGTGCAGGTACTGTAGTAAGCAGAAGCCCTGTGAGTTATCATTTCAGGTGTGGGGGGTCCTCAAATAGAACGTGTCTCTGTAGTTGGATTTTCTTTAGTGTACCAGGTGCAAAATCTGCTACTTTGCTACTGTTAGTTGCTACTGAAAAACTTCAGGATTATATCTCTTACAGCTAATTATATAAATCTGACCAAAGGACTTTCAGAGCACCTTTCCGAGCTTGCTTTCATTTGTGGACTACATTGCACCAGCAACTTTAGTTAGCCAGAGGGCTTCGAGAGACAACCTTTTATTTCAGTGAGTTCAAATTTTGTGATGAAAGAGGGCAAAGAGGAATGATTCAATTATCTGATAAGGGGATTTCTTATCGAATAGAAGTGCAAAGGTAAAGGAAGTAACTTAAAAGATGGGAGTAAGTTTCAGATAACCTTTCCTGCAAAAATGTAAAGTCACCCATCTGCATAAAATCCAGATATGAGATTAACATGACTCAGGATTCAGGAACTCAGCTCTGTGTGTTGTGTGGTTTACTTTATCTGAAATGAGAAATGGCTTTTATCTAGTATGACATTAAACATACTCAGAAGTGGGTTTGATAGATACAGGTCATTAGGGTGTAAATAAGTTGGAATGACTATGTTATTTGATTGAAATAGACTGCATCTGAGCAATAGAAAATTAAATATTATTTTAGGGCAGGAGTAAGAGGACGCAGATGGAGACGGGAGGCTCTTCTTGTTTCATACCTTTCAAGAGACCAGTGGACCAAGGAGGAAAATACATCCAAAAAGAGACCAAGGACACAGACATGAGGTGGGTGGGGCAGAACAGAAAGACAGTCATGAAACAGATAACCAGACATGCTAAATGAGCAGACACAAAAAGGAAGTGGGCGCCAGGTGATTTATGCAACCTTGCTAAAGGATCCTATTGACATAAATATTTTAAAGTTGAAGTTTGAGCTTTGATCAGTAATACTAAAATTGCTATGATATATTAAACACAATTTAATTGTTACAGCAAACACTGATGGGGCAACAAACAGTCAGCAGTCAGACAACTAGACATCATCTAATTACCATAATTACTAGCACAACTCATGATTTATGTCTTACCACAGGATCCTTAATTACAATGGAAAGTATGGCAAATAGAAGTTGAAGCAGGAATTGGGGCTGTAAATTGTGATAGAACTTTACAATGTACATTTTGAATAATAAATTGGCTATGTAACTTTAATTTGACATGGATGTGTGAAGGTTAGGGTTAGGTATGAATGTCTTCATGCTTGTATTTCTTGGCACATCTGCCGTCTTTAAAGCAGTAATGGTGCATCAATATCCTGCTGAAAGAAGACAGAATGCAAAAACAAGCTGGAGGAAGGAGTACATGCTATGCATAGAAAAATTAAATTACTGGTTCTTTTATTTAGATTTGTATTTTTATTTTATATATTTATATTAATTTTAAAGTACTGTTGCAAAATTGATTTTTGGTTGGCTCTTTTGAAAAGTTTGTTCTGTCTTTTGTCCTCCAAATGCTCTCCAGCTGTTTGTTGCTTAAATCAGTTCCTTAGTGTGTAAAATTGTGTCAAAGAATAATTGCTGTACCCCGCCTACCTTCCCTACAACCAAAATTGTTTTCCCTCACCACATCTAGCCCGGTGCTCCTGGTGGCAAATCTAAATATTAAATATAAATGTTTAATGTCAAATCTAAAACATTAAATATAAACCTTAATTTTAAGCTAAATGTAACATCTCAGGGTTTAATATTAAATATTAAAAGTAAATGCAAATTTTAAATCTGAATCTATATGTTAAATCTAAATGATAAATGTCAAATGTTCAACTGTAAATATAAATCTTAATGTTCAAATTTAATATTAAATGTAAATCTAAAGGTTAAATTTTAAATGTTGAATCACTGTCATTCATTGTATTTCTGCGTGCGTCATTTATGTGTCACATGACCATCATGGAGTGAGTTGCCTCAGCCTTGGTTTCAGATCAGAACAGAACTGGAGCTTTATTCCTAATGATTTTTAGCGTAACATTTTGACACCCAAAGGAAATGAAGCCTGGAACTCAGTTGCTTTCTGTCCATCTCTATATTTGTCTTCAACAATTTCCTTTCATATGACATTGTTCAACTGATGCTTTAGAAGCTAAAGCAGGCTTTACTGATATTGTTGTTGACATCATCAATGACAACTCAGTCACTCAGTCACACTTTCTTTGTAGACTGGAAAACCATTATTGTTGGCTCATAGCCCTGTTTGATCTCCCCAAGCAAGCTACACGTCATCCATACTCCCCTGTCCCTAGTTCAGGGGAAACCTCTGGTCACCCGACATGCGCGGACTAAGAGAGCAGTGCTGAAACCAAAGTACCTGTTTTCGTTTTCATTCCTGTCAGGGACAGATGACCCATTTCAGCGTGGAGGAGAGAGAGGGACAATATTGGAGGAAACAGGGGAGACAGCAAGAGAGAGGAAGTGCAGATAAAGAAGGAAGGACAGAGAAGCTCCATGTGATAGATGCATGCACACAAACACAGACACAGAGCTGAGAGTAGTTGATGGATTAGTACCAGGGATGGAGACAGCCTGGAATCACAGTAAAGCAATCAACTAGACTGTAAGAGATGGCTTGGGTATTAATGGCAGACTAATTAGGGTTTAACAATCAAAACAGCATCTCACACCGGAGATGGAGGAATCACACATATTCAAATGATCCTGCCCGCTCATCTGAAGCTGTGTCTTGAATTTGAATGTCTTCAGGGGCACTGCTGTGTCAATTTCATACTTTTAGCAAAGGAATTTTACACCAATGCAGAATTACAGAATCATAACATACAGTATGTATGTACATTTCATATATGTACAACATACTATAAAAGACAGACAGGATCCATGCTATTACAGTGTACTGATGTGTCTATGTGTACTGATATCACTGTATACTGCTGTCTTTTCATCAGTAGGATCAGTAATATTTTTCAGTCACTTTAATTACAATATGTACATCTCAGATTTAGAAAGCAGGTTAAACTCGACAACATGTTTTAGTGGATAAATTAAGAGGAACAAGGCCACAGAGCTCAGCGGGACCTGGAAGGAGCAAAACACATATTGCTCACCAACATATTCTGTTCAGACACATTTTACAGCAAAAAAAATACATTATCACATACAGAAATATGGCATAGTGTTTATGTTGGCTTATTTTTAAAAATATTTATCAAAGTCCACTCAACAACACAGTGTGTTCCTGCCTCACGTGTCAAGGTTTAAGATCTGGTTGTTAGGATGGTAATATGAATACTGGACAGTGGGACTGCATTCTGTCTCTGCTGCCTGAGCTACAAAGCTTTCAACACTTACATAGATATTATATATGAAAACTGTCCAGTTCCCAGCTTTGTGTTGCCTTGAAATTAGAACTCACACAAAGCTTCAACCATTGCCTTGGTAATTGATATCCAAGTTTTTTTTTAAGTTCTGGTAAGCTCTGGTAAGCACTTTTACAGTATGTCTAGCAGTTTTATAAATAAGTACAGGTGCAAACCTAACACTTTGCAGGAAATTTAGTTAACTGTATATCTTACACTTAGCTTAACTTGTACAGTGTTTACCTATATTTGGTGGGGACTGCATTTGTCTCACCATAGTCATTATAGAGAAATTAGATCATCAGATAAAATTAAGAAAAGACTGCAGAATGTGGAAGTAAAATCAGGAGCTGCTGGACTGCTGAGAGAAACGTGGGGAATGGCTGTTTGGAAAATAATGTCAAGATAGAACCTTTCAGTGGAGAGGAAAAACTAAATTTTCCCTGAGGGACCAGACAGTCTGAGGAGAGAAACTCTATAAAGTACAACTCCCACTCTCTGGACCCATGGGTTAATTGGTGGTGCTTGGGAGCTACTCCAGAATGAATGGCATTGACAGGTAAAAAGATCTAACAATCTTTATTCTGTTTTTAATATAAGATGTGGAGACAAGAGGTGTTCCTTTAAATTAGGGATTTCAACTTTTCTTGTGATGTTATGCCAATTAAGCGACTTTAAAAACCTCTCCACCTCAATTTCATGTATCATCGAGCAGCAGCTGCCTGATCACTGTGGATCACAACACTGCTGGATCCAACTGAAATATAAAGCTTCTCATACAGCACATGTAAATTGCTGTTTTAGTCTATTTTATGTCTGTTTTAGTCATCAAGGACAGTTATGTTGTTGCCATAAACTCTGTTCCTTTACCAACGAATCAGGATACATTGGCAAAATGTGAGTGGTTTATGGGCAAAACCACCTTCCTTGTAAGAAAAATAAAAGGTCCTTAGTATTTTAACTTTCTTCGTTTCTGAAATAAAATCTATACTGTATTTGAAAAAAAATAAAATAAAGGATTTTTGTTCAATTAATCAATTTAGCTCCATTCTCCACCAATAGTTGAGAACTATCTCTCAATCACCCTGTCTGTGAATTACAGCCAATTTCAGTACAATGGCATTACATGGGAAGTGAAGAGGCTCTCTGTCAACAGGCTTTAATATGAAGTTGATGTAATGGTGCTGGTGCCCTGGAGTTAACTATGATTATGAACACAATAGGATTTTGGCAACGTAGCTGACCAAGGCTGCTTTCCTCCTGTGGCATAGCCTACCAGCAACTATTCTGCTGTAAAGCAGGCGTTGCAGGAGGTTTCTGGAAAAAGACATTTCTTAGCTTTCAACTCTAGTTCAAAAGGTACTTAAGATAGTGGATGATGTTGGACCTTACAGATATGACTGGTCTTAACAGGTTATTTCTCTTCTGTTGCCTACAACTCTCTGTGATCCATTTGTCTCATTTCTTTTTAGTCAAACAGAGAATACAGGTATTATCCCTGGCTAATCTTTAGTCATAGTCAGCTGACTGCAGGCAGAAATACTACCTGCTAACTACGGAAAACAGTTATTTCTGGGAAGCCGCATCAAATGAAGTATTAAATGAAAGGTGTGTAAATGACAATACCCATGACAAGATGCATTAGTAGTGGAAGGAGTACTTCTTCAACAATGTCATAACTGAAGCACTGTCTCATCTGATCTGAATTTTGAGGACAAACAACATTCTTTCTGCTCTGTATGACTTGGTGCTGACCATTCTGTATCTGGCACCAGTAACAAAGGGCTTGCAAAACAGACACAAGTCTCTCTGGCACGTTTCAAAAGATCTCATATCAACATCAGACACTAACCATTTAAAAATTAACCTGAAATCATTTCCAAGGCCATTGTTCAAACATACTATATATGATAGGTGGTGCATCTCTCATACAGGCAGTGAACAGTCTTTTTAATTATACTTACTGGTAATCAAAGGATCCGTCCTGGTCTTTTTGATCCACTGGGTCTAAGGGGAGCTCTTTCTTGTCACGCACTGTAGAGATAAGAACAAAATTTAAGTGTAAAGTATTTTTCTGAGTGTGCCACTGCTGTTATGGTCAGATTTGACCCACATGTTGAAGAGTTCCTGGAGTTAGTTTGAACATAAGGTTTCAGCCCTTGTTTATTAAACTGTCAAAGCTAACACTGTGTCACAAATCCATACTTATTCCCCAACACTATATCATATCCTAAACTGAAGTGAACAGTTGTTGTGAACAGTGCACTTCTTTGGCAGTTTGTGGACAAGAAATGTACTCATTATTTTGCAATAAGGGAACATGCTTATTGGAAGATATCAATTCAAATGCTGCCAATTAAAATGCAAACCTTTCTTAAAGTACAGATTACAGTTCATGGTTCTTATGATTATTTTCACAGTTTTCTGAGTTGCTTCCCTGGTAAATGTGTATACTGAAGTATGTATTTGTAACACAGTGTACTTTTAAGGAGAGTTGATTTAGTTCAGTTGTAAAACACTGGGTTGGGTTTGAAGGTGTATCAGTTGCTAGTCAGAATTAAAAAAAGATTGAGGTGTGATGAGTCCTCTCTCCTCTCCTGCCTGTTGTCACTGTGTTATAATGACTTAGTTCATCACAGCATATTTTTCTTGACATGTGCAGCATCACAGCTCAGCACCTACCGAGATATTTTGTGAAACCAGCCACACAGCCATCCCCTAAACATAATGGAAACTGTAAAACATTAAAAAAAAACCCTCATTTTTGCTGATTTACATTATCAAATTTAAATCAGGACCAAGCATGAAACAAACAGTACAAGTGAGTTGAACCTGGTACCACACTGGTAACAGATCATATTTAGTTAAGAATGCCAAAGCCAACATCTGACACGTACAGTATACAGTATACAGTATACAGAAGAGCCTCTCTACCTTTTTTAAATTTTGCAGTTATTTTTTTTAACAATTCACTGAATACAGATGTTTTTTGTCCTGATTACTTTGAGAAAGTGTTCGGAACATGCTGGAACTCTAGTATTTAGAATTATATTAAACTGTCAAAATATTTAAATACAGTATTTGTCTAGTGGCTACTGTTTATTTAAAAGCACAGGGGCATTGAGATTACTGTTAAAATAATGCTACTTTGGGGAAAAATGTTTTACTGTGGGTCAAACCTTGGTCCTCTCAGTATGGTCAAAGCCCCAGTGTGAACCTTACCTGGATATTTGCCCCCGCGACTCCTCTTGATGAAGCAAACGATGAGGAGGATCAGTATGATGAGGGCAATGGCACACATCAAGCCAATGAACCATCCCTGTGTGGCTATGTCTACCTGGTCTATGTAGGCTGAACACATACAGAACATACACACAGAGTGGGGCAAAGGAAGAGAGAGAAGGCCACAGTGAGTTACCAACACACCAGAGAAGCTCAAATCCATGATGAGGTCATGCAAAGGACCCCATCTATGACAATGAGGTGCCTTCTTTTCCATTAAAGAGAAAAGTGAGAGAGAGAGAGAGAGAGACAAAGAGAGAGAAGTCCCATCAGAAGAGAACATGACAGTTATATAGAAGGAGTCTGAATATTGCTGATGGTCCTTCTAACAAATGATGCAGCTTGTACTTCAACTCATAAATTATAGATACTGCTTGTAAAGGCAACCATGCTGAAGTATGATGGTGTCCCAGTGCAGAGGGGTGAAGTGTCTTATCCTAAATGACTTGAGGTTACCTTTGGAAGAAGACGCATGGTGTTAGGAAGCAAAAAATAATAACTCACCCAGCCTTGATTGAGTTACTGCAGATACAACTACTGACAGACGTGCACCAATAGTAGCCCAACGGGCTGGAACCCTGGCTCAACCTAGCCTGGTGTGGTCTCACCTGGTGTGGTGTTAAAGGTGACAGACTCGCTGCTGACGCTGTTGAACTCATGGGAGTAAACCCTCAGATGGTACTTGGCACCTGTGATCAGATCCGCCACTGTAATGGGGGGCTGATGATTCACTTGTACAACTTTCACCGTCTTGTCGCCTTGGAGACACAAGAGAGGGGCCAATCACACTCCAAAGGGTGTGGCCTTTGTTGCATAGTAACGCCTGTGCTTACTAGCAAAGGTCATAGTATTACAATGCTTTGCATGGAGACTATTTTTTTCAGAGAGATAGCAAGATTGCTGAAGTGAATCGAGACTGGTAACAATGCAGTGCCCATCCCCATCATGAAGACTCATACACCTCTTTACAGTACAGAAGCATGTGGATGATGCAGCTATTGCACATTATCAATAAGTTGAGAGATGTTCCGTCAGGCAAAACCACTCCACTGTGATCGTCAAAATCTCACACAACTAAACTGTCCTCTGCATCATGTTTCCACCAGGTACAACTGAAACTGACCACTGCTGAACTTTCTTTGTTCTTATGTAATATCAGGGGATAAGGTGGCAAAGCATTGTTGGTCTCAAATATTCACAAGCCCACACAAAAACAACAATCGGGCTTTCTGGCAGAAAGACGTGCTGGTCGTAACGTGGCCAAGCTATAAGCATGACTCTGAGGTGGCAGTGACAGAAGAAGGCAGATCAAGGTGGTGACATCATGCACCATGCTATCAACCATTTAACAACATCCAAAATCATGCTATGAGAATGGGCAAGGCTGATATATAAGTACAGTATGGTGACTGTATTGTTGTCAGGTTAATGCAAAAAGGATTCGTGTCCCTAAATTTTCAGACCACTGACCTTTACTTGATATCGTCTTTGTTCAGATCAAGCAGCAGATCAAGCAATTGCTATTTAAAGCAACCCCCACCCCCCACAAAACAAAACAAAAACACAAAGAAAAACAAAAAACACATAAGCGATGAAGCAAATAGATGGACTGATAACTTTTATGGGATTAATCTGGGGTTTGATTATGGTCTGACAAAAGACAGTAAAATTAAGTCTATCTCTGTTTGACTGCACTACTTCATGTTTCAAAAACCCTGCCTCTTATTCTTAAATAATGAGAATTCAAATAATGTTTTACTCATATAGCCATGTGATAAATTCAGCATAATGCCCATACTACTATCAGTGTTTCTCTTTTTCCCATGCATGTGTGTGTGGGTGTGCAGGAGCCTGGTCACCAGCCATCACCATCATCAAGCTCAGTGACAAGTACCTGGATCCTGCCTCAACACTCACATCATAGACTCTGTTTGACCAGTCATTCACATATCCAGCCTCACAAGTACTACTACTTCTTTTCAACTTTTGCTCTTTTGCCTGCCTTATTTTTTCCTGTTCTCCTCTGCCTCCAGTTCCTGGCTGAACTCCTGACAATGCTCCTTCCTGCCTCAGCGGTTCATTCCACTGGCTCTTTTCTGAAACCCTGTGTAACAAGATTTCACCTGTCACTTTTTCCATGACAGTGTTATCAGATCTCTTCTCCCATAACCCTTCATTAACCCTCAGTCCCAGAAATGCAGACTTGAATCACAGTCAGGAAGACAGAGGGTCAGTGGGTGACAGGGGGCTCCCTGCCACTCTTTTCTAGGGTCAAAGCTTTCAGATCTGGGAATGGGTGGGAGAGCTGTCGGCCATCAGATCAGACCACCTTACCTCTCTCTCACCCTTTCTCTTCACACTCAGACATCATTAAAAGTTTAAGCCACTGCCAAGTTTAAAAGACATCTTCCCTTCTGTGTGTCCTTGAGCAAAACCATACACTGTTGATTTGGTAGAAAGTGTTGGAGACCCTATAAGTGATGGGCTATCCAATCTCAACTGGCTTTCAGATTTCAGAATATGAGGGATGATGTGTTTTATATAAGCAAGCTTCAAGAGTGCTGAACACCCATTCCAAAGCAAAAGTAGAGCAAAAGCAATAATGGAAGCATGGCTGGCCAAAAAAGTGACTTGTTCAAACAACATTTCAGAAAAAGCAAGCCAAACTCTCTTCCTGTGCAGTGATAGTGGACCGCACAGGAAGTGGGCAGTGTCATGATGATGATCAACATTTTCCATAATATATAGAGCACATCGAGATAGACAAAGTGCAAAAGAGAGTCAGGCAGAGACTGTTGAATGTTGTACCTTCTGAAAGTTCAAACTGAGAAGAATATTCACCAAAACATTCAGGTCTCTTTTAGTCATGTCCTAATCTTTCCTTTCCCTTTCATTTATTTCATGCAGGTTCTTCCTTATGTCCTAGTATTGCTTTGCTCAAACATCAGCTTGCTTGTCTTGTTTGCAAAAGGTTTCCTACAGAAGCTTCCCGGAAAGACTGATTTAGGAAAGAGTAAGGCAGAATGAGAACACATTTCAGCAAAACAAGAGCAAGGAAGTTTACCTGCCACTGGGATTTAATGGAAGTTTGTATGAAAAAACAAGGTATTAATTATTTAATAAGCAGAATTATTCTTTAGCATTTCTGCTATGGGGGATTGTGATTGTAATAAAAATTCTGATTTCATTGGTGATGCAGAGACAACATAATTTAGCCAGAAAAATCACATTTCTTTTAAAGGGGATTTATGTAAATAAAGACTTACTGACCAATATGCATGGAGTGCAAATGTGAAAGAATACAATATTAGCCCTTCTGCATTTGGGGTCTGTAGGCCTGTTTAGACATCCTGTGAACAGTACTGGTGAACAATACATCTAAGGGCTGCAATAACAAAACTGACAGATGGTTTGATGGAAACTACATCTGAATTACATATTTTGTCATCATTTGACCGATTGTACACATAAAAGTTACTTATGGTGCAACTAATTAGAGCTGGTAAAATGTTAAACCTCAGAGGTGACGCCATAATTCTGAAGTCAAAGGTATCCCACTGATTTCATATATTTTGAATTTTGAATCTGTTTTGACAAGTCTATTTTGCCTGCTCTCTGCCCTGTGTCTGCCCCTGCTCTTTGTACTTAATATCGTCTTGTAACTCCATTCATATATCACCACTCTGGTTTATTTTACTCACTAATAATTCAGTTCAAATCTAGCTGTAGCCTTTTAAAGCTCAAGGTTGGCTTGGTCTGGTTTCTTACTGTCCAGTGTGAACTCTAGCACAAACTTGCTGCTGGCCGGGAAGTTGTGTCTCCAGCTCACGTTAGTGTAGTTACTGTTAGGCTCCACCGTCAGATTCCAGATCTCCCGCCCATGGCCCACTACACAAGAGGGGTAGGGGGGTAAAAGGTTAATGGTCAGAGGCAAGGGGCACAGTCACAACAACCACACAGAGCTCCATGTAGACCAATACATGGTGTCTTCCTATAGGACTGATACTGATCAAGCTCCACTCAAAAGCAGAAGAAAGCTTATTTTGTTCATGGGCAGAAAATTCACCAACTCCTAAGTTACCTAAACCTCAAAAGTTGAACTCTGTGTTGAGGTCAGCCACAATCCTCGTTAACTGGAGTAGTTGAAATAAATCACTACAACATGTAAAGGGTACACTATTCAAGAGCACAACATATAATTTCTTAATTCTTACTTCCTGACAGTTGCTGACTAGATCCCAAATAATCCCCACTTTTGTACAGCAGGTACAGCACAGCTAAAAAGAATGCAGCCCTGATGTAGTTTCCTCAGTTAGGATAAGGCAATCATCTTTTCATATCCATGAGTTAAAGTGCCATTCATGATCAACTAATATATGACAAAGACAGTAGAAACCACAACGGGCAGCAGCTTGTACCCGACACGCTCTGATCGATGAACAGCACAGGAGGTGTGGTTGTAGTGGTCGCTTCAGTTGCAGTGGTGGCGGTAGTAGGAGGACTAGTAGTAGTAGTGGTGGTAGTAGTAGTAGTAGTAGGAGGAGGAGGAGGAGGAGGAGGAGTAGAAGTTGTAGTCGAAGGAGTAGGAGTAGTTGAGGTACTAATTTCTTTAGGAACGATGGTAGTAGGAGGAAGAGAAGCAAGAGGAGGAGGAGTAGGAGGAAGAGAAGCAAGAGGAGGAGGAGTAGGAGTAAGAGGTGAGGCCACAGAGGCGTCGATAAGGTTGACTATAAAGGAGGAGGTGGGAGAGAGCAGAGGGTTAGACAGGGCAACAGGATCATCAAACAGGTAGACACAGACACACACACACAGGCAAGACAACGAAGCCTGGACGTGAACCACTCAAGGAGTTCTCCACAAGTAGCACTCATCATACATCTGGCAGTCCTCATCAGTCAAATATTCACAGTTTGTTTCTCTTCATCACAGTTGGGAACCTCACTATGCTTCACAGACTTAGATGCCCCACATAAGTAGGAAGAACATGTCTGTCACACTGTTTCTTTAAAGTGGAAGCAAAGGAGTGGATATTGTATTTTAGAAGAGCTCGGGTTAGATTAATTTAATTTCAAGTATTTTTGTCGCATTTAACATTTACACACAGTCAGTTGACTCATCTTGGGGAGTGCTACTCAGCCTGGGACAAGACCATATCCCCTGATGACATCATCAAGTATTACCTCAGTGATGATGATATCATCTGAGGTTGGCTACAACTGCAGTTTTGAAGTCCAGGGAACTAAATTGTTGGAGTGTCCCTTTTCTCACTGTCCCGCTCTTGTATTAAGCAAAAGTTACTGAAGTTTTTTCCACTTTACAGACACCTCCGTTACTCATATCACTGATTAAAACCTGCCCGGACTGTGCCCACTCATTTTCTTTGTGACTTATTGATACCCAGCTATCACTAATGACCTGAACTTTTAATTTGTTTCACTGTATTTTTGGAACACTTCCTGAAAATGTCAAGAGTACTTCTGGCCCCAGGTGTGCTTTGGGGCTAGGTACTGTATCCCGTTAAATTTAGAGTACAGACAAAAAAGTAGTAGGTAGGTACTAATTACTTTTACTGATTTATTTGTTACAAAGTATCTGTACTTAAACACAGAATTTACACTTGTACTCGTCTCATCTATTGTTTGACTTTTGAGACACCATGACCCTCCTTGAGTTCCATTGATTTCTACTTTAAGTGCTGTTCCCACTGACTTTGACATCAAGGTCATATTCAGCCATGGAAGGGTCCCACTCCTCATACTCCACCCCGAACATGTCCTTCATACAGCAACCTAGACACCATGCTTGTATCACCAGGCTGGATGCCAAGCATGCCCCGACCAACATGCAAGGGAAAAATAAAGCAGGATGGGTTGAAAGCATCAGCATGTTCAAGACCCATTACAGCCTGTGAGGTAGGACAGACCAGCCCAACATTTTGAACAATCTTACCTGTAATTCCCAGTATTCAACTACTGACTCAGTGTACAAGCAAGTATAAAGATGACAGAGTGATATGAACGCTGAAAGAGCTCAGGTTCAAGTCAAACAAGCCAGTGAGTAAGCAGGCACGCCAACTGCTGATGGAGTTTAGTTTGTTTTTCATCCACAGCACACTCAGACACATTCATCCCATCCGAGACACACACACACACACACACACAAAAATACACATGCACACACACTCCCAAAACTGCAGCATTATCAATGGCAGTGTTGCAACACAAAACTAACAGGGAGGAAGAAGCGGGGATGTTTTGAGACTGAATTATAAAAGTGCACCATCAGGGACTGATTCAGAAATTTAAGACAAAAGGTAGAGACAAAACCAAAGGACATGATGGACATTTCTGCAGTAGCTATCACTGTGAGTGTCCCAACTGTGAAGGTCACCCAGTGGATAGTGACAGGAAAAATGGAGAACATGTTGTGATGCACCTGATGTGCTATTGGTAGATCTACACACCGATCAGGCTCGATATTAAAAAAACGCTTACTGGTTATGGGTGTAAATCACATACATGTCAATCATAGAGAAACCTTTAACGCCATTAAAAGCCAAGGATGACCTGAACATGTTCAATCCTTGACAGCACACATGAACAGACAAAAAGCATCTTAAAGAAAGAGGAAAAACAAAGCAGTGATGGACAGATGACAAAAGGAAGACAAACATTGTAGACAGCAGTTCAGTCCAATAACAAAAACATAGAATATCGACCTTTTCTCCAGTGTTGTAAACGTAAATGTAAAAAACTCTGTGATGTAAAAAAATCTTTTACAAGCACAAAAGTATTAAATCTTGACTGAGAAACAGTTTCACAAAGCAGTCCAGTTCTACTTACTATGGTTTGTGGGAGCTTTTCACTGTGCTACACAAGTTTGCTCAGTTGTCGTTGTGCAAAGCATAATAATAGCATGACTAATGACAAAGCATGTCAACAGTCTCATTTCCTCATTAAGTAAGGAAATGCAGTCTACTTAAGACTCTTTGATATGGTTGAAAGCTGAGGAAAAACCGTGTCAGTGGACAGTGATTTGGGATTGTTATGAACTCATTAATATCTTACTTTTTGTCCTCATGATTGTACTGGTGTTAACACTTGTTGTAAAAGATCTTTTGCAATCTTTCTTAATACATTGGGAACAGGATTTCGATTGTCAAGCTAGTCAACATTAAAAAATGTAGATATTGGTCATTAGAAAACCAAACTTTACTTAAATTTAAGTTTTGTTAAATATGAGAGCTGAATGGTCTCTTTCTACCCCATATGGTTGAATTAGTTCAACTTTATGGGGTTATAACAATGTAACAGCTCAGAACTGCACTTTACGGAACAATGTAAGAGGGAAATGAAGCTGGACTGCACTGCTGCTAAGTGTTTCATTGGGCAGAGACAGTGGATGATGGTTAGGGGAGGGCGACAGGCAGACACGTGCTTCTAGTTCCCCATTACCTAGACCTGTAGTATTAGATAGGTTCTCTGCCAATAAAAAGACAAAAAAGATAGCAGAAAAGGAAGAGATGTAAGAGAGTCAGAGAAGGACAACAAGAACAGCTGGAAGGTCCAATCAACAGATTGTCTCACTAGTGGTACCAAAGCTTTCATTCTTTTTTAATCTGTTTCTGTGTGTGTGTTCACAGTGAAGTGTGTCCATATTCACAGGGACACTGTCTCTGAAATGATATTTCTTAAAGACAATTTTCACCATAAGCACCACAAACATGTCCTATTCACCACCAATGTGTTAGAGATGAACAGAAGTGAAGGTGAGAGTTGCTACACCTGGAAGAATAAAACTCAAACCCTAACCCCCCTTAACCTAACACTAAGACTATTTGGGTGGATTGAGTCTGAACAAGTTGATTGTGTAGTATAGTGAAATGCTGGCAAGTATTTTCAGCAGCGGGTGGTGTGTGTGTGTGTGTGTGTGTGTGTGTATTCAGAGTCGACACACTCCTCCTCACAGAGCAACAACATATATCAGGCTTTGATACACATTCACTCCTCAGTGTGTGCATTGGGGCTTTGGGCCTTTTCTTGGGATTGGTTGAGGGTTAGAAAACATATTAAATATATTTTGCTCATCTTTTGCATTTAAAAATCAATGTCTATATAAGTAACATGATGGACAGTAAGATTTTAACAACTGGAAAGCAGTACAGCAGTGAAGTGTACTCTGTTACAACTTCTTTAGCACTGAAAAAGGGCTACAATGTTCAAAATTCAGAAATTTGCTGTCTATACAGGTAGTTTATTAGGAACGCCAAGCTAAAACAACAGTCCTACAATAAATCATACTTTCACAAAGGTTATAATGTTCACTTGTTATTTAAAAGTATGTAAGTATATTAAATTGATTACCCCATTAAATTTAATAATACTGATATATCAGTTACTCAGTTACTATTCACTACTGTCAGAATTTACCAATGCTTAACTAGATGTGTATGGGGAAACTTCATTCTCATGAGATATCCTGATCAGATTTCATACATTTTTCATATACAGTATGTACCATTATTGTCAAATTAATTACAGATTATAATAATAGGTATCATTTTATTGTTTTAGTGAATATGCAATATTTCTAGTAACAAATGTTCCAATTCAAAAACACTCACCCTCATTGGCGAAATGTGGGGACTCCGCAGTAAAGACCTCGCCTGCTCCCACCTGTGTGAGGGCTGACAGGTAGAACTTGAAACGAGAAGATCGGTCTGGCAGGCGGAGGGTGAAGTCTGTCACATTAGGAAGAAACGTCTCCAGCTGCGGTCGACCCACCCTCGAGCCATTGACACACACACAATCACAAAAGAATGACATCTGAATTTGTTACCAGGAACCATCTTATACTTTTGCAATGCAGGGGGGTGATTTTGACAACCTTCACAGTTTTCTCACAAGGTTGAACCAGTTGGGTTAAGCTATATGCAGCTTCATCCACAGGCTTCTCCCAAAACTAATAACACAACAAACATGTAGAATTTCCAGTCATCTTTGGTCCAACCACAATTTACTTAAAGAAAAAACAAAGAACATTCCCTGAATCATAAGGCCCTTCATCAGTTCCCAACCATTATCCACCATCATCGTAAGACTTAGGCACAGCAAGTGTATCTATGAAGATTCTCAGTCATCCAGGTCAAGGTTATAGAGTTCTGTAGAGACCTCTTGGATGAGAGGCTAAACGTCTACTAGAAAATTTCACGTCCAGTTGCCTAACATAACTCTTCAACCTTCACCTGCAAGTGGTTTTACTCTACACCTAAGCTGAATGAATGGGAGAAACAAAGTCTCTATCTGCTCTGGAAAGACACTGTACTGGCCTGAATATATGATATTCTTTTCTGGAAATTAGATTTCAAAGAATGGTTATCGCTCAGAGTGAGTCCACCCTAAAAGTGTTATTTATCCCAGTTTAACCTTTGGGGGGTTTTGAAGGCCCAGCCTAGTGACTTCTGCTGCCCCACAGGAATTAAATTCACGAGTTCCTGAAATGAGTTCCTAAAGTCCCCTGGAGTCTTTACTGCAGAAATGAATCATAGCTGTCACAGATGATGAACTTAAAAAGAAAGAAAAGTCAGAGAGAGGATTTGACTCACTACATTACTGGCTGTAGCCACTGAGAGTGGCCTTTTAGTTATTTTTTTAATCACATACAGTGCAATGATCACTCACAAAAATGGCATTACTTCAGGTGGCATAGTGTTTCATTTTCCTTAACTTCAGCTAATGTCTGACAACACTGTGAAAAGACAATTTGTGTTAATTTCTAGTAATGGTGTGATTAACATCCACAGTGGTGTGAAGTTACATAGTCAAATAAGAATAAAATGCCCTTGAGAGACTCTTGAAACCCCAATAAATGACACCCCCCCAGCCCCACAGCTCTCCAGACACCTGTAAAAAAATGCTAATACATACTCATACAGACTCACCAACAAGTTAAGAATGCTTAACTATTTGTATTTACAGTGCATGTGTGAACATTTGGGGTCGGACAACTCAGAGCAGCTCACCTGTTTGATACTTCAGCTGGTATCCAATCAGAATGCCATTGGGCTCCAGAGGTTTATCCCATTCCAAGTAAACTGTATCGAAACCCCTCCGGCTGGTTCTAAAGAGCCTTGGAGCATCGGGAACTATCCACACACAGACACACACTTGATTAAAGGGATAGAACAAGAACAACATTTACCACAATAGTGCTACTATTGGGCATTTTGGCTCCAAAAGTCTCTACTTCCATAGATATCTGAAAAAGCAAAGCCAATTCTGTTCCCCCACAAAAGCCAAGAGATACCAAGTGTTTGCTTGATTCACAGGCTCCCAGCCTGTCACACTGCCATAATGACTGATCTCTTTCCACTACGCCGAGGGTTACAGGGTGACATTTGGATTTTCTGGCTCGAGTAACAAAGTCATGAAGATCGGTGCAGGCAGGACACCCCCTACTGGATTTAGTTTATGTCCTGTCATGTATAGTATATTTGTAAAAACTGTTTGTAAAAATCCCACATTAAGATTCCAAACCATAGGCTGTCTAGCTCTGAAGTGACATGTGATGCTACAAGATTAGTCATGGAGTTCCACCATGTAGATTTACACTGCTATGCGATGACATCCAGCTGTATTTATCTATATATACCCAGATGAAAATAATCAGGTGTTCAAACTTCTGGAATGTCTTACTTATAAATTCAGGCAAAACTGAAGTAATTGTATTTGGCCCAAAAACAAACAAACAAACAAACATAACTGATCATATAGTTAATCTGGATGGTATTACCTTCGCCTCCAGTTCTACTGTAAGGAATTCTGAAATAATTTTTGACCAGGACTTGTCCTTTGTCTCACATATACAACAAGTCTCTAGGACATCCTTCTTCCATCTGTACAATATTGCTAAAATTAAGAAAAGGCTGTCTCAAAATGTTCTGAAAAAGCAGTCCATGCATTCGTTACCTCTAGACTGGACTCATTATTATTATTAGGATGTCCCAATAATTCTGTCTCCAGTTGATTGAAAATGCTGCAACACGAATACTGACAAGGATTAGAAGAAGAGATCATATCACTCTTGTGTTAGCCTCCCTGCATTGGCTTACTGTAAAATGTAGAATAAATTTAAAATCCTCCTCTTCACCTACAAAGCTCTTAATGGTCAAGAACCATCATATCATGAAGAGCTCATAGTTCCTTACGATCCCAATAGACCAGTGAATTCTCAAAAACCTGATGTAATTCTTAGTCTGCAGGAGTAGAATGAGAGGTAGAGGTTCCAGCTATCAGGTTGTTCTTCTGTGGAACCAACACAGGCAGACACTCTCCACATTTAAGGTTAGACTTAAAATTTTACTTTTTGATCAATCTTATAGTTAGAGCCAGCTCAGGTAAACCCTGAATTATCCCTTAGTCATGCTGCTATCGGCATAGACTGCTGGTGGAACTTCTCTGATGCACTGAGCTTTCTCTGTCTCTCTCTGTCTCTATCACTGCAGTTATACCTCACTTCTGAATATAACTAACTTTGTGTCTTCCATTTCTCATGGTCTTGTGCCTCTCCCCCATGCATCACTCCCTGTCCATAATCTGCAGGTACCTGACTCTGA
The DNA here is from genome assembly GCA_016785225.1 of Psettodes erumei. Classification (NCBI taxonomy): domain Eukaryota; kingdom Metazoa; phylum Chordata; class Actinopteri; order Pleuronectiformes; family Psettodidae; genus Psettodes; species Psettodes erumei. The sequence goes on along the minus strand of JAFBJZ010000008.1, from coordinate 300,541 downwards.
AGCTGCAGGATCCAGATCTGAAAACTGCTCAACCATTATTATCATTATTATAATTGATGTTGTTAGTAGTAGTAGTAGTAGTAGTTTTGCTTCATAACAGTATATAAATATGAGTAGCATCACTGTCATTAGGACAATCAGTATACAGTATTTAATAACACCAATATGTGCAGTTGCTCTCTCTTGCCCTGCCCCCTTCTGTCTCCCATCTCTCTTTCAACCCAACTGATCGAGGCAGATGGATGTCCAACTTTGAGTTCAACAGGTTTCTCTGTCTGTTAAAAGGAAGTTTTTCCCCTCCACTATCACCAAGTGCTTGCTCATTGTGGGAAATGTTGGGTTCCTCTCTTACACTTTGTGAAGTGCCTTGAATATTGTCAAATGGCGCAATACAAATAAAATTGGATGTGTTTCTCCAGGATGTAATATTGGTAAATGGTCTTGCATTTACAAAGCACTTTTCTAGTATTATGGACTCTATACTCAAAGCACCTTTACACTATAAGCCACATTCACCCATTCACACCCATACAGCCCTTCTATATTTCAGCACATTTTCTATCACATAACATTGCACAAACACATAAACTTCGACATGTATACTGGAATCGCCTGGAAATTGTACCACCGATTCCAGTGGACAACTCGCTCTACCTGAGCCACAGCTACCTATGGCTGTTGTGTTGATTTGAGCGGCTGGTGCCCTCACCTCCCTCCTTGGTGGTGAATTCCACCGTGTTGCTGGGGGGACCCTCAAAGCGGCTGTTGGCCACAACCATAAACATCTTATATTTAGAAAAGGGCACCAGGTCACTGAGAATGCCAGACGGCTTGGCCATGGTGCTGTAGAAACCTTTGGTCCTCTTCTCCTTACTGACCACCAGACTTGGGACCAGACTGGAATCACGCCAGTAATAGAGCTGGGAGACAGAAGAACAAGAAAGGGTTTAACCGGTACCAAGTGCAGAAGAGTATGAGGAGATCAAACGAAAGAACATGCCAGAAATTGAGAAGGGGAGTGGAGGACAATAATTACATCCAGTCTATTTTTAGACCAGCTCTGCAAAAAAAAAAGCTGCAAGTCTTACTCTATACTCTTTGAACTCTCCCTGGACAGAGTTTGGGTCCACAGGATTCCAGTGGATGTTTGCTTTGGTGCTGTTGACCTTTGACACCCTCAGCTCAGAGGGAGCGTCTGTGGGCTCTGAACACAAAAAGGGACAAAAATGCATGAAAAATCAGAAAGGTTTGGCCTTCTGTGGTGCTCTTATTGCTTTGCAGAGATTGCACTAATAATGGCTTCAAATCTATGATTCACTGATGAAACTTATACTTTTTAGACTGATCAAAATGCAGATTAAAGAAGATATCCACCAGACTTCCTCCGTAAATAATTTGTTGGTGTTTGTCTTTCAAAAATATCATATCTAATGTGCATCGACTTACTGTCCTCTCCAGAGAATCCAATGACCACATTAGATTCCGGTCCTGGTCCAAACTCATTAATGGCTTGGATTTTGATCTCATAAGGCACATAGGTTTCAGTGTTGTGGACAATATGTTTTGAGACCATCGTGGTTATGTTACTCCACTCTTCCCCCATATCCTTCCGTTTCCACCACACTTTGTAGCGTAAGTTTGGGCCATTTCTCTCCAGATCAAGCAGGGGCTGGAGAAACACAAAGTACACACTGACTGAAACGTCAATGATTATTCTTGATGCTTATGAGATGCTGCTATAAACATATGGTAAATTTTGTCAAACAACAGAATTATAACATTAAATTAGACTTAACACAGACACACAATCAATTTCATTTTTCATTTTTTTCACGTTGCTGTTATCATTACAAGGTTATTGAACTGTTTGTAATTACGTATTGTAATTGTTCAACATTAATGAGTTATTCATTTGTGCAGTTCACATTACAGTTGGTATTGGTGCTACTTCCTGTGGCTTAAATTGGTAAAATTGCCCAAGAGGTAAATTTTTGGGCCTTGTTCATACTGTATTGATCTGTATTATCGTGAATTATTCTACAGGGGGTTTTCTTTGGGACACACATTTTTGGTACAGACATTTTATATACATTTTAGAACATTTTTTATATGCTCCTCACTATATATACTGTGTATGACACAGAACATATCAGACAGAATGCAAGTAAGAGTGTTTTGATCTGTAGAATCAACGAGGACAATGTCTAAATTGTTTTGACTTTAAATAGTGTCAAACTCATCAAAGTGTCTTGGAAATTTTTTTCTGGAACAAATTGCATATTGTATATTGTTCACCACTGTATACTGAAGACAAACTGCAGAAAAGCACAGTCATAGAGGCTCCATGTCACTCATAATGATACCAATGATTACTTAAGAGGCCTAGATGTTGTAATACAAGTGCAATGTTTGTGGCTACTTCAGGCCGACAGTTCTGAGAAATCTCATGTATATCAACAAATAATAATCAACTCCTGCCCAAACTTGAAAATGGCATGGTTCACACCAAAAGGACACGTGGGACAACTCATTCTTCTTTTTCCATTTATTTCCATCCACTTCAATTTTTTTGAGTTTCAGATTTTTTCCAGCTTGAAAACCAGGTTTCACCTTTAGGTGAAGCCATAAATTAATCCATCTCTTTGTTCTCTGCCAGTTCAGTGTCTCTGCCTTTTCCTGCTGCAGGTGTTCTGAGTTCCATCCATTGATTGCCACTTGCTTTTCCTTGAGCCCCATTTGCAGTGGCATTCTTCAGGATCCCTGGCACCACCAGTTGGACTGGAGCAACTTCACTCCAGAAACTCCAGCCTTCAACTGCCTTCAATCACCTCCCAAGGCAAAACACTTGACACTTTCCCAAATAATTTATCCTTAGCTTTGGCATAACACCTCCCACTTGAGCTCCTGGTTGCTAAACCCCAAGGAGGTCACACCACTGTTCCTTCTGTTGGCGCTTCAGACAGTATCCACTAAGTGTAGTTTGAAACTATTCTCCAGTTTGATCATCCTCTCTGCTCTCTTTTTGTTTTTCAGCATTCTATGGGAAGCAGAACCACTATGCGCCAGACGTCTCTGTGAAGAACTGAAGCAGGGCCTTTAGGTGAGAGTTTTTCACTTGTACTGACGCCTTTGCTCTTGTTGTTTTGTCCAACAGGCTTTACAGTTGAGACTGTGTAGCTTGGAAATGTGCGGACATACACGTCCCTTACAATGCCATTTTTGGCGGTGTTGACACTGACCACCCTGAAAAGTTTGTACTGACCCCTCACGGCATTCTGGTCTGCCAACCAAACAATGTCTCCAACAGCCACATTCCGCTCCCTTGTATGCCACTTATTCCTCACAAACAGGTTGGGTCCAGCTAAATTGACTCCACTCCCTCCAAAACCTTTCCACTTCTACATGAACAACTCTTAACCCTTTATAGGAGTAGCCTTCCAACTCAAAGCTTCCTGGGTCTCCTTTCGGTCCAGCCCATCCAAGCAGAAGAGAATTTGGGCTGATGTACTCAAAGCTGCTTCAGCAATTCCATTTCTGTGAGGTGAGTCTATGGGATTTTTCAGATCTATTGTGTTCTTGCTTGGAAGTCTCATTCTCTAATTCTAATTTGTCCAAGAATTCCAGAAACATGTAAAGCTCACACTGCCTCCTGCAAAGTTTTTTCCAGGATCCAACTACATTTTCTATGGATGTCAGAAGCTCAGCTGACTGGTCACCACCTACATCTTTGTGTACTGCTCTTGATGCCAGACAGCAGAAGACAATGCCCCATACCTTAAGTCATACTTTTTTCCTCACCTGATCTTTCACTTCATATGGTCCAAACAGATCTACTGTTGGTCAAGTGGTTTTACCACATGAAAATAAAGACAATATACCCTTAGCTTTAGTGCAACAGTGGGAGAAGGTGTTAAACTGAAACTGTTCTGCTCATTCTCTAGGGCTTAAATTTCTTTCCACTTTAATAGATGTTCACAAAGTAAATGGTAATATTGAGAATATATAACATGTTCATTTAAAAAAACTATATTTAGCCTCAATTTTCGAGCTTTTGCTGGAATTGCAGTGTCTTCCTACAGCTTCATCTACTCCAAACAAATTTATATCGACAATACAGTTTCTTACATTTCCAACAGTAAAGCTCAATTTCAACCTTTCTTTAGCAGCCAAATCCACAGTTCCAGTTTTACCAGAAGGCAGCAATCTCTCCACAATTTAGTTGACTTTCTTGTTAACATTCTGTCTTTCTGATGTCTCCTGTATACCTACCTCTTTCAGACTACTTGATTTTAAATTCACATTTCCATGACTACAATAGAGGTTACATTTTGTGTCATTGTAGCTGAATTCAAAACACCTTCAAGATGCAATTTTTTGCCGTACATGTCTTACCTCCCAAGTGATCTCCATATTGTCTCTCATGGAGCCCCATCCCCGTACATCTCTGGGAATGGCATCTGGGGCTTGTTTTAACATAACAAAATTCACATAAATCAAACATTGACTCCAACAAACCCCTTTTCCACTGGTGCACATTTATAACCTGAAGCTTTTTGGCTTGTATCTTCCACATACTGTACTGTATTCTGTCTTTAAGAATAAACAGAAGTACAGAGACTTGTTCAGTGTAAATACCTACAGTACCACTTTATTTCAGGTAATATTATTTTGAAATAATGGATTTTTAGTGGTAGTAAGGGCTCATGAACATGATCATGTTTTTCATGTAGTATATATGAAATGTTGTACTTGATTAGAAGACAGGTAACTAAATTTAACCAACTAAAAGAAAACATTAGTAAAAACATCTTCAATCCAAACATTTCATTTGCAGTCTGAACACATGTATGATTTTAGATGAGCGTCTGGTGCCTCTCACCAGCTCCACTGGTCTTGTATCTTGGCGAAGGATGGCTGGGCTGACTCTGGCCCACTGAGTTGATGGCGATGACCCTGAACTGGTAGTTGACAAAGGGGGCAAGCTGCAGGATGACAGAGTTGAGGTTCCCAGGATAAGTAGACAGGTCCTGCCACCTTCCTGGTTCCCAGTGGCTCTCCTCAAACTGGACCAAAAACTCTAGAGTACAAAGTACAGAGACACACATCTAGTTACAGAAAAGGCAAAGCACTTACTGGTGAAACATATGTGGAGTGTGTGTACACTAACCTGTGATAGGGCTCCCATGGTCATTTCCAGGGATCCAGGTGAGGCGAACACTGCGGGCTGCTGGGTCCGACAGGTCCAGATCCATGGGAGGTTCTGGACGGTCTGCAGAGAAACAGGAAATGACTTAACCTGAGAGCGAGTAAAGACGTACAGGTCCAAACACACATGCCACATTCTGCAAAGCATGTCATTCATGCAGTACAGTTTCTGCGGTTTTTCAGATCTTCACTTAAAGTGTACTTGCAGATTTAGAACATCTAACCGCCTCCAAATCCACAAGTCTCCCTCTGGTTCACTAGGATTATTTCAGGAAAATGTATTCATCGGGAATGGTGAAATGGAAAAATTAGCATATCCACTGTACTAATACCATCAACAATCTTAGAATGAATGGAATTTTTGTACCAACCTGGAAATCATAAAACATAATCAGACCTTTTCAGATTTTTAATATGAGATTAAATGATTTAAACAGGATATGAACATGCATGCGTGCATGCATATAAAAATTTGTTCTGCATTAAAAAGAGACTCTCCTTTTAAATAAACTAAGAATAAATAATCTGTGGCATATGATAAAATACAATCCATTCATATAATTATCATAACATAGAAGAAACAAGACAAAACAACAAGAAAAAAGATAAAATAAACATAAAATAGAACAGGGACAGAAAAGATAAACAAAGATTTCCACTTGAGCTTTGTGTTACCTGGAGGAAAGGCACTAGAGACTGAGGGGTTGAGGGAGGCTTCCTCTGTGAGGCGGGGTCAAAGTTCAGGAAGTGAGTATAAAGGTTAGATTTTGTTAGATGTTAGTTTACCAGCCAATCAACAGCAAGGGAGCGCAACAGTTAACATGTCATTTAGAACACATTGTATCAGTGTAATTCAGCTTCACTCAGCTCCACTTTGACACAATCAGACATGCAATTTTTTTTACAGATGATACTTCAGCACTGATGTCAGAGTCACAGATGTAAGTCACAAAGAACCCAGCAAGCCAATTAGCATAAAGTGGTGCTTTATTAGGATGTCCAGAAATTTTCAAGTGTACCGCACCACTGCAATACTTCATTTAATGGTCTTTTAAACTAATACAGTAGCTTTTTTTCTGTGAGTCCCTGTCATTATTGCAAAAGTATCACATATTAAAAAATTGGTCACTCAGGTTGCTAAAACTGATTCGTCAGAATAGTTTCACTACACCAATTTCAAACACAGGACTATCGTATCACAATACACTGCATGCAAACTGCTGAATCAGTGGGAGTAAGTAGAGTTAAAGCTAAGGTAGTTGGTAAACTGCATTAGTGATAAAACATGCCTAATTTCTATTTGAATGCATCAAGATGAAAATGGTACAGCATCAAGAAAACCCTTTAAAGGAAAGAAAATATAAAGCACTAACATTTAAGACAACATTAATAATGTTTTTGACATGGAAACACATGCGATATATTTATTCAAGTGCATAAGAACAGCTTTACTATTACTATTACTATTACTGGGATATTGTTGGTTTTAAAGAGACTTTCTTTTTTATATATTATTTTTAAGTAATATGTAATGTGTAATATTTTGGTTTTTAGGTAAGTAATATTTGAAATGGTTTTAGTGGGGTAATATTCCAGTCCAGGCTTTGTTACTGAAGCATATGGTTTGTTTCAGCACTGTAGGTAAGCATACCTAATACAGTCAGGCGAGCAGAGGCTGAGTCCTGGTCGATCTCAGATTTAACAGTACAGGTGTATGTTCCCTCATCACCCTCATTCACATTGGGGATTGTCAGCGACTCCTCGTCCTTCTTCAGCCTGGGAGCCACAAAGAGACAAATCACTGGATTATAATGAATATAGTATACAGCAGCACTTATATTACGTCTCTTTTAAAGCTGATATCCATATAAATGGTTCTTTCTGAGTTTTAAGAAGTGTTTAAAGATTTAAAGTAAGAGTATGCTATATCCACCATTGATTAATAACAACAGAAACTGAATGGTTTTTGCTCTTTGCACTGGAAGAAGAGCTGACTGTAATTACTAATGTGCCATTACCTCCATCCCAGATGGAGAACCTTGTCATTCTTCGTCCAGGCCACAGTGACAGGTAGGCTGGGATCAGACTTCACCTTACAGTTGAAACGAGCCATGGAGCCCCTGATGGCTGACTGGTGCTCAGGGGCTCGAACTATACGAGTGGGCTCTGAGTTGGATGGGTAGGTGAGGATAAAGAGGAACACACACAAGCACACATATTAACTCACATATTACATGCATGCGAGATTATCAGTGGATGATGAAACCCTGTTAGTTGAGTTACATCTTAGAGCTGGATCTAACAGTCTGTTCCAAACAGGCTAGCTAACATTGTACATCTGTTACACAATTTAACAACAGACATCCAAAAAATGTTCTTCCTCTATTGAAGCAAGTGGACAAACTCTATCTATCTATCTCAAATCTATTTGAGGAAATGTAATGCCACCAATGTGAAAGTCTTGCACTGTGTACATTCAGACATCCATCCATTCCCCCTCCTTGCTACATGTGCACAGTGTGAGAAGTCACACTTTTACTTTGCATTTTAGAAGCCAGATAAGGATCCTTGCCACTTTACGTTAGAATAGAAATTTGGCAGCGCTAATTTTATAACTAATTTATTTAGTTCAGTTCAGTGCTACCTTGATGGTAAGATGGGTAATTTTGCAGTGCATTCAGTCTGAACACAAGAATAAAAGGCAGAGGAGATTTGTGAGCTGTATAGCACCAGGAAAGGAAATAACTCCTTCTGGCCTGCAATGGGCAACTATGTGAAAGGTCATAAGCTCTGCTGGAGCTGATTATTGCACATATTGGCTGTACATGATGTCATGTAAAAAGGTTACACAATTATTCCATATCAATGTCTCACAGTTACTTTAGTTCTCAGGTTCAATGTGAGTTTGGCTGAACAGGACACTTCATAAGCATGCAGCAGTGACATAATGTCTGACCTTTGACCTCCAGGCGGACCTGATTCTCGGCCGTGCCCAGGATGCTGTTGGCCACACAGGTGTATGTCCCCTGGTCCTCTGTTCTGGCTCGTTTGATCTCCAGGGTGCCATTGATGTAAACACGGTACTGACCGCCATCCAGCCCACTGCCCTGTCCGTTCTTAAACCTTCACAGGAAACCACATGGACATGGGTAAAAAAAAAAATTGGTGTGAACTAGTTTATTCACTCAGTGTGGAATGACACAAAAATTTAAATTTCTTGATTCAAGTACACAAAATGCAATCAGTGCTCACCAGCGTAGCTCCGGCAGAGGGGAACCAAAGAACGAACAATCCAGGAAGGTGCGGTTGTTCTCGATGACTTTGATCAACTGGTTTTTTGGGCCCAGCATTCTTGGAGGCATATCTACAGGGACAGAGGGATTACACCACTTAATCACTAACAAGGACTCTGCATGTCACAGAGTATTTGACATTCGTAAAGTGAGGTGAAATCCAAAGCTATACATAGTTTCATCAAATATTCCAATAGCAGTTCATTAACAAAAAATAATAAATTTTTGGGATTATGGGGCGCAGAATATAAATCTTGATTGTGATCATTTTAACGGATATTTTCAATATTTATATCTTTTCTAACATTTAGCTAATGTTTCTCACATTTGATTCAGAAATTCATGTAAAACAATTCATGTAAAACAATATGTAATCTAAAAATAGGTTAAATCTAGAAAAATAATGTTAAATCTAAATGGTAAATGTAAATAATATATCTAAATGTAAAAAAAACATAAATTGTAAAAGAGTACTGTCCTGTTAATGATAAATCTTTATCTAAATGCCTTGCGAAGTGTAAAGTCAAATATTTAGTTTAGTAACATTGTTAGAAAGCACATTCATGAATAAGAATTGCATGAATTTCTGAGTAAAATTTGAGAAAAGCTAAATATTTAAACTGTACGTTAGAAAACAGATTCGGTGCCCCACACAGGATAAACTCGTTTGATTCTTTAATACAATAAATATCCTTTCATTTTCACTGAAATTTTAGGATGTCCTCCCATGGCTCTCACCAAGAACACTGACGAAGGCATTGGCCAACAGGTAGCCATGCTCGTTGGAGGCATTGCACTGATACACAGCGCTGCTTCCCATCTGCACCGAGCGGAATATGATGGTGTCACCCAACACCTGTCTGCTTGGGTTGAAAGGAGAGCCTGGGGTTGGGGGAAAGAGTAAAAAGGGTGGGGAGCAAGCAAGTAGGGGAACAGTTATTTTAAAGGTGAAGAAATGATTAGGGCACTGTATCTGAAATTTTCCCAGGCAATAACAATATATAATAGTTGCTGACTTTAACCTACTGACTTGTATTAGCTATTTTCTTGGCACAGGAAAATGAATGCGTGATTACAGGCTAAAAAACTGTTATCACATAGGACTCCTCCATTAAACATGTCCACCTTGCATATGGTGAAGTAACAATAATACTAGCACAAAATGAATGAATCTCAGAGTCAGCCTTCATTTTTCTGTTACATAATCAATTGTGCATGTTTGAATATTGCTCTCCAAAGAATTTATAATCTATAATAATATTATAATACCAAAAAAAACCCAAAACCAACAGTTTGTTATGTATGTTTTTATGGTTGTTGTAAAAAACCTGTCAGCTGGCTGGCAAACAAAATAGGAAGAAAGACAGAAACCAACAAACAAAGCTAAACCTACTTTCAATAGGATGTCCGTTGATCAGCCACTGAATATTTGGCTTAGGTTTGCCATTGGCCCGACACACTAGGCGCCCATTCTCATCTGGGGCTAGCACCAGGTCTGTAGGTTTGTCCAGCCAGTAAGGAGCCGCTGTTAAATGCAAGGAGTGAGATTAGCATGATAGCCTCACTCACAAGTTCATATACAGTATTTGTAAAAGCACATGGCCATGACCTCCTTACCTTTCACCTGGACAAAGATAGAGTGACGTATGCTGCCTAAATGATTCATGGCCATGCATACATACTCCCCAGCATCCTCCTCTGACACACTGACAATCTTCAGGGTCTTGTTGAAGTTCTCAAACTTCACTTTGCGTCCAGGTAGGTCCCCACCCTTCTTAAACCACTTAATGGTAGGAGTTGGTCTGTAGAGGGGAGAGTGACACAAACACAGCTTTGGTGTATATGGCATATTGAACAGTTTTATTTGCACATCTCATTCCTCTGTTGGTGTGGAGAGAGAAAACCACTAACATCTTCATAATCCTGCTGAACTGTAGCTGTCAAGGTTACAGTAAACTCTTAAAGAAATAACTACAGCCTAGAAGAACCAGACACAAACATGACATTCTTTAGATCAGGGTAGACTTTTTTGAAATCACATGAAGTATATAGTATGAATTCATATTGGTTTTCTTGTCAGAACTCTTAAGATAACCAGATATGTTTTTTTTCGTAAAGACAGACAAGCTGACTTCAATACACAAAACTTTCCTCTTATCTTTTGAAGTGTGTGTGTGTGTGTGTGTGTGTGTGTGTGTGTGTGTGTGTGTGTGTGTGTGTGTGTGTGTGTGTGTGTGTGTGTGTGTGTGTGTGTGTGTGTGCGTGTGTGCGTGTGTTTGTGTTTGTGTGAGCTCACAGTCCAGCAGCAATACACTCAAGCAGTAGTTGCTGGTCTCGTAGCACCATTTTGGAACTCTCACTTCCTGACGGTGAGAGGAAGGTTGGCGTGGCCTCAGCTACTTCACGGCCTGCAGACAATGAATGAGGATGGGTTAATTTACAAAAAACAATTTCAGAATCTAATCCAAAAGAAGTACAGTTTATCTTTGTAGTATGACTAACTTCCTCCAAGGAGCTAAGCATATTTTGTGGGCACAAATAAACCTAACACCATAATTCTGACCATTTCGATGTGGCTGTGTTCCATCTCTGCCAGGCTTTTGCTTTCTCTGCAGTATGTAGTGAGGCCAGATTTCCAGTAAATCCCTAGTAAATCTAAATATCCAATTGATGTATATTTAGTCATGTAGTTGATTCATTATCTTCCAGCCCCATGTTAAACTTTCTCGTAGGGTTTAGCTGAAGCAGTAAGCCTCAGTAATAACATGTAAGTGGCTGCCAAAAATAGACCCTTGAGGACAGAACCTTGGTTTTCTTTGCAAGTGGCTTGTAGATTGTTAGACCTTTTATAATCCACACACATGATACAATGACTGGGAAGTAGGAGGGATGATAAAATGTATTGCACATTTACTGGAACAGTACAGCAGTAGCTTTGCTTCAGCTGGCTGGAAAAAAGGTAAAACAAATTGTGTTAAGATATTTGAGCTTAAACAGAGTGAACAGTCAAGTCAGTTGATCAGGCTGAGATATGAGTGCTGTCTTTGTTCACCCCCCATTTTTTTTCTGTCATTCATTTTCTCTTCTCCCTCCCTCTCTCTCACTGTACTGTTCTTTCTCCTTTGTACCCCTCCCCCGTTCTCTCTCCCACTTCTCTTTCAACTCAAAACAGTTAAGACAGTCTGAGTTCATTTCTGTCCAGTTCTGTCCAGGCTCTCTCTCTGGCTCTCTATCATTCTGCAGTTATACCTCACCTCACTACTACATGTAACTAACTTTGTGTCTTCCATTTCTTTTAGTCCGCTTCTCCTGTATTTCTGTCTCTCCCTGTCGTCATTCTGCAGGTACCTGACTCTGGAGCTGCAGGATCCAGATCTGACAACTGCTGAACTATGTAATTATTATTATATTACTGATTACTGATGCTGGTAGCTGTATTAGTAGTTTTGTTTCATAACAGTATATACATATGACTAACATCATTGATGACAATCAGTGTACAGTGTTTAATTACACCAATATGTGCAGTTGCTCTCTCTCTTCCTGTCCGTCTCCTCTCGTCTTTCTTGCCCTCCCCCTTTCTTTCTCTCATCTCTCCTTTAACCCAACCAGTCGAGGCAGATGGCCGCCCAAGTTTGAGTGTGACAGGTTTCTGTCTGTTTAAAGCAAGATTTTCCTCTCCACTCGCTCGAGGTTTCTTGCTCATTTTGGGAACTGTTGGGTTTTTCTCTCTAATATTGTGAGGTCTTGACTTCATTGTGTAAAGTGCCTTTCAATAATGGATGTTGTGAAATAAAATTACAAATAAAACTGGACTGGATTGTTAACTCACAAGACTCAAAAACCTTTTTTTCCCAATTTCAGATTTCATCACATTGCTGCATGAAAAATACCACTTCCTTACTTATATTTTAGCAGTCTATATTACAAAAAAGAAACTTAAGAGCACTTGTTCAAGGTCATCCAGGCTAATTTATTTCAACCTAAAAGTCTGCTGAAAGTACACTAACTTTCTTTGTTCAGCTACTTTCAGTGTTTACATACAAACTGACCATTCAGCTGCCCACTGGGATTCAGTTTGCAGCTGTTGAATCCACTATTGCAAAAGTGTTAAATGAACTAGATGGTATAGATTCTCTAAAGGAACAACTGCACTGTTTGATGATATGCTCCATCACATTGTTTGTTGCTCTAATTCAGGGGTGTCAAACTCAATTGCACCGGGGGCCAAAACTCAAAGCACACTTTAGGTCGCGGGCCGAACAGGATAAACATTTAATGAACACACGAAAAGTAAATGTTTTTTGAACATGAATAGGAATAAAAACAGACAGGAATATTATTCCACAATAAATAAATTTAAACTTTATATAACTTAAAATATTTTGCTCTCTATAAAAATATATCTTGTAAATTATTAATATATGTTACTATAATATATATCACATATATTAAGTTACAACTATGAACATGCTGCAAAAAAAAATGAAATAAAAATTATGCTTTTCCACTAAAGTAAAAATAACAAATCAAAACATTCAGTTTTCTTTGCTCTTGTGCCATTTTATAAAAAATAAACTTAAACTTTAAATATCTTTAAATATTTCTGCTCTCCATAAAAATGTTCCCGTCAAAATCATACAAATTCAAAATATAAGCCCTGGAAATATCAATAAAATTTGTGTTTTCTGGCAAAAAAAAAAAAAAAAAAAAAATCAAAACATTCAGTTTTCTTTGCTCTTCTGCTGTTTTGTCAGAGCTGGGTACTTGGCATTTCTCCTTGGCAACAAATTAGTTTATGTTTGGTGCAAGGTTCTGTGTTGTGGGGATTCTCAGGATGGACTGCAGGTGTCAGGTGTCTGACTCACTGAGAACAGCTTCTCACACAGCTATGTGCTACCAAACATACACAAGGTTCGAGCTTCCTTAATTGCAGCCACATTAGCTCCACACACGGGTTTACCGGCGAAGTCAATAAACATATACTCAGCCTCCCATCGCTTTTGAAAGGCTCTGTTTTCTTTTCACCATTGTTAAGTGCTAGCTTTGACGTTACAATAGGCTTGCAGACAGTAAGAGACGCTTGACTTGAATGACGCGGCAATGTTCCCAAGTAACCTATCATTCAGCAAGGCGGCTGTTGCGTTGCATTATGGGATCTGTAGTTTGTGTGTTATCAGTGCTTTATATCGCCGGGCCATTAATAACATTAATAACAGATCAATGTAAAATGATCGCGGGCCTTGAGTTTGACACATATGGTCTAATTGGTTGTAGGTCTATCCAAAAAGTAAGTGAAAACATAATGATTTTAAGGTCCCTCTGTACCTACAAGAGTAAGTGAATACATCACCATTTGTTGTCACTTCAGTAAGTGAATGCTTAGTCATTCACAAATTAAGCTCTGATTGAGACTGTTTCCAGTTACACTCAGGAGAGAAATAGCTTCAACACATATACAAATATGTTAATAGCTCTATTTAGTCTATCAATCCCAGGCTTTCTCAGTGTGATCTGAGAACAGTTGCTTTGATTAGTATGTGAAAAACAACAATTAAAGCACTTTCTAATACTACTATAAAAGTCTCATGTGGCAGTATGTTGTCTCGACTAGGTTTTCATTCTTTTTTTTTATTTTAATGCAGTTTCCACTTTGACAAGAAATAAACTCCTGAAGACATGCTGAAAACATGACTTTCTAATTTTCTTTTTGATATAAAGATGTTAATATCGACAGCTTCAAGTCAAATAAAATAACAGTTATGTCATAAAAGAAACACAACAACCCATTCTCCCTTTTCCACATGAAACCATATAGTGAATTCTACGCCTGCAGAGAGCAGTTAGGAGGTTAGACCAGTCTGAGCCCAGTGGTTGGCTTCATCTTCACTGGGCCAGCAAATTAGTGTCTCTAGCCATGTTATTGTGGAAAATGACAAGCAGGTGGACAGGAAGTGGCGCTGTCCTGATAGGAAGTGACTCACCACCAAAGGGGTCAGTGGCATTATAAGATGTGTCATTATATGGCTGCTCTGAAAAAACAGGCACACACAGTGGATCATCAGTCCACACATACATACATACATACATACAGTGACAGTGATGAAACATAGTGGTGCTGAAGATTCATGAACAAAACTGAAAGAACATGTTTCACATTACATGAAGGAAATCCAATATTTCATGTCTTCACTTTGCTGCAGCAACCTAACATGTAATGTCATGACATTACCTCTAGATGGAGATGCTGTATGTCATATGGCATTTGAGTCTGACTGACACTGACACATAGAGCAGCCATTACGAGTGAACTGGACCAGAGTTTGTACATCATTACTGCGGTGGGTTCCATGTTCAATTTAAAATTAAGGCTTGAGTGCAGAAATCAGCATGAAATTTGCAGGTTATTTGTGTGTGCATGTGCTCTACTCACTGGTCTGAACTTTGAGCGTAAATGGGTTCTTCTGCTGGATGGTATGTGTGAAAAGGAACCGAGCGTTGCAGCTGTAGTCTGTGTGAACATCTTGGGCAACAACATTGGCGAAGTACAGGTCTCCATTCAAACCCATGGACACTCTCTTATCTTGAGGGATCGGATTCATAGCTGTCGGAACACAGGAAACAGAAGAATGAAACCACATTACTTGAACTAACATTTGCACAGTAGCTGTATTGTCACTGTAATTTTGTTGTTTTTGGACAGTGACAATAAAGGCTTTCTTCTTCTAAAATGTTACCATTACTAATGGCTAATTGTTACGTGTTACCTTTAAACATGCATTTGAGAAAAGCAAAAAAAATGGGAATTGAAGTTTAAATTGTAAACATAAATTGAAAATTTCAGGCATCTTCACCTTGACTTCAAAGAGAAACATCATGATGTTTCAGAAGATTTGAAGCTACATGAACGCTTCCTTTGATGAGTCTGACATATCCTGTTTTTTTCTAAGGAAGTTTCATGAGGAGATTGAGCTGCTGATGACAATCAGTGGATAAAAGTGCATTGTCAGTGCTCTGCCTGAACTGAGGCACTGCTTTACTGTATGTCTTTCCAGGAAACTTCGTAGGACATTATCCGGGAATTATTCTGAAATGTTTTCTGTGTTTATGTTGTCTGTTTAAATTGTACCAAGGGGAATTTAGTGTAATTCGAAATTCAGGTGCAGATTCTCAATGACAACACCAAAGATAAACGTGCTCAGTGTTTTACAATAGACATGGTTGGGTTCACCTCGACACACAGCACTAGTTCTTTTCCCCGATAACTAGACGGTCCTCTCCGTATGACTGGGAGTCACTCAAGGGAGAGCTGTTGTTTGTGCTTATACATCAGACAGCAGATAATAGACTTTATGGTTGTGTCACCAGATCTGCAGCCCTATGTCTTGAACACTCCGGTGCATAAAAGAGGATCAGAGCTGTCAACTGATCACCACCTGCTGGTAAGTTAGATCAAATGGTGGGGGAGGCAGCTGAACAGAACCGGTAAACCCAAGGGAGGAGGTGAGGGTGAACTGGGAATGTCTGGCAGAGGATCCTGTCCATGAGGTCTTCAGCTCCCACCTCTTGAAGAATTTCTCATGCATTCTGGGGGAGACTGGGGACATGAAATCTGAGAGGGCCATGTTCAAACACTCCATTGTGGAGGGGACTGGCAGGAGTTGCTAGCCAGAAGGTGGTTTGCTGCCTGTCAGGGCAGCAAACAAAGAATGCAGTGGTGGACATTAGTGGCGAGGGAAGCTGTCTGGTTGAATTTTGACTCAATAGCAACAATGACAGCTAGGTCATAAAAATGCAGTCTCGAAAAGACTGTGGAAAAATACAGACTTCTAATTACAGGGGGGAAAGAGAGTTGGTGTCTCATGAAGTCTGCCTAAAAGGTAACCCAAACAGGCTGATGAGTGAATATCTTTTACTTGCCAACAGCCATTCCTTGGAGGACAAAATGAATATCATACAATGTAATACACATACACACAGCAAGAATTGAGAGACTGTTGTGGGTGTTGTTTTCACTGACAAGAGTGGAACCTTAACATGGTCTTCTACTTTTGCAGGAGGTGTACTCGTGCTCTTACTTACATGCTTGGTGAATGTATTTTAGCCTGGTCATAGTTTATATAAATCTATGATTGTAGCTGCACACATGTTTTGCAATGATAGTGTACTTTATCTTGATTTTAGTTTGCTGCAATGTCTGAAACACAGCAGAAACTTGTTTGTCAAGAAATTGCATGCCGCCACCACCATCAACTTAACTCTTACATCTTATATCAAAGGCTAGAATTCAAAGATTCTTGTAATTTCATCCACCAGCTTAGTCTGTATAGATTTTCACATATAACTGTTCAAGTTAGCTACAGTACACACACACAAATGTCATCTACACTGTGTGACTGCACAAACTGAAGTGGGCCGTATTGTTGTCACGACAGTGCCCCAGGACAGATCAGCAGTATTATAGCCAGTATTAGCAGTGCTAATCATGCAGTGGAGTATTACTGTGTCTGGGCTTTATTTCAAGTTCATGTGATGTGCTGTGGTTGATCTGAGAAAGGGATGGTGTGTGTGCGTGCATGTGTGACCATATTGCTTTATTTTGCTAATGGAGACGGACATCTTTGCTGTAATAAAAGCAGCTGAAATGATCATAGTGGCCTGAATCCCACAATATATTTTTTATATTTTTAATCAGCATTATTTTACTTTTATTATTTTACTTTTACAGCTCCTCTCTATGGCTGTAAATTGGTTTCTAACCAGACATGACATCTACCATTGTTAATCCATGCAAAACACAGACATCAGCTGAGCAGTACTGAGTGTAACCCACTTGGAGGAATCAGTGCGAAGGAGAGAAATGAGGAAAGGACGCCGGAGTGGCCTGAAAAGACTCGTTCAAATTGCTGAGCGAAAGAAACTGAGAGAAAGGAGCATGTGGGATAAAGAAAAAGAAAACAAATAGGTGTAGAGGTCACTGGAGACAAAATGTGATCAAAAGAGGAAAATAAATACTTTTCCAGATGACATCTGGGTCTATAAACAACTAAAATGCCATTTCAGCATCTAAATTGTTTTTCTTTGGCTGATGCCATATGTCTTCAGGTACTTGTGTTAAAACCCAAAAACCACACACATATCACTCCCAAGAATTATGCAGTCAGTCTCCAAGCTTATTAATTGCTCACTTTTAAGAGGCAAATGCCCTCAAATGGATGGAATGCCAAATAAATTCATCTCCTTTTTAAACTTTTACTGGCAGATATACAGACAGAAGGAGAAATGTGGTGTGTGTGTGTGTGTGTGTGTGTGTGTGTCTGTGTCTGTGTCTGTGTGTATTTGTGTGCTCACCACTGTTCATCCAGAAGGTAAATGGAGGAGGAAGGCCTGGTGGGGGGTTACAGGGGAGAACCAGAGGGGAACCTTCAGCCACCACCACTGGCTCCAGCACCTCCTTAGGCCACAAAGGAGCCTCTGAATGATGATCAGGATTGTGCTTGTCATTATGATTGGTCATATTAACAAAATACAAGATATGTCTTCTGCTTGCAGATGTAATTCTGTAGAATTAGCAATAATTAAAACTACATTATGTGTCTGTTCTTACTGGAGACCCGCAGCAGGATTTTGTTGGACAGAGCAACTCCAAAGTCATTGCTGGCAAAACACTGGTACTCTCCTTCGTAGTCTTCTGGCCGTCCACCGGTGCGGAACCCGATCTCCAGGGTTCCTGAGCGTTTTCGCATTGTCACCTTGTGATCTTTGCCAGTGTTGAAAAACTTGCCATTCTTTCGCCATGAGAACCTGAGCCACAAAACAAAGAGCAACAGTTAATATTCTAACATTGTTGTTTTCTGGAATTCTTCTGTTGTGCTCTTTATTGGTCACCAGTCTTCTTAACCAAAAACCCACTCGTCACAGGACATTTATCTCAGTCAAAAGCTACAAGCTACAGAAGTTCATATTCATCCTGGGCAGCTGTAGCAGGGGAGGTAGAGCGACTCGTCCACTAACCGGAAGGTGGATGCCCCCCTCCTCAAGAAACTGAAACTGAACAAGAAACTGAACCACAAACTGTCCCCGATGTATCATTGGTGTGTGTTAGAATAGTGCTAAAAAAAGAAATAAATGTAAATGATTTCTGATTCTGACAAATGATAAATGTGCTTGTAGTCATTAAGACTAGAAAACTGCTTGTGTGAAAAAAATACATTTCATCTTGGACATTAAAAACAGAGTCCCTTGTATTGGTGTATTTATGTGTTATATCTTATTTTATTGATTTAGTGTTTTAATTTGCTGTTGATACTGTTGACGATTTTAAAGAAAAAATTTCCACTACATGTTGTAAAAGTCATGGTGTACTCCATTCTCACTGCTCTGCTGATCCAGGTTTCTTAGTTACATGGTTCAGTTATTTTTTACTGTTGCTTTCATTGATCAGTTTTAGCATTTATTATTTCATTTATCAAACATTGTTGAGGTTCCATCAGTTAAACTAGACAATTTGTGTACAGTTATTTCACATTCAAATGCTAAAAATCCAATCCAAATCCAAATCTAGGCAGGCCTTTAATTTGAAAGATCTGCAGGAAATGTTTTGCTGAAGATTAATTAACAGTCCTACTGCCATGGAAATAATTATTCGTTCATGCATTTGAGACATTCCTGGATAATTTACAGTATCTCTATCTTAAAAATTCAAAGGTGACACAAACATTATCTTGGCATGAGTGAATCTGCCCTCTGGGCTATCAACATGTTGACATGGACTCAATGTCAGCAGCTGGCAAATATGAAACTCCTTTGCATGTCATGCGGTTGTCATCTTATAGTATTCAGCTGGCACATGAAATCTATTACACTGCATATGCATGTATGAATACAGTGCTAGAGCTTGATCCTGTTCCATGTGATACAACCAGAGGACTACCTACATATGCTTAAATAACCCGCCTCTGTTTTTAGTGTGGATTTACAGAAGATTCTTGCTGTCATTTTTAAATGAGTTCCAACTGATCTGGTGTGTTTGAGGGGCAGCCCAGCACTGAGCCTGAACAATGGGCCACTATTGAGGCACTGGAGACCAGAGCAGCATTTGTGGTGTGTGTTGCATAGTGAGAGGCTGATTGTGAGTGAATAAGTGAACGATCCCTTCTGCTGAATGTTTCATGAGCATGAATAGTCAACTGAGTGCATTACTGGATCACAATGCCTGTCCTGGGAAGGGGAGAGCAACTATGTGTGCATGGGAAAGTGTCCACGAGTGCCTCATTGTGATGTTGTGTAAGAGTTTCTGTGTGTGTGTGTGTGGTCTCTCTATTCCTCATGTTGCAGGGACTGGAATCTGTAAACAAAAAGTTCTCATGACAAAAATCATTAAATTTGAAGGCAATGTCCTCAGAAGTCATGGAAACCAGAATGCGTGTGTGTGTGTGTGTGATGTAATGTGTTGAAGCAGATAAATTGTATATGTGAACATAAATTTTAAATTGAATGCATTTTTGTGTGGAGAGCAGAAGACGAAAGGAGGAAGAGATGAGAGGGAAAAATGTGAATGTGAAAAAGAAATCTAGTGATGGCTCAACTACTGCCGTGACAAAGCTGAAGCGACAGTAAAAATACTGATGACATTAACCGTATTTTCACATGAAAATCTAGTGCTGCTACAAAATTTTACAAAAAGTTAACAGTTGCAGCACTGTACTAGTTAACTTGTACAATCTGGCTGCATGCAGATGTCGATTAGTCATCATTTTCTCAAACTTGAAAGACCAAGTTGTCAACTAGTGAATTGTGCTAAAGCTTTAGACGACAGGCAGATGAGGGGGTCACACATAAAAGGAAGGGTGGCTATCATATGGGAGAGAGCCAGACAGAGGAGGGCAAAGTGACAGTGACACTGTCATAACTCATAGCTCTGGAGACAGAGAATGGAGGTCAAGGGTACACTAAGGACAGAAATAACAGGGTGATAAAATGCAGCAGAGGCCAGAGAAAACAGAGAAAGAATATGACTGATAGACAGTTGGAAGGAGAAGAAGAGGCCTACAACACATGACTCTTCCCTGGACTGTTATGTCCTCGGCTGTGCTGTATTCACTCCACCTGCATCTGATTGGTACAGACAGTCTGTAGCCTGTCAGTTTGTCACTCTACAGTATGTTTGTGGGTTAACCTTTTAAATGGGGTAAAATAACAATAATCTTACTTACAGCTAATGTCTTAGTCTTGGAAACATTGGTTATAGTGACCTGGGCCCCCTTTACTTTCTTAAATTCAACTTAAAACTCAAAGTAATGAACACAGGAAGTATCAGTGCAGTATATGTGTGAATGCATGCGTATGTGTACTGCTTACGTTGGCAATGGGTTGCCCTTAGCCTCACACTCAATGATGATGTTATCTCTGGGGTCGACAATGTAGTCCTTCACTGACTGTTTGACTATTGTGGGGGGCTGCTTCACTGTGGGGAAAAAGGGGAGACAAAGAGAAGGTTACATAAATTAGGCTATGTACAGATAAGGAACACATTTAATAAAGGGTGATGATCAGCTCCATATATTAGGCTACACCTGATGTATCCTGCATCCTGATGAAAAAAAGAAATAGTTCACCTCCCCACCTGTGTTCAGTCTACTGTATGCTGGTTGTGATTAAAAAACCAGGCTGTGAGAGATATGGTATGAAATATATCAGCTCATAGCACATCTTCAGTCTCACATTCTTTAATCCTCTGAGTTCTGAATGCACATTTACTACAACCAACAATATGTAACAACACAATTAAACAATCTTTCTACTGAATTTCATGATTTATTTTAAAAATCAACATAATGCAATGTGTGTGTCCAAAAAAAGCAAACTAGTGGGGTCCCAACAGAGTCGTCTGACCATCAGTGCAATGCTTCCTGAGCCTTTTGTATGGATGTGTTCACATGTCTTCACTGGAGCAGGAGCAGAAATAAGTGTGTAGTGTTTAGTCTGTTTCACAATTAGTCCTGCCGATGCTATATGAGTATCAGTTACAGGGACAGAAACATTCACAGTGGCATGTTAAAAAGAAACACTCACGGTCTTGCTGGATCTTTGCTGTGAATCCAATATAAAGCCAGAGAAAAAGAGACAGATGGACCAGTTATAATGTGATTGTTAATAATATTAAAGACAAAAACATTTATAGTACTATTCTACAAATTAGTATATTGAGTGAGTTATCAGTTAGAGTTCAGTGGTTTGAAGCTGTTGGGGTCCATTGTGCGTGTATCACAAGCAAGTCATTCAACTTTGTCCAAAAAAAGAGCACATGGTCCATGTCTGGACCTCAACTAAGGGAAATCTGGAATCTGAAGCTGGATCAGTAGGGGACCACAATTCCAGCCGATTGTTATGTATAGAAATGAAAGAGGAAACTTTGATCTATGGAATGAAACAGAGAAACAATGGATGAGGACTCACCTGTAAGGAGTGCCCATATCAGCAAAGGATGAACAGGAAGAGAAAGATAACACAATTAATGTTTTAGATGGTACATGAAAGACTCGGTAGAATGTTTATGAGGATACACAAGAGTGTACTTAAAAAAACATGAATTCACATTATTCTTAAAACTTCTGCACAAGTATATTGAGAACTACTGGAAAACAGTGGTGATGGTGGTGAGGGTCAGTGAGGGTTGGTGAGTAGTGGTGAGGGGTGGTGAGGGTCTTGTGAGGGTCAGTGAGGCTTGAAGCTTGGTGAGTATTGATGTGGCTCACTGAGGGTCACTGGGTGACAGGGTATGGTGTCTGTTCGGCAGGGTATGTCCAAGTGTGTGTGCTGAAGATCAATCAAACATCAGAAGTCCATGGTTGGAAGGAATGAAATTATATATAACATTACATTATTGAGAGAAAAAAATAGGAAAAAAGCATGACTGTATGTTATTGTGTGTTGGGTGTATTATAGATAATCCTAAAATATATTAATATTTTTAGGAATCAATGGGGACATATAATCTTTGAATTTGCTTTAAGGGAGTGACTGAGTGGCACACAGAGATATGAAGCCATCTATTCTCGTGGGTAAATAAACATAAACACCACTTCAGCTGCAGCAGCACACCTTCTTTCATATTTAAAAATTAAAACCTAACTCTGACATCACATTGAATATGACTAATACCTAGGCTAGTGCTGACATAGCATTTAACATGATTTTTTCTGCACCAGACATTCATGAGGCTGCAGCAGTCATTGCAGCACTGAGTACACTTGTTACTATAGCAAGTTATAATCCCTTTAACCAGACTCTGTTAAGCTTGGGATATAACAGTGGAATCTCCAATTACTGAGTTAAAGTGGATATGATTATTGCTGGGTGACTTACGGTCTTGTGGGACTTCAATGGGTGTTCCCTCATGCCACAGTAGCAGCAGTACTGACACGAGAGTCAGGGCCACACGTCTGCCCTGCCCCAGCATCTCTTCCCTGATTGGCCCGCTTTGTCCCTCGCCTTTCCTGATTGGCTAGATGGTTCCTCTGATAGCACTGCTAAAGACCTGTGAGTACAGAGACAGATTGTTAAAATGAAGACAATATATGTACAGTACAAAGTGTGTGTTTGTGTGTGTGTGTTCTGTCCCACATTCACAGCTGAGTCCCTATGTAGCTCCCCAGACAGAGCAGCCTGGAAACAAAGCTCTGTGGAAGTATCGTGCTCCATTCAGAGGCACAAAGAAAATGTGTCACACTTTCAGTTATTTGATGGAGAAGTTCCAACTGGGACCATCTTATCATTCTAACCTCACAAGTGCATTTAACTGGTGCATCTTAACATAAGGACAAACTCAAGACATTCTGGCTCGCAGGTCTCAGCTCTATGTAAACCATTAAATACACCAATAACACTATATACTGTGGTAATGGTAATGGTAAGCCTTGGATCCAAATAAAGTAACAGGACAAGACAAAGCTGTAAATTTTCAGACATTAGGCATGTGACTTCATAAAAAACAATGCAATTTAAATCTTAGACACAATGCAAGCATTTTGCCTGAAAATAAAGGTCACAAAAACTTAAATGTATTCAAATTAACATTGTATAGTCTGAAGGCAAACCTATCAGGTCTGCTTTGATATGTTGTGCCTGTGACAGAATATGTCATGTCTGAGTTAAATACATTTCTGGTTAGGGAAATGAAGAAATCATTCCAAACAGTTATGTGGGGTGGGTGTTGTGGTGGTGGGGTGTTTACCATAAGACTACCATTTCTCATCTCAAAAATATGGGAACAATGACATTACACAAAGCACTGATGTATTTCTGTTTTATTTCAGCTAAAATAAATACATAGTCTTTACAGTGAAAACTGTACTTTTGTAATTTTTTTAATCCTTTAAAAATGATAGATGTAATAATAATTACCGCAGCAGTTATTTCTAAACTATAGAATGCACTGATGTTAATTATTAATTCATTCAAATAATGGAGATTCAAGAGATTATATCTTCACAACAATACATTCTTCCTTTTAGAAATATCTGCTGCAAATAACTACTGTTACACTGTGTTTCGGAAAGTGGGAGAATTTTGCACACACTGTCAACTCCACGATGAAGGCACGTCAGCAGGATTTCGACCAAATGACCAGGTCTGGCTGAAGGTTGGTTGCTGCGATTTCAGGTGGGAAGGTGAGCATTGCTTTGGTGGTTACCCTCTTAATTCCAGTGCAGCCGCCAAGTACCTCAGCACTTGGTTGTGGTGCCAGGGGTATCTGCCTTCGGTAAGGCTGATCTTGCAACCCACCAGGATGTGTTTGAGAGTTGCTGGGGCAGCACAATGGAGACAGGCCAGAGCCTCTCCAAACCAGAGATGTAAGTTGGTTGAATAGGGCAGGACATCATATGTAGCTCTGATGGTAAAGCTCAGCATATTGGACGCCGTGTTCCACAGCTCGCTCCTGGTGATTTTTCTCCTCACCACGCCATCCCACTTCATCTAGCGGCCTTGCTTGGCTTGGGACACCGCCATAGCACACACCTGGCCTCCACCTCCTCCCTATTGCTAAAGTGGGGTCAGCACCTCTGATGAAGGGATCCTGGGATTCTGTGAGGGTAATTTCTAGCCTTGCTTGGGAGCATTTGTACTCCTCCCCCAGGCTTTAGATTGTGTGAGAGAGGGCTCCATTGCTATACAGGCCAATGCTACTGAGGTATCTGGGTAGTCCAAGCAACTTCCTCACCTGCGCATTCACCAACCTCTTCAGACAACTGACATGGGATAGGGTGTCCTCATAGATGGGAATTGGCCACATGAGGCGACACAGCAGTCAAAACTGAAAGCACCAGATCTTCAGCTTCCCTGGGAGAGTTGTGTTGTTTGTTGTCTGTTCAGAGTCTTTGAGCTCTGCATGTACCAACAACCAAGGCTTTTGATGGGCTTCTCCAGAATCATTGGTATCGGCTCATCATTAATATGGAACCTCTCATTGGCAAGCTGGCCTCTGACAGTGGAGATACTGTGAGATTTGTTTGGTTCAATCTCTATTCGCGCCCATCAGCTTCCCTGGGAGAGTTGTGTTGTTTGTTGTCTGTTCAGAGTCTTTGAGCTCTGCATGTACCAACAACCAAGGCTTTTGATGGGCTTCTCCAGAATCATTGGTATCGGCTCATCATTAATATGGAACCTCTCATTGGCAAGCTGGCCTCTGACAGTGGAGATACTGTGAGATTTGTTTGGTTCAATCTCTATTCGCGCCCATCTGATGTTACCCTGTAGTTTGTCCAGCAGGCAACTGGTGCATGCCTTAGTCTATGTTGTAGGCATCATGTCATCCATAAAAGCCCGGATCAGAGGAAGACACAGCCCACTCTTCAGGCATTCCCCTCCAACCACCCACCGAGATGCTTGAGTAATTAACTCCATCACCATGGTGAAGGCCAGTGGGAAGATGGTACAGCCTGCCATTATGCCAATCTCCAAATGCTGCCAGGCAGTTGTACTATCCGGGATTGTAATGCAGAACTGGATGTCCTGGAAATAGGCTTTGACCTGGTCAAAGGGAAAAAGTTGAAGGCTGCCAATAACAACTCATGAGGCTCTGGCCCAAAGGCATTGGCCAGGTCTAAGAAGATCACACGCAGATCATTTTCCTTCTTGGCCCTTTGCACCTGGTGCCAAAGGACATTTGCGTGTTCCAGGCATCCTGAGAAATCCCTTATCCCTGCCTTCTGCACTGAGTTGTCAACATAGTTGTTCTTCTGTAGGAACGTAAGTTTTGGGCCACAACACTGAAGAAAATCTTTCCTTCTGCATTCAGTAAACTGATCTGGTGGAATTGGTCAATGGATGAGGAGTTCTTCTCTTTAGGAATCAGGATCCCACCTGCCCTTCACCATGCCTTAGGTATAATGCCTTTTTTCCCATGCCACTTTTATCAGCTACCAGAGGTACTTCAAGACACCTGGAATGTTCTCATAGAGCCTATATGGAATGCTGTTGGGCCCAGGTGCTGATGCTGATCTTGCCCATTTTAATGTGGTCTCAACTTCCCCCCATCTTGTGTACAGCTGGTGCTCAGGTGGTTGGATTGGTGGTATGTCGACTAGGATGGTGGCTGGCATATGCCTCTGGTTGTCAGAGTAGGTCTTTGTCAATGTATCTCAATGTCTTGCTGCCTCCTGGACTTGAGATGACCGGATGGTTTCTTCTGAGAATTGTGGTTCTTGCTTTTCACTCCAAATCTCTCAGCGCCGTAGCTGTAAATAAGTTCTCCCATCTTCTCAAGTTTTCTTTCGACACCCCATTTAGACTTTCTAGGAGATGGACAAGGTCTGTGACGATGTGGTCTTCTTATTCTGGCAGGATTTGGACCACAGAATTTGAGGCTTTCGTCCATCCAGCTTCCTCTCAACCACTGACTGTGGCTGGATGGGGTCTGGGCTCATGTCCATTTGTGGAGCTGTGCCTGGCTGAGCTTCATCTGGGGTTCCTGCCACTGGGTTTCAATCAACTGATTTGCCCTACCTCTGAAGAAGTAGTTGTCAATGCGAGTTCCCTTAGTATCCCCCCTTCTTTTTCCAGCCACATATGCAGCTCTGCAACTTGTGTCCTGCCAGTGCTGTTGGTCCATCGAAAGCTGTGCTGATTATCAGTGTCATCATTGTTTCCGTTCCAAGGTCTATTACCATGTGGTCCAAAATATATAACTATATGATCTTTTCTTTCCAAGGGAATAATAAATCAGACAGCATAAGGAAGGAATTTATGGAAAGAGCTGAAGACATAGGGGGGCTTCCTCTATCAAATCTCTGGTGCAGCCCCTGCTTGGCTTTCGATGGAAATGTCCACAAGCAAACTGTACTCACTCCCTGCCAAATGGAAACATACTTGTAACTCAATCACTACACACTGGGAAATAGTTTTAACAAATGTCTGGATATTCAGAGCATCTCTATACACTCACCCATGGTAAACAATCACCATTTCCAGCCATACACAGTAATATGTAATACTGGAGATTTGTACATTGAAAATTACACATGACACATGACTGCCTAATGTTCCTTTTTTATGACCTACAAATCAAGTCTTGTCTGGACTCCCTATTAAGGGTTGATAATGAAAATACAGGTAGAGTCTCAATGATTTATGATGACATTATGGAGAGATGTTGTCCTGCTATATCTCATATTCGTGAACAATTCCAGATAAGCCCTATATTTGTGTAAAGTGTAAATAGGCACTGACAGCAAACTATCATATGTTATGGTCCTGTCCAAAACTTGGTCCTTTCTGGTCTTTCTTTTTTGACACCATTTCAGTGTTACACCTTCTGTCAGGTATCAGTACAGGAAGCAATTGCAAGGCAGTAGTGCAAAGAATAAAATCATTTATTCAGTCCTTTGTCATGCCAGCAACCAATTCCAAAAATCAAGACCCAGAAAAGAGCATTGTGAAACAGGCAGTGGTTGATAACGGGAGATCAGATGTGCAACAGTACATAAGGGAAAGGCAAAGTCATAGTCCGTAGGGAAAGTTGAAAAACCAGGGCAGCAAAAACCAGAATCGTGGTCGTACAGGCAAGGCCAAAACCAGAGAAATCAAAAACAAATCCAGAAAAGGGCTAAGGCAGGAAATGGTAGTCAGGCAAAGAGTGTCTTGAGAGTGTCTTAAACAGATAAAACTGGTGTACAGGACTCTCAGCACAGGATGAAATGATCAGCGTTCTGACAAATGGTAGACTGAAGTGCAGGACTATAAGTACACAGGAGGGATCTCACAGGACACTGGTGAAGGGAGTTAATTAGATAATTAACAATGAGGGAGAACACAAGAGGGAGCCTTAATACAATAATTGGTGAAAGCCAAAATGCAGACGGGAAAATAATCTAACAACAGTAATCACCAGACTGGGTAAATGCTGGTGCAAAGAAACAGTAAACAATGGTAAAGCAGAAACCGGACTGATGAATGCTTTAGCAAAAACAGAAATCAGACAGATACAGATCATAACACTTTCTCCTACAATTAGTATTTTTGGTAAACTAACAACTTCAGGTGATTCCAACCTCCTCCATCATTTATTAACCATTAGACATTCCATTCTATTGAAATGGAAGGATGTAACCCCTCAATCGTATAATCAGTGGATTAAGGATCATGCAAAACATCAAACAGGACAAAATCAGATGTACCCTCAATGGCTCCAACACCAGATATTGTAAGACGTAAGACCTGGGACAATCTTATAAACTATATGAATAGTTTACCTGGTGTAGAACTATGAACTATTTCTTTTGTAGGTTATCTGCCATATATATACTGTGTTGAAGTTAACAGTGATACACTTTTTTTGTGTGGTCTGTGTGTTTTTGTCTGTCCCTTGATTTGTGTGTGTGTATTGTTGGATTTGTAGTGTTTCTATTGTTGATGTTAACTGCCATGTTACATGTACTGCTCGCTGAAATAATATTATGTAAAACTTGTTGAAAATAGAATCAGTAAAAAAAAAAATGTGTTTCTCAGGGTAAAATGACCTTGTGTTTCATGCCTGGGTGGCTGGTTGTTCTAATCAACTTCCATATTTCCAACTGACCTGCTCTAGTTTTACTCATACTGTAACACAAGGTTACCTGACCACAACAAGGTTAAAGTTAGTTTAGGCTCAGGCTCACACCCTTAGGCACATATTATCATCACCCATACAAGCTTCCACACACACACACACACAAACAAATTAACCTACTTCTCGAAACTGTAGGGAATTTACATATATTTGTTGATTTAGATATTTTAAATACCATATGGTGTCTTCCATTACTCAACGTAAGTTTTATTTTTATAGAAATCCCCCATCATTCATACACATTTAAAATACAGATATTTCTACCCATAAAAATCAACTGAAGTACCAAAAGTAGGAATAATCAATTTTCTTTGCTGTCACAGGTTTCATATTTCTTAAGGTAGCCATTTAAAGAATTAATTGGGAAGGAAGCCATCATCACCATGATGAAAACCTAATCACCTGCTGAAGATTTTCATTTGGGCTCATTTAGGATAATCGTCATGGTTTCGAAAGACTTGTTTTCCTCATAACTAGTTTGCATTTACACACAGTTCATTGTTGTGTTCCCTGTGCTTGCAGAAAGAGTGTTCATATTCAGTTATGCTCCTCCTCAACCCAGAGTACGCACAAATGCTAAGACAGTATTTCATCAGCTGACACGACTTCATTGTTCCCAGCACTAGGACTTTCCATTAGTCTTCTGATGATGTTCAGTGCTAATGGTGCATTTCTGTGAAAACACCGGGAAGACATTGTTCAGAACCCATTACGATTTCTTGTCACCTTGCCAAACAAAATGTGGAGTAGAGTACTATACACACCACATATGTCACCTATTGCCACGTCACCAGTGTACAAATTTCAAGTTGTACTGTACACTCTCCTTGGGTACATGTGTACCACAGATATCCACAAACCTGTCTTAATGTTTCTATGTCCGGTCTCAGTACTTCATGGTGCATGAGATTCCCACCATTAGCCACAATTAACCACAATTTGAATTTTCTCAAAACATTCACATGCTGGTGGTAAAGTGATGGGAGAGACTCTGAAGAGGTACATGGTGTTTTATTGAGCTATATTGTCAGAAAATTTTCCCCATAAGATAATCAATAGAAACTATTTCAATGCTGCAGCTTTGGAGAAAATTAACCAGGACTTTATTTCCCCTTTGTTTTCCACTGCCTCATAGGGCTGACATTACATTTACACCACCACTACTTCCCCATTCTGATACATTATTCAAAGCATGTTATATCCAGAAACTACTAAAGTCAGCATGATGAAAAGGCAGGCAGACATTTCCCATTTTCTAAAACCACTGTCTGCAAACATTTATATACAATCCAATTCTCTCACTGCGAAAATGTTGTATGTAAAAGCCCCAGTCATTCCTTGGAGATTTTTATCTCTCTGACTTAGTGGTAATGCTGGAGGCCTTAACGCATTAACTGCCCCTTCAACAATTCTGATGACCTTCATATATTCCCCCAGCAACGCATCACCAATCTTTCCTCAACAAACATCCCCAAAATAGCTCTCCACCTATCATACACAATCACCCTCAGCACTCCACCACAGTAATGGTGCAACTGCCATGAGCACTGCACACACACACATAAATAAATAGTGCAGGTACAAGCAAGCCAACATCTGCAGCTGCTGCACTCACCAAACACTGACACACATTTATGAAAGAAATACACAGAACAAACATGTCATCATAATGATTAGAGCATTGCCTATAACCCTCCACTAGTTTACTTCCACAAAACATCAGCAGCATTGTTGCAGCATAACAAACAAAGTCAATGTGAAAAAAACGGAATGAGTCCTTTTCACCCAGGGGTATGTCACTGCTGTGTTGAACAGTGAGTACACTGTTGACTTAGTCTGATGAGTGATTTGTGGTGGTATCACTCCAACACCAGAAACGTTACTGTAACAACAATCTTGTTTTTTTTAAGGACCAGTTAATGATGTTGAATCCTTTTTTAACAAAAGCTTGAAGAAGAAGTGAACAGTGACTTACACTGATGTGGACACTTCTCTTCTGTTGTCAGGACCACTTGGCAGACCTGATGAGGCACAAAGAGAAAAAAAATGTATTACTATACTATAACCTTTTCAATTCTGTCTATCAAGCAGATGACAACGTACAGTTCAATAGATGTGGAACTAGAGTGAGGGTCACTTAAAAGGCCATGTTAAATAATGAATATGTTTGAATTGGACCAATAAAACAGTCAGTCTTTGTTAGTAGAAGACACACACACACACGCACAAACACATTTGGACACTGTCTGCAGGTTGTTTCTCCAACCGTGTGTTCATGCTTTCATCTTGTCGATGCGCCAGCCCTGCCCTGAGGTCCACAGGATGCTCTTTCTCTCCCTGTGTTACTGCTGCTGCACACATTCACACAATACACACAAACACACACACTTACACAAGTCTGTCTGGAGAAAAGTCTCTATGGAAACAAACAATACAGCTTGTGCTATGGAGACAAAAGCCAACCCACAATACTGTTTGTGGGTAAACCGTTCACTGTACAGCACTCATAGTATTCATCTTATGTTATTGTATGATACATATTGCCATAGGTTTGTTCTTGCTAAAAAATAGTAGGGCTATAATCATTAAAGTCCAAAGCATCTTCCTGATTTGATTACAGCATCCAGCAGCACACTAAATGTCTAATCTTGGATTCAGGCAGTCACTATGACACATTGGGGTTCAATCTTCTCGTAATGAATTTTAACAATCTTTAAGCTAACCCATGACCTTGTTTTGACATATGTCATAGAAATTGAAAAATTAATGAATTCCCCACAATCCTACTCCAACTGACCATTTCTCAGTAACTTTTAATTTCAAAATAATGGATTACACAATATTTAAGAAAGAAGTTCCACTATAGATGGTGTTTATCTGATGATGCCATACACAATATTTACAGAAACAATTCCCTTAATATATACTCCAATGCCATGTGACAGTACAACAGGATATTACTTCTACACAAATTAATCTTGTTAACAGTGCTGCAACTTCACTGTGTAAGGCACACAATTGCCCCTCTGAAAAAGAAGGTAGTGAATCAGAGGAGGCTGTCTCTGGGGTAAAGTTCAGAAATGCATGCCTTGAAACAGACATCATGAAGGCTGGAAAGGAAGTGGCATTCTACTAAAGTGGAAGAATTTTATCAAGCCTGGAAAGATAGCCAAATGATGTATAAGAAGCCTCTTCATAATGCTAGGACTTACTACTACTCATCACTAATAGAAGAAAGCAAGCACAACCCTGGGTTTCTTCTCAGCAGTGTAGCCAGGCTGACAAAGAGCCACAGCTCTACTGAAACATCTATTCCCTGAACCAGAAGTAATAATGACTTCATGAGATTCGTCATAAATAAAATTGATAATATTAGAGAAAAAATTCAAAGACTTCTTTCCACAATTGCCACAAATGCATTGTCCAGCACAGAAGACAGAATTGACTATAACCCCTGATTCATATTTAGAGTTTCTCTTTAAATCTCTTTCTCTGTAAACCAACTACAGACCTATATCCAACATCCCATTTATTTCTAAAATCCTTGAAAAGGCTGTTGCAAATCAAATATGTGATAATTGCAAAGAAATCATATGTATGAAGATTTTCAGTCTGTATTAGACTACATCATTGCACAGAAACAGCACTGGGGAAAGCTACCAAGGAGCTCTCTCTCTGTCTCTCTGGCTCTCTCTCACTGCTGCTATACCTCACTAATACATGTAACTAACTTTGTGCCTTCTTTCTTAGCATCACTGTCATTAGAACAACATAATGTATAGTGTATAATTACACTAATATGTGCAATTGCTCCTGGTTTTTCTCTCACCCTCTTTGCTGCCCCACCCCCACCCCACCCACTCTCTCTCCTGCTGTCCTTCTTCTCTCTCCTCTCTACCCACCCCCTCCTTTCTCTCTTCTCTCTTTCAACCAAACCGGTCGAGGCAGAAGGCTACCCAACTCTGAGTCTGGTTCTGTTAAAGGTTTCTGCCTGTTAAAAGGAGTTTTTTCCTCTCTATTGTCACTAAGTGCCTCCTCAAGTGGGTTTTAACGTTTAACACTGTGATGTCTTTACCTCACTGAGTGCCTTGATATGATATATATTAAATAATAATTAAATTATGGATTTAAGGATTATGGATTTGATCAATCCTGTCAAATGTCTTTCTTTGCTTCATGCAAACTACACATATGAAAAGAGGACTGATGGACATATTTTAATCTTCATGGATGTAAAAAGGATGGACCAGAACAGTGTTGTTTTCTCAGAACAGTAAATACCCCTTAAAAGACTTTCAGCTTGCGATAAAGCACTTTCAGACTCACTTGCAAACTCTGTGCTGATTGGAAAGTCAAAGAATCCAATTGTTCATGGTGACATTCAGTGCAGCACGTCTGTTTCTGGTGCGGGTGGTTCTTCCCATGCAGCGTGGTGATGCTGCTGAGGCTCTGTCTCTGGTTACCAGTACACTCACTCAGTGTTCTCTTGTTGTATCTACATACCATAATGTAATGTAGTCATTAAAATGTTAAAACACCACTGCTTTGCATATGGATGATAATCTGAGAAATGCTACTTCCAAGGCAAATCAGTAATTCACAATACTAAGATTTATTTTTGTTTATATGACAAAAATTTTGCAATTACATTCTTCACAACACATAACTCTAAAAGTAGCTGCACTGTAAAAACTATATTTAGAAATGTTGAAACTTTAGGGTATTACTCACATCGTCTGTAAAGCTACAGCATATAGCCTAATATTTTTTATAAAAAACCTGATTCAAAGCACTGCAGAGATAGTTTGTCCTCTTAGTAAACTCCGCTCTAATCCACAAGAGACTAGCTAGAGTCAGAACTTGCATATTGCAGCCTTAACATTTTCTCCTGACTAAAGCGTTCATCCAATATGTGTAAAATCTAAACAGCATAAGCCCAGTGTAAAATACAGTATGGCACATATTGAACATCTGGGAGAGACTTGATTATCTAGGTTAATTGCTTTGCCGAAAGGCACAATAGTAGTATGCCCTACTTGAGGGGAATGTGTATGTGAGTCTG
Organism: Psettodes erumei; assembly: GCA_016785225.1. Lineage (NCBI taxonomy): Eukaryota > Metazoa > Chordata > Actinopteri > Pleuronectiformes > Psettodidae > Psettodes > Psettodes erumei. The sequence goes on along the minus strand of JAFBJZ010000008.1, from coordinate 266,874 downwards.
TAGTGCTCCAGCAGATTTCCCTTCCCATCTTATTTGGCAGCTTCAACATCTTATTATCATCAGGGAATATAACACAGGAATATAACCTTAAGTCCACCAACAAAGTCTCTCAACCCAAGCTGACCAAATCATCAACACAAGACAAGGTTTAAAATAAGATGAATTGGCTCCCTCGTTAAAGGTGAGTATAGTTAGATGCTCGATATGTTAGTAAGAAGAATGAGTAATTAAGGTTAAAATCCCTACTTTTCACAACCTCAGCCTCAGTATTTTTCACACTGTGATTATAATAGCCTGTATAAACTGTCCCATTCAAATTCCCACCATGCGGATCAGAAACCAATCATGAGTTAAGCTTGAAACCTGTTGTAAAAGTTGTAAAACCACTGTTTCTGTCTGAGTTTGTGCTCATATATGGTTTGCCATTATGAGGTCAATAATGGGATCAAATAAGAAGTCATGTTGACAGCAGAAGTGAAAAGTAACCTACTTTTTACTAATAACTTTGTTATAACCTGTAATAACCTAACCTGTTCCTCCTGTTGTCTATGTTTTCATACTTTTTGAAGTTTGAGCAGTTTACAGGACTTAGTGTGATTACAAATACAATGAGCTGTTTTTATATGGACTAAAAGATCAGTTCAGCTTAGCAGGCAGCTGATTTCTTATTCATTTCAGCTTGGAGAGTTAGGCCTCTTCTGAACACAGTTCTCCAAAAGAAAGGCTTGACTAAGGCATAACCCTAATGCAATGACCCACCAAGAACTAGGAACAACAGCAATTCTCCTAGTATTAGTCATGTTTTGAAATCCCAGGTCTCAACAGACAGGATTTCTGACACATCTCCCTATACAAGTACAGATCGTTTGACTCTGATTTGAATTTACTGTACAGAAACTGTTTACAGTGCTATTATATGTATAGAGTACTACATGTTGTGACTTGTACAACACTGAATAACACAAGTAACTTTAGTCCACTGACTTATCTCTATCATGTTTTGTTTTTTTTTAAATGGTGGCCTTCCCAAGAATTCTGTTGCTGAATTATTAGTGTTGTTAGTGTGTTATTTATTTTAAAGAGAGTCCTGGAATAATTTTTGCTTTAAGATCTTATTTTACTAGTGTACTAGTAATATTTTATAAAAATCTCTTTTTATGCTTTTCATATTTTCATAACCAGACACTGATGTAATACAAAAAGTATGGTTAAATGTTTTACATAGTTTGATTTCTAATGTTTAATTGACGATTCTGCTTTATTTCTATGAATGCTTACAATCAGAATCTGTTTTCTGTGCACTTTGACTGCTCAAAACATTTTTAATCTCCACACAAACACATATGTGGATCAGATACAGAGTCTGAGTAACATAACAGATACATATTCCTATAAATTAATCAATAGTTTTGTATAACTATAACACTTTGCAAAGAAAAATGTGTGACTGATGTTAAGCCTGTCTGACCTGCTTTCAGTAGCCCCTAGTGTGTGTGTGTGTTTGTGTGTGTGTGTGTGTGTGGGGGGCACTTTGATGTCCATTCTATCACCTGCTATTCCCTGCTGATCTGTAACAGGGCTGGTACTCAACAGTTCACTAATAACTGCCCCTCAGGGGTGTGTGTGTGTGTGTGTGTGTGTGTCTGTGTCATGTATACCTCCATATAAGTATATTACCTCCCATCCCCTTCCTGTTATGGCCTTTGAACCCAGTGCATTACTGTGGCGTGTGCACACACACACACACACACACACACACACACACACACATATACACAGAGTGAGAACACATGGCAATAAATGGCTCATACAATCACTAGAAGGTCAGCAGTCATATGCTAAAGAGGTTTTGGGGAAAATGCCTCTGTGACAGTGACATCATTTCCTTGGTATAAATGATCTTTAAAGCAGTTACTGTGACCTCTCAGGAACTAATGGGATAAATTGGAAGAGTGTGGGAGTTACTGGATCCATGTTTGTTTTGAATGATAAAAAGTAGCAAAAATAAATGTGTTCAAATACAAAGAAAGAGATTTCTCCCTTTATAGTTAGTCGAGAAGTAATTATGTTTTAACCCTACAAAATAAAATGTATTGCCTACATTCTGTGCAGCACACAGTCCATCACCAACATCCCAACAGTAAAAAAATGTTCTATTGTATTGGAATAATGGTTATCACAGCAACATCTTTGCCATAAATTCTTTCTTGGTTAAATTTCTAATGGGACACCACCAGAGAATCACAATTAAAAGATTACAGATTACAGAAAATGGAGCTTATTTGTTTTATTGCCTAGTTATTTTACTACTGTTGCTTTTGTCAATAATTTAGTTTCAAACACATATTTTTCAAAAACTTTATAGAACCTCTTGCAACAATAATGTTAAAGTCCATGTTACCAAATCTTATCAGTCAAAGCCTGATTTCTAAATCTCAACCATAATACAAATGATTTTGTACTCCTCCAGCACTCTATACTGTTACTGGGCTGTTCACTCTTATGTATATATGTGTGAAATGAACCCTCCTTTCCTTGACAAAGCCCAGCTCAATTAAACCTTCGCCCCTCTGTGGAAGAGGAACAGGGACAAAACAAAGCAGTGTCAGATTGCAAACCCAGTCCTCTGCTATGAGCACAACCACCAGGGAAGGTAAGATGGAGGGTAAAGCAATGGAGGATGGGTGGCTGAATGCATGGTTGCCAGGCAATACATGTGTATATGGCTGTCACGATTGGCGGGAGCTGAGGCTCAATGTTGCAGAATGACCTACTTTTAACGGAAATAGAGAGAGGGAGAAGGGAGAAAGGAAAGTGGAGATGCAGAGGGAAAAGAAGCAGCTTCACTGGTTTTATTTTAAGAATGACTGAAATGAGCATGAGCGGAAGACAGTGATGCAGATGCAGGTGATAAAGAATGTAAAAGATGTCCCTGAAAGTCAAGGGTCAAGCAAAGAAGAGAGGTCTGTGTGTGTGTTTCCAGCCCTGAGGGGAAGTGCCCTGCAGCTCTATTCTCAAAAAATCAATCCCAGAATTCCCAAAGCGATGAGTTGAATATTATTTGATACACTTCTTTCTCTTTTATGACACTTCTTAATTAATGATGACTACCACCAGCAGCAGTGGGAATACACACACAGACTCAGAAATGACCCTTTCAACCAACAAATAAAGCATATATACAATAGATTCCCATAAGTAGTCTATATACCCTGGGCACATAATATACTGTCTGAAAAATGAAATGATATTTTCATCTGTAAACCACAGGTGTGATTACTAACATTTATCAAAGCTGCATATCATTTTGGTGTTTTACATGTTGGCCTCTGCTATGCTGAATGACTGCTTACTGGTACACCAACATAGGACGTAGTCATAAATGTAATTACCTGTGCTTACCTTGTTATGGCAAGAGACAATGCCTCCATGAAAATACTCTATTACACAATTCCACAGTTAAGCCATTAAAGGACAGTAAGATACAACCATAACTGCTGGAATGGTAGTATCAAAGTGAGTTCATATTATATGAACAGTAAATATTAGAGGCAGAGGGACCCCAATCAGTCTGTTACCCCTGTCAGTTTACACCAATCACATAGACAAAGACAGCATGGAGGCCAGTGGATGAAAGGTGGGATGGGGTGTGATTAAAGAAGCAGACATGTCCAGAGAATTGAAACAGAGACAGAGACATGGAGGTATTAGAGAGGAGAGGGAGAGAAACAGTGAAAGAGATCATGTATTACAGTCCCTGAATAAAAGTTAAAACAGCATGAGGCTGTTCCAAGGGTATTCAGGGTATTTCTAATGATCACTGTTCCACCTGAGCCAAGGAAAACTGAACAAACTAGATTTGGGAATTTCGAAACTCCATTGAAAGTCAAACAGAATGAAGAGTGAAAGAGAAGTCTGATAGTGAGTAAAAATAACAGCAAAGAATAATGGTTGAAAGAAAAAAGGTAAAGGGGTTATAATATATCATGTGTTCAACTTGTGCTTTCACGCAGCACATATCCATCAACTAAAGGAAAGCTGAAACATGACTGTGACAGCCCATCTATGTGGCCTCTTGCACTGCCTTGTTTTCTTCTGTGAAGCCTGGATGGCTCCTCATGCATTGCCTACACCTGGGAGAAGGGAGGGGCCAAAGGGTTAAATAGGCTAGGTTCACACTGCAGGGCTTAATGCTTAATTTTTTTGTGAAATTTGATTTTTTGCTAGGTGATTCACATTTCTAATTAAATGCAACAAAACTGTCCTGTATTGACATTGGTGGACACGACGCCGTCACACACAGCGAGCATGCTCAGTGTTTATGGAAGTAGCCTAAGCCTAAAGTAGCCAGCATAGAGTACCTGGCGATGTTAAAGTTGCTGTTGTGCCGGAGCCAGAACATGCACAAAAATGTTGTGTTAAGGAGGAGATTGAGAAGGAGGATGTATGGGTTTTAGTACCACATATCCAATTGGCCTGGGTCGCATTTGAAAAAAATCGGATCTGTGTCGTTCAGACGGTCATTAAAAGATCAGATACAGGTCGCATAGGGGCGAAAAAACTGGATTTGTCTCACTTCAGGCTGCAGTGTGAACCTAGCCAGAGTGTGTAACCCTTTTTAGTCTGGTTTAATTTGCATCTGTTTCCACGATTATAAACATCCTTTCCATACATGTGTCACACTACAGAATGCACTCAGATCTTCACAGTCAATATTAGTTATTATTTAAATCAATTAATGTGGCTTCGGAACTCTGTGCGTGAACTGAGCCACATTTGTAACATGACACTGAAAATAGTTCACATCAGTACAGGTGATTTTCCTCCTGATAACCAGGATGTGAGGTGTGGAAATTCACAAACTATTTAAGAGAGGAGCATCTTTTCATCTGCCCTGAAAAATCATGAGCTGCTTGCAGCAGGGTTTCCTCAGAATTTTTTTGTTTGTTATATTTTTACACAATTTAACAAAGAGCCCTCCTACTGTGATCTTCAGATAAAATATTGAAGACCTCTGACTGGTTGCCAAATAACACTTAAGACATCCCCTCTCACCACTATCATGACATCATGAATTCATACATACATACAAAGAACCATTTAGTGATCCCTCCAGGCATACAGTCAAAAACCACACCCACCCACTGGGAGCTGGCAGTCAACCAAATACGTTCAGTGAAGAAAAAACTAAAAGGCCATGTTACATCCACCTGCCCTTATTCATCTACTGATCTTGAAACATTTCTGTTCTATCTCACATTCACTTTCACTTTTTGCTTGGACTCCACATGACCTGGCCATCAGACAGTCAGAGAGATGTTAAATAAATGTTCAGTCGGCTCCCCCGGCTCAGCCAGAGGCTTATGACAGGAGCGCTGCAGCTCTGCTGAATACTGACTGCAAATGTGTGTGTGTGTGTGGGGGGGGGGTTACTTTGTGCTGATTTTGCAGTGATTGTTGCTGCTGCAGGATCACCCAATATGCAAGAAGCCAAAGAATGGAGCAAGCTTATTTCCATATTGTACACACATCATTTTATTACTAATATGTTATAAATATTAATATAATTTTCATATCCTTTCTTTACCATTAAGACAATAGAGTGTCAGAAAATGGTATCAGTTTCCAGGATAGCAAAGTGATATCTTCAAGTGATTTGTTTTGTCAGAACAAAAGTTCAAAATCTTGGCAAATTTACTGTCCAGTAATGATGATATTATTATTATTATTATCATTATTATAACAGTAAACAGGACACATTGAAGGCCAGACTGATTTTGATACAGTTGAATAGGTGATGAAGTACCTCTCCTCTCGTAAAATAAAATGCTACTTGATAATTAGTTTACTAGTTAGTTTATTTTATTAGTAACTTGCTCATGAGGTAGAGCAAGTATGAGGAAAAGCATCAGTCAAATGTGAAGATGAACAGACAGTGAAAAACAGGAAATTACATCTTCCATCTTAATCTCAGTTCAAGGTGAGGAAATGAGCCGTGAGTGGCCGGCCCCCCATTTTAGTTGCAATAGTGTGTCCAGACATAATGTTCCTTTGTGTCGGCCAAAATAAATGAAAGGGTGCAGTCTGGCCTCTCCCTCTCGCTCTCTCCCCAACAATCTAACTCTTCTCGAAATCTCTTCCCCCTACACCACTACTCACACTCACCATCTTGTTTTAAATTGCCTCTTCCTTTTCTTCCTCCATTGTGAAACCTCTGCAAACATGCAGGTTTTTTAAAATGGCAAAAAAGCTGATGGATTGCCAGTGAACATATTTTCAATGGACCCTGCAGTCTTCTACAAAGGAGAATCAGCCCCCCACAGCAATACTGACAGTGAGCCATAGCCACTGTGCTGACTGTTTAAATCCACAGACTCAGGTTGGAGTCTCTGCGAGATGCCGTCAGCACGTGTGTTTCTAAAACATTATTTCCTGTTTAAATCACTGCCAATCAGAACTAGACTTTAGAGTCATGTGACCTGGAACTGAATGCTGAATGCTGACTGTTTCTGAGGATAAAAGCCAGATATTGTTCTTGTCCAGTGTGACAGGGGCTTTATATCTATCACTCCCTGCCCTCTTCCCAGTCACTCCACTTGTAGTCTGTTATTACTAATGATTTTTCCTATCAAGCCATCCATTCTGTCTTCTTTTCCTCCTTGCCTGTGGTAATACATCTGGATCTTACTTTGTGCCCCTCCTCCAACCATCCAAACCTCCAGCAATCACCCCCCAACTCCCTCTTTTCTCCTCTCCTCCACCTCGCCAGCTCCTCGTCCAATGAGAAAACTCCCAGACCACCAGGGCTCCTTAGCAACAGCCCCACAAGGGGAAGGATGGAGGTGGGGGGAGGATATGATGGGGGGGCAACCTCAGTGGGAGTGTGAGGATGTAAGTGTGTTTGCCATTATCAAAGCCTTGCATCTGACTGTGTGTGTGTGTGTGTGTGTGTGTGTGTATTTCTCCTTTATATTCTCAATCATTAAAATAAAAAAACAGCCAACTATCAAAGTCAGAGCATGAGGTTGTGTAGAATATGAGGTGTGTGGTAAAATAAATATTGTATAAATATTGTATGTGTTTCTAAGCAGCAGCCCAAACTCTTTCACCCAGACTGGAGAATTTCATAGTCAAGTAGTCACTCTGACTTAATCTGGACTGAACTATTTTATTAACGCAATGTAAGGGTTAAATATAGCTGCCTCGAAAACAACCTCAGCAGACCTCTTTTGATCGCACTTTAGCAACACCCCTCTCCCTTTGTCTACGTTTCTTGTGTCTGTGTAGACATTTCAGAAAAGTATTGCATCATCGATACCACTCTCATAATTATTGGTTAAATATAGAGCCTGTAGCTGGTTAGCATAGACTGTAAAAAAGTGGACCAGCTTCTGTTTAAATGTAGAAAAAAAATGCAACCATCAATACATTATCACTTTTTTTTAAACATTTAAAACTGAAATTTAAAAACAACAGCTGTTATGGCTCAGGAGGTCATCCACTCAAGGGCAGTAGTTCAGTTCCTGGCTCCTCCAGTCAGCATGTAAAAGTGTACTTGGACATGAAACTGACTCCCAGGTGCTGTCGATGTATTATTAGTGTGTGATCCAAGCAGTTACTGCACCAGGCAACGAAACAGTCTTCTATGATGTACACAATATTATAATACACACACACACACACACATACATGCACATATATTATGTATATACTGTATATACTGTGTCTTGTTTTCCTGAGATGACCATTCATACCAGTAGTAGTATTAACCTCATATTAACCTCATTATGAGGTTAATACTACTATTGGTATAGTACACTTTTTATATCTGAAGTAAAATCTTTTTCTGTCAGTTTCTCCCTCAGCCATTCTCAAGCTTGGTCTGAGTGAAAATAGCTGTACAGGCTAAATGAATAAAACAATCTCAGAGATCTTACTCCTTGTGTAAGATCTCAAGAGTTTTTGTTTCTAAATATACTCAGATTATGGCTTTCAGTCTCTGGACTGTTGCATTGCTATGTTTTATACTTTACTTTGAACTCATTGGGCAGTGCAACATGATACTGGTCTTCAACTTCACTTTAAAAATAAGAATTCAAATTTGATTTCAGTTTCATTTTGATACCAGTGGCCAGTGGGGACTGAGCTGGCTCCAGAGCTGTAGATTAATATTAAAGGAGAAGTATGCAACAGTGCATTAAATATCTCTGACACATCTGCATCTGATCATATACAATGAATCAGTGTGACGTTCCTATTCACTGTGTCCCTATAGTCGGACATACAGACCTGATAATAGACATGACTGAATCATATCCTTTTATAGAGATGGGGGTTTGGCTACCAGGCCGAGTTTGGCCCCATCTGCCCTGGGGTTACCAGTGTGATTAAAGTCATTCTGCCACTGGCATACACACACACACACACACAAATTATACTATTAGCAAATTTCATTTTCTCAGATGTGGCACTGACCTGTCTTTTCTCCTCCTGTCTCTGGCACAAATAATCTGTAAAAGGACACACAGTCCATTATCAGGTCTGTGTGTCCATCCCCATATATTCTATATGAATCTTTGTTTTGTGGCAAAATAGACAACATCTCAACTGTACTGGAGTGAAGAACCATGTGTCCCCTTTGTATCAGTCCTTTTCACTCCTCATGCCCTTGCACACAACCACCGAGTGTATGTGTGTGCATGTGTGACGAAAACCCCCCAACCCCCGTTACCAGTGTGGTGTGACTGACATGCCAGTTTGTGCATGTGTATGTAGTGATCCCTGCACTCACTTACTTCTATAAGGTGCGATAAAGTGAGTGTGTGTTTGTGCAGGGGGGGTATCATGTAGTGAACTTTTTAGAGGAGTCAATGGACTGTATACACACACAAAAAAACACATATCCCATCAGATTTCCATCATGACTGCAACATCAAACAACAGGAAAATATCTAGTATCTTCTAATTGGGCAAACTATCAAACTCAGTTAAATCTGTGAGATGAAAATAAAATCTGTATTTCAAGATCTTATCATTGTCTGACAAAATAACAACAGCTGTACTGAAGAATCAGCAATACCAAAGTTTAAAAGGAGTGATCAATATAAAGCATAAAACCACAACCCATGGTGTCTCTTTTTTCACTGACTACAATAAAACACTGATCCAGCTTGTGTCCACATTGATTAACTTTCTAAAAGGTAGGGTTTGGGGGTATGACAAGGGATGGAAAGCAAAAAAATGTCTTTTCAACTTTTGGCCACTTATTCATGTGGATATCCTCTAAAACTGACATGTATGTAGTGTGTGTTTCTGTCATGTTATTCATTACATTTCTGTTTTTGAGATTCTTGAGACCAGGTGGGACTGAGCTGGTGCAGAAAGACTAAGGAGAGCCTTACTTTTTAAAATTAAAGTTTTGAATTAAAGTAAGGGTGACACTGAGCCTGATGAAGTTCAGATGAATTACAAAAATTCATCAAAACAAAAATATTCACTTTCACTGACCTGTTTTGTTATCTTGGTTCTTCTGCTGTGTAATACAACTAAAATGAGAAGTGTACATCAACCTAAAATGAAAACATGGATATTGTCATGCTGACACATATATCAGAGTTTCACTGCCTTGTACTTGTGACACATTTAGTGATCATAAATTAGATTCTGATCTATTGTAATATCATACAGATCCATGTGTCATATCCTGTTAACTGGGTAGTTTGAGTTTGAGAGAAGGAAATACAGCCTGCTCCAGCAGCAACTTTGCACACAATTAAAGGAACCATTTCACGAGTGAGTGGAGCAATGGCCAATGGCAAGCTGAGCCTCAAGTCCTGAGCAATTACGAGAGTCACTGACTGAAAAAAAAAATGAGAACCCCCATAGAGCATGTTGAGAATGAAGGCAGCCATCACAGCATTTACTACTCCAGATTTATGACACATCTCTATAAAAAATAACCCTACAAACACATGTACACATGTTCCTTTGTGTGTCATTATTTCTAGCGATCATCAAGGGTGTTTCATTCTGTGGTTGCAAGCCCTCTCTGACATCACCTTCCATCTGACATGAATAAGCTATTACAGTTTTTCATTAATTGGTGGGATTGCTTACAAATTAGTCCCACTATATGTTCTTGTATTGGCAGCCAATTTGTTTATTATTATATTTCTTTTGTTTTGTTTTTTGGCCCAAAACTAGTCCCACACTGCTTGTCGCAGAAACTCTGTAAAAACGTCAAAACGAGATTGAGAGACTGTCCAAAACATCTAAACCTCGATGAGCAAAAATTTTAGCAAAATGACAAATGTGGGGACTTTTTTTAAAATTGCTATATCTCAAGTCATTTTTCATGTTATCTAAACAAATGGCATGTATGTTTCAGCCAAGTATTCTGACATTCTTTGTGAAAAAAATATCAGCAATACAAGCTTTGAGACAAGGTATACTGTTCAGGGTTTTGCACTAATTTATTTCTCATTGCTTCTGCCAGTCTCCTTTCAGTTAAGGCCTATGTATCTCCATGGAAATCTCTGAGTGAAGGACATAGAGTAGAGAATATAATTTATATATATATATTATATGTGTTTGTATTCCTTTGTAACTATAAGAAAGCTCTTTCACTGTGTTAGCATTACATATGTTTTCTGTTTGTTCTGTATGTTCACATGACACACAAACACGCACACACATACATACTGCAGCCAGCAGATTAACTGGACATTGCAGACGAGGATGTATTTTGAGCTAAATCTCACTGATTACATAATATACAACAGGGAAAGCAGTAGCACTGCAGAAGGTTGTGTCCTACAATTGTATATCTTCTAATTTCTTAAATCTTAAATTAAGTCCAAACGCTTAATTAAAAATGTGCATGAACTATTGAATGTTAATGTAAAGGTCCATGATAGAGGATAGCTACCCACTTCAGCAGAGACACTAGGAACCTGTGGTGGGGTATTCAGACCATCACAAACTACAAACCCCCTGACTGCAGACATGTGACATCTCCACCTCCCTGCTAAACCAGCTGAATGACTTCTTCACTCACTTTGAGGCATACAACAGCTCCCCAGCACAGAAGACTCCACCTCCTCCCAGCAACCAGGTGCTGATGCTTTCCCCAGACAGCATGAGGAGATCCCTCAGAACAACCAATGCAAATAAAGCCCCCGGTCCTGACAACATTCCTGGAGGTGCCCTTAAAGACTGTGCTGAGGAACTCACAGATCTTCACTGACATCTTCAACACCTCACTAAGCCAGGTTGTTGTCCCCTCATGCCTCACAGCCGCCACCATGATCCCAGGCCTGAAGAAGTTGTCTCCCTCCTGTATCAATGACTACTGCCCAGTCACACTCACTCCCATCCTTATGAAGTGGTTTGAGTGGCTAGTCTTGCAGCACATCAAGTCTGCCCTCCCCTCCTCCCTGGACCTTTTCCAGTTTGCATATTGGTTCAACTGCTCAACCAATAATGCCATCTCCACTGCCCTTCACTCAGCCCTCACACACTTGGAGATGAAATACTTCTACATTAGAATGGTGTTCACTGACTTCATCATCCAACAGCTCATTCGCAAACTGGACCAGCTGGGGTTGAATACTTCGATGTGCAATGGCTACTGGTCTTCCCGACAGGGAGACCGTTCTCTGTACGGGCTGGCAGCAACACCTCTAGCACCATCACTTTGAACCCCCTCCTCATCACCCTGCTGACCCACAACTGCACACCGAAAGAGAGCTCCAACATCTTCATCAAGTTTGCGGATGACACAACTGTAGTAGGTTTCATCAGCAACGATGACAGGACCACCTACAAGAACAAAGTGAGCCAATTGGCCAACTGATGCAAAAACAACAATCTCTGCCTAAACATGGAGAAGACAAAGGAGGTTGTTGTGGACTTCAGGAGAGTGCACTCCCAGCATGCTCTTTTAACTACTGATGGTGCTGCAGTGGAGAGAGTGAGCACCACCAAGTTCCTGGGTGTGCACATCTCTAAAGATCTGACTTGGAGCAAGAACACTGCATCACTGGCCAAAAAAGCCCAACAGTGCATCATGCACACCACAGAGGCACCACTGAGTCCATCCTGACCAGCTGCATCACTGTGTGGTATTGTGCCTGCACTGTGTCCTGTTGCAAGTCACTGCAGCACATGATGAGAGCAGCTGAGAAGATCATCGGTGCCTCTCTCCCCTCCATTCTGGACATTTACAACACCTGCCTCACCCGCAAAGCCCTCCAGATTGAGTTGACCCCACCCACCCACCCCACTGCCTCTTCAGCCTGCTTCCATCAGGAAGACAACTGCAGAGTCTCTGGGCCTAAACCACCAGGCTGTCAGGAGGTAAAACTTCTTGTAAAAGTTTTTGTTTATTGTATACATGACATATTTTATATGTTATATTTTTATATTTTCATTTGCACTGTAATTTCAATTGTGTCAATTGTGATGACTTTAACTTTGACCCTGATGATAGAGCCAATTAAACTCTTGATTTCATGACATATACATATATATATAATCATTGTTCGGGGTTTTTTTGCCTTTGAACAAAAATGGGACAGCAAAAAACACATGCCTGCATGCTGACATTTCACATGTCTAGTTGTCTGTGTGTCTGGGACTTTGCTTTATTTTTTATTCCTTTTCCTTAAAATTTTAATTTAATTTTAATTCAAACTTTCCTGCTGGGAGTCAGTTTCTTGATGAATATTCAGTAGCCAATGAATGTATTTAGTGTTAACAGTCATTTGTTTTAAGGCAGGAAACAGTGCTGACTTAAAATCACTTAAAGTCACCTCTTAAAGTATTTTTCATCCATTGAGAGATTTTGCCTGCCACCAGATGCAAGATGCAGCAGAGACAGAAAAACAGACAATGCAAATGTAGTGATAACAGTTTTCTCAGATGATGGTGAGCCATCAGTGCAGGTATAATGACCCACCCCACCCAAGTTATTTATATATATTTATATTTTTTCTTTTCCTGTAGATTTCTTTTTATGTTTGACCCAACTCTAATATTAGATTAGATGAGCAAGAGACAATGAAATTGATGGTGCATGCGATGCAGTGGCTGCAAAACAGGTAGTGTCAATCTTTTAATTTTAGTCCAGAAAAGCTATTTATCACCATGTTTTTGTTTTTTATTAGTTGACTAAAGCTGTGCTAACAGGAGCTGGCCGTGAAGGAGTAAAACATGAGCACCAAACAACAGATGCCACAAGAAGACAAATTGTTAACATAAGGGTGACTCACATGTTTAATAATCATGGGTATGTGTGTCTCATATTGTTTTCATTTGAGCAAATTAGCTGTATCTCCTCAAAGCCACCTTCCCACCAAAGCAATCAGAGAAGAGAATGTGCCCCTGTTTTGCTGCTCCCTTTCTTTCAGCACCATCAGAAGCTTTTTAGAATGTAGAAGAATGGTTGATCTGTCTTGATCTTAAAATGCCTGTTCTCAATCACTTTCCAAGTGTCAAATCTGAAGAGTTTTCAGTTAATTGTCATGACTCTTTCTGCTCAACCTACATCCAAGAGATGGCCTCCCTGTTTTTGCTGTTATATCTCCTTTCTCCACTGCCAGGACAGACATCTCCAAAGATTAGTGCATCTGATGCAATTCAGAAATTCAACTGAATGAACTTGACTGCAATTGTGAAAAAAAGAAATGTTAGTTTTAAAAATTATTAAGTATCAGAAGTGATTATTAAAATAAATTACATGTTTTTGTTTACATAATTTGACGCTTTAGGAAGTGAAACTAATACTAATCAAATAGTAAGAGCAGCGTTATTTCCTTAATCCCTTAGTGTTATTTTAACTCTGTTTAGGTAGTTAAAAAAAGGAACTCTGGCATAGTGTGGAGTGCTTGAAACTCTGTAGTAATATATACTGTATATACTTACAGATTTGTGTGTGTGTTTGTGTGTAAGTATATATACATATACTGCACTGGCCCTGCACACTGACACTGAATGTAGCATGAGCCCTGCTGGATCCATGGCCTTCAGCATCGTCATTGTTGGGGGTTTTTTGTGAAGCAAGCGCATCACATAGTGACAATTTGTTCTGATCTTTTTCCTTTGGCCATGCAGAGCGGGGGAGGAGAGAGAGGAGAGGAGGAAAGGGGGTGGCATGATTAGTATGAGACCTCTTGACCAAATATTTGCAGAGAAAGGCCCATTGTTGTCCATTAGGGTCTCTCACTTTCTCTTTCTGTTTTCTGGCTGGTCTTCTTCACAATGCTCACAAACAAAGGAAGGACTGTATTTGTGTATGTCAGTGTGTGTGTGCCTGTCTGTTATTGCATGTTTCTGTAATGTGTTCTGGTACTCCCACTACCTTCCACCCTCTTGTATCCCTGAACAACACAACTGAACACAGACACCTGCACATAATGAAACACTTGAAATGTATTAATGCAATAATCTTCCCACTTCCATATGCCGCACACACAAATACACCAAAGAAACATCTGAGTGAGCTGTCTGGTGTCTGTCTGGAGCCTGTAGTTAGAAAACAGATATTTTGCAGTTAACTGTGCATGCGCATGACGGTTGCCTTGTGTGTCCTGTGTCCCTTTGCAGCATTGATTGTGCATGTCCTAAGAAATTAATGCAATGTGCTCAAAAGGTGCAATGTGCACATGAATGGTAGGGGCAGTGTAGCAGCAGCATGGTAGGCAGTTCTGAAGACGAACCAAAAGAACTATTTAAAAATGACCCACATCTGTACAATGTGTCATGTTGTTGACCTGACACGCAGCACAGAGACATGACAAGTTGCTTGCCTAGTCTGTAGCATGAGAAGTCAGTTGGTTCATATGATCCTGCCAACAACTCACCAGTATGACTAGACACTCAAGTGTGAGACATCCTGTTAGTGGTCAGCTATCAAAGAAGACAGTATTATCTCAACCAATAAGCATTGTCACTTTATTACTATCAAATTCTACCAACATTAGGAGTCATCTGGTATGAGACAATAAACTTTGATCACGTTAGGTATCTCCAGTGTTGCCAACAACATCAGGTGGCCATCGATGAGTGAACTGAAGCTAACTCATTGCTAACGTCTGACAATGAGGCAGTTGTGTGCATGTGTGTGAAAAAGATTCTTTTTTTCACACATTTTACTTTCTGTTTTCAGTTGGTGATGAGATGAATGTGGCAACAATAAAAATGGCTGTGAGGGATTCAACCCACTATAAAGTACTTCTATTTGAATTACAGAGACTTTGATAATTTCTACTTTTATATATTCATACAGTAGTTATTTCTTTGCAAGGCTACAGAAGAATTGTATTTGTGAATGTGTGATCCTTTGCTTGAAAAATGAGAGCTATAATCTCAGATTCTGTACAAAAAACTGAAAGGCAGTCTGTTTCTTCTCCCAAACACACATACATACAGCTGGTCAGACATGCTGTGTATAAGTACCTTTGTCAGTGCAGCTCTTCCATCCAGGCGAACAGTAGTGAGAGGTAAAGGCGTTGAATCTCCTTCGCCATCAATCCTTCATCATCCAAGAAACCACAGAGAAAACAGTAAACACAATGACTGGGCAACTGTCAGACAGATCCACCACAGAGACACAACTGTGCAAATGTAGGACAACACTGCACTCTATCTCTTTCATTCAATCTATTTCTGCCTCCTCACTCGCTCCGTTCCTTTCTCTCTCTGTGTTCTCTGGCTGCTCTCATCTCACACACGCACACACTGATTCGCCATCTGTCACCACCCCCTCTCCTTCATCCCTCCCACTCATACATTATTAATGAGCCTCACACACATACATACACACATATACAAATGGTGGCTCCAGTACTGTCAAACGCATTACAAGCTACACACAACTGTCCTGCTCACCAATGCCTGTCAAATTCTGTGGAAATTCAGTTGTGTGTGTGAGGTATGTTTCTGCTTTATCTCAAGAGAAATTTATAGATGACATAAACAGAACCAAGAATAAAGGTCAAACGCCTGAATTGTTGCCCACATACAGTGCTTGTGCAACACATGCAGCACTTACATACACTCACATTGATGGTACATCACTGCTGACAGTTTGGGGTTCAGTGTCTTGGCCAAGGACACATGCGAACTGGATGA
Organism: Psettodes erumei; assembly: GCA_016785225.1. NCBI lineage: Eukaryota > Metazoa > Chordata > Actinopteri > Pleuronectiformes > Psettodidae > Psettodes > Psettodes erumei. The sequence goes on along the minus strand of JAFBJZ010000008.1, from coordinate 250,743 downwards.
GCCGGGAATTAAACCACAAACCTTTTTATTAGATAAGCAGACGACCTGCTCTACCTCCTTTGTCCACATTGTCAGAAATATTCCACTACTCAGTGTCTGGTGCTGCACAGCTTGCATCATTTTGGATCTTTACAGTTCTACATTAAGTAAGTAGGCTTTTAAGATAGCTTGAACTAGCAACACCTGTCAGACAGGAGTTGGGTGCAGTAAGGTGTGTCTCAAAAAATTTGGTAAGTCAGTTGGCAGAAAATGACTTAGTGATCTATTAAAAGAATATTGATTTTGTTTATTGTGTTAAAGATGCACTATGGCCTGTGACAGGCAAAGATACATGTAACCCATAAAAACTCTAACACACGTCAGCCATGCATGAACACATTCAGATACAAAACACACACAGGTCACAGAGGAGATGGGGCCAATCATGCATGAATGCAGAGTACACACAACCATACACAAACACACAACTGTCCATGCATGTCATGCAGAAATGGAAGCCCCGTTCAGCTGGAGGCCATCTGAGTTTTCTCATGGATGAGACATGGCTGGAAGGAAGGTCAGTCAGAAAAGACTGGGTGTACGGGGGTTCTCTGCAAACTATGTAAAGAAACACTCTAACATGCTGGTGTTACTCAGCGTGAGAAGATTTAGATGTTGTTATACCAGACTGTGCAAAGGTTATTTCATTATTTTTCCAATCTCTTTTTTAGAATACTACCAGATAATACAGGAAATATGTATGTGGAATTAAAAAACACAAAATCTTCAGAAAGAAAACAGCTTCTACAGGCTAAGTATTTGGTGTGACCTCCCCTTACGCTTGAGCAACAGGAGGAGCCTGGCTTGATCAGGAATTTTTTTTATGGAAGGGTAGCAGCTGAAAAACAACTTTATCAGAAGTGGAGCAGGGTGAAAAGGCTAAGATATATTAAAACTCACAATTACTGGAATGAAGATCAGTGGAACACTGGTGGTGGCCTAAGACTTCTGCACAGTACTGTATATCAAACTGGTCTTTGGTCCATTCCATAGTCTGTACAGTTTTGTTTGGATTTACATTCAAGTGCCAATACTGTTACCCTATTCATACATGGCATTAACAGTAATGTTGGGTGATCTAATCAGAAGCACAGGTGTGAATGCATTGGGATGTGAGATGTGTGTCACTTAGACCACACACAAGTATCCTGGGCCACACTAAAAGACCCACTACTAAACTGACATCCACAGAGATAAAGTCAGTTGTGTGAAACATCATGGGCCATTTGGTTTGCCTGGAACGTCTCCAGCAGACTGAAGACGGGAAGTACACTGCTATTATCTACCATTTAAAAACAACATCTTTGGTCATTGCAAACAGAACTGATCTGGGAAGTGAGTCACTTGAGATGCATGTACAGAAGATTGTGTCATACCTGATCTGCTGCAGTTAAAACGAGACAGAGGTCACTTTGGAATGCTCTGCCTGCTCACATATACTACAGTATGTGCATGATCTCATGTGTGTTTGTAGTGTTTTATCCTTGTATGATTTGTTGTTTGTTTGACAAAGTGTAGACATTTATGTTTTCTTATCTCTCGTATTTTCATTTTAATTTTATTAAAAATGCCTTTTAGAATTATTCATTTTTAGCCATTTGCAGTATGGGTGCTGACCCCAGCACAGTTACATACATAGATCTCATCAATGTGAGTGTTGATTAATGTGAACACAAAATCCATAATTCAAGGTTATTACACCCAAATTCAATAGTCATAGTACATCTTCACACTAACATCTTCTCTCTACCTTCAATATGGTATTGGACCTTTATAGTGAAATTAGGTGGAACAATAATGTGAGTTATATGAGGTCACTAAATGCCATGAATAATAATGATGATAAAGGTGTAAGCTGTCCTGCACAAACAGGTACAATAAAACTTACAGGTGAAGGAACATAATGTACTTCTCAGTACTCCAACATTCACACCTCTAACAGGTTTGTTTTTATCAACAAATGAACAAACCGACAGAGTAAGAAATGTTGACTGGCAGATAGAGGAGGTCAGTAGAAGTAAGGGGTTGGATAGTGGAGGATTATGGGCCTTTGGGACATGTTAGAGAGCCCCTGATTCATCCACCCTCACCCCCCTTTCCTGCAGAGTTTAAACTGACCTGAGGCCTGATAAGATTGAGATTTGTTTTGTGTGTGTGTGTGTGTGTGTGTTTTCAGCCATTTTCTGTTCAGCCATACCACCAAACAATCAATAACCCGTTTACCCCCAACCCACTGCTGCAAGCTGTGACATGCAAATGACCCTTGCATATCATTAAAACATATACCCTGACAACAATAAAAAACTCAACACCCCCAGCACCCTGAAGGCGTGTGTCAAAACATTCATTCACACACATACACACACACACACACACACACACACACACACACACACACACAGCACACAAACAAAAGTAAAGACAAGATCACATCATGTCCAGATGGACATGAGTCAATTGACTTGGGCTTATATCTGCAACGGAAAAGCAGACTGACAAACAGACATCGAGACAAGTGCACTTCGGGCCCCCCACACACACACACACACACACACACACACACACACACACACACATACACATTCATACAATAAACATGCATCCTGTTCCAACTTCAGACCAAATGCTTGTTGCTATTAATATTGTTTTAAGGTTTGTAAATGAGTAACATTATCACACCAGTTTATGTCAATTCTATATTTACTCCAGAAATTAAAATTATGACAATGGGGCATGAGTTAAAAAAAAAAACGCTCAATATTCCCTTGAATTTTTGGTGGCATTTCTCATGTGTAGAACTCATGTAACCACAACTCTAGGCAGTCCACCGCTGAAGACTGAGAAACGCATGTAACACGCAGGTTCCACAGATGAAGAATGAAGACTAAAAAAACGTTCAGTCTAAGGTTCTGACCTGGAAAAAGATGAAACAGTCAAAATAAAGAGAGCAAAGGGCCACAAACCTTGGATATGTCATTATTAAACCTGTATGCTAAAGTTTTATTGGGATGTTCAATGAAAATGTGTCTATATAATATAATATGTTTACATATATATATTATTTTTCTTATGTCTTATAAACACACACACACACACATATATATACACACACACACACAAAAGTTTGACTTTTTGACAGTTTTGGAACATGAATAATACAGGGTAATGAATGAGGAGCAGACAAGAAAGAAGTAATGAAGACAACATCAAAGTAACAGACAATGACTGGATTCGTTACAGTGTGAGCCACAGGGAACTCTGCATTAATTAACTCTGTCTTTGACCCCTGCACTTATACACAGTAAAGTCATGTCCTGTGCTTATTTAACTGTGTGTGTATGTGGGGGGACAGATCTGATCTGATCTAATCAAACGATGACAAAATGAACACGTGGGCTCCTGCCTGTGTACTTTCAAACAGAAATGTCACCCATCTAAACACAAATCCCTTCTCTGTAGCATGCATGGTGTCCCAGTGTTTTCCTTCTTTTACCACATACGCAGGAAATTGCACTGCTTCCAATTCTCACATCAGGACTTCTTTGTATGTTCAGTGCATGTCTGTGTGTTTGTCCAGGGTGGGCCCATGCTAACCAGATACAGTATGTGGGCAACCATCAATGAGGCTTTGTCTAGGGGATGGAGGATGGTGGACTGAGGCAACACGGAGGAACGGTTATTGTATCACTGTCCCTCTCAAATAACATACAGCAACATCACGCTGTTGCACAAGCCATGAGGCGTACAAGAACTCCTCCAGCACATCACTTGGAGGTGTTTCAACATGAGAGTACGTTACCCCCCACCCCAGACATTGTTTGTTCTGTAGAGGCCTCTATTTGGGGGATACTGCAATTCAAACAAATGTTCATCTCAGAATCACTGGAATAAAAATCCAGATCTGGACAGACATCCAAAATTGAATGGTTCCTAAGTAAGACCAAGAGCCAGCTCTGGTAAAAAAAAAAAAAATTGTGAAAATCCCTCCACTACCTAACACAAAATAAAGCGAACCAAAAACATAATCACTTTGGTGTACAAACAAAAATAGACACACACACAGAAGCAGCATGTACAAACAAAAATAGACACACACACAGAAGCAGCATGCTGAGCTTGATTAGAGTGAAATCACAGCACTCCCTGTCTTTAACTTATGTATACCGCCGATTTTGTCAGATGATGTTGCAGTTCTGAAATCAGAATTTAAGCAGTGCACAGCAGCAGTTTGGAAATGGCTTGGCAGTGACTTCTGGTTAACATGTAAGTAGTCTTTCACATGCTTTCACCAAAAAATGCTTAATTCTTAAATTCCAAATAAAATATGCTACATTACCCCGATCAAATATTATCATATTACATGTAAACTGAATGAGAAAAGCTTTATTGAGTTGGGATGTATTATAATAATGTACATGTGAGGACAGAGAGTAGGAGAAAAGCAAACAGATAAAGGGGTGAAACTTCATGACGCTAGGATAAATATAACACTATAATGTCATAATGTTCTAATTAGCATAATTCTGTCCCAACTTTCAACTAAATATTGACCACACATGGTCCAGCTGAGTTTTGGCTTCTTAATCTCTTTTCCTCCCATTTCAACCCTTTCTACCTTCAGCTCTTTCACTCGACATTTTGAACCAGCTCATTAGTCAGCTACCTGATACTGGTGGAGAGAAGATGCATCTGTGTGTGTGTGTGTGTGTGTGTGTATGCATTTGTGTATGTGTACCTGTGCCTGCACATGTGTGGTCTATAACTACCAGCTATCACTGACCTTAACCAAACCATAGATAGGTCACCCACCATCCAGAACCAATTAATGTAGCGCTTCAATCATTTCAAGAACATTTTTCCTTTGAATACAATCCATGGTTCATAATTCAAGGTTCTTCATAAGCTATGGAAACTTAATGGAATAAATAAAACTGACTTTAGTTCTTATATTCCTGCAACTATCTGATGGAGAAGTAGCAGCAGATTCCACCAGGAATAAACAAGTAAACAGGAACAAAACATGTCAGTATGGAATAAATATTATCCCACATTACCAAGTGTTTACAAGTCAATATTTCACATATAAATCTGTTGAGCAAGTTGTGAGTTTTGTGAGAAACAAAATAAGGATAGATAGAGAGATAGATAAACTGTTGACTGTAAGATAAAAGACAGGGCAGAGAAAGAGTGAGAGACAGGGAGTGGTCGGGGAGCAGCTTCTTCAGACAGTAAGAGAGAGTGGCTTGCTATCTGGAGATAAACAAGCCACACACCAGTAATTGAGGAAATGTTGCCATGGCTACATTGATAATGAATACCTGCCCATAGCCAACACTACACACAAGAACCGCACATCCACAGACACACTCACACACACAGCAACAATCGGTATTAATCCAACACTTTGAAAGAGGGTGGACACGAGTGAAAAGAAGTCAGTGGTTCCTTCAGATGAGCATTTCCTTTCATTTTAAATCCTAAACTTACCACTGATAACATGAGAAGTGAAGAGGAAGGAGAAGGGGATAAAGAACAGATATTTTCATTGAAAAGGAATACAAAGAATTTAAAACTATAAGTAAAAAACCATAAATAAAATGTGATATGTCTCATAGCATTGCATTTGTGATGAACAAAATTTCCTCATCACTTACTAGAAGACATAACCCAGTCTTAACTAAGTTTCCAAAATAGATTTGCTGCTGTGATTTTGTTACATAAAAATGTTATTTCTAGGAAACAAGACTGATCCTAAATACTTCTTACATGGGCTCAGAATACACAGTATCAGCTTGATTATGGCCTGATCTGGTAAATGTAGGGCATAGGGTCAGTTTGGGACTCCAAATTGAGTCATGCACAACAGTCAATCACTTTATCTCATAAAGTGTTGTAGACAAAAATGACACCACATCTGGGATGCCTCACAACATCTGGACAGAAAGACTAGCATGTTATAATTCTTCAAGGCCTTCCATGATGACTACTGATTTTGACCAATAGTGACCATGTGCCTGCAAACTATAAACATGGCTAAGAGAAAGAGAAATTATGTTTGTGGTGCTTGGTGATTTCCAAACAGAAGACTGAGTCTTCATACATACTGCTTTGGTCACCAGTGCTTGTTTACATTCTTGTTCCAGGAAATCAGAAGCGGCTCCTTCTCAGTGAAATCACACACATGGTTTGTGACATGTAAATGACCTTTACTGATGCTTTTACCTTTTCAGCATTTGTGTATCTCTATTCTCTGCTGTAAATAATATAAGCGTGTGTGGGATTGACAGAGAGAAAAGCATGCTAAGGAGGCTTAAAGTGCTAAATAAATGAGTGACCCGTGCCGCCGTGTGGCCCTTTTGGCCCCGCTAACTTATTAAATGGAGAAAAACAACCACACCTCCTGTTGCTGGAGACAAAGACATGGGGAATTTATGTGTGTGTGTGTGTGTTCGTGGTGGTGGTGAGGCAAGTTTTTTGTTAGGGTGGGGGTCAGTATGGACAATAGGCTTGGCGGGCGACAACCATTATTTGACTTGACAATAAGGGAAGAAGTGTTTTATGCCTGCTGCACACACACACACACACACACACACACACACACACACAGCCGTGTGTCCTCTGACACAATAGCTCCTGGTAGCAGCTGGTCAGCAGTAGCCATAGGAGTCACACACACATGCAGACATGCAACATGGACAAGCCCTTGCATGTCTAATGATGTGCCAAGACGACACAGGAACAAGAGAAGATGACTTGGCGAGCCATCTGTGATATGAAGGCCATGTGGAACATCTGCGTCAATAAAAAACACATTCTCACATGTAGGTTATGTTCAAAAAGACACTTGGGTCTACTGTATGTGAACTCACCTGCATATACGCCTAAGAATGGTCATTTTTTTAATTCTAGTTTAAGTTGGTAGACTTATCTCCAGACTAGTATCATTTCATTAGCCTTTTGAAAATGCACAGCCAGTGCCCCATGCGCTCCCCATCAGCAGCCTGCAAACTATTTCTGCAGAAAATAAATGTTACATTTTTAATCAAGTATAATACAACTGTCAACATTTTCTTTTTTTTATTTGTGCACACAGATTAGTGATTGGAGCTCACAAATAAATGTTAATTTTTAATTTAGTGTAAGAAAAAGAACAGAAGTAAGTGTACAGGTTGTAGCCTGGTCATGTCAGGAGTTTTAGCAGCAGGCCAGCAGCTGTGATCTTGTTCTGACTATAAATATTAAATACCTTCCTTTATATTAATATCATTAGCAAATTAATTTTCTCTTTCATGTAGTTGTGATGCTGAAATAGACAGTTTAAGCATTAATACATAGATACAACCGCTCAGCATCAAATACAAAACACACTGGCTGCATCACTACTCAGATGTGACCAGGTTCACAAAAGAAAACAGTCAGGCTGTAAAAACTGTAAATGTAGCTATATTTAACAACTTTTAACAACAGTGTATTATCTTTGACTTTAAAAATGTGCTCAAATATTAATAATGTTGAAATCATTGTGTAATAAAGTCAATAATGTTCTAATATTAATAATAAAGTAGAATATAGGAGTTGAACAATATTATTATGGAATACTTACACTAAGTAAAATGAATAAATTCATAAATTGCAGTCATTTCCTCTGACGGGGTTTTGCATTAGAATCTAAAGCCCCTGACAAACTTTATATACAACCAAGGCAATACTAATTTTCTTAATTTTCTCACATTGTTATTATATGTGGTAGGACTACACTCATTCAGCAGTGACACACTGTAAGTGTGCGGCTGCTAAGAAAGAGATCACATGCGCACACTTCCTTATCTGCTTTTTGAAAAAAAAAACCTTTGTGAACGAAATGACTCACTTACTTTGTTCATTTGGTCTTTATTAAGCTGAGAGGGACAGAAAAACAGGTGTTTTTGGAAAATACTTGAAGGAATGGTCATGTGAATCGTGCTAAATGAATGACAAATTATAAAATAACAACAAATTTATTTAGATGAAGTTAAATTCGGTTTTAGAATGTGATGTTCCATTATGCTGGAAGTATTCAGACTAGCCTAGAAAGAAAGTCAAATGATGTATAAGAAAGCTCTTCATAAAGCCAGGACCTCCTATTATTCATCATTAATAGCAGAAAACTAGCACAACCCCAGGTTTCTTTTCAGCACTGCAGCCAGGCCTCTGAGAGCCACAGCTCTATTGAACTGTCCATTCCCTTAAACCTCAGTAGCAATGATTCTATGAGCTTCTTTACAAATAAAATTGATGCTATCAGAGAAAAAATTGCAACTACAACTACTACCCATAACTGACAGAGATGTATTGTCCAGCACAGAAGACTTAGTGTTACTGTAACTCCTGATTTATATTATAAAGAAGATTATTGTGTATTATGTGATTATTTACAGAAGAATGGTTGGTTTGAAGATTTTCAGTTAATACATCATAGCATAGAAAGAGAAATGGTGAAAGTTACCAAGGATCTCCTCATGGCCACAGCTAATGGACGTGTCTCTATTCATCCTGCTAGATCTTAGTGCTGCTTTTGATTACATTTATTCTATTACAGAGACAGGAACATCTCATTGGGATTAAAGGAACTGCCAGTTTGTTCATGTTAACAATAATTCCTCAATGTATGCAAAGGTTCCTCATGGAGATCCAAAGGGTTCTGTGCAAGGACCAATACTTTCACCCTACATATACTTCCTCTAGGTTACATTATTAGGAAGCAACATACAAATTTCCACTGCTATGCTGATGATGCCCAGCTGGATTTATCCTTGAAGCCAGATGAAACTACTCAGGCAGTCAAACTTCTGGAATGTCTTAAGTACTTAAAGGCCTGGATGACCCATAATTTTCCTAAATCTAAATTCAGACAAAACTGAAATCATTGTATTCAGCCCCAAATATGTCAGAGAAAAACATTAACTGATCATATAGTTAGTCTGGTTGGCATTACCTTGTCCCATTTTTGTCTCATACACAAAAGAAATCTCTTGGATATCCTTTCTTCACCCACACAATATTGTGAAAATTAGGAAAATGCTGTTTCAAAAAGACGATGAAAAACTAGTCCATGCATTTGTTACCTCGAGACAGGAACTAGAAGAAGAGATCATATCACTCCTGTGTTAGTCTCCTTTAAAATCCAGAATAGTGCACACATAGTGTACCGTACATGCATGTGGAGCCCACATTGTGTGTGTGTGTGTAGGTGTGTGTAGGTGGTTGAATGACCTACATGTGTCGGAGCATTATGCAGGAGAGCCCTGGTACTTGTGTTATGTTTGAACATGACACAAAATTCATCATGTAAGTGTAGTGTGTTGAGCATTCATTTACTGTCCAGGACCAACTTGCAGTGATGCAGTGATGTCCTGGATGGACAAGGGTTGGTCTTTAGCAAGGTATTAATTATTATCAGAGACAGTTATAAATATTCATACAAAATATTAAACATATATTATATTATATTAATACTTCTGGGGGCACCACCCTTGTATCAGGGAGTAATAACCAACAATAAGATAAATGTAGCTTCTAAATCAATTAGAGAGGAGATGAAGAGCACATATGCACCGAATCAGCTGTATCATTATTCATCAACACCTAATGGCAACCTTTGCTCAGTTTGTAGTTCTAACATTAAATATATGGTTGTGTTCCTGGCAAGCCCTTCTTTGAACTGGTTTGGTAGTTTATAAAGACTGTGAGTCACATCATCACATCACATTTCTTTAATTTGTCCCTCAGGGGGCAAAAACATGTCGACAATGTACACATTTAAAAAAAACAATGCAAAACAGCTGCTTAAGAAAGTAATAAGTAGTACATTAGTTTGTAATAATGTTTAAACGGTATCAGTGTGAAGCATCAGCATGATGCTATGGTAAGCTGCAGTTTATCATACCTGACCTTTCCTGATTTCAAATGGGAATCATGGGAATCATGGGAATTTCACCTGACACCCAATCTGAACTGATTATAAAATACCACACAGTAGATTATAGGAGCACTATATTGACTATTCTGGAGGATTCATCTTACTGTATTGTATGGAGTCATATGAGAATGAACTGTGGTCACCAGAAGAAAACAGCACACATATGTGTTGCTCATAATGGCATTAGGTAAAGGATGGGTCTGTTAGGGCTGACCTCCATCACACACTGTAAACCTTTCAAAACTGTGTTTGTGTGTGTGTGTGTGTGTGTGTGTGTGTGTGTGTGTGTCTGTCTGTGTGTGTGTGTGTGTTTATCTGCGTTGAAGGTCACAGAGTGATTGTATGGTTGTATGGTCATAACGTCACTCTAATCCCTAACCTGGCATTCAGCTATGACCTGCCATGCTCCACTGACTTCAGATTACTCTGCACACAGGCCCAAAGCACTGTGAGCATACATGTATACACATTCACCTTGTCTAATCATTAGATGTGTGATCAAGTGTGTTATGTATGCAGGTATCTCCGGTACCTCTCCTTCGTGTGTGTAGAAAAGAAACATCAATGTAGCCAGAGACAAGATGATTTGTTAGTCAGTTTCATATGCAAATATCAGGTTCTGTCCCAACATATTTCCATTACTGTACTCCACCATTATTCAACTTAGATGAATAAATTTCAAAGATTGATATGTCAAAAACACAAATTGGCACATATACAAAATTAAATCAGGTGTGTGACAAAAAATGCCAAATCATCATGAAGAAGAAAGGCCCCCTCCTCACAGAAGATTTACTCAGCAAAGCAACAGCAGCACTTGAAGAAATATTTGAGTATTTGAGAATTACTTCATGAAGACAAGCACTTGATTATTTATTTATTTAGAGGGGGAACATTATATTTGTATGTTTAGATATTTTTTTAGATATTTTTTTTCTTTTTTCTTTTGGAAGTCAAATAAATAGTAATTGGATGTTTATGTAACACTAAAGTTAGTCTCTCATTCACACATTAACACTCACACAAAAAGGCCAATACCATGCAAGGCACTAGTCTAACCATTTGGAGTAATAGGGGTTCAGTCAAATCTTGATGACAAACTATATTAAGGAACCACATTTAGCGTGATAGTAAAATGTGTTGTTTCATCGAGACCCTTTTGAAAAGATTTCTCCACATCTTTGGATATTTCACGTCACTCAAAAATGTGCCACAGCTGTGAGTTGTGTTAAGATGTAGAGACTGTGAAAGCCATAACATACGAACTCATAACAGAATCTCTGCACATTTGTAATGTTTTTCCACTCACTTATTCTGGTTTTCCCTTCCCACCTGTTTGTATATTTACTATGTGAAATCTGAATTTCTAATAATTGGATCTATTAATTTATTATTATTGATTCTACATCAAACTACTACTGCAATGTATATGGACATCTCCTTCGGAAATGCATACATTTTCCTTTGGACAACAGGGTAATATTTATCCCTAATAAAGAACCACTGACCTTTCACAGGGTTTACGACTCCATCCATCCAACTCCATCCATGCCCATATAAGCATCTACAATCACACAGCAGTAAGTGTGTGTTCATGCATGCTTTTACCACAGCTCATTCTATATCTATCCCTGTCTCCTCCCAATCATCATTCAACCAAAGACAATTTGGGGTTCCCATTTTCCACTGGGGGACAAACTTTGACTTGATTGGCCTTCCACTCTGATTAGGGCTAGGGCTCTGTCCAATCAAATTAGCAGATGTCATGGGTTGGCCTAATTGAGCACAAGGTCCAAGGGATAATTTGTCGGCAGGAACCACAGGAACAGATGGATGACCTCTGGATAACTCATCTGTTTTCACCTCTAATCTCTTCCTGCACTCATCATTTTCTGTTTCTCTTTTCTTCTGTCTCTCCACCACTTTATTTTGCCTCCATTTATGACATTATATTTTCTGCTTGTCTCTCCATATGAATCAAGATTGAATACAGGCCAGTGGCCACACTTATCAGAGACTTGATTTGGACAAGGACAGTCTCCCTGCTGTGTAGAGAGCAGAAACTAGACTGAATTATTTCAAAGGTTTCGTTTTTCCCAAAGATCTGGAATAAAGATGGCAGCTTGGAGATGGATTAATACATTTACCATCAAATATTGCCTAACAAAGGCAGTCCAGACAGAACAACTGCTTTTCCAATTGCTTTCTAAGAAGCTGCACAAGCTGAAGACTCACCACAAAGCCCTGAGTCACCCTGATTCTCAGCCTGGGGAAAGTGGACCATGACTGAGACTGATTGAGATCTGAGCAGTCCCTGTAAGACTAAGTCAGCCCTGAAAAATAAGAAGTTACATCCCAGATGTCACACGGCTCCCTCCAAAGAAACACAAGACGTGTTAGAATGTGCAGTAATACTGCAGTAATGTATGAACATATGTTGAGGTGAAAGAAAAAACCTTTAATTTCCTGCAGACAAACCGTATCTGAAATTCTCTGAGAATGGTGTATGATATATAAGAATTGTGCTTGAATGTAGAAGAACTGTAAGAATGTGGGTGTGAATAGGAGACAGTGGCTTGCAGTCTTGTCGATGAGACTAGAAAAGTGATATATAAGATCATTTACCATAAAATGTGTGTCAAATATATATGTATATGTATATATATATATACATATTATAATACAGGGCAATAAAACTTAAACAGTAAAGGAGATCCAATTGAATCAAGAGGAACTTTTCTCATTAGAGCATGTAACCTTGAGTCCATTCACACAGATGCCATGATAGCTCACTGCCTGAGGGCAGACTGAACGTCTGTCACTCACACTCCCTGTGAACAAATGAATACATAATGACTACATGAACACACATACACACATAGCAGTCCCTTGAGACTGACAACAAATCACTACTGTTAGAGCAGGGCATCAGATTAGCCGCAGAGTGAATGAATCAACTACATTCCAAATTAGCTCAATGGCCTCTTTACCATATATGAGAGACTTCAGTAATTATGCACAAGGATTAAACTTGGATTAAGATCTTAATTAATCAGAGGGTTTTTTTGCCTCCATGTAGAACTAGATCATCTGGTTCAGATAAGAAGTGTTCAGTGTCAGTAATCAAAATAAGAGCCCAGCTCTGCAGTTCTCCTCTAAACCATCCAATGAAGTTCAAAAAACCTTTTAGGCTGGGACTATGATGAGTCCAGCCATAGCAATTAGAAATGCATAGAGGTGTACCAGACGTGGCTAAAATTACTGGAGAGAAGGATGTTTGGAATATACTGCTAAACCAGCTGCCCCAATGAGCCAGCCCTGAATAAGGGCGGAAGAAAATGGGTGGAAATTGATAGGTGAACCAGCCTTCAACAGGCTTATTTAATACAAACAAATAAAATCCTGTAGGCCTATGGAAAATTATTACCCTCTATGGAAAAAACCCTAAAAACTATAGGCTCCAGTGTTAGCACTTAACAACACTTGTCATCAGTTGCATTTCTATCATTTGTAGTTTGCTTTAAAATGAATAATTGTTGCTGAGAGTAAGCAGCTTTTAACAATTTCCCACTAAACAGAAAATCAATGAATATCACTCCTCTGTTTTAAAAGATACTTTAGTATACTATTATCTATACTCTCCACAGCTGCGCACAAAGTAATGTGAGCAGCACTGAAGCCCTTTATCTATGAAGCTATCTTGATTAGTTATTAATTAGTTGTAGAACAGCTGCAAAAGACTATTTGACAAATCAATGGATGCCATTTTCTGACCAGAAATTGCATTGCCTATACAGTGATGGGTAATTTGAACTTTAAAATAAAAGCCAAGAGAGGTGTCATTTGGTCTACTTAAGTGTTGTATTATACAGCCTGAATGAAACAAGGTTGTGGTGCTAGAGTTAAATGAAAGAGAAATCAGGCAGACACATAAGGTCTGTGGTGAAAAACACACAGCAGACAGCAGGGATGTATGTTTATAGACATACTGTATTTATTAACAGAAAACCATCAACCAACTGTGAGCAGTAGTACAAAGCCAAGGCTTACACTGTCCTTAAAATAATCCATGTGGAAAAATCTGAAACATCCCCATATTCATATATGTTTGCATTTGCTCTGCAGATGAACCTTTGTTGAATCTGACTTTTCGTTTTTAATATCATCACCCTCTTAAAGTAATTGCCTAAGTCACAAAGGTATGTTAAAAAATTTGCCTGAGTCATTTAATTCTCTCATGTTCCATGTTTGACTGACCTTGTTGTTTGTATGTCAGTAGGAATCTGTTGTTATAACTGCTTTGATTAAAATTGTTAGTAAATATCATATATTTAACAAATGGTTCAGTTTTTTGTGTTTCCTGAAAAATCTGAAAAAATGTCTTCAGCGATTATTTTAAGAAGGCGGCGATATGGGAGTTGACTACATGTGGGGTTTACAGAGCTATTTTCCAGCATCTGAGGCCAGGACTACAACCCCCTCCGGTAAGAAAAAATAAACTACACCTAGACCTGTACTCTCAGCTGATTATCTGTGCATATGGTTTCCAAACAACTCTGTTCTTCAGAGAACAAGGCATTGATCTTTCGGAATCTGCCAAGTAAATCCAGTTTATCTAGATCTAAGGCTGGATTTCATGCTCTATTATGTTTCACATTGGACTAATCAAAATTTCCATTGTATCATGTATTTATTTTTCTTTTCACTCCCAAGCAAAGCTTTCAGTTTGAGGCTAGATGGTTTATATGTTCCTGGATTTCATCAGAAAGCATAACTTTATTAAAAGGCACAAATCGAGCTGCAATGATGGACATGATACTTTTTGTGAGAAAATTAAGGCTTTCTTCAGCAAGGCTTCTCTATCATGGTCTGCCAATAAGAGATCTTACTGACTCTTTTTGGACTCAGTTGTTTTGTGTTTTGTTCTGGTAGTTGTTTCCTAGTGCATATTCCTTTGTATTTACTCCTGGTCTTTGTTTTTTCCACAATCTGTCCTGATGTGTTCCACATGTGCTTTATTATTCTTGCATTTAAGTCTGCCTGTTTAAGTCTTGAGCTGCTTTTTCTTGGGAAGGTTCCCAACAGTGAAATGATGATGAAATATCAAAGCAGCGATTGAATGTTTTTTGTCTGTTAGCAAGTAATAGATGAATTTTCATGTTTTTTTCCAGGTTTGGCTCTTGGTTGGTTGGAATGACCCAGGAGTTGTCTCATATTGTCTTCGCCATTGTCAGATAGAGCAAAATGTCACTTTTTGGGACACTATCTCAGTGCTCTCAAGAAAATAATATTAATATTAAACGAGAATAATATAAGATTAATAACCTAATATTAAGTAATTTTTCCTACATTCCAGGAGCAAATGCTTCCACAAACGATACATATGTAGTTTCATTTAATGATCAGTTGAGAAATGTACATAAGAGCCATTGGGTAAAATTATAATTTAGGGAAAATGTTCTGTCATGTTGGAGGTCAGCGGTCTCAGAGCTTTCTAGTTTATCTTCCTCCATCAATGGATTCATTCATTTTTAAATCATCATCTTCATTGTGACAATCTGTACAATTACAAATCAACAGCCAGGAAAATACTGTATCTCCAAATGGCCAAACCCAGAGAGGCATGTTCCAGCTGTAACTTTACCGATAACTGTTGTAAAAATGTCCCTCCCCATATCACAAATGGCCGTGCAGTGTTTTGCTGTGTGGTGAACCTGACTGATGAATGCATGGCCCATGCCTCCTCCTTTAGATTCCATATTGTGCTCCTTTGTGTCAAAATGGCCAAAAGCACACTCTTCCATGGATCTTCCTCACCCTCTTAAAATAATTTCTTCTCTTGCTAAATTTTATACATATGTAATGAGGCACTGAAATGACTCTTCCATCGTATCATCTCCCTGTCTTCCTTCATTTAGTACCATATACTCCATTTCCCTTTCTTTCTCTTTCAGCTTTGCTCTGTCTCTTGATCATTGCACCCATATTTCTCAGCCCTCTGTCCCTTCTGTCTACTTCTGCAGTCTTTTTAACCCACTTTCAAGGCAAAACAATAGAAACAAAGGAGAGTGAGCCCCTGAGGCGAGGGGAGGGGATCTGGATTGCAGTGCCAATACGAGTATCAAAGGGCTGTTCCCCACTGACAGTGGCAGTGTGTGTGGGGGGGTGCACTGCTGCCCATCTGCTGAGGTGCTGAAAGAAAAGGGGAGGGGGGTATAGAGGATGGTGACAGTCTGAAGACAGAGTGAGGTGATTGTGGTGTGTGCGTAGACAGTGACATACTTTTCTGTCTCTTATTGTCCATGTCCATATTGCTGGTTTACCACTTAACTGTCACTTGAGAATGTTATTTTCCTCACTGCTCCTCAACACAGAAATATAATTGTCAGAAATTATAATTGTTGCAAAGGTTAACGGAACGCTTTTTCAGAGCAACCAAAAGTATGGTTTGCAATTATAATGTGCCACTGCACAGGAAAACTGCTATGTCAAAATTGTACCTTTAATTCTGTAAATCTTGAAGGATGTTGATTTCATCATAGAATTTTATTCCAGAAAAGTCTGTCATGGACGGATGGACTGCTGGCTCTGGGTTCGAGTTCTCTTAGAGCCTGTGTTCCCAAGTCATAGCTGTTAGTTTAGATGGTTTTCCCTTCAGGGCCTGGTTGTACTCACTTTGCATCACATTGTATAATATTATTAGAGCTCAGCATTTGCAGAATCTTAAGATCAGTGATTGGATATTTACAGAGACATGCTCATAGGTGGCTTCTCTAGTTCAGTTTTTACATTCACAGGTTTGTACCTGGCTTGTTTCTTTTCATGAAGATCCATATTCTCTAATACCATTGTTAATCTTGTTATACTAATGATTCAACCCACTGTCAGTCATCAAAAACTCGAATTGTGGAAAAATCTGGATTTTTACTGTTGGCAATCTGGACATCGAAAATGTTATTTCAACTTAACTACTCCACTGTTTGTTAGCTTTGGTTAGCAGCTAGCATTTATGATATGTATTTATAAAATAATTATTTACTTGTGCAGTAGTTTTAAATACAGAAAATGTATAGTAACATGCAATAGCATTATATAATTAGCATGTAATTTATTTCTGTGAAATATAACGTACGATAAGAATAGCGTATTCGCCTACTAAGGACAACTTTGTATACGACTATATGACTATTTAGTCCTTTTAGCAGCACATTTTAGCATATAAAGGTCAAAAACATATAATTTTGTTACTATCAAATGAAAATGTTGGGGGGGCTGCAAGTGGTTTTCCTTTTATTTTTTCATTTTAGGTGAGTGAGGTTTAAAAGACTGAAATTGCTGATGTAAATAGCATTTTAAAATTTACCTCAGTGGTTTGAGCATGGTCTGAGATTCTCTTTCACTTCCATGCTGTTGTTATTTATGTAGCATGTCACACAATCTTTATCAGATGTGTGTATCGCTCTCTATATATACATATACACACACACACACAGGCCAAATTTTTCAACATTATATAGTTCAAGTCCCTGCACCCACCACAAAGATAGGAGGTGTTGTGCTTTGTGTATATTTGCATTGTGTGTTTTTATTGTGCCTGCATTGTAAGCATACTGTAGCTATCACAGGCCTGCCTTTAGACTTTAATTGATCATAGACAGTGACAGTGTGTTGAGAGCTGTAAGTCAGGACGGCGCCCTACTAGGTATATCGTGTCTTCATCTTAAATCCTCAATGGTAACATTTATATACAGCAAGAATAATTATTTCATTAACTTTATCCTACATATCTCTTTTTAATGAAGTACTTTCCTTAGCAAGGAAAACAACAATAAAACCAGGGAACAAAAGAGGAAAATTTAACAGCTTGTCAGCTTTCCCTTGGTTCTTAATGCCTCAAAACAATGCATGAGACCTACAGGACATCATTAATAAGCAGATCAAGTTACTGTACATAATGACAAAGTAATGTGTGGGTTTAGTTGAAATACAAAAGAGCAAATGTCCTGATGACGTGTGATCATGGGTGGAAGGAATGAATTATGTGTAATCACATTACTGATTACTGTAGGTATTATGTATTGTGACTTATGTACACTGAAGAAGGCAGTTGTTCTAGACTAAAAACAAAAGTCAGCATACTGAACCATCTTATTTACAAATCATTCCCTGAGTCATTTCTAAATTCAATAATAGTTTAAAGATAAACTAAGACAGAGGTTAGCATTTTGATTTGGTTGCTTGTTTATGTTACAAAGGTTTCATGGTATTTATAATTTATAATCAGTTATAGAGAAAGTATGGTTGGCTGTCTATAGAAAAGGTTTAGACCTAAAAGCTCTGTGGTGATTCATTGGTTTAATATGTCTCTAGATGAGCTATGATAAAATCTGGTTATGTATGTTTTAGAAAAAAGACAGATATTACAGAGGACAGGAAACTTTCCCAAACACAAAGGAAAACACAATGAAACCAGAGCTATTGGTAATACATACACACATAAACCTTTTCCTTGCTAACACTTGAGCAACATTAACAGGGCCTGCCAATGGCCTGTTTGTGTGTGTGTGTGTGTGTGTGTGTGTGTGTGTGTGGGGGGGGGCTACTGATCCTAGTTATCTCAGATGAACTACAGAGTCACAAATAAAGCACACAAACACATGTTCTTTGAATCTTTCCTATTACATCATCCTATTTGTATCACAACCAACATCCTCATCCTCACGCTTATTCTCTCCATTCATCCATTGTAATGCCCTGTGTTCATGAGGCTGCACTTCAGTGTGTAGTTCACCTGTGTGTGTGTGTGTGTGTGTGTGTGTGTGTGTGTGTGTGTGTGTGTTTGACAGACCCCGCCCTTCCCTTGAAGGTCTCAGGTGTCACATGAGGTGACACCTGAGGTGCAGCAGTGACTGCAGGTCAAAGATCAGTGAAAAACCCTGCAGCTTGACACAACATAGTAAGCAGGAAGGCTGTTCTCTCTTTCAGCTTCATGATGGAGGAAACCTGTTGAAGATGACAACCAGTGGCAGATGGGATGTATGGTGGGAAAAGCCCATTAGGCATCCGGCTTTAGTTACACTTACACAACAGAGCTGAAAGATCAAGTGAAATTCACACCTTGTCAGGCTAATTTTTAGAGCAAATAGAAGTGGAGAGGATCATTAATGGGAACCACTGCTATAAGAGTAGTGTTAATTTTTTCAGCTATTTTAAGATTTAGTATCAATCCATGTGTAAAAATGTTAAAAGATTTCTACTGTTGAGATAGAATTCACAGGCGATCAAGTAAAAGGACTGGGTATTACAATCCCTGTTAGGTCAGCACTAAGTCAGCACTTGCTTTATAAATGTGGTGACATCCGCACAGCCTCTTGGTGGGATGGCTTCTTAAAGACCATGATGTTCTTCACTCATGTGATACATCATCAGTTGTGTACCCCTGCTTCACTGGGTGTTTCAGCCGTTTATCACAATACACCCTCAGCCAAGGCAGGCCCACCACTGGTTGATCAGACCAGGGTATGTGTCGCATGGTGAGAAAAGGTCATTTAGAAGCCCATGCAGCATCCTTCTGCTTCAGCCCCAGCCAGAGGCTGTTTCTTTCAGCGGTGGTGGCTAGATCTTTGATGACCTTTCGCTGGGTCTGCTCTCTAATGCCAACCTCCTGGAGGAGCCTCATGGTGGACCTTGCCACAAATCCCCTGCAGCCTACTTCCACCGGACACGCCCTAACCTTCCATCCCCGTCCCTCTGCCTCAGCTGCTAGGTCAGCATATCTCCGATTTTTCCTTTTAAAAGCCTCATCAATGGAGTCTTCCCACAGGACTCTGACCTCCACAATGAGGACATGGCAGCAGGAGTTTGGCCATAGGACAAGGTCAGGATGCAGGTTGATCTGTGCGATCTCAGGCGGGAAGGTGAGTCTCTGATGTAGGTCGACACACATTTCCCGGTCCCTGGCTCTTGTCAGCAGGCATGCAGGAGGGTGTGAGGACTTGGGTTGTTTTTTTGCTCCTCCACAGACAAAGGATGTGAAATAGGGGAGGGTAGACTGAGCATTTGGAGGGATGGTATTGAGTGAAGTTCTCCTGTCTTCCAGTGCTCATGGCAAGCACCTCGTTACCTGATTGTGGTGCCAACTATATCTCCCCTGCATCAAGCTGGTATTGCAACCCACAAAGATGTGTTTGAGGGTTGCTGGGACTGTACAGAGGTGACAGGCTGGGTCCTCTCCAAGCCAGAGGTGAAAATTCGCTGGGGAGGGTAGTATGTCGTAGGTGGCTGTGACAACGAAGCTTAGTCTGTTTGTCTCCATGTTCCACAGGTCACTCCATTTGATTTTCCTCATTTAAACTCTTCCACAAGACTGGATGTTGGAACGGAAAGAGCTCCATTCCCGTAGAGTCATATGTTGCCCAGGCACCTGGGTAAGCCCAGCCACTGCTTTAGTTGTGTGATCACCAGCCTCTCCAACAACCACTTGGCATGGGACAATGTGACAATGTGACATCAATATAGCGAAAACAAGGGGGGAGAGGGTGCAGCCTGCCATTATACCGATTTCAAGCTGCTGCCTGGTGGTAGTGTTGCCTTGTGTCATGCAGAACTGGAGGTCTTGGAAGTAGGCTTTGACCAGCCTTGTCATGTCTTTGGGTACATAAAAGAAATTAAAGGCCACCCACAGTATCTCATGTGACACCAACCCAAAGGCTTTGACAAGATCCAGAAAGATCACATGCAGATCCTTCTTCTCATTCTTGTCTGTTTGCAGCTGGTGCCAGATGATGTTGGCATGTTCCAAACATCCTGAGAAACCGCCTATCCCTGCCTTCTTCACCGAAGTGTCAACAAAGTTGTTGATCTACAGAAAAGCCTAGAGTCTTCAGGGCATGACACTGAAGAATATCTATGTAGATTCTCAGTCATCCAGAGTTCTGTAAGGCAACTGGACTTGAGATTTTTCAAGAAAATGTTTCACCTCTCATCCAAGAGGGTTCTTCAGTTCTAAAACTGATGGTGGGAAATACTGGAATTGATACAGTGTGGGTGTGGACAGTGGTTTTGGGAAAACAACAGTGCCAGAGGTGTTTAAGGACGCCAGGGGTGTTCTTATAAAGCCTATATGTAATGCCACTGGGCCCAGGGGCAGATGCAGATCTTGTCCGCTTTACTGCGCTCTCTACTTAACTCCACATGGGGGGCCATGTGTCCATCTGTTCTTCTGGTGGTTGGAGTGGTGGCATGTCAGCTGGAATAGTGGCTGTCTTGACAAATTTATAGGGGTAAAGGCTGTCCTGGCTCGTTCTTTCTTCTTCCTTTGCCTTTTCAGCCTTTCTACTCTTCTCAGCATTGCCAGACGCTGCTGTGCAATGCATTTCAGTGCTTCCAGTCCCCTTCTAACCCCATAGGCATAGATTATCTCTCCTAGCTTTTCAAGTTTCCTTCTAACCTCACGTTTCTGACCCTCAAGGAGTTGTACAAGGTCTGTGTTGATTGTTGCCCATTCTTTCTTCTGGCAGGATTTTGGCCAGAGGATCTGGGGCTTCCTTCCATCCATTTTCCTTTCTGCTGCTGGATGTGATGGGATGGGCTCTGGGCTCATTATTCTGGGAAGCTCTGTGTCTGGTTGAGCTGGAACTGGGGTTTCTTTGTAATTAGTTTCATTTTTAGTCTGTAAAGATCCAAAATCAGCAAATCCACAATAAAAGAGAAGCTTTGGCAGCCCTGAGTGACCCCAGTAAATCCTTATAATGTTCACTTCTGTCAGGGCTGTGGCAGAAAGGTACAGTTGTTATATAGTCAGTGTTTATGGTATGTTGTATACTACAATTTACTTCAATTTGTGAAGAAAATATTTAGAATCTCTTTGTGCACAAAGCAAGTTTGGTAGAAGACAGCTATCACTGCCCAACAGACTTCTGAAACAATCTTCAACATTATACTGTATGCTCTACATTTTCATAAAATATACAAATTTGTCTTAAGCATGTTTAGCCAGCGCAGCAGACTGGGCTACTGATTTTCAGTGAGACTAAAAGTTTAAAGGTAAAATAATGTTATTTAACATCTTCACACATTAAAGTTAGGTTATCTCAGTGTGGTGTCTCCTCAGGTTTATAATTTCTTCCTCATGATTAGCTGTGGCATTTCTCCTGACAACACCACACCGATATCGGTATCGGATCGTTACTAGCCTGGTGAGATCGTTTCTTTACTTTAAGTTCCGCTCTTGTTTGCAATGCTGCGGTTTCGGCAAAGAGGAAAAAGCCAGGTCGCCGGACTCGCCGCTCCTGTGTCAGCGCAGAGCAGGCACACTTTGCTCCCCCTCCCCCCTCTTTTGTTTAGATGTTGTGCCGTCACATGAGTCACGTGATGTGACGTGACTTAGACGCGCAAAGCAAACAAACAAGCAAGTTGCTGGCTCAGGTTCATCAGCACAGGCTGATTTTTACTGATCTGCGTGCACTTTTTATTTAAGATATTTCTTAAAACAAATTCTATTTAATTATAAACTTTGTCCTAATTCTGTCCTGGGTTTTAACTATTTAATAATAAAAAATAAACATCACAAAAACACTTAAGGTCATGAAAATTAATTGAGATTTAGCAATTCAATGACGCATCCACCTCATTTGTTGATAAGTATCGGTATCTGCGATACTGGCCCTTATTTACTTGGTATCGGATCGATACCAAAATATGCAGTATCGCACACCACGACCACACACTCAATTTTTCTTTCAGCATTGGTATATGTTATATGCTAGTGGATCGCCTTTTACGTGCATTCTACGTCCAGTTCAACTGTTGGCGGTGCGCTCAGATCCACGGCTGGTGTGCAGAATCAAAAGAAAGAAGAAAGGAGCACATAACAAATGTTCAGTGTAATCAAGGACATTTAAATTATTGCATTGTTGTAAGTAATTTTGTCTTCTCTTTTTTCATCAGCAAAACTACAGAGAGTTTTAGTAAAGTTTTTATTCTTCAAATTAAATTTTAATCCCGTCCTTTTTCATCAGAGATATTGCATGCTGATTCAGTCACAGTTCATGTTTAATGACATTGATTCTGTCTCATCATTCCTTGTCTCAGTCATGGAAAAAGAGGTTGCTGAATGTGTTTATGCATCATTTTCACTAACAACATTAATACTACAGAGGCCAAATGAGTTGCAAGAAATTTTTCCCTAGTTTCTGTCCATAGTGCAGGTGAAAAGGCCATGTGTCATTCCTGCCCTTTATGCATGTGTTCTAATACTGCAAGGCCCAGGCATGCACACACACACACACACACACACACACACACACACACACACACACAGAAATAGAGCAGTTACAAATTGCAACAGTACCATAAAACTGGGAAAATCACCCAGAATTAAGATTAAGTTGAGGCTTCATAACCAGCAATTTAACCACTATTCCCCTACAGTACGTTTGAAAGAAAGTAGAGAGAGCAAAAAGTAAGGAAAAGGGGTGGGATATACAGTATAACAAATCCTCTCTCCTGTTACCTTTAAGCCAGCAGCTCTTTAAAGGGCATTTTGTGTTCAGGGTTTGAAAAAATATAATATTTAAAACAAATAGCACTATCAGAGAAAGTGCATGTCAGCAGTAAATAAGGAGATTGAGAGAAATGATCCCAAACACAGAAAAACTTTAATTATCCTGATAAAATCTATCTGAACAGCAGTTTCTACGCAGTCAGACACTTTGTCTCAGAGGATCAGATCTGCTGAGTGTAGCCATGGAGCAGCTACATATGAAGAACAGCCTTTGGCAATGCTGCAGTTAAAATCCTGTCAGTTTGCAATGACTGAACAGAACTATAAACTTCCATCAGGAATTCCTCACCACTCCTGTCTCCTCTAACCCTACACTCATTTTGTATGCGCCAGTAATGGAGTTTTAATCAAATCTAGTCTTGTTTCTAAATCTGATTCAAAAATGTATCAGCCCATACTAGCTGAATAGAACAGTTGCTGCCACAGATGCCAGTTTTTCTCTTTCAGATGTTGACAGACATCTGGTTATTGAAACTTGTGTTTCATTTCAGTAGTTATGGCCAGCACATTGTGCAGTTCATAGTCATTTAATCATGGGGCCTAGCACTGTAACGTACACATATGCTTGTATCTCTTCTTATACCTTGGGTTCTCTCGAGCAAGTGTGATCTCAGTGTCCAGCTCAGTTTTCAACTGGTTGGCCAGCTGGGCAGCCCAACTCACTCATGAACATACCTTGTTTCAAAGATGACTTCTGGTCTCCTGACAATCAAGAAAGTTCTCCTATTTCTTAAATCAAATAAACACATCATAAATTGCAGGAAATGCATTGTCACAAAGCTGTACATGGCTGGATGCATAGCTCTGGTATGTCAGTGATGATCATTATGATGCACTGGTGCAGTCTATGCTACCCGGCACTTTATTAAGTAGTTACATTCACATAACCAACTACAGCAGTCCTGCCCTCTCAAGCGTCCCAAGGCATGAACAGAAATAAATAGTAAAGTAATCCAATATTCAACACTGCATGGATAAAAAGTCTAAAAAAGATTAATGAATCCTTATTATACATTGATCTGACATATGAATTTTCTATTATTCAACTCATCAATGGAAAACTGAAGTGAAGACACCTTTTTAAAGCAGTGGTCTTTTTGATATGAAAATCAGGTAAGGAGGTAAACGCTCACAAGTCATACACAACAGCATGAGCATTAGTTTGACTCATAATGGTCATCATGGGCTATGACTACAGTGGTGTATTATTGGTCCACTGATGGAAATCTTATGGCATGTAGGCCAATATATGCCAAACAGTGCTCTGCCACTGGCCCTCCTTCTTTTCCTCCTCTCTTTTCCCATCGGTCATCTTTCCTTCTGTCACTAATTCTCTTCTCCTCCCTCCCTCGCTGCCCTCTGAGAAAACAGCAGATGTATTCAATATTTAGGAAGATACTATAGTGTTGTCTGTGTAGGTTGTCAGTCATCCAGGTCTGAACAAATAAGTCCAGTTGTTTTCACTTCCGCACTCACTAATACCACAGTCTTGTTTGTCCCCATGCCCAGAAGCCAATAAGAACATTATATGGACACCGGTATTAGCACACAGACCAAGTCCTTCTTCAACTGTAAAAGTGGACAACACTGTTGAATAAGGTTATAGTGTTGGGGTAGTGATTTCCATTATTGCAAATGGCACTGTGATTTTGAATGGTTCAATAATTTCCCTGACAAGATAGAATAATAAAATAAATAATGAAGTACCTACCTATCTAGTGGAACAGAATATGGCAGTTTTTGTCTTTCTAAAGAAGCCTAAGCCTTTGAAGCCCAATTTGTCTTAGCAACACCAAGTCCATCTGGTTGGAGTTACAAAGTAGTTTGGTAACTCACTGGAAAACTATCTAGCTAGACAATGACTGAAAGACTCCAAAGTAGTTATCTCCGACATACTGGTTGCCCCTGGATTAGTCTTCATTTGATGCCAGGTGAAGTATTCCAACCTGGCATGCCAGATAATCATAGGCTGCATTATCGATGCCAGCAGGCTTTCATAATGTAGAATTATTTTACCTATCACTGGGCACCACCCCATTTTACCAACAGTTGACTTGGTAGTCAACACTACTGTCTGACTGGCCCATGAGACAGTGGATTGTTGTTTTGTATTTTCTTAATTCACATATCTTTAACCCCAATAGTATGTGTTACGTTGTATAGTTTACATTGCTATTTGTATAGTTTACGTTGCTATTTGCACTGATGTACAGTTATTTCTTTATAGTTACTATTATTTGTATTTGCTGTTCTGTGTTATCTATTTTTCTTCTTTTTTTATATATACACACTCTTTTAATACAATTTTGTGTGTCTACTTATTGCTGGTACTCTGAGTGGACAGCAAAGTAAGAATCTCATTGTACAGGGAAACATGTTTCTTTACTGTGCATATGACAATAAACACTTTGAATTGAATTGAATTGAATGTGCAAAAATATAATGCCAAATTGTAGAAGACAAAATAAACACAAGGGAGGCGTGGATAAATGCAGGCCCTTCAGGCAAATGCTTTTCAGAACTCACTGATATGTTGCTGCAGGAGCTTCCTTCATCTGCTGATTATGGTGATGGCTGCTAATGTGAAAATGATAAGAAGACATAACAATTAAGATCCCCTAAGTAAAACAGAGCAAAAAAGCACTGGTGGTATACAAACAATCTGGATGAAATTAGAGGCAAAGAATTCTGAATGTGTTGCTCTATTTGAGTTTTATTAGTAGATATTTTTCTAAATGCAGGTGTAGGTTGCTTGCTAACTACAGCAGGTTACAAACACATTGTGCACTATGAGTCTGGTTCTGTTTTTTTCCTCCCTACTGCCACCAAGTGCTTGTTCATTGTGAGAATTATTGGGTTTCTTTCGATAATATTGTAAGTTATAGTTTGTAATTATATTTTTGTAAGTGCTTGTGTGGAATAAGGCAGAATGTAAAGACTCAAATTCCTTGCTATTAATAATAGCAAAGTAAAGCAACACACAAATATTTGTTGCACTAGAGAGGATAACAGGTGAGAGAAATTGCAAACCTACTCTAAAAGCCACGTAGTACTGTTTCATATTTTATCTTGTTCATTAATAGAGATTATTTTCTTGAGATCTGGGCTGTGGCAAGATGTAGTGGTAAACACCTAATATGTAGCAGTGTTGCAGTGTAACCCTGAGGTTATCCCAGTATGTTGAAGACACATGTATTATGTAACAAAACTGACATCTGCTGGCGATACATCTCAATTACAGCACTTTCCAGTCTACAGTCCACATTCAGGAAATAATTACAGCATTATAGCTACTGATATACAGTATTTTACATCCATGCAACCTTTTTACTTCCACATGTTCTTTATCAAAGGGTGTCAAATTTTGCTCGGTTTAAAGGCTCAACTCAAAATCATTGTATTTCCATGCCTCCTAGGAAAGCTGGAATTTAATATTGCTACAGTCATCCTGAAAAAGAATATCTAAAAAGAAAAGAACATCATCAAGTTTCTACAATGCCACACAATAACAATCAGGTTGGTGAAAAGCATATTTTCGTCTGATATTAGTGCAAAAACTAACATAAACACAGTTTGAGTGTTGAAAGTTCAAGTGATGAGCCATAATATGTTGATCTTCAGTCAACACACACATGCAAGTATTGCACATGGGACATGAAACTGACAAAACTAACACTGGATGTAACACTGCCATCCCAGCCATCTGCATTCTCATAATGTATGTTGAATGAGTGCAGCATACACTCACCCATGCATTCCATACCTGTTTGCAGGATTATCCAAAATGGATGGACAGATTTTCACAAAAAATGGCTCTTTTTTGGGAATTTCTGGGAAATTTTGGAAGTGATACAGATTTTTCTGTAGGATTCTTCACCATTGACAGGTAGGGCAAAAAAAAATCACATTTTGAATTGAAGCTCCTCAAATGTTTTTTTTAGATTTTACTATCCTCTAATGGATACTGTAATATCAGCTTGATAAAGCACCATGTCATAAAGCAACAGTATACTGATTTCATGAACAAAAGACAAAAGACTGACTGAAACAGTTTGCTTGTTATGCATTTCAGGTTGTCAACACCACAAGACCAAATTGTTGGAGAGATAGTGGGGGAACATTTGGATGCAGCCAAATGACGGCCATACATACATACATATATTCAGCCTACTTGTTTAGATGGGTGGGTGTGAGTAAGGTTGAATAGATACTAATAAAATTAGATCGGATTTAACCAAAAGTGTCCTCTTCACCAACTCCAGTAAACACACAACTTCACACAGTACTGCCTACAGACAGGTGGGCACTCACAGTTTTCCCAGTACAGGAACATATGCTGCTAGTTTTGCATCTTGATATGGCTTTGGTGCATTTTTAAGAATGTTGTGTTCATCTTTCATCATGACTAGATCAATTTCAGAAGAAAATCCCACCGACCATGAAACCACTCCCGTCAGATGGCACAGGCCTACCGGAGGTCACCAAACAGTAACATGGCAGCTGATTTGACTGTCCTGGCATCTTTAATTCATGTTGGAAAAAACATCTTCCATTCAGAGGCTGGGTGTTTTGTGGCAGATGTAGATATATATCAGCATGGAAGCCAACAGCAGTCAAACATAACAGAGGTCTGTCTAGTTGTGGGTGCAGGTACTATCCCCTTCCTCTGATTGGAAAATGTTTAATCTCTAAAACTGGTTACAGCATCACCCCCCAAAAAAGTATTGGTTGGGCTCTAATCATTATTATATGTATTTATTGGCCATTTTGGCTTTAGCTCATAGTTGATGGTGTTGTCTTAACATTTTACATTTGGTTGTTTTTTATTTTTTAAATGAAAGTGGTTCATGTGATTTTGATATAATATATGATGCAACACTCAAAAAAACAAACCTGAGAGCTGTTGGCATGATTAGTGGCAACAAATACAAGCACTAACATTGTCACTCAGCAATGGAATCTCCATTTTTAACATGAATAAGGAGCCTACTGAATCAACCTGACATGTTTTTGATGTGCTGTCACCAGCTCTCATGCAATATCAGAATATAACAACTCATGTTCAGTGTGTAAGCAACCACTGACCATGGTTCAGTTTGGGTTGAGCCTTTCTCTTTTAGATTTGTGCACAGATTTTACATTGTAAAGTCTATGTAATTCAACATGGTTGGGCAAGCAGGCTCTCATTACACAAGTCAATAAAAGAACCTTTTTGTACTGTACACTACAGAAATATAGTTACAACACAGGAGATGTAAAAACACTGGAAGTATAATTAGTCCTTCACACACATTCAGATTCTTCTCTTATTAACCCATTCAAGGCCAAGCAATACATTTCATCTAAATTTCTTCTGATTCAGTTTCAGTGATGAATTTAATATAATCACAAATGTTTACAATAATAGAATAACATATTTTACGTCTGTATAACAGCAGTGTTGGAACGTCAATTAGAGTCCAGTACTTTAAGTACAAAGAGAAATGTTGTCTTTATTCTCATACATTTACCTGACACTTTAATTATTTTACATTTGCAGATTCTGATCTTGGAAATAATGATGCACAGTTATAGAGTAAACTATCCAACTAGCTGGACCACAAAGGACTTCTACCATGTTAATGTAATTAATAAAAGTAATAAATTGATGTCTTATTAGGGTATTCATATTGACACATTAGTATTTTAAGGAACTGAATACATGAACCATTTCCCATGATCAGTTTGAAAAATCCCAAATTCCAATTCTATACCTGATAGTCTAAGGGCGATGATGATCAACACTAACATCAGTTTAAAACTCATTAAGTTCATTATGAGGTCAACATTGATGATCCACAGGGGAAACATCAGGAGTACTGTACTGTACTAGTACAATATTACCCTAACCCTGTTATTTCATACCTATAACTAATCTGCTCACTGGATTATAGGAATGATACAAGAATACAGTCACTATACTGTCACCTATTTAAACACACTGAATTACAACAAGGTGACCATGTCATGTGCTACCTCAACACACACGTCAGGAACAGGCCTCTATGTCATCCACTGAGTGACAACAATAACGATATTTTCTTTGAGTCACCTCCCTCACAGTCAGGTGATCCACTTAGACCTGACTCACCCTGTGCAGCCAGGCTGCAGCCCCAGGGCCTAACAAACAAGCACAACTTGACAGCACTTAAAATCACTCGCCCTCTGCAGTGACACCAACTCCTCTCTCCCTCTCTCTCTCTCTCTCTCTCTCTCACACACACACACACACACACACACACACACAGCCTCTGCAAAATGCAGACGGCGAGGCCCGGTCACTGCACCGGACTTTGGTGGATTTATTCATGATTTGCGCGTCGTAGCACAAAAACAACAAAACCGCAGAGAGGCGGTCGCCCGGAAATCACTGCAGAGATAAAGGGCAATATGGAGACCACAGCTGCAGCATTTCCTCATCTTCCGCTCCATTCCATCACCAGAACCGGGACACCACCCAATGCGTCAGTGCGATGGAGCTCCATCACCAACAGAGGATCGCGGTGGAAAGTACAAAGCTTACCTACGCAGGTCCGCCGATCCTCTCCTCGCTGATGCACCGTCAGCTCCGCAGACGCATTAGTAAAGCGTCCTTCTCCTCTTCTGTGCTGGTGGCGTTATGCGAGCTCTGTCTCCGTCTTCTGTTGATGCGGCGCAAGTCTCTCTCTCTCTCTCTCTCTCTCTCTGTCTCTCTCCTGGACTCTGCTCTCCTCCCCTCCTTCACTCGTTCTCTCCCTGCTCCGCAAGCGCGCGTCACCGCGGGCGCACGCTCCACACGTAACCAGGGGGTGGCGGGCAGGTGTGTGTGTGTGTGTGTGTGTGTGTGATCATATGTTCTGTTTAAAGTAAAGTTGTGTATATTTACTTTCAAAACTTAAATCCCAACACACGTGACATAAAATACCATACCTTTAGATATGGAACTCACCCAGCATGAGAAGTGGAGCAGCAATTTGTAGTTACAAGAACAACCAAAGGGCAAATGTGATACATCCAGAGTCTTTCAGATCATTTTTCCTGTCATCACAGTGCTGTGAGGACACGACAGGGATGTACTAAGACTGTAATTCAGCCCGAGACTTTGCAATGGAGAGGCCTTTCAGAAAATTAGAACATTTTTGGCAATAATTTATGCTGATTATATTTTTGTGGTATAAAGAGAATCTATGCTGAAGACCTTCAAGACAATTTAAAATGGCTTGCTGACGCCTCCCCAATTTGTACAAGCGTATCATCACTGCACTGAATCAAAACAAGACCAATTCACAGCACACAGCTAAAATATGCAGCTACCCAGATCCAGTGAAACAATGTCCACATACCATACTGATGTGATTGAAGTTTTATTTTTTACTCTCTCTGTTTCTTCAGAAGACACCATTTGAAAAACAACTAGAAAATAAGGATTCAAGGAGTCAAGGCTTTTATTGTCATTGAACAGTTGCCTGTACAATGAGATTAAGGTGGCAGGCCACAAGGTACGAAGGTACATGGAGACTAGAAAATGCAAAGTTTCAAGTTTAAGTACATATTTCAAGTTTTAAGTACACAAGGGCAAGGGGGGAATGGCATATATACAGGGGCAAAATAAATAATAGTAGCTGGTATTGTGTCTACGGATAGGTAGATAACACTATGAGGTAGAGGTATTACACGTTATAGAGGTATTGCACAGCGAGAGTACTGCACATTATGCTGTGGGTAGTGCAGGCGACAACATGGCTGTATTACTGTTCCGGTGCATTCAGAGTTCTGACTGTCAATGGGAAGAAGCTGTTTTTTTAGTTTGTTCGTTTTGCACCCGATGGATCTGAACCTTCTCCCAGAGGGCAGCATGTTGAAAAGGTAGTGGTTAGGATGAAGGTGGTCTTTTATGATCTCCCTGGCTCTGGTGAGGCACCGAGTGCTGGCAATGGCATTCAGGGAGGGGGGTGGACAACCCATCACCTTCTCTGCAGTTCTGGTGACCCTCTGGAGTTTCTTCTTACAGCCAACATACCACACAGGGATGGCATGCGCCAGCACGTTCTCGATTGTGGACCAACAGAAGGAGACCAGCAGGTTGGTCTGCAGCCTGTTCCATCTCAAGACAAAAGGTTTAAAGCATAAATCTCTCAGTACTTTCCACCAACAGGCCACAAATAAATCCACAAGTGCATCTCAGAAACGTTGAATATTGTGAAAAAGTCCAATATTTCCAATCTGTTCTTTAAGAATTGTTGATGCAGTTATTCATGGTAAAGGAGCCCCAGCCAAGTGAGTGTATAAATTATTATTCTTTTTAGAAGTTGGATATTTTTGTATTGTAAATCCTTTTGTGATTGATCTTAGGAAATATCTAAGATATAGTATTTCTGATTTTCATAAGCTATAAGCCATAATAATCAAAACTAAAACAAAAAGGTTTGAAATATTTCATTTTACATGCATGTATACAGAATATATGAAAATTTACCTTTTTTAATTAAATAATAAAAAATGAACTTTTTCCACAATATTCAAATTTTTTGAGATGCACCAGTATATACAGTATAAAACAAATTAAAGACAGTTACCATGTGCACCTCTTGGACCACATGTTGATTAGCATTATTTGGGGGCTGTGTGTCTCTCCTTTTTGTATCTATGTTGGCTCTAAATCATAATGCTACAGTCTGTCAACCTCTGACTAAACTGTGATGTGACCACACATCAAATTAAGGGTATACATTTTTAGACAGTTATTTATCGCCTTTATTACTGTTTTAATCATCTTTAAAGCTCATCTGATCAGTTCAAATTAGTCAGTCAGATTCTGTGATAAGTTTTCTATGCTGATCAGTGGAAAATCAACCTTTATCTTAATGCTAAAAAGAGGAAAGTGAGGAGGAAAACATGAAGGTAGTCCTGTTCTGGCTCAGGCATGTACTGTATGTCTCCACTGGAACACACACTGTCATTTAACTAATGATTGCACTGCTGAGAAGCTAGAGGATGAATGTGGAGGTATATAGCAATGTGCTCACATTCAGTCAAATGCATCAAAATTCATTGGACCACATCTCATCTTTCAGCAGGACAAGTGTCCACAACATACGGCCAAAAAACCAAAGAGCTTTTCAGGGCAAATTGGTGGCCAAGTCATCCACCTGGTCTCAGTTTGACTGAGCGTGCTCCACTTGGTGAAACTCCAAGCAGAAAGGCTCCACAGCAAGAGCTGAAGGAGGCTGCAGAGAAGCTCTGAGAGCATCAGCAGCAAAATACAGTGTCTGATGATGTGGGCCAAACATTTCAGTCATTGACTGAAAAGGATTTAACACTAAAAATGAAATATGATAATGATGATAAAGCTGATTGTTTGTAGGTGTAACTGTGAGTGTGGATAGTGTTTGTCTCTTTGACTGTGTAAAGACAAAAATCCAAGTTTTTGCCAATCCAGATTTTACCGAAATTGGTTTCTGAAAGTCCAGACATGAAAAAAGACACAAAATCGGATTTTTTCAAATCTGATTTAAACTACATTTGAAGCTGGTTTGAAATTCAAATCTGATTTCTACAGATTTGTTTCAATCTGGACAATTTGGCTGCTTAACCTGGATTTCAAATTGTCTTTTGTGTCACTTTGTCGCTCTTAATGCAAAACAGTGACAAAGTATGCACCTATGCTGCTTCTAGCGTGGATTGTTACCAGACACGGTTTTGATTATAACAATCTTTCTTAGATAAGATCAGTTGCCTGCTGGCACTTTGGGGGGAGGCTTCCATGTGGATGAAACTACATGTTCCCTCCACTCAGTACTCAGCACTCATACCAGCTGCTCAGCAAACATGGGTACGCCTACATCATTACCAAAATGACCCTGCATGCAGATAGGCTGCTTATGTTGCAATTAAATTTACTTGCAATTAACAGTGCAAAGAGTCTGTCTGAAAAGATCTGGTTCGAGAAAAAATCTGATTTGCCTGCAGTCCAAAGTAGCAAAGTGTGAACCCTGTTATAGACTGGTTACCTGTTCAGGGTGGA
This sequence comes from Psettodes erumei, assembly GCA_016785225.1. Classification (NCBI taxonomy): domain Eukaryota; kingdom Metazoa; phylum Chordata; class Actinopteri; order Pleuronectiformes; family Psettodidae; genus Psettodes; species Psettodes erumei. The sequence goes on along the minus strand of JAFBJZ010000008.1, from coordinate 217,140 downwards.
CCCCACCCTCACCAAATGTGAGCTGGGATCCAGTCCCCCATGACCCTCAAAAGGATAAGCAGTATAGCAAATGGATGGATGGAATTCATTTGACCTCATGTGTATCTGTGCAATTAGTTTTGAACCCTTGTAATTTGGGGACTAAGTGTTGAAATGGTTACAAATCAGGAGACCCTTATAGATTTTTGATGGAGAATATGATCTGGAAGGATGTCTTCTGGGTGCCAACAACACTCTGAACTGTACAGTATAAAAATAATAAAAATAGAAAAAAAACAGACAACTTAGCTCATAATAATAAATAAGATCTAGTAATTATTAGAAAAGTAAGATCAGGATCTGGAAATTGTGATCTTTTCTCATAATTACCAGATGAGGATCTGAGCCTGTCAGTCACTGCTAAACACAAGATAAGACAGTGGGAAATGATGCGATATTGCAATTAATTTGGTTTTACTTCCTTCTTGGTATGAGATAGTGGAAATTAGTCATGCTTCTTAAAAACAGCTTGGCATTAATATTAGTATGCTAACACGGCAGAAACATCTCAAGTTGGTTGATTATTGGTGCATTCTGACATGTTGTTCTGGAGAGGCACAGACTCAATGACACTGATTAACATAAAGATAAGGGAGAGATGATATTTATTTTCTAGTGTTATGGAAATTGTTAGTACCAGTAAACGTCCAGCACACACTGTAGTTTGGTACATATTTAACATTCTTATTAGACTGTTCAATGCAACAGGCCTTTTCACCAAATATGACACACAAAAATAAGCACAAGTAACGACATACAACACACTCAGGTGTAACATTAACACAAACACATAGAACACATTTTGACTTGTCATAGCAGGAAAAGGACATCCATCCATTTTTAATACTGCTTATCTGCAGGTTAAAACCTGTACAGGTCACCAGTCTATCACATGGCTGACACATAGAGACAGACAACCATTCACAGTCACACCAACAGAGAGTCACCAACCAACCTAACCTGCATGTTTTTGTCAGAGTGGGAAGAAGCTGGAGGACCAGGAGAAAACCACACAGACACAAGGAGAACATGCAAACTCCACACAGAAAGGGCCTGTCCTGAACCAGGATCTAAACATGCATTTGCACATTTAGGAGATGCAGATGATGAGGTGGTAACTGATGCCAGATTTCAATGATTATTTAACAGCACAGAGCACAGAGGAGAGGGCCAGACTGTAAACATATTAACAGTGCTGTGAAAGGTTGCTATCTCCACCTAAGAAAGATTGCTAAACTTAAACCTTCCCTTTCCTTTAACAATATAATCCAGATGGATTAATGTAATGCACTCTTCTTTGGGATTGATCAGTCATCAGTATCTTGTTTGCAGCTGTAACAGAATGCCACTGCCAGACTGTTAACAGGCACCAGGAAGAGAGACGGCATATATCCTGTACTTGCATCCCTGCACTGGCTTCCGGTCAAGCACAGGATTGATTTTAATGTTCTCCTACTGGTTTTTAAAGCTCTGTATGGCCTGGCCCCCCAATATATCTCCAAGGTCTTGCCACCTTTCCATCCCCAGATCCTCTAATCAGCTGCTCCTCGCTGTCCCTCAATCAATGCTCAGAGGTAAGGGTTATTGGGCTTTCAGTATAGCTGCCCCTCAGCTCTCACTCCCTATATCCTTATAAGGCAAAAATGAAGGCCCACCTCTTTTTCTTAGACCTTCAGCTTTCCTTAGGATTCCACTCTCTTTTTTAGTTTGAAAAATATTTTCCAATACAGTGAATATATCACTGATATATACCTTCCTCTGGTTGGTGCCATGTTTCACCATAAAAAAATGAACAGGCACTTTGCATTGAATGTTCATAGTTGATGAGTGTGTGTACAGGGTGGGATATGAGGCTGATCCAAGCATGTCCTAATAACAGACACCCTGTCTTCATCTTGTCTCTGTTCCTGTGGCCTTGTAGGACATGTTCACAGATGTGACTGACACCATGTCTGAAAGTGAATGTCATGGTGCACAACATTGTCCTTTTAATATAACTGTTGGTGATCATCAATCAGTGGATCAGAATTCTTCATACACCACACTTTATTGCACAACAATAAGACACACAACCAAACACCATTATTTTACACAGTCTGAAGCCCAAAGATGGACATCTCCTTTCATTCTGAAGGCCTCACTTGTATGAGTGTGGTGCTCGGCTCCAGGCGGCCCTCTATCTGGTGTGAAGCCTGAAGTGGGTGTTTAGATGTGCTGACTGGTTGAAACATTTCCCGCAGACGTGGCAGCGGAAGGGCTTCTCTCCGGTGTGGATGCGGTGGTGCCTCTTCAGCATGCTGACAGTGGTGAAACTCTTGCGGCACACTGCACAGCTGTACGGCTTCTCCTTAGTGTGCCAGCGCATATGGACTTCCAACTGGCAGGCAAAGCTGAAGCCCTTCCCACACTCTTTACAGCTGTGCCACCTCTGGATGCTCTGGCTTGGGTGAGAGGACCGAGGCAAAGGCGGCTTGAGGGATCTCATATTCTTGATCTGCAGTACATGTGCACTCGACTTTCCATTTGAGTGAAGTGACCCTTTCATCTGCTGGTCTGTTTTCTGAGTTCTTTGACTCCTCAAAGCACTGGCACGAGAATCACTGTGAGACACTCTGCAGTTTGAATGAACAGTCAGAGAGGATGGGAAACTGTTGGCAGGTTGCTGTTTCCCGTCATCCTCTCTGTCACTCTCTTCCTTAATCTCCCGGGATGTTAGTAGAGGTGGGGAGACACTTTGTCTGCTGCACACAGGACGTGACCTTTGCAGTGGCTCTACATGACTACAGTCTCTTGCATCAGGTAAAGAATCTGCTAGATGGTTTCTGAATTGCGGTTCTTCTTTAACTGGTGGCAGCAGCTCCTCGCTGCTTCTCCACTCAGACTCAGAGAAGTGAACACCATCCTGGGGCTCAACTGAGTGTGAATCTGAAAGGTATCACATTATCACACTTGAATGAAAACATGACTGTGTCTCTGAATTGCAAGGTGCAACACATCAGATTTATTCCATTTTCTCTGTCTCATCTAAACTCCATTCAAGAATCTGTTGATTTAATGGCTCCTACTGATAGATTTAGGTGTTTATCTCTCACACATGTTGACATATTTTTGAATTAACTTGTGTAAATTCTAACTCTTGGCCCATCTCTTTTAGTTGCATTTTTATTTCCTCTGATATCACCTTGCCAGAACAAAAAAGTTAAGTTTCTCCATCTACCTGCTTCCTTTCTTCAGGTATAAATTTTATAATTTGGCTTTTAGGTTTTACCTTCTGTTTAGGCATGATCTGATCACTGCTCTTTTAGATTGTTTAGTAATTCGCATTTTCCCACATTTTTTTGTATTTGTTTGTTGATGAGAATCACAGGAAGGAAAGCTCTATCTCCCCACTCCATGTTGTGTCAAGATTGCATTAAAAATCACAATCACCATCACTAAGAGAGTTATAAGGTCCTTTCTTCATCTGATATTCTATGATTACATAAGGTTATTGTCATCTGAAACAGTTTATATTCAGTTGTCTCTGTTGGAAATATGCTGCTTTTACACAATTATTTAATTACCCATTATAAGAGGAAAAAATAAATGATTTCTCAATTAAAATCAGTGTATCTGTTTAGACATTGCTTCCAACAGGTTGAGACTAGGATAATCTTATCTGCAGATTATTGATAGCATTATTATCATGATGTGCTTTTAATGTTCTGTAATCTTGATCACTTCTCTGCGAAGCAGTTCTGTCCTGACTGTGAATTTGTTCTGCTTTATCTCTTACAAGGGCAGTTTGAACACAATACATATCATGACGAGCATCACAGTATCATTACAACATTTGCTACAATATTCAAATCTAGGGTCATCCTACAATTTTCAAACCCTTCATTTCAAAATTCCACCCAAATGGTGGAACGATGTAAATTGCTTGATTAATCGAACAATAAAAATCCTTCTTGTTTGAAAATATTTCATAATGGAAATATATGGATAATGCTGAAATCACTGCTATGCCCCGAAACAGCACAAATATTTGACTATTGCACGTTGATCGGAAATTGCTTTTACAACTGCTTGTCCTGCTGCTGTGTCACTTTTCTAAACAAATGAGACGTAATACAGAACATGACACAGCATGAGTCCGGGTGGACCGTGGCCATTTAAAACGGATGCGTTTTGAACGGGATTTGGTTTTATCTGATATAAATCCAAGCCACCTCCCGCGGCGCTCACCTGGCTGCAGGAGCAGCCGCTGCACAGCTACATTGAGGAGCCTTTTCAGCCGCTCGTTTTCCTCCTTGGAACGAAGGATTTCACTCTGATATTCCACCACCGCTTCTTTAACGGCGCGGAAAATCTCTTCTCCGGCCGCTGTCAACCTGTCGTTCAGAAACACGTTCAACTGCTCCAGTTTGCTCATGTTTTCTGTCGCAGCTGTCTCCCCCTGTTTACGTCCACTAACCCGGAACCAGTGAAGTGAAGTGAACCGGCCTTCGCGATAACAGACGCGCCATCTGCTGGACAGGAGACTGCACAGCAATGCAGTCTTTAAAAATGCTCTCTAAAGGAACAGTTCGGCTAATTTAAAGTGGGGTCGAAATGATACTGAGTTAGTGAATTGTAATAGAACAATAGCTGCAGGAGAACTGGTATTGTGTGCTCCCACAGAAGCAGAGAGACTGACAGTTAGTCAACAGAATTGATCCATGCTGTGGATGGGGTCAGTGAAAATGTAGTTTACCATCCAAAGTCAAATAGATTCAAACAGACCAATAAAATGAGACATCCTTAGAAAAGAGTTCAGGCAGCACTGATGAAAAGAGAGAGGAAACCATCCAAACCACTGCAGTGACAAGGTAACAGCCCAGCAGTCTCAGGAAAGCCAGAGGAACATCTCCAAGATTCTGGCTCCATCTGTTCAGTGTAAGTCAAATAATTTACAAATGGAGGGCATCTAACATGACTGCAACTAATAAAATAAAATAAAATAAATCAGGTAAAGGCCAACCCCCACATCACCTCCAGAGAGTTGCAGACCTCTCTGGCAATATGAAATGTACATGTTTCTACAATCAGATGAAAACTGAACAGACTGGACATTTATGGGGAGGGTTGCTTAAAGAAGTCTCTGCCCTCAAGAAAGAACAAAAAAGCCCATTTAAACTTTGCCAGAGAGCACTTGGACTAACCAGAGTCCTTCTGTCAGGAGAAGAACTCCATTCTCTGGAGAGATGAGTAAAAAATGGAATGATTTGTTTACAGTCGAAACTGCCATGTTTGGAGAAAAGCCAACACGACATACCAAGACAAGAACCTCCTTCCATCAGCGAAAGATGGTGGTGGAAATGAGAAGGTCTGGGGTTTCTTTTCTGACTACGGACATGGATGACTTATGACATATTATCCAGGTAACCATGTCTATCGACAGTTCTTCACCAGAATGTCCTGCCATCAGTTAGGGAGTTGAAGCTTGAGCAAAAATGCAACAAGATCCATTCAAAGTCCAGACCTGAATTCCATTTTGACGCCAAACATTTTTACTTGCTCAATAAATGTTAAATATTTTGTTGATGGAAAATAAAGAATCGTCTCACTAATTCTGTCATTTCAAATAAAGGGGATATAGGAGCTGTTTAATTACATCTACCTTAAAGACTGTGGCCAGCCTGTTAATAAGGCAGTGTTGAAGCTAAGTCAACAAAGTTTTAACATCTTGCAGGGTCTAAGTCTTTTGAACTCATAGATCAAAACAGGCGAGGATGTCACTGGAGTCAAGAAGGGTCAACAGAACTCTGATTTGCCTCCAGAGACAACAGATTTGGAGGTCTCAGTGCATCTTTTATACACAAAAACATATCCACCCATCTTATCACAACCAATCAAATGTGAGGTTACATCAGTTGCATCATGTCACATGCCCATTTTCCAAGTAATGGCTCTGGACTTGGTCCCTTATCCAAAATGTGCCCTGTGTGTAGGAACTTCTGTCCCATGCTTTCTATCTTGCCTAAAGTTCTCCTCTTTGTGACCTCTTCACCTCCAGAGCTACAGAAGAGAGATGATTTTCTCATGCGCTGTTGTAACCCTGGGTAAAATTCCAGTGAGATTGTAATATTTCTTTTTTGCTTACTTTGTGAGTTAAAGGGTTAGAGTAGCAGAGAGAATTCTCCTGCATGTTCACAATGGTTGTTCTGGATTCTGCAAACATACAGTAATGTCGTTCAGCTGTATCGTGTTCTACTAAATATTCTGTCCATTGCATTTATGTCACGTTTAACAAAGGACACAAAATGTGATGTGTCTTTTACATGCTTGGCTGAAACATGAGCTTCCACTTTGTTAATATCTTGTACATATCAACACGTCGTCCTCAAACCAGGCAAAAAAGTATCAGCTGAGTTCTTTTTGAAGTGTTCAATCAATTATTGATGGAGCTGTTCATTAGAAGCATTTTTTATTTACACAGCAATTTGTACAAGTCACTTTGAACAGTAAGCTTGAAGAAAAGGGTCAGGACAGAGCAAACCTATTAAGACAAAAAACAAGTTGATCTCAACTCTGACCACATTGATAAACCAATTTTAACACAAAAGTGAAAAATAAAATTCAAGAAACTAGAGACAGCATTGCTGAAATGAAATACAGTGTTTTTCAATCCTATAAAGGGCGTACAAATATAAGCAACCGTCCCTGAGGTGTTCATTAACAAAGACTAGAGAGGACTTAAGTGTTTATCCAACACTAGGTTTTTCAGAGTTTGTTCACTGAATAAAACAGCTGGGTAAAAGTATACATACAATTCAGTCAAACGTTATAAAAAGGGGCGTAACAGGAAGAAGAATGTGAGCCTCAAGTTAACGTGCCTGTTCCAGTCATGACTTTCTCTCAGGTTCTGCCCGCGGGGTCATCATTAAAGTAAAAGTGTCATACTGTGGGAGCTAGCTGAGCGACAACAGTCTCGTTATTCATACATTAAAAAAAACATCAGTTGGGAACAGGCTCCTGTTAAGTGCAGCAGTATTCCTTAAATCTAATTACTTATTTCAGCTTGCTCTTTCCTTTGCATACGCAGTATACAAATATGACTTCTCTCGAAAAATGAGGCAATCATTCCCAACACTAAACAGCTTCCAGGCAATTTCTCCCACTACAAGAGCCTTTTTCATATTTTCTTTTCATAGCCTGGACATTTTGGACACTGATCATAAACAGACATAATAAAGAAAATCAAAGCCCCCAGGCCATAAGATGATATATGTACAGGAAATGAAAAAGGACTGTATATGAGAGAAGGTGTCTAAAATGGAAAGAACAAAAAAATCATGAAGCTAAAACTTAAAACAAGTTCAACTTAAAGGGAAAAATTACTTTAATAACTCCATATTTGATACTGGATAATGATGGTTCACTTCCTGTAAATATAGAATTACAAGACAAAGTCATGGGTGAGGAATTGGGGTGGGGTGTTAATTGTGTCCATTGGATCCCTCAACTGTCAATCATCTCTGACAGTTCTTGCAGCAGGTCATCCTCTCCAATGCCAGGGTCCACATCCTCCTCAAGGTGGTCATCAGTGAACTCATTTATCAGATCCTCAAAATCGTCCACGGCTGAGGTGGAGGGAGCAGCGCTGGAAGTGGACGGGTTACGGGACACGCCTGTGCTCTGTCTCCTTGCCCTTGGCTGAGCCAGAGTCTTCAGGACTGGGCTGTTAACATCAAGAAATGTGTCATTTATTAAGCCACCGACAATCACGTCACATGCAAAAAAACCAGACATCACTTTTACTGGGAAAGCTACAAAAGCTTCAAAAAGGCCTAAGAGCTTTTAAATATTCATCTGTCAGTTTTTTCTTTATAATTAAAGAATTATATATACAATTTAAAAAGTTTGCCAGAATCACTCTCCACACCTGACCGCAGATATCACCTTTGTAAAGCCATTACCAGCGGGTCAGTGTTGAGGTTTTAAACTCTCTGTGGCCCTTTACCTTTGGGGGACAGCACAGGCCTCTCCTGAAGCAGGAACGCTGACGCTCAGTTTGGTTTCCTGGCTCGGACTCTGTCTGAAAACAGGGACAGTCTGGAGCTCCTCCCTCAGCGGACTGGAGCCAGAGTCCAATAGGGTGCTGGGACTACGGGGAACAGCAGAGCTGAGCTGAGCCTCTGCACTGGAGGAGGGGAACACCTGAAAAAAAAAAAAAAAAAAAAAAAAGTCAATCAAGATCATGTTTAGATTCTTCATCATACTTTGTAGGTTTTTCTTTATAGCTCAATTCAAGTGCAGGTGGATTGTAAAAGAGGGACCAGATACATCAAAGAATGAGGAAAAAAACACATGGGTACAAACAAGAGGTCAACCAATTCATCAGCTTCAACAGGGCGTTTTATAGTTATATAGACGACACCAGAGAAAATGTTCTCAGGAGAAAAAAACCTTTAAGATGTTCTTGTGACGGGGTCAGAGAATGTTGGATAATCCTTTGTTGTATCAGGGTAAATGTTGGAACAGCTGATTTTATAGTAAAGCTGATGAGCAGCAGCCATATTGTACCTGACCTCTTTTTAGTTCATTTCTCTCTCAACTCTGCAACACAGCACTATCAGCTTTGTAACCATGGTACAATTCAGGCAGACGGAGAGGAGAATAAATCACTTCAGTCTTTCTCTTCAAATAATCCAATCACCTAACTTTCCATTCATGAATTGAAATTACACATATCATGAGCCTCCGCATTCCAGGAATATCGGGCACATATTTTTTTATAAGAGTGCCATTTAACAATGTAACAGGACTCACAACAGAAACGGCTAATCATGCCCAGAGGAAAACAGCTCATGTCCCAACCGTGTAATCCATCAAATCAAACTTCAGGTTAGTCAGGATGCTATGCATCCACTATTGTGAAAATAAAATCCACTACTGGTAAAGAACAAATACGGTAATGGAGTGTATTCAACAATTTAACCCAAAATGTCAACATGTTAAGGAACAAATAAATAAACTACAAAGGTAATAAACATGAAGATGAATGCACTACACACAAATGAGGAAAGGTGTTGGCACAGATTCAAAATGTGCATGTGTGGCCAACCTACCGGCCCGTCTCTGCACGCTGGCTCTTGCAGTGGCTCGTCCAGCTCTGTGGAGGTGCTGTTCAGAGGCTTCACAGCAGCGACCGCAGACCGCTCGATGCCCTTCCTCTTCTGGCCTGGTTTCAACTGCACCGCAGGCTTCATGACGGACGGCTTCACATTCAGTTTTGGCCTCACTGAAAAGGAAGTCAACTTTTAAGGATATAGAATGAAAAGAGCGCGTCATCTTTTCATACACACTTTCAAAAGGACCCTGTTTGAATCTCAGTTACGCATCAGGTTTCCCATTCACAAGGTACTCAAGAACTCAGGTCTCTACAGAACATCAACAATAACAAGATTCCTGAAGTAAAGTATGTGCAAGCGTATGTGCAGATGGTACTAAAAGCCTCAAGTGGTCCCTGTGTACCCTCGGTGGGTTGCCTCAGCACTCAAATACAAATGCGGATTGCAAAATGAAGTATGCACGAGCGCTTTAGAGGTGAGATACCTGTGTTGTTTGCATTGTGTTGTGGGGATTTCTTCTGATTACTGTTTAATGATTTCTCCGTAGTGGGCAAATGAGGAGCTGCTCTGAACGGCTTGGCTGGTGACAATGCAGTGAAGTTCCTCGCATCTTTGTCTGGGACCTCCCTGGAGGTCTCACCTCCCTGTGGAGAAGAGCTCGGCCCTGAAGAGACGGAGCTCACGGCCGCAACAGCAGTAACTGCCGTAGCAGGAGCAGCGGAGCCTGAAGCGGGGGAAGCAGCCTTGGATTTTAGGGGGATCAGTTTACGAACAGGGAGCTTTTGGCTGGAGGAGGCGGGGTCAGCTGTCAGAGCGGTGGATGAAGGTGATGATGAAAGTGTGGCCTTCCTGTTCAAGGTCCCATCAGCGGTCTGCTTCTGAGAAGGCTCTGGCTCAGCTGAGCTTTTGTCAGTTTCCTGCTTGCGAAGCCGTTTCTCACGCATGATCTCCTCAAAGGTCTTTACTTTGACCTTATTACTGGCGGCAGGGATGGTCTAGAAAGAAAAAGGAAAATTACCGTTACCACAGGCAACAGATGAACAAGCAACAAGCCCTGCCAGTAATTCAATGTCATCCAGGCCATACCCCGAGAGCCGCAGGTTGAGTTTTCAGTGGCTTCGCTGTTACTTCAGGGCTCTTCTCTGCTGTCACGTTGCCTGAACATATAAGTCATGGTTAAAACTCCCATACATTTACAACAGCAGAACATTACTTGTGTCAACACAACAACAGTAGAATGTTGTCTTACTTTGTGGAGCCAGTTTGTTGATGCGCAGCAGGCGAGGCTTCTTCACACTATTCTCCTCAGTATCAGAGCTCTTGTTGTTTCCAGCCTCAGAGGTCTGGTGAGCCTGACTCCGGACCGCCTTTTCCCTGCGGATCTCCTCCAGGGTCTTCACTCGAACTCCCCCCTCGTTGGCGGCCTCATCACCGGGCCCTGCTGTCTTCCACTCTGCTTGGCTCTTGCTTGGACTTATCTCCATTGTATGTTTCCCCTTCTTAGAGCTGAGCTTCTGCTCTTGCTGCTCTTCTTGCCTTTTCTTCTTGGCTCGGAGGATCTCAGAGAAGGTTTTCACATGGCCAGCTGAGTCATCTCTGGCGGTGATGGCTTTCTTAACACCCTTGGTGGCTTTGGTAGTGATGGCTGCGGTGCTCTCTGAACCCACATCTGAAGGCCCATCACTGTGGCACTGAGCCTGAGACTTTGCTGCCTTCTCCTGTCTGATTTCCTCCAGAGTTTTGATGCGGATCTGCTCAGGAGATTTCTTTGACTCCATGTTTGTCTCAGCTGTTGGAAAAGTTGGGGCACAAAAATCAACAAATCTGTCCAGACAAAATAATGGACAATCTCAGGGTGAACTCATATTATTCCATTTTTTTTTTACCTGGGGGAGTAGGTGCAACAAGAGCAGCAGACAATCCAAGTCGTTCCCTAATAGGCTTCAAAGCTGAAGACAGAGGAAAAAAACCTGCCTTAATCTGAGGTCAACCTATTGTGGATTCTTTTAAAGGTTGATTCAATGATAATTTGGAGCATGAGGAAGCTGATAGCCAATTAAGCTGAGAAGTCTGATATTCTAATGGAGGAAAAAGAGCTTATGTTATTATTTATATTATTCATGATAGTGTTGGGCAGTCTACCGGTTCATACCGAATCCCGGTGTTTTTGTTTCTATGATATGAATTTCTCATATACCCCACTACCGGTGAGTGTGTAGCGTACAAAACGTTGGGAACGCAGAGCGGCGGAAAGTCGCGCCGCAGGACATTGTTTGAGAGGGGGCTGTTTTGCAGTTGCACCAAACAAGCAGCATGTGAGAGCACAGCCTGTGCTGAGCGGTGAACAGGACGAACAACCCCGGTGAAAGTAGCGAAAGTGAAGTTTCAGAATGGAAAGAAAATGAAACAATAGAACTGGTACAAAAACGAGGAGCCGTGTCTGTTGTTATGGAGCTTCTTCAGCTATAAAAAATCCGACGTCGATCTAATTATAATATTATGCAAATGTCGGGCTAAAGTTGTAGCCACAGGAGGCAAAACACAAGCAATTTGCTCCACCACCTCAGCTGTCATCATGTCCTGGAGTATCAAGAGTGTATAAATTCTTTACTGCCAATTTACTGCAGTAATTATTCTCAAAACTATCAGAAAATTAGGTTAACTCCCGCGCAGGAAAAAAATACCCCCCCCGTCTATAAAGGTAGTGACATTTCATGGGGTCTTCAACAGTTATTTAGGTTATTATCAGAAGTGAAACACATCCACACAGATATTTTGATCAGATGATAGGATGAGACCACTGGCCCATAGCTGTAATAGAATTGCACTGTAAAAACATGTTGATAGTCAAACAGACATCATGACCATGATCATCAGAGCAGCAGGTATCTTCAGTCGAGTGCATTAATAAAACCAAAACTACAGCCTAATCATGTTCATCATTTACTTATAAAGCTTTCTTTCATTTAAGCAGAAGACACTTTGAGCAGAGTCCCCCGCCACAGTATAAATTTAGTAAAAATCCTTCCATTAATTTTTGCACAGACTTGCTAAGAAACAAACAGACATGGAAACACAGCCTCTGTGGTAAAGGTAATTATCTCAGGCACACAAAGACGCGTCCTTCATAGTTTCATCTGCCACAACCATGAATCGGTCGACCTTTGGTTTCAATATAGACATATACACAACGCTCACCTTTCTGAGGGGGCATCAGTGGCTCTGCCTCATCCACAACTCTGCCGAGACGCTCGGCCAGACTCCTTTTTAGTGGGACACCGTCTCCACTCTTCACATCTACAGCAAGGAGAAGTCATGAGCCTCTCTGCTCTAACAATCATCATTAGCAGTGGCGCTTGAAATCTGCTGATAAAATCTAACTATGAAGAATGGAAAGCTAATTATTACTGTTGATGGCCGAGTTCCTTCCAAGCCTTTCGGCCACACTGCCTCTTGGTCTCACAGTTTCTTCAAAAACAAGCGGGCCTGGATTGAAAGAGGAACCACATACCGGTTGACACCAGGATCATGATGATTATACTTCTCTTTTTGGAGAAGAAAAATGGTTATTTTTAACAGTGTACCCAACTCCCAGAACTTTAGCCCCACAAAAGCTTCAGTTTTTTACCATCTCTGGCCTCATAGAAGGCTGGTCGAAAAAATGACTGGATGTTTTCCTTCTCTCCGTTGGCAGAGGTATCGGCACCATAGATGGGGTAACCAGCTCCCTTCATGCTGGCCTTCAGGGCCTTTCTCAGCTGGATCTCTTCCAGGGTGCTCACTCCAAAATTCAACGAGTCATCTGCCAAGACATAACATAATCCTCTCAAATAATAGTTTTTAAAATTTGGCTACAAATTGTGTTTCCACAGTTTGGTGCCTGGCTCTAGTCTCACCTAATTTGGGCAGCTTTCGAGGAGAGGGGCCCATTTTGCCATCCTCTCCCTCCTCAGAGAACTGGTCTGGAAACACAAAGACACAAGTGATGAAGACTGCAGGGAATATTTGCCATCATGTTTCGATACAAACACTATCCTGTCCTTTTGTTAGGACTTTGCACACTTCACCCTGCAGGTTATTTGTCTGAACAATGCCACACAGCGACATGCCTTTTTGAACATGCAAAACATAGTTGCAATAAGAGAGACAAATGAGGAATTTTCAGTTGAAATCCAGCTCACCATCTTCATCTTCATCATCGTCTGCTGGATTTATCACCACTGGTGGGTGGGTGGGGCTCGGAACTGGCTCCTGATTTTCCGACTTAATGACCCCTCTGAGCTGGGGATTGGCTGCGGTTGGGAGAGGGGCAGCTGGGGTGGGAGTGGGCTCCTCAACTGGCGATTCCTCGCTCTTGCACAGACCTGGGAGAATTACAGTGATCAACATTACAGCCATTCACAAGTGGATGTAAAACTGTCTCTACATTTCAAGTTTGTGTTTTTTCGTGTGAAGGAAGTCCACTCACTTTTATCTGGTGGGACGAAGATGCCATCGATGTGACGGGCCTTCTCATGGAGGAAGGCACAATGTGGCTTCTGGCAGCCGGCTGGTTGCTTCTCCCAATAACAAGGGATCTCCTTTCGGTTTTTCTGTTTTGATGCATGAGATTTAAAATATGTAATGGCAGGCCTGAGCTGATCACAGCACAAAATATAAACATAAAATTTGATATGATACAACACCACACCTGAATTCAGAGGAAGAAAAAATCTTTTTTTCCAGGATCTACAATTCTATTCTCACTGATTTCACTGAAATACAGTATGCTGATTGAACAGATTAACAGATGAGACTGTCATGACTGTGGACTGGAATGATGCAGCTATTATCTGATATGTTCTGATGGTAGGAATTAATATTTCACTAAACCTTACCATTGTGGCAAGCATTCAGATGCATTCCAGATTTAAGAAACTAGACAACAGGAGCTTGACATGATTATACCGTATAATAAACATATAATGCTAAATCACAGATGAAGTCTACCAACAGTCTAAAGCAGAGAAAACCACACCTGTCCACGGTATAGTCCTGCTTCATAAATCCTGTTTCAATTACCTCCATGTGTCCATTGTTAATTAACCAACTGTTTTTTTTAATCATAATTTCTTATTATCACTTCCTATTGCTAGTTTATATATTTTTAAATGTCTGTATTTTTATTGTATTTATTTGCATTATTATTTTATACTGTGTGTATGTACATTGCTTCTTTAATGCTGCTATAACAAAAGAATTTCTCAGTATGGGATCAATAAAGTAAATCTATCCATCTATGGCAGTTTGATTCTTATTGTGATGTACTGACAAATTTGCTGTGCATTAAGTGTTCCTCCCAATAGCTCCAGCGGCAAGAGCGGAGCTCCTGGCCAAGGTTTACAGTGGGACTTTTTCTATTTCCATTCAATTTCTCTTGCCACTCAAAACACACACAGCCTCAACTGGACAAAGCTCCAAGCAGAGTTAGGAGGGACTTAGTTTAAAACTTAAGTTTTAATTTTGCTTACTGTGATCTCCATGTGTCGAAACTTGCAGATGGTTCGAAAGCAGCGTCCTTCCTGCCACAGGCTGCAGACGGTCTCGTTGCCCATCGCTGCCTCACAGTGTCTGAATTGGCAGCTGTCTCCCTGCAGGATCAGTTACAAGCATGAAGACCATACACCCTTCCTTCTGTTCACCAGTCACTTCACCACGGAACGCATGATGTAAGCATGTGAGCATTGTGCTCCAGCTCGCCTTACTTTAGTGCAGGTGGAATAGTAAAAGAAGTAGCAGTCGTCTCCATGGTTGGTCATGGTAATGCTTGTGTGAGTCTTGAGTGGCGGCGGGGACGAGTGTACCAGCTTTAAACCCAGCAAATGGTTCTCTTCAGAATCAACAGGACTCTCCCTGACAACACAGAGCACAACAACACTGGAGACCCACATTTCACTTCGATTTTTTCGAACATGTATGCACACATAAGGCCAATACAAATAGCATATATATAGTCACGCCTGGAATTATCATACCCCTGGCAATTTTTCAACTTTTTTCTTGTTTGGAAATAACACAGGCATCTCTCAGAAGATAAGATGATGTACAAGAAGTATCAAAGTGGGAAAAATAATTTCTCATCTTTTATTTCCATTTGAACAAAAAGTGGCAAGTACAAAATTATTCATACCCTTCTCAATAATCAACAGAAGAGCGTTTATTGGCTATTAAAGCAATCAAACGCTTCCTATAATTGCTGACCTGCTTTTTGCATGTCCACACTGATATTTTTGCCCATTCATCTTTAGTGATGAGCTCCAACTCTTTGAGGTTGGAGGATCTCTTTGCCATCACCCTGATCTTTAGCTCCCGCCACAGATTCTCAATTGGATTCAAGTCAGGACTCTGGCTGGGCCACTGCAGAACATTAATGTTTTTGTCTGCTAACCATTTCTTTGCCACTTTTGCTGTGTGTTTTGGGTTGTTGTTCTGCTGAAATGTCCACTGGTGGCCAAGGCCAAGTTTCTCTACAGACATGGTGCGTTTACTGTGATTAGGTTCCCTGGTACACTGGCTGAAAAACACCTCCAAAGCATCAGGTTCCCACCACCATGTTTGACAGTGGGGATGATATTCTTAGAGTTCAAGTCTCAAGTCTTCTTCTTTGTCCAGATGAGGATTTGCAGAGGTCAAGCTTGGCTTTTGTGTGCCTTATCTGGAGAAGTGGCGTCCTCCTTGGTCTGTGTCCATGGAACCCAGCAGTGTGCAGTGTCTGTTGGACTGTCTGTTTGAGACGTTGCCACCAGCAGAGCCCAGCTCAACGAATCAGGGTAATTAGATACTTTAGAACATCTTGGACTATTTGGAATGGTATAGAACTTTGGATTTTCCCATAGACTGTGACAGTTTGCAAAGAGTATAAATAATTTTGGACATGCCACGTTTTGTTCAAATGTAAATAAAAGCTGAGAAATAATTTTTCCCACACTGATGCCTCTTGTACATCGTCTTATTGTCTTCTGGGACACTCCTGTGTCATTTCTGAACAAGAAAATGATGGTTGAATAAAAGTCACAAGTCAAATTTTCCAGGGGTATGAATAATTTCGGGCATGACTGTATATAATACCACAGCACCATGCTCAATGTGATCTCACGTCTGTTGGATGAAACAGCACCAGATTGGCAAACTTGCAATTGAGTACTTGCCTGTATTCATATATTTAGGAACAAAACACTGGGGAAATAATCTGATTGTTGTTTTAGTTAAATGACTATGAGATGAGCATTTCATCTGAAATCCTTGCATGCAAATAGTAAAAAGTAAGATTCGGATTAGAAATGAGCAGAAAGGAGATGTAAACAAAGAAATAAAACAGTCACAATGTTCCTTTGACGTCTCGAACAATTTGTGATGGTATTTATCTCTGATTTCAAAAAAAAATTCAGGACATTTCTAATTAGATGGCCACTGAGACATCTATTAAGCTACTGAGCCATGTTTAAGCATGATGACACCATGTTACCTGAGGTGGCTGACAAGTTGTCTCCGTCTACAGCACACAGTTGATAGGGTGTCTCCGTGGTGGTATGGAGTCCTGAAGGAACACTTGATCCGTGAGATAAGAGGAAAATGGGGGTGGGTCGCCCAGAGACACTTGTCTTCCTACGACATCCCTTCTCTGAGACATCTTTATCTCCGCCAGACTGCTAAATATTACTGATGGTGGATGCAATAGTCCTTTGGGGATTTTTTTTAACATTGTTTTTTACTAATTAGTATAACTAATGAAAGAAACAAAGAGGGTAACATAAACAGCCAGAGAAGGAAAAAAGTAGATCCAAAAATTCTTAAACTGATGTGGCAAAAAGGGGACAAGAGTGGGTGGGTGGAAAAAAAATCCTCAACTTCTTCTTGGGCTTGATGGCAATTTTCATACTTGGCAACATTTAGGTGATGGTAGAAGAAAAAATGGGCTGGATATTCAAGCTTCTAGAGATTTTCAGCTGTTTATAACCCATGCTGAAAAGGGAAAAAAAATCTTCTGCCAATGTATTCTCATGGGGGCAAACTATCCGTATGCAGGGATCCCCACAAAGGGCCATGAGGATGATTTTAAACCTACAAACCAATCAAAAACACTCCCCAGGAAACTGAAAGGGGGTTATTAAGAGACAGACATTTGAGCACAAAGTACAAAGGAGACAATTGGACATTTCCACACAGAGGTACAGCATCACCACACAGATATTCTTCCAATAGGGACCCAGTTGACTGGACAGGCTTATTGCCTTTATGCTGTCTTATCAACCCCTGTTTGAGTATCTCATCCACAACAAATAACACCGCAGTTTGCTATTTTCAGGAATTCACACCAGTTGGGTTGTTTATTCCCTCCAGACATTTCGACCCAATTACTATCACTTTGAAGAAGTCTGCTGTCCATCTTAAGTTAACAGCGGAGAACAATCTAAAGTTACAAATAGCACTTATACTACAACAAATTGATAAAATAATGACCAAAAGGCTTAGTATATAATCTACATTAGAGGTCAAACAAATACCTTCCAGGGTCCACAACCACAATTGTCGTTAAAATTAGCGCAAGATTTGGGTGAAATGTGAGCGAACTAACAAGAATTGGCGTTTTCTAGTAAATAACACCGATCAATGTGTTTGTTCTGGATATGTACGGTCAAAAATTTAAAACCATTAAAATCAAAAAACAATCACATACTTACTGTTGTTTTAATCAAATGTAGCCCAAAGCTAGCTAGGACGAACTACGAGCGATTCCCAGCAGTGATGGAAAGATATTACTCGGCAAACGTTTAAAAAAATGTGACTAACATTACTTGATTTTAGTTAGTAGTTAGCTTGGCTATCTAGTTTTATTCTCATCTCTTGACACGCTATGCTGGTGTGGTTTAGGGTTATTTTTATCTTACACTAAATAGCAAAGGCCTACATAAACCACCAATTTGTCGCGACCCTGTCGTTAGCATTAGCTCCCTGTTAAGACGGCTGAATATGTTCTAATTATCGTAGTATTCACCTTTATATTCGAACAGTACAATGTAGCAGCCAGAGATATTGTGTAAACAAAGTATGCAGTGTCAATTACCAGTTTCAGATTCTAAACGATTATAAAAATTGTCATGTGGAAAAAACCGTCCCGATTCGTGCTTCAGCCAGACCAAGACTAAAGCAAAATGGCGGCAGCAGTCTAAAAATCGACGAGGGTGGGCCACCCAGCGAGCTGCGTTCAAGTCGACTGGACAAAGTGTAAATTCGACCATTGAGCTGCCATGATTCATGCTTCAACACTGCACAACACATCAACAATAATAATAATTCATAGTATACTATATAATGATATACAGGTGATACAATTTGATTGGCTAATTTGAGTACATTTGGCCAAAATTCAGAAGTTCACATCATAAGCTGTATAAAGGTCCACACAAGTGAGATTCTGAATGCAAAAGTTTGGGTTTATGTTTGTTGTTGTTAGCTCGTTTAAGTAAGCTAATGATGAACTGTGAGTTGCAAGACGATCGTTTTAAACCCATCCATAAACAGTATTTTCCCGAAGGAGCCAGCGAACCTTTTTTACATCGCTCATGTGCCTGAATGCCACCTTTCATGTACGGTTGATTGGATGTGTGGTTTATTTGCAAGTCTACAGAAAGGTCTCTTTTTATGAATAGAAATTTATAGTTGCAATTATTTCTACCACTTCAAATTTAAATTTAAACCGTTTTACACAGCAAAACGGCATATAGACGCTGGTCTCATCAATATATTAATGTCGGAATAAGAACCAGTAGAAGTAATGAGGGTTTTGTGGTTGTACCAAATAAATACATATACATAAAACATAATATTTCACATTTAAGATAAAACTAATTGGAAATGAGTATGTCTCCAACATATTATGCAACATTCACATTTCGAATTTTTTTTACAAGTATATTGATATTTGCTATATTGAAAAGTTACCGGAAGTGTTGGCAATTTTATTTTGGTGAGTTTGACAGCTCAGTTGAACGGGATCTGATGGTTTGACAGTAACTTGAGTGCTGTTGCAGTTGCATGTCACAGTCTGAAAGCAAACGTGGTGTCTTAAAGTTTGCTTCACACCCAAACCGACAACTTTGGGAGTGAAAAGAAACTAGTATTTAGTCTCAATGGATTCTGTTCAGGTAGGTGAGGTCATTAGTTGACGTTGGTTAGCGTTAGCATTGCGTTAGCTATTGTTGTTTAACAAGGGCCGGGCCAGTTAGCCGCAAGGTGACAGAAGGGTAACGATAGTTGTTTGGGTAGTACGAACGCTGATTCGTTTACGCCAGGCTAACGTTATGTGTCTTTGTTCGTCTTATCACACTTGCATATTAAACACAGAAACTGGCGTCTGGATTCTCTCTGGACCTGGGGCCATTGAAAGAACCTCTTGGATTTATTCGTGTCTTAGAATGGGTGAGTAAAGTCAAAAACTATTTAAAATATATCTAAATGCGATACCAATCAACGTAAACGTTAGTTAGAAGTTATCCATATTTGTATGTATCGACCACATGTACTCAGCATTCCTCTAATTTGATCCTTGTCATTTTACTATGTCGTTCTGTAGTGGTCCATTTCACTCATATACAGTAGTCTAGTGCATAGACTGAAGTGTAAAGAAAACTATGTCCATGTTTTGTTCTTGTGACCTGAATTAAACAAAATAAATTGTGGTAAAATGTAAAATTAATGAACTAGTCCAAACCCTTTTAAGTGTAACAGTTGGCCAACTGCAGGATAAAACAATTTCCTGGAAATTTGCAGACATTGCAACTTTGGTTGGGCAGTGCCATTCAGAACAGGACTGTTATTGTTGCCATTTGTTGCTGCAAAAAAATCATTCACATTAAAGTAGAACGAAATGTAAGGTGGGCAAAAACGCAGTATGAGTCAGTTACTCCTGTGAACCAGCTTTGTGCGCCTGTTGTGAAGAATGCCAGCTGTTGTATAGATGGGCTGCTGCTCACACAGTCTAATAAGTCTGTGTGATTGACTTCACCATGAGTAACCTGAATGTATACTGCAAATGGAAAATCAGAGCAAATGGTCTAAATACTTTGGTAAATTTTGTTTAAGTATTTGAGTTTCAAAAAAAGTGAAAAAATGTATTCTGTTTTAATATTATGCATTATTGAATGTAGACTGAAATTAAAATTTTATAATTTAAAAGAAAATCTACACCACAGTGAAGAATGCACAAAAGCTTTTTAGTTTTGCAGTGTTTTTTGGTTTTGTGGGCACAAACTGCAAGCATAGATCATTAGACAGGTTGAAAAAACTCTTAGTTTAGCCCAGTTATTATAAACCACTTTACTTTGAGATCAAGCTGAAAGTGATTTCACTGTGTGTGTATTTTCCTTTGCAATGATGGTATTTATAATCTGTCATTCAAAAAACCCCATTCTAACAGATAGCTACATAAGATCAAAGATGTACAGTACTGCAAGTTAGTTAAGGTACCAATTACAAGGTATTAGTTTACACACAACAAATTTGATTAAAAAACAACATTTCACAAGTTAAAGTCATCTTAACACAAGCATCTGGACAAAAAATGGCTTAAAAATGGTTGGCAAGATTATGAATGATATAGGACTGCAATGCTAGCTCTCTATATGTGACAGTAAATCAGTATGAATCATGAATGGTGATAATCATTAATATCTTTAGAAGGGATTTGAAAGTACTTACCTAAGATCGCCAACTTACAGTCCAATATTGATTTACTTTGAATTTCCACAAGGTGGCATCAGCATCTTTCTAGTCATCCTATATTCCTAAACCTATCATCCCCACAAACGAAAGCTGGAGGTGTGGAGCTCCCATCTCCATGGCAACCATCAAGCTAAACTTAATTCAAGTTACTTTCCGTTACTTAATGTCACATGTGTTGCTCCAGTTCTTCTAGCACTGATATTTATGTTAATGTTTATATTAAGTTTTAGGTCACCTGTGAATTAAGCTTATGTTACTTAGCTAAGATGAATACAGCCTATTAAATGATCACACTTACAGTTGTTGCTGTAGCTAAGCAGCAAAACACTCTTGTTTTCTTCTGGAAGCCGCTGTTTAGCTACATAGCTAACAGCAGCTAGCTGTGTAGCTAAATTGCAAAGAGCGCTGCTGTTTTTTGACTGGAGCAGAGCCGTGGTCTCTGGTGAACTGACTGCCATTCACTACAGTTTTTTTTATCTAACATTAATTGTTCTGTGAATTTGGCCACAGTCCATTAGGAACAGTTTAAATCAATTATCATATTTTCCTGATTACTGAAATTATTTTGGAGAGGGTAATCATGACGTGACGTTTTTTTATCATCTCATGCCTACTTGTGACTGGCTGCTCTCTAATCTGACCTGCCGCTCCCTGACCGGGAGAGATAGTGATGAATGCTTGAGCCAGGGGATGGGTGCCTGGGTGGACACTTGAGTATGGACAGAGAATCTCTGCCCTGACTGGAGGGTTTATTTGGGGTGCAGTCAGATTTGCCTGGGTGGGTCAAACAGGGCTGAGATGAAAGCTGAGAAATGTTGTGGAGATCCAGAGATACCTGAAAGATGAAACTCATTCCTGAAAATCCTCAATGGGCCTGAAGCTTGCGAAATACATGGCTGATCTTTTCCTGCACTGTGCTGGAAAACCAGTGCAGGACCATTTTACATTTGATAAAACATATGTCTATGGAAAATGTTCTTGTATTTTTTTTAACTGTCATGTATCAAGAACATGTATACAGCCATAAGGAACCCTCTATTCTGTATTGAGAGACATTTATTAACCAAAGTCTTTACTACTACTATTACTACCTATTACTGTGGCTCAGCAAAGTGCCTTTTCAATAATGCATGTTACCACAGTATTTTGAAAAATCACTGTAATGAACAGAGCATTTGTTTTGTTTTCATATCATTGTTGTGATCTTGACGCTTAACACTGTTTAGAGACCAACGGAGAATCAATCATAGAAAAGTTTGAAAGATTGGTATTTAGATCAGTATTTGAGTATTCGCTATGGCTTTGAAAGTTGTGCTTGGGGTTGGATACCATTACCACACTGTGGAAGGATGAGTAGATGCATTTCCCACTGTTTGGAGCTTTTACGTTGACATGAGGATTGTTATTTAGAAATGAGAAGGGGTTCTTGTCTTTCTGAACCGTTGTAATATGTGCTACAGTTATCATTCCTCTGACTCCTGAGCCTGTGACTTGCTAGGCTAAGCTTTTTGCATCTTAAACTGCAGTTCACTTTGTCCTTTGGTTCATTTTGCATAATTTGTCATTGAACAATCTGCTATTGTTTGTTGTTTGTATCAGTTGTGGTAAAAAAAACATGTCATAGTCAGTTTGGCCATACTGCAACAAATTCTCCATGGGCACTAAAAACATTGAGTTATATGTGGTGGCCTGCTACAATATCAACACTGACCACTGCAGATTGAGTTTTTATTTCTTTTAAAGACTTTTTAAAATGCAACGTATCATTAATGATGCCCACCCCTCTCTCTGTCTCACACACACACACACACACACACATACACACAGCTGAATTGTGATCAAAACTGAAAGTACCCATATGCAATCTGTGCAAACCCCCCGAACTCTTGACTTGGAATAACAGGTTTAAAAATCAGTAAATAGGAGGTAAGGCATTTATATACAGGAGGATCTTGAAGTTATTTTTCTGAATTAAAAGTGGAACAGATAATGACTTAGTTCCTCTGTCATCACTGTACACTGTGAATGCAAGGTTTCTATCATACTCTTGAAGGATGGTGTCTCTACCACAGAAAATGGTTAGCTTGCTTCACATCCAACTTACCATGAGCTTGTCAAGCATTGCATGACTGGGCTAATTCAGAGGTTCATCGCAAGAGGATATTCTACGCTTTTTGTTCAACTCAACAACACAAGTTTGTCAGGGTGATCCCTTTGTTAACAGAATAAAATATTAATGAGGCTTTGGCAGATTTATCCATTAAAATAAACTCATGATAACAAAGTCAACTTCTGGCTCTTCTGAATGAGACAGTTGTTTCATCCATTGTTTGTGCTCTGGTTTGCACTGTTGCTGCCTGTGCATATAACTGGCAGGGAGAGTTTGTGTGTTGTGATGTGACTAAGTGGCTACATTTGATTGTTGGACACATCTCTCTGTTAGCAGTTAAACAGGTCATGCATCAAATAAAAAAAGATTGAAAATAAAAGTAATCAGCAGAAGGTGGCCAAATGTAAAAGTAGTGTTCTTTCTTCACATTTATACTCAAGTAAAAGTAAAATGTATGCCACATTTAAAATAGTACAATCTAAACAGAAAGTTTAAATTGCTTCTAACACATCACATTCATATGGATGGAATCATGGAATTTGACAATGAAAATGGAATCAACTGTAAAATGTTGAATATAGTGGAATTTGTGGAAATGCAGATGTGGTTTATAAAAATGTGGGTTTTACTACCACTAAAACTACAGTTTGTTGACAGTGCCAAATGAACAGAGAAACAAAACTATGGTGAGAGAGTCAACTACTGTTTATTGCTGCTGTGGCTTCTGTCGAGCTCTGTGTGGAGCTCATGTCTCACACACACACACACACACACACACACACAGAGAGAGAGAGAGAATAGAATTTTGAAGGAAATAAGAACAGATTTCACAGGACATTCCTTTACCACTGTTGATGTGTGTTTGTCCTGTTGGAACACCCAAATGCATCCAAGACCCAACCATCCTGAAGGATATGGAGGTAATCCTCCCTCTTCATTATTCCATTTACCGTCTGTCAAGCCAGTTCCACTGGCAGCAAAACAGCCCCCGAGCACCACCATGTTTGATGACAGATATGGTGTCATGGTGTTCTTTGAAGCCCAATAGCTCAGATTGTTTCATCTGATCACAGAACTTTCCTTCTGAAGGCCTTTTCTTAATCCGTGTGATTAACAGCAAACTTCTGTCGAGCCTTAAGTTGCTGCTTCTGGAGCAAGGGCTTCCTTCTTCCACGGCAGCCTCTCACCTCTCGACACCTGTGTTCCAGCAGCTTCTATCTCACTGCAGATCTGCTTTTTGATGGTTCCTGTCTGACAGGTTGTCTCTCAGCAGCAGGTGATAGCTTGTGTTTTGTTCCTGACACAACTGTGCCATGCAGTTTATACGTATGAACAGTTGATTTTTTGACCTGAAGCTGCTTTAAAAATAGCTCCACATGACTTTCCCAACTTCTTCAAGTCAATGATCTGCATTTTCAGATCTGTGCTGAGCTCCTTACACTTTCCAGCTGTAGCATTTGTGGCTGCTTCTAATGATTGTATCAAATGGGCCCTGTTTTTAATAGGCTCAGGGATGTCACCTGCTGTAGTCAATCAGAATCACTCACAAGAAGTGAGAAGGCAATGCCACAAAGCATATTTGGTTGACACAATTTTCTACATCACATCATCATGATATGTCTATAATTTGTGCCAGTGCTGGCAGTGTGACAGAATGCTGCTGTATGAAATCCCACTCTGCTCAGCCCTGCTCATAGTTTGTGCTCCCATTTTAGCACTTAATGTCTTCCCTTTTAAAAATAGGATGCAACTGTAGTTGTCAGGTTCTCAAGAACATTGTATTTGATTTAGATGTGTGCTTCCTGCCTACTGATATAGAGCCTTATCAAGAGTTTTCCTGGCCTCAGAACTGAACTCCGGTGCTACCAAGGGATATAAGATGTTTTTGGGAGGACTTGGTTGTATTCTTCACTCAGACAGTATGCTGCCATAAATGTGCAACAGACTTTAAATGATTTTTGTCAGTGTAGAATACATTTTCTGAATAAAAACATAATTAATACTAGTACTACTCTAAATTCATGATTTTGCAAAGGTATACTAACATAAAATCCTTTCAAGCTGAAAACAGTCTGGCCATGTAGCAGCATGGAGCTTCATATGGCACTTGTAACACCCAAAAGGAAGTGTTATGCTGCACTGCGTGACAAAGTATATGCCCTTAATGGAAACTCATCCTTTGCTGCCCAATACAGGTTCATGTGCAGTCAGATTTAACCTGAAACTTTTTAACTATTATATGATGACATTAACCTCATTAATTAATCTCTCCTCATCTATTGTTCGACAGACATGCAAAAGCAAGAGGTAAAGTCATGGAGTTGCCACAAGACAGAGCCACTGGCATGCATCTAGCCATTGCTGCTGTTGGGTTGTGCATACAACATAGTAGGAGTGGCTGTTTTGATGCATGTTGGTGTTTTTGGCCTTTAATGGGAATCATTAGAGATTCAGAGCAATGAAGACAAACCATACTCTTTCCCCAGTTAGTGACAGACACTGCCTAGCAAACTAGCTGGTTAATTTGTTAGGTAATATTAGTGGAGCTAACTTAACTGAGAAATGTTGATTACCAGTGCAGCTGAGCAATCCATGCGTATGTAAATTCTAAAACAACAGTATAATTGTGGTTGTTATGAGAAACATAACTTAATCAGAAGGTTAAGAGGTGCCTGTCGCTCTGTTGCTGACGAGGAAACCATGCTGCAAATAAGCAGCTTTGATTAGCCAAAAGTTTTCCGATCTTTACAGTTCCTGCCCCCTGGGTCTACGGATACACAAAGCACTTTTTGCACAACATATCTCTGAGAAATTTGGTGTAACAGTGATTTGTGTATTGTTAAAGAAATTCATCCAGAAAGAGTCCACTCAGAAGTTTGAGTTTAAGTATGCCAGCACATCATTGCGCTGACTGACACAGAGTGGCTCTTAGTCAGTGAGCTGGCCAAAAGCAATCACAGAGAGAAACCCTTTATACAGTATCATTGGCAGTGATCATACAATATGTCAATAGGTATTATCCAAAGGGTAAGTCATGGAAGATTTTTCTATAAAGCACTGTGGGCACAATTTAATGAACACACCTAGGACGCTTCTAGGTTGAAAGTGATTATATTGTAATATAAAGACAAACCAACCTCATCAGAAGATGTAACAAGATGAGTCTCAACTTGAGGAGATGTTTAACATAGCTTATATAGTGGGGCTCAATACAAAAAACCTATTCCCTAGGTTAAAGATATACTCAAAGGACAGGTGAAACCGTGAATTATCTTCATGCTATGCCTTTACAAATTGTCAAAACACAAACATATTTCTTTCTTAGAGACTTGAAACTATATATAACTTCAAGATGCCCCAGGAGACAGTAAAGGAAAAACCAAAAAACATTTAAAGAATTTACAGTACGAGAATTGATGAACCCATAACATTTTCTTTCACATGATTCACTTGACAAATGGGATAAAATTCCAAATGGAAACAAAGGGCTGGAAAGGATCATGATGAAAATGTATGTAAATACACATGTGATGAGTGTTTGAGGACACTGTAAACAATGACATAAATGGGGCGGGAGTTAAAGAAGGTAAGGGGCTTTGTGTTTAGGAGGCTATGTGACACCTGTTTTACATGTGCCAAGAACAAAAATCCATACTCCAGACATACTGATCTCCTGAGCAATGCTCAGGTCTGATTCAGTTACCAAGTCAAAACCACTAAAAGTTGTTTTTTTTCCCCTTCAGTGTCTGCAGATTGTTATTTCAGACTAGAGGCTACAGATTCAAGCAGTTGTACACATTGACATATATTTGTTAGAAAATAAACTATAGATGTGCAACTCAGATTGCATGAATGCAAGTAGTGATTTGCAGATTAGCAAATTAGATGTATGGGTTTCTTTATTTGTGATTTGTGCAACTGCAATGCAGAATTTAAAAAAAGTAATTTTACTACGCTGTATTTGTGGGGGAGAGAAAAAAAGATGTGTAGATCTGAAATGTACAAATACACACATGGTTTGTCTCTACAACTACAAATCCTGCATGCTCCAATAATACCTTTTTATATGCCATTTTTTAAGAATCAACTATTGCTAATGTTTAATTCTATCACTGCGGTTCATTTTTATAGTTTGGGTTTAGAAATGTTGACTTGCAATGCAGATCAGACAGTATCTACACAGTGCCCATTAGAGCCACTGAAAGTATGGCTGATCTACTCAGGTCTGAGTTCATTCTTGGCCTCCATTAACAACAATTACAACAACACAAACATTTTAGTGAAATAGACTGGCCATATTTTATATATCAAATCTGTATGCTTCTAAACCATTGTTTACATTGTATTTGAGGAGACTCTGGTGATCCCAGAGTGGACTCATAGTTTTTCTGCACAGTGGGTTCATGTTAGCAAAAGGAAAAGGTCTGGCTTCCCCTCTGCTCACCATTCTTCCTGCCGGTGTGTGCCCTCTGTCAGCACAGCTGACAATATCAGCTAATTTTTAGCCCTTGAGAAGAAATACTGACATTCTTACATGTTAACATCTACAGTTAAGAAAATCTTTCACAGCATTCCCAGTTAAAGTGCAAAATATTTACATTCACTAGTTATTCACTGAATACATACAAGAACAACTGCAAGAAAGATGGTGATAGTAAATTGGGGACGTTAGGTCTGGGAGTGAGAAAAAAGACGGGACATAAAAGATTTAATTCTGATTCCTTTAAAATCAAAAGCCTTACAGCTTAAGACACCTGCCAGTCAAACAAACATGCCTCTCTTGTAAAAACCTTTTCCCCTCCCATATTTCTCTGTCACTACAGATCTTCACCATATTTGCCTTTGCTACCACTGGAGGGTACTCTGGGACGACCCACTTCACAGTCAAATGTCCAGGAGCCCAGGAGATGCACAATGTAAATCCTGTGTTTGGCTACCCATTCAGGTACTGAAGAACAACAGCCTGCTTCCTTGCTCTTTAACGCTTATTGAGGCCAGTAAACTCTGAAATGTAGTTAACATGCAAAACAATATTTTCAGATAGCATTCTTAAAATTTGATACCCACATGCCAGAAAAAAAAACAACACAACTCTGCTATCATCACAACCTTTCTTTGATTTCAAAGTTTAGCGAAACACAGTACTGATGTTGTGTGTCAAAAGCTTTATATGGACTGCAGAAACAGAAAATAACCATTTGATTAAACGTCAAGTACCAGTATTACACATCATAATTCTCAGTAACCAATCAAAATGGTTGTTGTGGAACTACTGTCAAATAAGATTTGGTTTAGCAGTATATCATGACCTGACAAATGTATGCACAACCATAGATCTGATGTTCAGTGCAATGAATTGTTTTCCAATATAAGAAATTAAATAAATCACACAAATGTAATTACTTTCCAGTTTTTCCTGATAAAGGAAAAGGTATCAGCATTACATTTATTAGTATTTTAGCAGAAACAGAATGTCTGCTCTGTGGCCTTCTACAGTTTGCTGTCGGGTCATTTTGAGACGATACTCAGGGGGCAGTATTGACTAAGGATTGCTTCCGTTTTTACAGGCACTAAACAGTGAAATGACATGAGTTCTTTTTACAAAAGGACAGCACTGAGGTTTTATACAGATAAAATAAATTGTATAACACATAAGCAATTCATAGTGATTTACATTAAAACAAAAATTACAACAGCATAAAACAGTAAATGCAGATAAATAAATTGAAAAGCAAATTAAAAAGTTAAGGAGAGATGATGTTTCATGAGTACTTATGGTTCAGTCAAAGGCAGTGCAGAACATGAATTTTTTTTTTTTTTTTTTTTTTTTTTACTTTGATTGAAAGGTTGTCAACATTGAAGCAAGTCCAATGTCTTCTGGCAGTTAACTCCAGTTCTGTGGTACACAGTAGCTAAATGCTGCATCTTGATGTTTAGGTTGCACTCTTGAAATACAGTAGGTAGTGGCCCACCTGGCCCAGGTCCATATGGTAAATGGTTCAGACACTGATAGATGAGCAGCAGAACTTTAAACTCAAACTCAAACTCAAAACACAAACTTGAAGGCAGTGCAGAGACCTGAGAACTAGTATGAGGTGTTCACTTGTCTTGGGCTTTGTTAGGACACTTAGATAGATAGATAGATAGAACTTTATTGATCCCACGATGGGGAAATTTGTGTGTTTACCTTACAGCAGTATTGTCACAGTAAACTAACCTGCTAGAAATGAAAGCTTGTCCTGCTTAAACCTGGATCCTCTGACGTTTTCTCTTTAGAATGTAGAAGAATGCAACTTTATATTTGATTTAAGCTGTATTCATTCATCAGTTCAGAAAAAAGTATGAGCATGATCTGTTTAATATCCTAAAGCTGAAGGGTTTTACCTCTCACAATCATGTAGTGTAGTGTAATTATTACTTAGTTAGACAAGCAAGATTTCATACCTATACTTTTTGATGTTCTCATATTAGGAGCAGGCTCTGTAAAATTTCTGATCCACAATTTTGCAGGTCAGTTGAATGTTCTGATTAGACAGGTTTCACTTAATCCTTTCATTTTCTCTCTTCTTGCATTCTTGGATAAAGGAGTACCTGAGGTGAGGACTTGGTTTTCTTTATAAAAAACAGAGTGATCGGAGCAACTATTGACAGTGAGTTTTCCCTCCATTTGTCTCCTCAGGTTGTCAGCGTACCCATATAGAATACCGGCATGTAATCACAGTTCATCCGATGAGACCTACCTACAGGGTGACTTCTCCTCCTCAGCAGAGTTCTTTGTGTGTGTTGGAGTACTTGGCTTTCTTTATTGCACCGCCATGATGATCCTTTACCTGGGCTACCAGAATGTCTACCGCCAAACCTCCCGTGGTCCCATCATAGTGAGTATATATCCTTTCTTTCTACTAACCCTCTTCAAACCCACTTCCCTGGGGTATGAGGAGAGCTGGGCTGGATTTTGGGGATTTGGGATTGTTCCATCAAGTTTGTTTTTTTTCTCCAACACTGGGTAGTCACCCAGACCAAATTCAGCCTGGAGTCAACTAATGAAGTAAATGCAGAATGGAGACTGTCATTACTAAAATCTACATGACTGTTGAAATCACCTTCTATAATAACCTTATCTGTGCTAAGATTACCTCAGATAAAAAGTCTGAGAGTTTGGATGAGTTTTCCAGCTTGGGTGGGAAAGACTAAGACTTTCCCAAGAGTTAAAACTAAGTTTAGCTACACTTAGACCACCACATTTTCCTTGCTGCAGCCAGGTTTCAGTAATGCAGAATAGATTAATATGATGATCAGTTATCAAATCATTAACCAACAGAAATTTAGATGAGAGAGACTTAATATTTAATAATCCACAATTTATTGTCACGTTTTTTGGGGTTCAGCTATAATAGTTTTTTAAATTTATATAGATTAAACTTTTAAAAACTCAACTAAACTTAATTTAGATGGTCAGGGACCATACACTGCCTATGGAGTTTTCGGTGGGTTGCTGCTTTAACAGAAGCGCAGAGAAGTGTGTGGCACTCTAACCCTGTTTCATGGACTTCATAATGAATGGATGCTAAGACTAGTATG
The DNA here is from genome assembly GCA_016785225.1 of Psettodes erumei. Taxonomy (NCBI): domain Eukaryota; kingdom Metazoa; phylum Chordata; class Actinopteri; order Pleuronectiformes; family Psettodidae; genus Psettodes; species Psettodes erumei. The sequence continues at coordinate 186,555 of JAFBJZ010000008.1, read as the reverse complement.
TCTTGTTCCTATATATTTAAATGCAGTGTACTGTGTGTGCATTATGAGTGTAGATGGGAAAGGATAATTCAGCCTGTCATGATGTTGTCGTTGTGGTCTGTGAGTAAAGTGGCATCAAGACAAACCCAAGACTTTCTACAGTCATTACATGATGTTTGAATAGTTCTTTGGGGCCAGCTGCCAGGGGAGACATCAGCTGTATATCAAGACACTGTACAAGTTATATGAACACTCTGAGTTTGGGAACAAGTGGAGTGAGCACATCAGAGATTGCCTTGTTGTAGGCATAAGGGATAAGGAGATCTCCCTCGGTTCCAGCTTATGGTAGACTTGATGCTGGCGCCAGTCATTGAATGGGTGCGCCACCCAGAGGGAGATAATGAGACAAGGTTATTCCAAGACAAGACAAGTCCAAGCAGCCCAAAGCACAGCTGGATAACATTAATGTTGCTCGACACCATAAAGGACAATAAAAGAAAAAAGCACTTGCATCCACCTGGTACACTGGTAAAGTATACTCCAATGTCCCTTTCTGTGGCACTTGTTGCACTTGGCAATGGGCATGTTGCTCTGAAGCTTTGAGAGAAGTCACAAAGGAGATGAAGCAGTTGTACTTCCAAGGAGAAGTTGGCTGAAAGACAAGCCAGGATGATTGAACTTTTAGCCTAACTATAGGCATATGCCTGTAACTTTTAAAATTGACACAGGACCTGATGCTACTGTCACTGATCAATGGACATGGATCAGTGGACACTCCCTTCCAGTGTATGTGATTAGAGGTGGATGCGACTGCTTGTAAGGTTCACCTGATGCTGTTGAGTTGGGCCTTGTGAAGCAGGTGGATGAGATTGTGGGGTTTTCGGTTCAGGGGGACTGTTGAAAACACTTGGCGAGGATAACACTACAAGATGATGCTCACCTCTATGCAGTGCAGACAGGCCCGAGGATACCTCTGCCTCTGGTACCTTTTGCTAAGAAAGAGCTGCAATGGATTGAAGATGAGGGCATCATTGAGAAGGTAACTCAGCCTGCATAGTGGTGCCCTGCCATCGTGCCAGCGCTCAAGCCTGACAAGGAGGAGGTACGCTTTTGTGCTGATCCCCAAAGGCTAAATCGAGTTGTGAAACTTGAAAAATATGTGCTGCCAACAGTGGAGTAGATAATGCCATGAGTCACTGGATCAAAGGTGTTCAAACTTGTATGCAGCCAGTGGACTTTATCAAATCCCCCAATATGAGGACAGCAGGAGGCTCACAACCTTCCTTACTCCATTTGTAAAACATGGCTTCCACCATCTCCCTTTTGGGACAAGCGCTCCTGAAGTTTTCTTGAGGAAAATGGCAGACACATTGGCAGGCCTTGATGGAACAGAGGTCTTAATGGACAACATACTCATTCATGGGCCAACAGAAGAAATCCATGATCACCGTCTGGCAGAAGCAATAAAGGAGCAGGGTTTAAGCTAAACAAAACAAAATACAAGCTCAAGTAGAAACAGGCTGGCTTCCTTGGGCACCTCATCAATGAGACAGGCATCACACCCAATCCAGACAAAGTGACAGGTATAAAGTTTTTCTTCTCCAACTCCACAATATAAAGAGCTGAGAGGTTCTTGGGTGGTCAACTATCAGGTGAATTATGGCCCGGAGCTTTCCACTGTGGGTCAGCCACTCTATGAACTGGCAAGAACAGAGTGATTGTGGGGGCCTGCACTAGCGACTACTCTCATCCACATCATCCACACCCCACTGGATGAAGGAAATAAAACAAGCCACAGACAGGGATCCGTAGCTCCAGACAGTTTCGAGCTTCATCATGTGCAGATGGCCTGAATACATAGAGAAAGCGCTTGAGTCAGTCAGAGACTTCATGTGAGGGAGTCGCATCATCATCCCTGCAATTAAGAGAGATATGATTTTTAGAGGGATCCATGATTGGCACCAATGCCTAGTTAAGTGCAGGGAAAGAGCTAAGGAGGTTGTTTGGTGGCCACAACAAGAGTGGAACAGTGTACATTTTTTCAGAAAACAAGAACACAGAAAAAAAGCCACTATCTTGTGAGCTCCCATCTAGGCCATGGCAAAAGGTTCTCATAGTCCTGTGTGAGATTACGAAGCAAAACTACCTGATAGTGTCTGACTGTTATTCAATATACTGTACCAAGAGGTTTTACATTTGCCAACAACACCTAGCAGTCAGGTAGTGGCCAGGCTGAAGGCTACATTCCCTCATTATGTCATCCATGAAGTGCTAGTAAGTGACAACATATGACTACAAGCCCACACTATCTTCAGAGCAAAGGACGTGCTGAGAGTGTTGTCCAGATAGCAGAAGGGATAATGAGACAAGAAGACCCCCTTCTCGCTCTGATGATATTCAGAGCGACACCCACCTGCTCTACTGGAGCCACAATGTCTGAACTGTTGACAGGGGGAAAATCAGAACCATATGCCCACTTTACAAGATAATCTAAAACAAAACTCACCCAGCCAAGTTGCAATCAAGCAGGCAGATGCTTCTGCCAAACAAAAGCAGGTATATTTCTACAACAGGATTCTGAGCCCAGGAACTCAGTACACATGAAAAACAAATGGACAAAAACAATGGACAATGCCAGCTGTTGTTCACAGCCCCAGCTCCACACCGAGGTTCTACATCGTGAAAACAGCTCAGAATGAGTACCAGGTCAGCAGAGGAGGGAAGCACTGCTGTGATCCAAGCTTTTTTCGTATGTTTTTTTTTTTTTTTTCTTTAAACCAGTTCCTCGTATTGCACTATGTCTGAACTCTTGACTTGGACTTGGGGTGGAATGACATGTTTGAAAAAATACAGTAAATAGGAGGTAAGGCATTTTATATAAAGGAGGATCTTGAAGTTATTTTTCTGAATGAAAAGTGGAACAGATAACGACTTAGTTCCTCTGTCATCACTGTACACTGTGAATGCAATACCCTTCATACTCTTGAAGGATGGTGTCTCTACCACAGAAAATGGTTAGCTTGCTTCACATCCAACTTACCATGAGCTTGTCAAGCATTGCATGACTGGGCTAATTCAGAGGTTCATCACAAGAGGAGGTTCTACGATTTTGTTCAACTCTGTTCAGTCTGTTTGCATGATAGTTTATCAGAGTGAACCCTTTGTTAACAGAATAAGAATATCGACGAGGCTGTGGCAATTTTTTCCTCACTGTTGTGCATGTAACTGACAGGGAGAGTTTCTGTTTTGTGATGTGACTAAGTGGCTACATTTGATTGGTGAAAGTAGAGTAGAGTCAGGCTGAAGACATCCCTCTCTTAGTAGTTAAACGGATCATGCATCAAATAATTGAAAATAAAAGTAATGAGCAGAATGTGTCCAAATGTAAAAGTAGTGTTCTTTCTTCATATACGTAATAAGTATGGAGCATTAATCAGAAAAAAACTTTATTGCCAGGTATGATTTTATACATATAAGGAATTTGTTTTGGTGTTGTTGGAGCAGACACATTTTTAAAATAAACAAATAAAAAGGAAAAAATATAACAATATAAATATATATAAATAAATATGTACACAGTCTGGAGTGTAAAGAGTGTCAGGGGGGTCACCGGACATTGTTGATAAGGCTGACAGCAGACGGGAAAAAACTGTTCTTGTGGCATGAGGTTTTGGTCCTGATGGACCACAGCCTCCCGCAAGAGGGGAGTGACACGAAGAGTTTGTGTCGGGGGTGGGAGGGATCGGCCACAATCTTTCCTGGATGCCTCAGGGCTCTGGAGGTGTACAGATCCTGAAGAGATGGAAGAATGCAGTCAAGGTCTGCAGACCAAATGACACGCTGCAGTCTGCCCTTGTCCTTGGCAGTAGCAGCAGCGTATCCAATGGTGATGGAGGAGGTGTGGATGGACTCAATGATGGCTGTGTAGAAGTGCACCATCGTTGCCTTTGGCAGGGTGAATTGCTTCAGCTGCCGCAGGAAGTACATCCTCTGCTGAGCTTTCTTGTTGAGGGAGCTGATGTTCGACTCCCACTTGAGGTCCTGGGAGATGATAGTACCCAGGAAGCAGAAAGGCTCCAAAGTGTCAATAGTGGAGTCACAGAGGGTGATGGGAGCAGGTGAGGCTGAGTTCTTCCTGTAGTCCACAACCATCTCCACTGTCTTTAGGGCATTGAGCCCTAGGATGTTTACGATGCACCAGGTCACTAGATGGTCAACCTCCCACCTGTAGGCAGACTCATCACCACCCGAGATGAGTCCGATGAGGGTGGTGTCTAGAGGTGCAGCTGTTTGTGTACAGGGAGAAGAGCAGAGGAGAAAGAACGCAGCCTTGGGGGGATCCGGTACTGATAGTCTTAGAGGCTCATACGCATTTCCCCAGCTTCACACTGTTTCCTGTCAGACAGGAAATCTGACTCACCTGCAGGTGGAGTCAGGCACACTCAGCTGGGAGAGCTTCTCCTGAAGCAGAGTTGGGATGATGATGTTGAAAGCAGAGCTGAAATCCTCAAAAACAGGATCCTGGAATAGGTTCCTGCAGAGTCCAGGTGCTTGAGGAGCACCAACCACTGTTGCTGGAGAAACAAATTCCTCCACCTTTGGTTTTGCCACAAAGTTCCGTGTCTCTGTCTGCTCGGTATAGTTGTAAACCTGTCAGCTGCAACGCAGAGTCCGGTATTAATCTACACAGCCACGTCTCCATGAAGCACAGGACAGCAGATGAAGAAAGGTCCCTGTTTTTTCCCAACAGCAGTTGTAGTTCCTCCAGTTTGTTGGGCAGTGAACGCACGTTAGAGAGGAATATTCCCGGTAACAGTGTGCATGATCCGCGCTGGTGAAGTCGCACTAGCGCACCGGCCCGTTTCCCTCTCCTCTAGCATTTTGCTGCATGGACAACGGTGAGCGCACCTTTGACCAAGATGTCCAGAATTTCCAGTGTGGAGAGAAGAAAATTAGGAAATAAATCCATTGGTGTAGAAGACAATACTTAGCTGCAACTGGAACTAAGACCTGCTTGTTGATGTGATATTGATGTGTTTGCCACTGCTCAGTGTTTACTGTGTACTTACTCCCTGCCAGGACCTTGTGGTGACGGCTGCCTTTGCCTTCCTGTGGCTTGTGTCATCCTCAGCTTGGGGCAAAGGCCTGACTGATGTCAAATGGGCCACTAACCCTGAGCACCTTGTGGAGTCATGCAAGGATTTCTGTCAGCCAGGAGAGTTTCCTTCCATGGGCCGCCTCAATGCCTCCGTGGTAAGTAATTTTAAAGCACTGCACCTTTTACAGATTGGAACTTTTAATTAAAAGTTGGTATGTCATATTCACTGTATGTAGCAAACATAGCTGATGTCTGCATTTCAGCCCAACATGCTTCGTACTGACTGCTTTCACCAAACACACGCTGATTAGCATCACTGCTTAAAATCTTTAACACAGAAAACCACAAACTACAGGCAACAACAATCAATCCCATACATTGACTGACAGTATATGTTGCGGCCCACCATAATATCAGTGGAGGGGTGTTAACACAAAGGTAAAAACACAACATATCCTTCATCTTGCTGCATGCATTGCAAACAGTCAAACAGACATACAGAGCTGAATCATGATCGATGCAATGTTATCCCTGCTTGCCACAGATGGTCCCCTGATTTCCCCGTCATCAGAATGGTGGTCTCTGGGTCACAATCAGTTGAAAACCCCTGTTTTACAGCATACAGGACTGGGTGCTGTTTTGGCAGTGAACTATCAGTGCCATCTGGTGTTCAAAGTAAAAATGGACATTGTGTTCCAGTGCTGGGATTGCATCATTATTTGCTAAAGAAGTGTACCATTTATTTTTCAATTTCTGGTTGTCCTGTTTCAGTGAAAATAAAGAAATGAATGAATTTTAACCTAAAACATTTATTGACGATGAGTCAATATTGATTGACAATGCAGTTGACAGAAACTGTAGCTATTGCAGCAGAAAACTGATCTCAGAATTGATCATTTCAAATGAGCACAAGTTAGTTGCAAATATTCATTTCACCATCTGTTTCCTTTGTTTCTACAGATTTTTGGCTTTTTGAACATGATCCTGTGGGCAGGTAACTGCTGGTTCATTTACAAGGAGACCCCTTTCCACAAGGATCCCAACCCATCAGCCACCATGGAAGAAGGAGGGGCCCCTGGGCCATAACCACATCACTGAGGGTCCTCAAGCATAGCACACATACCCCACAGAAGAAATGCTTTGTGCCCAACAATAGTCGCTCATGGTAACTTGCAGAAATGGAAACAAAGAAAGGCAATTGTCCTAAAACCACCAAATGCTTATCAAACTATTTTCCATTAACAGATCTATAGTTTAAGTTAACCTCCTTTTTTAATCTGCCAAAAAATCCCAGTGCATGTGCCTTAAAAACATTACATGCAAATACAAACTAATATACTTTGACACTGTACAGTAGTTTCTGTGAATGTAGTTGAAACCAAAACTGCATGTATTTGGTGTTCAGAAAAGAAGACCCACAGTGCATTTGCTTCCAGTCAGAGAAAAAAGCTAAGGACTAACAGGGGTTTGCCTCAAACAACCCAACACAAAACCCTGAAGCATTTAGGTATATAAGTGGGAGCAAATGCCCACTGATGTTCTTTCTTGAGCAGGAGTCTCGTAGGCCCTGTTCTTCTTCCAATAAATCATTTGTAAGAGTAAGGCTAGAGTACAGATTCCAAATACTGTAATTCTCAACATGCAAGTCAATTATAGTAATGAGTCATAATCTAAATGTCGAAATACTGTATGTAATGTGCTCTTTTTCCTCAAGTTAAAGAAATATTTGATTCTACAGGCCTGCAATATAATCAGACTAAGGTATGTGTTGATTTTTGGGGGTTTTCTGAGGCATTAAACCATTTAATGACTAAGTTAACAGATGCACCATTACCCTACCCACTTCTGGTCCACTGAGAAACACTACAACATATTACATAATGACATAGTTGTTATAGTTTCAATACTTTTTGATTGAGACTGCAAATAAAAATGAAAATGACACTACAATCTACTGTACTTAAGGTTGGGAACCAGATCCCTTTATTTTTAATAAATCCCTTAATGTTTACTCCAGTAGCTGTTGTTTATGACCTCACAGTGCAAATGACTGAGGTCAAAACCTTTAGCTTCTGTTTGATCACAATGTTACATTTAGACTACTCAGTAACAATAAGAGTCATCCTTGTTTGAACTATCTTTTGGAAAAGGTAACTTGCAGGGACATTATTTATACACACCTCATATGTATTTTTTTCTACATTATTGGACTGTTGGATATTTTTAAAACTAATGTTGGGTTTCTGTTTGTATTTCCCAATGGAAAATTGTCATTGTGAAGCTTCTATTGCACATTGATAGTTTTTTTCTTTTTTTGGTAATGTCCAGTTTGTTGTACCATTGACTAGCTATAGGTTTAATCTTCTAATAATAAATACTTCAAGTTTCAAAAGGTGCAAAATGCAGTTGCCAGATTGATGTAATCCTGACGATGGCTTCTGCCCGCTGTTTTCCTTTACATGTATAGTTGGGTGCAATAGTTTCCAAATGACAAGGACAACACAAGTAACACTATTTTTTTTTCCATCAACCAACAATATTTAATCCACACTCAGCTCATACAAATAAATGTTCATTCGTCATGAAAAGTAACATGAATGACTGCATAAAAAGAAAGTAATGGTGACATTATTAAAATGATATCATTGCCAAAGTTTGCAACCTCTTTTATAAAATGTTCTCTAATACTTTGTATATCTTCCCTTTGCCTTCATAACCTCGTCCAGCATCTTTGTTTAAGCATATTTCACTGGCATTTTAAGAATTATCACACCACAATAAATTCAGATGTAGTGCTCTTGCAATGAATCCAATCACACACCTCACCCGCACTCCTCTCCTTGATCTTTTGAGCTCCTAATTCATCACTGACAAAAACACACTTGTGATAGACTGGTGACCTGTCAAGGGTGTACCCCACCCAATCAGCTGGGATTGGCTCCAACACCCATGCGAACCTGAACTGGATAAGCAGTGGGGTTTTTAAAATAATTTTTTAATCCATCCTCCTGTCCAGCAGTTTAAGAATGCTGGCAGAAATCTGGATACCCTTTGTGTGCGAGGCAGATTTGCTCTATGAGACGTGTTGTACCATACTCCAACTCTTGCATGCTTAAACTTAGTTATTATCTATCTTATTGGAATGTTGGAATGAGGATGGACCTGGACCAGACAAGGGGACAGAAAGGACAGAAAGACATTGAGAGAAAGAAGAGAGAAGACAACAAATACAATAATAACAACAACCATCACAGCAACAATAATAACAATTACATTGATCACTATAGCAACCGTACTAACAACATATACATCAACAGTAGTTATCAACAGTGGCCACTCCACACTGAACCCCAGGAAGTAGTGTTGTTTCTTGAATAGCAATGATGTGAAGATGATGAAGGAATCTCTGCTGACACTGTCTTGCTTGTATATAAAGGTTTATTACAAGAAGTTCAGTGTCAAACAAGCACCACGGGCTGCTAGAAGAGGATTCAGGGCCAATGTGAATCTCTCCCGAAACAGCTGAGTACCCACATATATAGTCAGGTCATTTACGTCTAAAAAGAAGGTAAAATGTATGGAAACACCCAGTCACAAACAATTCCCTCTGTATATATTATGTGAGATAGTACAGGAGAGTTTCATCCTTTAGGGCTCCTCAACTTTCAAACTTGACCTTTGACCCTGGGGCCTCTAACTTAACATATCTCAGAATGTTTAAGAAGACACACCTTATATGGGGTCTTGAGATACCACAGTAGTAAGGCAGGGACCCGGGATGGCTGTCTGCAGCCCCACAGGCAGGAGAAAGCCCAAGGCCCAGCACCCCTGAGTCAGCCCCGTGATCACCCATACAGGAGAGGGAGAAGGCCCCCCGCAGGACAGCAGCAGGAAGCCCACAGCCTGATGAAGACCAGCAAACCAGGTCCAGAGCCCCACAACCTCAGACACCCGGAGTCTGCAGTGTGGTGCCTGTCGCCCAATAAGGGAGGCCTGGCCCCTCCCAGAACCACACCCCCACTGGAGAACGGTGCCCCACCCCGGCCCTCCGAGCTCCCCAATGAGCCAATGGCACCAAGCCCGGTATGAGCTCCACTGAGCCCCGAGACCCCAGCAGCACCCAAGCACCCAGCTCAGACAGAGCCGCCCGCCCAAGTGGTGAATATCCCCAGGTGTCCCCAATGCCCCCCCACCCCTGGTTCAAAAGTTCCAAATTGCCACTGACTTTGCCCTTCCATCTCCCTCCCACTAGGGGCGCCCCGGGAAATAACCAGTGACCAGGTTGGAAAATGGATCCCACTGCAGCCAGGCAAGGCCACAGGGGCCCATGAAGGCCACCCTGTTCCCCCCCCCCCCCTGTCCGCTTGTGTGAGCATATATATGTGCCTTGGGCTGCTGAACTAAGGTGCAATTAAAATCAGGAGGACAGATGGAGCACAGACACCCCACTGCTGGTAGGTGGTGGAGCCTCTCAACATGCTCCACCTGCCTCCAGGAACCTAAATGTCTATAGTGTGATTAAAATTGGAGAGGTGGAGGCTCATTGTGTAAAGGTGGTGCCTCAATGAGGCCCTCCAACTTGTTATCCCTGCCCCCCATGCCCTAACCATGTTTGTGATGTGTGAGACTATCATGCAGTTAAAATACTACCTCTATACTACTGTATATACACAAGAAAAATATTGAAAAAAATCTTTCTAATTTTAATACAGGCTAATAGAACACCACATCTGTGGGGAAAGGAGCCAGCAACTTGAAAGACTGTTAGCAGAGGTTGCCCTTAGCTCACTCAAATCTAGATACACAGAATATTTGGAGGGTCCACGAGGCAACTTGTCTGGGACAAGTTTCCATAATTGATCATTAGTTAATTCTAAGGCCCTGTCTTATGTAGGTTTTAAGATCTTAGCTACAGCATCTGATCTTTAGATTGCACTGTACTTAACGTCAACTTCAAACTCACAGGGTACATATTCACAGAAGGTAGATTGTGTGTATCTCCTTTTTTTTGAGTGATATAATGGGTTGATTTCCTTCCTTTTGTTTATTGTTAATGAAGGATGGAAAGTCACGGTTCAGTTTAGCCCATGTTCCTCTCCCTGTTGTGCATTAACCTTACTTGTAATGCACATTTGAAATTTATTTTTCTATCTCTAATGTGTATTGACATGTTTATATTTCTTCATTCATCTGTGTATCTAAAAAGTTGTCTAATTTGTTCCTGTTTTTTTAGATATTCAATGAATTTACGTCATGTCATGTAAAACTCAGAAGCCATTTCCGTTTTGATATTTTCAAGTAGTTTGATAGGAAAACCAACATCACTAAGAGACGTTTTGTTCCGATCTCTGTGTGTGGGTGTCCCAAGAACGCGCTCGCAGGAAGTTCCTATCCCGTCGAGAGCGCGAGATATGACGTCAGTTGCTTGCCGCGCAGTGATGATGGCGTCGCGTGAACGCGCAGTAAAAGTAATGGCTGCTTTGGATCGGCGGGTGCCCAGCCTCGATGATTTCGTGGGTCAAAGCTGGACTGCTTGGACCGAGTGGGTCGGTGTGACAGCGGCGGATGGTAAGAAAACACATCGACATAACAGTGACGGCTCCAAAGCAATTTAACCAAAGCAGCGGGGTTTATTTTCGTGGAAACGGAGGACAGCGCTAACCATGTTACCCAAACAAAGACCCTGCCGGGTCCTAGTGCTGGGTGGGTAACATGTTGCTCTCTCCCTGCTCCCATTGCATATGTCCTTTTCAATAGAAATAAGTGATAGTTATTGGGATGTAGCCATCAACATGTGTTTTTACAGCTATGGTCGTGAGATGAGACGCCAGCGCCTGAGGGATGCGTTTCGGGCAGCGGTAGCATCAGAGCGGAGGCTAGTGTGGATCGTTGTGCGAGCAACTTCTCGCCGTGCAAAGCTAGCAAGCGAGCCAGCCTAGTCGTTAACGACGGGGCAGTTAGCGTTAGCATGCTAATGTATCAGAGGGAATCAAAGTAGACACCGGTGACGGAGGAGGAGCCGGATCCTGTTGCCACCATGTAAACGCTGCTGGCCCAGCCTTTGGTATGAGTAGACGTTACTCTGTGTTCTTTTCGCTTCATTTCAGCGTTTCCCTGTGATTATCAGTTCCATCGAGTCCAGTTAACCGATGCTAACATTTCACTATGCGATAGGTTATCAAATATGTGTGACTTTTGCCCAAAAGTGCTCTTGCCTGTTCCAGCTTTAAGTATGTGCGCTCACTCATTGTCTGGCATCCCTCCACTATATTATACCATGAGTCACTTACTGTTAGCAAACTCAGACAAATAAGACTCTTCAACAAATGAACTGCGCTTTGTGGAGAAGCAGTTGATCACATATATATCTGTGTGTGTGTGTGTGAGTGTGAGTGAAATATGGCTATTCTGGAACCTGTCAAACAACTTTTGGAAAACATTTGACTTCTTCTGCCTTATAGAACATGTAAAATGTTTCAGGGCCTGATGTGGACAACTGTAGCAAGAATGGCAAAAAGGCTGCAGAGGCCATGTCTCTCAGCAAGGACGGTAAGTCTGCACTTTTTCATCTACAAGACATAGTAAACCTGTTGTTGTATGGAACATCCTTTTTCCTTATCCAGTGTGGAGGTTTGCTGGTATGCTGTACGGATGTGAGAGACGTGATTTGTGATTGGGCCACGTAAATTCAAATTCGACTGGACATCTTTAACTGATGATCTCACTTGTGTGAGCTTGCATTACTGTGCAACTACATTGAACTGTGACCTCAAGACTTGCCCAGATACAGTGACTAAATGGGTCTGTTGGTTCACAGAGAACACGGCAAGTATTAAAACTTGCTAATGTTGCCTGGGTGTCTGTAGATGCAGTTGTCTGACAGAAGCCCCTCTTGGTGTGTGAGTGTTAAAGCATGACTTGATAAATCAGAAGGAGTACCTTGTTAGTATGTGTAGGTTTGTTCACCTTCTCGCACTCAAGCTGCATCTACATCCCATACCCCGAACCAAGGTAATGATTAAGAAGAATTAACTGGTGTCCACACATCTGTTTTGATTTGAAATGTATGATTTGTTTCAGTTAATGTGTTACATTTCAAGCACTGCCATATATTATCTAAACTCGTTTATTATCTGATATTGGGTAAGAAGTGGGGTACACCCTGGGTGGGCTGCTAGCCTATCACAGGCTGACCTACACTATATACTGTAGACTGTATGATAAATTGCTTGCATGATATTATAATGTATCATTATCTGTACATAACAACATGCATTTCTTAGTCTTAGTTAGATTACAAACTGGCATTGAGTTAAACAGATTTCAGTGTTCATTATTTTCTGCCAGTGCTGTTCAACTTTGATGGTACTATTCAAGTATGATCTATTATCTTTCTATAATGCAACATTATCCCAGCAACCTCACAAAGTGACATTGCCATGTTTCCACCTCCACATCCTGATATTGTATATACATTGTATTTCTTCACTTCATCACTCCTCCTCTCCGTTCTTCTAGACATGTCCATCTTTGGCCTTTACCCCGGCCATGATGAATTCTACCTGGTGGTGTGCAGCCACTGTGGCCAAGTAGTGAAGCCGCAGGCGTTTGAAAAGCACTGTGAGCGACGACATGGTCCTGTGGCCAAACTGTATGCTCGACTGCGCTCTCCGACCCCTGCACCCCAGCCCCAGCAAAGGCCCCACCATGGCCACTCTCCTTCCCATGGGACCAATTCTGCTCCTGCTTCAACCTGGGAGGGTCGAGGCCAGGGGGTCGGGCAGCTACGGGCACCCCCACCTTCACCGCCCACCCCACCCCAGTACAGAAACCCCAAGAACTCCAAGGATGGAGTACGGTAAGGACAGATTGGCGCAAGCTGGGTAGAAAGTTCCCACCAAAGCTCAGGGATCACTTGGAATGTTCGAAATGTCTACTTCATTTTGTCACCAGAATGTACAATGGTTCTAACCTGTAGATTGTAGTCTTCTGTTAGAACGGTCTGCTGGTCTGGGCGCGTTTCTTCACTCTCTTGCTGAGAAGATCAATAGAACTTTCATAGTTGTCTGGTAAATATAGAACTACAGCCAGCAGTGAGTTTGGTTACCTAAACGCGCAAAAGCACTCCTCTACATACCTCCATCAAGGCCGGACATTTCCCCGAAATTATAATTTTAACCAAAACGTCTCTTTATCGGGTACTTTCTCAACATTTGTGGAAGCGTAGGTTCCTAGGGGGTTGTAAATATGACTTTTTAAAGTTCATATTTATTTATCAATATCCATACAATTTATTAATATTTTTTTATTAGATACAGATGCACACCCATGTATTTGTAGGTCTGTGCCACCAGTCGCTGAATGCACTCACACTCCTGTACTCCCTCTCTTTTCCATCTTGATACACGCCACTGTGGCAGTATCATCAAAGTATATCAGGATATGGCATCAGCTTAGAGTTGTACTTAAAATCTGTTGTATGTAATGTGAACAGGAAGGAAGTTAAAACAGTTCCCTTTGGAGCCCAGCTGTGCTGCTCTCTGCCATCCCAGATAAACAGTTCCCCAGCCAAACAAACATACAAACCCCGTGGTAACAAAGCTCCTCTAAATCTCACCAGTTAATACACCATATATCATTTGTTTAAAAACGGACTGAGCATAACAGGAAATGAGGACAAGACAATTAGTAAAGTGATGCTGCAAACTAAATATGCAGCCAGTGAGGGTTAAGCCTCACAGGGCCTCACATAAGCACATTACACAAACAATAGTCCATCGCCCCAACCTTAGACACTAAAGTGATGGGGGAAACATACAAGTAAAGGAGGATGAAATACTGTTAACATGAGCAGAGTGAACTAAGTAAACAAAGCCGAACAATGACTCCATCAGGCAGTTGAATTTTACAGCTTCAGATTACTGTTACTTTGCTCAGTATTTAGTATGTGATTGCATACTCAAAAGTCTCTTTGTATTCCAGTTGGTAAAATGTAAGGCCAGAATTTAAGTGCACTTGCCCTTTCTCTCCCATCATTCAGACATTCTCCACTGGAGAAGTCGTCCTCCTACAGCAGCCACACAGAGTCGTCAGTATTTAAGCAGCCTCCACCTTTGGAGCCTCCGATGAGCTCTCCACCACCATCACTCAGAGATCCCCCCTGGTCGCAGGGAAGCACCCCAGCTGGTAGGCTGTTGTCCACTGACAGGCCCCCCATGCAGAGCCAGAGGAAGGACTCATCTCTGGCCTCTGCACTGCCAGGCCACCGGATCCCGAGACCCTACAACAAAGTGGCCTCCAGTGAGTACCGGTTGAGAGGTTGAAGGATGGCGAGATATGTAGTCACTTCTAGTGACCATGCTTATTTGTCTAATGATCATGGTTCTATTACCTGGATCCACACTTAGCCTTAAATCTTTCAGAGGACATTGCAATTATATGAAATAATATAAGATTATAGAATAATTTGTGCAGCCACTGAAATTCAGTTTAAACTGGTAAACTACACAGTTTATACTGTGTGCTGGTTGCATCTGTTTACGGAGCTCTTCACATCACAACATGTGGCATGGTTTTATTTACCTTGATAATGTGTGACTTATTGCCCTTCAGGTGTTCAGACTAAAAACAGTGTTATGGAAGCTGCCTCGGTGGGTCATGAGGAGGTGTAAGAGGTGGAATGATGAAATAGAACTCAGAAATGCTCACTTAACTATTATATCCATAAGTGTGAAGGCTTCTCATATGTCAACGCCCTGGTCAGTCCTTAATTATATTATGAGACAAAATGTAATTATTCTGAAAAGTTACCATGGCAACAATCTTATTTTCTGCTGTATCTGCAATCACTAGGTAGGATTATGATGTATTATGCATTTAAAAATTAATCTGCCAGGAATTTGCAATTTGCATAAGTAGCACAAAAGTAAAACATATTTTTATTTATCTCCATCGAAAATGATGGAGACCTCTATCTCTTATGATGGTACATATATAATTGTCCTGATACCAATACTGGCATCAGAAATGCCTCTGCTACTGCGTTAAATACTGGATTGGGTATTGTGAATATGTGACTCTCTGTAGTAAATCCGACACCATGTAATTTATTAATGAACTCAAAGCTTCAGACCTGGATAAAATGGCTATTTTTCCAGCATATAAATTTTTCCTCTCCATGCTAAAACATTAGCCTGCATATGAAGTTGCACTGAGCAACCGCTGGCCACTACTGATTAAGAGCAGTGTAGAAGGATTGATTTCAGGAATGTTGTTCAGGAATTGGCCTCTTAAAAATATTTTTAAGTTGTTACATCACGTTTTATACTGTTACTGTCACTATTCAAACATTTAAATGTCTTGTTTTACTAGATTGTGGCCGCTATTTATTTTTCTCAATTTATTGTTTCAAATGAGATACAGGAAAATTGTACTGCATTAATCTATTTGTTTCTGTTTTACAGAAAAGTGTTTAATCTGAGGCATGTCATGCAATAATGCTAGCGCTCATATAGTTGTTTTTTTTTTTTTAAAAGATCATATCGGTACTCTATCGCTTGATACACAATGTGTATCTTTAAGGTATAGGATCTTTGGCAATACATCATGTTGTGTGTTGCATCAGTCCCTGTGATGGAGATGCACCCTGCATTATATTGCGTGTACACAGATTATGTTGGGAAACTGCCTAAGCAGGCTGCAGTATCTTCAGTCTTCTCTCATTGCTCATGGGTGTTCAGGGACAGTACTGCTGTCTAGTCAGCCATGTTTTTCAGCTCTCAGAGCCCAGTACACTGTAGTTTGTGTGCTTGAAACTGAAGAAAATAGACTTGAACCTAGACAAGACACTTGCACAGCCTGTTTCAGATAGCTGTATTGATTCAAATAGAATAATACCTGTGACATGAGAAATTAGTGAAACAGAAAAAATGCCTCGTGTGCAGACAGTTTCAAGTGGTCAAAAACACCCAGGTGGTGGGAATTGATGTCAACGTTTAATGTTGTGTAATGTCGCTGAGATGCTGTTTTTGTGTCTGTAGAGAGAGAATGTGACTTGGACAAACACTGCGGCGTCCTTGACCCTGACAGGAAGAAAATCTGCACTCGCCTGCTGACATGCAATGTAAGCTCCCAGTACACTGACATCACCAGACTGATGCCCCACTCCGTTTGCCTCACGTTCTTCTTCCTTTTTTTCTTTCAATTTTTAAATTTCTCTCTGCCTTCATCTGTGTAGGTCAGTAAAAGACCATTAGTACACATCAGCTGGAAAATAAGTTGTGTTTTTGTGGTCTCCATCACTGACGACAGCCAACAAAGTCAGATAATATATGTGACATTGTGCCTTTCAGATAGTCAACAGCAAAATCCAGATGTGGTAGAGAAACTTGTGATTGAGGTACTTTACAACAAAGTGACTCCCCTCAAGCTTTTTTAAAATATATATATACACATTGTACATGGATAACTGCAGTATACAAGACAAGTAAGATAGACAATGTCTGAATATGTTGATGAATGCCAGTTCTATGACTTTAAAATATAATTTGGGATATATATATATATCCATATATATATATATATATATATATATATATATATTTTTTTTTAGGTTTCGTGTGAGGAAGTTAGATTTTGGATGGATTTTGAGGCATATGATGTTTGAGATAGTAACTCTTTTTATAGTTACCAATAATACCAATACCAATAGTTATCAATACCAGTAAAATTATACAAGTCTCCATGCTCAGTTTGATACCACAGTAAAAAATGTATAATATTTAAACAAAAACTCCTTTATTATTCTTAAAAAACGGACACCAAAGCAGTGGTTCTAGTGTTGTTATAGTATTATCTTGTATCAAATATTAGAATTAGTTATTCCCCCATGCACAGAACATCTTGAATAGTCAGTTCACATATTCAGCCAAGGTGGGACCATTAAATGAAATGCACCCATCCTTCCACAGCACTCTGTGGAAATATTTAACAGCAATCACTTGATTGTTTCCGTCACAACAAACCATGAAGTCACAAAGGTTTTTCAGCGGTGCTGTCTGTGTTGTTGGAATCACAGAAGGACTGCCTGAGAAAACACAGCACTCACTTAGACAGCAAGCCACAGTCAAGGCTGACGTCAGCTAGCATTTAGGGGTGTGACACAATGACACACGACACTGGGTTCATCAGAATGGAACAAAGCAATATTTTAAGATGAAAACAAAATGCAAAATAATCTGTGTGCCTCCTGAAATGTTTGAACTAATTATTTTGTAATGAATGCCACTTGAGTTGTACTTTGTAGTATGAACTATCATATGGAGTGAAAGACAGAGCACTATGCGTGCACTTTAAACGGTTTTGCCACAGACTCAACAGCCTGGTTTCTGTCCTGTATCATTTCTCATGAGTCTGAAAAAGCACACCTGATGGGATGGTGTACTTTGGTTCCAGTGTGCCGAGGAGTTCCCCAAATCCCAGATTTTCCACTATGGAAAATGGCCTCATATCAGCTGCAATGAAACTGCCGACATTTCTCATCATTGCTGTGACTCCAGCATTTGACTGTGGAGGTTGAGGTGAAGTGGCGTTCGTCAGTTTTGTCTGGCCTTTCAGTGCGTTTTGTTTTTTTCCACAGGCATGGCTTATTTTAGTAAAGAGCTGTATTGGTACTGTAGTTATATTTGCATAGTGCTCACGTTAGCCGCAGTGTGCACCAGTATTTTTTACAGTGCATACCTAATGCTCACGTAATGTCTGTCACTCTGTCGCCATTCATTCACTGCTAGCCACTTAGTTAGCAGGAGCAGCTAAAACAAAGGTTTCTGCACCTCCACCTGTAAGACAGTTAAAAACTGCCTTTGTAGTATATTAACTTAATGTTACATCACATAATATGTTTTCTTGTTTATTAGTCAATCGCTCGCTCCTCTTACTGCACTTCATCAGATTAATCATAAGAAGTCTGTTTAATGTCTGGAGAGAGAGCTGGAGAGGACCAAAGAAATGCAGGCTCTATGGTTCCTACACTACTGCAGACAACACATGGCATTTTCAGAAATTTGACACAATTTGTGCTGAAGCATTTTGGTTCTCAATCCTAGTTCCATGTGTCCATCATTTCAAAAATGCCTCTGCAGAGTCGTATCAATGTGACTTCTTAACTTTTCATTAAACTGCAAAGTGGTGGAGGTAATTATTTTGCTGTGGTGGCCCACCATGACACAAATGTATTCAGCAGAAACAGAAAAAAACCCATTAAGTGTATTAGTAACTCCATAACAGTCAGTGCACCTTGGCATAGGTAACTCTACTGAAGGAATGAACTGTTTGATGATGTATTGGAGAGTGCTCCAAGTCTCCCATAGTTGTTTAGCATTAGCATTTCACATTTTATTCATCAAACATTCATAATGTTTGTGCTTTTTTTTGCCATATTTTCATCTGCCTGAATGTAGAGAGAAAAAATCACTAAAATGGCAACTCAACAACTACATATCTGATCACATTTCTTTTACAAATAGCGGTGCCAGTATGACAGTATCAATCCAAGCCACATTTTTACACATTTGTCCACATGTATATCATGGAAGTCTTTAGTTTCCAAAGATTATAACAACTCTTAATTTTCTATGATGGAATGATTAGAACACAACACAAAAGACAATCCTGCATTTTGATACTTGTATACATTTATTATAGGTCTTCTGGACATATGACAAAATCTGCTGGGTCAAAAATACTTATATCCCTATCACTTGTCACTTGGCCGTTTTGACCTCAAGTTGGTGCTTTTCTTGATTATTAGATAGATTTGTTAAATCTTGTCCACATATTCTCAGTGGGGTTTAAGTCAGGACTTTGTGAAGACCATTCTAAAACCTTCATTCTCGCCTGTTTAAACCTTATTGTGCCGTTTCAATTTATCATGGCATCATGGCTCGACTAAGTCAAAAATACTCTGATCTACAGGAAGTGTTTGCAAAAACTTGTCTACTTTTCAGTAGTGTATTTAAATTTGCTCTGCCAAAGAAGTGAAAGTTACTATACCAGAATGCACCGATATGGAAACATGTCACTCTAGTTAGAATATCTTGACGATCTTGCATGATCTCACTGAAATGTATGAAGTCACAAGAGAGGATAAAATTAGTCTTATACTGAAAGAAATATTTGAAAGTGTACTGGAAAAAAGAGTGATAAGAGTCTTAATAAAAGTGCAGTCACAGCTACTGAGCAGTGAAAATGGCTCCCAGCACAGAAATAGTCTTTATACAGTGGCTGGTGTCTGAAAGAGGAAGTGTTTGTGAAAGAAAAAAAAAACCCAAAACAAAACCCACATCCACGATGATTTCATTAACAGGAAATGAAAGTGAAATGCATGAAAACAGCCTGCAAATTATACCTGATGTATGTGAAAAGACTTGGTAGGTGGCTGTTTTCCTTTCCACCTGCTAATACAGAAGGGAAAATGCAGTAATGATTTGAACTTTCAATTGAAAAATTATTATGTAGGCTGAACATTTCATCCATTAGATCCTTTAGATCTGAATCTGGATGCTGATGCAGATGAACTTAAAGCTTAAAAGGGCCTCTAAAAGTCCTCCTGTGGTTGAAGTAGAAACATTAAAATGTCTTCAAATTGTCTCGTCAAAGCCTGGAGCTCAATCTGACTGAGAATCTGTGGTATGATTTAAAGATTGTTTTACACCAGCAGAACCCATCCATCTTGAAGGACGTAGAGTAGTTTTTGAGGAATCGTCAATTTTCTTTTTTTTTTGTTTCAAAATTAAAAACATTTTAACATTTAAATTGGAAGGAATGTTGTGTATATCAAATTATACAAATTCCCCAAAATCTACTTTAATTTCAGGTTGTAAGTCAGCAAAACAAAAAAAATGGGTGTGAATACCTTTGGGATATATAGATTTGTAAGTAGTAAAAACATTAGACCATCTGATCCAGCCTTTTTATATGGTTTTGGTAGCTGGAGAAGGATGCTGGCACTACAGCTTCAGTTTGATTGCACTCTTGCTTCCTTCTCATCATTGACACTTTCTTAGATGCGTAATGGTAATTAGACAGTACCGTGACAGCCCTGCGTGGACATCTATGAAAATGGACAGACCCACAGTACGGTTCTGCCTCGATCCCTGACAATGCAGTTTGCAAGATCCTACTTCCGTGTCCCCTCACATTATGTGTAGACTTGGAAGTTTCTTCTACAAGGAACCCTGCAGCTCTTTACAGAAAGGACCAGTCAACTCTTTTTCTTGTAGAGGCTCTGAAGTCTGTGTCAATATTTAGAGAGCAGGGCAGACAATGGCCGATATATCGTGCAGATATTATTTTGTTGCTTTTATTTTTTGCACCTTGTCTAATATAACAATTTAATAGTAATGAATGAGACACAACTGTTACTCCATTTCCGAGACATATTGTGTTGATACATATTCAACACGAATATGATATTCATCAATATGTATCAAGTATTAAGAGGTGATATCAAATGGTAAAATCCAATTCAACATAAATCAAAATCTGTGATTTTGGCACCTACAGTGGCACTTCTCAAATCCATCTTAACTGTATCTGCTGTCATGATCCAGATCCACTCTATCCATCAGCGGAGGAGGGTGGTGGGCCGAAGCAAGAACTTTGACCAGCTGGTAGCAGAACTCAAGACCAAGGTTCGGGAGAAAGGGACCCAGTTGCTGGAGGGAGGTGGCTCCATTGGACAATCCCCCAGCCCAGAGGCCCCAAAGGAGCAGACTGGGGTTCCACACTGCAGGAGACCTCTCGCCAGCCTCCCTGCTTTCAGGTTGGTGCACTTTACTGATGCTTATGAATATACAAGCATACATGGTGGCAGTTAGGGCATTTGTAGACATTCATCTTGGTATGAATGCATAATGTTTTAGTAAAAATTAAGAAGCACCACATATTTGGCTTTGTTTTTTGATTAAGACATAATCTTCCTCACACTGCCCACTCACACATTAATAACAGTTACTTGTTCTAACTACTATAGCTGGTGAAACACTTCACTATTAAAACCAAAAATTTATAATGGCTTATATTAGGTAATCACCAAGTATAATATAATTATTATAGAATAGAATAGTTGCTTCACAGGTTGCCGCCAGACTGCTAATTCCAGAACCCTGTAAGGTATACAACCAAGTACAGACATGAAAAAAGCCATAAGAAATGCGTCCCATTGAGCATGAGAAGAACCTGGAAAATTAAAATAGAAGCAGAGGAATTATATTTTTATATGGAGCAAGTTAATATAAAGGGTCTAACACAATCACTCATGCTGTGAGTCACCATTAGTATATTGTTTTTATTGCTGCTATTGTTGATTTTGTTGTTTTACAGCCGGTCTACCGGTATATCAGAATGCACACCAGAGGAGGAGAAACATCAAGATGAGGGGGGTCTCCGAGCCTCATCACCTCTCATCCATGGACGAATCTCCAGTGATGAAAGTGAAGCAGAAGGACCTGATGAACCCTTAGAGTTCCCTTCTTCTGCTACACATCCCAGACCTCTAGCGGTGAGCAGCTTGTGCTTGACTTTAACAGGGAAATACAACACCAGGAAATATATTTATATGTGCAGACAATAAGCTCTGTTTTAACAGTCTAAGAGCAGGGGAGCAGGTGCATTTGGGCCTTGTCCAAAACCACGTTTGCAAGTTGTTGCGCGAGGCACAGGGTTCAAAAGGGTTGTACTCACTCTCTTAATTAATGCTGACTGTGAGTTAAACCTTTCCCATAAGGGCAATGTGCCTTTCCCTTAAGGGCCACTTTGACGTATTGCTCTTATAATGGTGGATTTTCTATGTTGTAAGACAGTAGAGGAAATGGGTGGCAATGTCTGTGTGAGTGTTTTAAGCAGTGTATCCACCCACCTATGTAAGCTCATATTACTATCTTGATAATGCACCCATACTTAAACTAACAGTGAAATATTGTACGATTAAATTGGCACTAGGTTTTTGATGGTCAGTTGCTTTCTGCTCAAGATGGCAATGGATCAACAATCATCTAACCAAACTTCATTATACGATGGACACAAGTGCCATTGCTAATTAAGCAATATGGTTATTGGATGGAAAAATGGCAACAACCATGGTCTGAGACCAGCAAAGAAACTTGGGTTGCGCTTGCTGCCTCTTTGTATTGGGTGTAAAATGGGCCTCAGTATGTTTGAATACTGACCAGATTTGAAAAATGACATTTAGACCTTTTTTAAAACTTTCTTACCAAAGGGGCAGAAAGTCTTGAAATCATGCTCATAAATGCAACCCTGGCATACAATGACCATCTCAAGTTCATATTATTTGTTGGAAAACAATTCCTCTGAATACTGAACATAGCACATTGTCACCAGTAATTTTCCACTGACCCACTTCTGCCACAGTCCATTCACAGACAAAGCTCAACATATACCCCAGTCAGTCATTCGCAACTCTAGTTTTTGCTTTGCACTTCATTGCAACACATTCAAGCACCTGCTGTATCTCTGGACCGATTCCTTGTTGCCGACTGTGCCTGCCTTTGACCTGCCTTCCTTGTCTCTGCACCACTAGACCAACTTGCCTTCTGTTCCCAACTACAAACTCCATCTGTCTCCACCTTGCCTGCTTCTTGTGTGCCTGATTTTGAGACTATGGGATGCTTAGCCTCAAAAATGATTTGCTTGATCCTGTGCATGAACTGTATTGCCTGGTCTGAGAATTTCTCCTCTTTGATCATCAGTAAAGACTGGTTTAAAACTGGACTCGTGGTCCTGTGTACTGCTTTTGGGTTCGCAATCACTTGTTACAGTACAGTCTGGACAGTCATGGACCCAGCACACACTGACTCACTAGGAGATTTCTTCGAGAGGATCAAGGGCATCATCGCAACATGAAGTGCAAATGGCCACTGCTGCCGCTTGTACCTGGCAGTCAGTGATCACCCACGGGCAGGCTATAGATGCACTTACCGCTCAGGTGTGGCAACTGATGATTGCGTTATCACAGCCATAGAGTCCGGTGCTGACTCCAGCTACTTTTCCACAGACTACACCCTGAGTACCATCTCCCATCCAAGCCAAAAGGATCATCCTCTTCATCCAAGTCTAGCATGTACCATGGGTAGGCCGGCCATTTTGTTTCCCAGTGCCCAGTAAAAAAACAGGGGAACCCTGGTGAGCCCTCACCTGTCCAAATCCAGCATCCCCAGTTGCAGTCCAAGCTTCTGTCTGGTGGCTCTCACACTGTCACCACCTTCATTGTCTCAGGTGCTGATGCCAGCATTATCGACGAGGAGCGAGCTGGAGGCTGCCAGTTGGGGCTGTAGAGTGTCCCCCTGCCAAACACTCTTCCAGCCAGTGCTCTTGAAGGAGTGTCACACATCGAATCTCACCGGTGCACATGATGCTATCAGGAAACCACCATCAAATTTTAAACTCTCCCCGTGTTCTTCTGGTCTTGGGGTATCCCTGGCTCCATCCTCAAAACCACCACATACACTGGACGATTGAAATCGTTCTGGGATGGAGCTCCAGCTTGTCATTAAGTCTGTTTACACCTATACGATTGTGCGATCGACCTGCTTCCTGGTATAATCTGCTGGTATAATTTGCCCCTCATCATCTCCCATGAGGGCAGGTTTCCTGTGGAAAAGAAGGATAAAACCCTGTATTGAGCCTGTATCAATTACCATTGACTAAATAATACAACAGTGAAGAATCGCTATCCCCTGCCACTTATCTCCTCTGCTTTCAAGCTCCTTCGGGGGGGCTGCCATTTTTACCAAGCTCTCCGGGACGGAGATGAATGGAAAACTGCCTTCAACACCCCAAAAGGTCATTCTGAATAACAGGTCATGCTGTTCTGCCTAACCAATGCACTGGCAGTGTTCCAGACCAGTCTAAATAACATACTCTGCAATGTATTGAACAGGTTTGTATTTGTCTATGTGGACGACATTCATACAATCTTCTCTAAGATCTCTTGTTCCATCAGTAACCAACACAAGATGCCCACCAGGCTCCTGCCAGCCTCCTAGATTATTTCACTGCCCTTCCCCCTTTATATGACAAGACAGCTGTTGAGTATTTAAAAACTCAACATCCAAACACTCCCAGATTGTTCTTTATGCTTTCCATGCAAGATTTCAAGCACTTTTCTCCAGACTTATTCCTCCTTGACAACTCTGCCTGCCTGTTACCTGCCCTCCTTGTCTCTGCACCAGTAAACCGCCTTGTGTTCTGTCTCTGCCCTGCCTGGTTCTTGTTTGCCTGATTTTGAGGCTGGGGAGGCTTAGCCTCAGAGATTATTTGCCTGATCCTGTGCATGAACTGTATTACTTGATCTGAGAAATTGTGCTTGTCAGTAAAGGTCTAAAACTGGACTTGTAGTCTGGTGTACTGCTTTTGGATTTGCACTCACCCATTCACACAGCAAATCATGTACAAAAGGGGAGTTAACTTTACATACCAGCCTACTACTGACGGTTCCATCAGAGATTTATTTGTCTTTGTGTCTACTTCCTCAACTTCTAATTCATAGTGAAGGTGTTTACACAGTAAGCTGATCGACTACTGTAGTCTGTTGTTTCAAATGCCCTGTAAACTGGGGAATATCATAAAATGATGGGTTTATATTTAAATAAAATATTGGTTTTTTTATAATGAGCACTGCCCACTTCTGTTACAGTTAAGCTTAGGATACACTTGCCTGTAACAGATTTTCAACAATTTCAATTTCTTCTATCTCTAGGTATGTTCATTTGGCAGCCATGCGTTGGGTCACGGCATCTACACATTTGACAGGAGGCTTCATCACCTGAGGTCAGCTCTCACCAGCATGCTGGAACAGCACATCAGTGCCCATCTTTGGAAGTAAGAAACCTTTTTTCCTTTGCTCTCATCCTCAAGTTTTTTTCTGTTTGTTTTGTTTTAAAGTTTCTTTATTCTAGCTTTCATTGTGGGTGACTGAAAAGTCTGCATATTTTTAACATATATATTAATGTTAAATATTTGTACCATACAGTACATGAGGGTTACGACTAGTGCCTGGCCGTTATTATTGACCGATATTGACCCATCGCTGATATTTCATATCAGCTGACGTGTTTTCAAATACACACAGTTATGAAACGTTTTCACAGAACATAAAAAACACAAAACAATGCTTGGGCTAATGTTGTCATCGCTTAGTTTATCCAGCAGAGCTCACTCTGACTTCGTTATTTACACACAGTATTAGCTGACAGTGTGTAATAAAGCAAGTTATTTGTTAAAGAAGGCCCTTTGGAAAATCATCAAATGATCAAAACAGTCTATTTTCATTCCAGAACTTAAATTCTACAGGTGCATCTGAATACATGACAATATCATCAAAAATTTCAGCAATTCAATTCAAAAAGTGAAACTTATATATTATATTGATTCATTACACAGAATAATATATTTAAAGTTCAAGGCTCAAGGTTTATTTCTTTCAATTTTGATGATTATGGCTTACAGCTAAAGAAAAACCCAAATTCAGTATCTCAGAAAATTAGAATATTACATAAGACCAATAAAAAAGGATTTTTAATACAGAAATGTTGACCTACTTAAAAGAATGGCCATGTACAGTATGAAGGTATGCACTCAGTACTTGGTTGGGGCTCGTTTTGCATGAGTTGCTGCATCAATGCGGTGTGGCATGGAGTCGATCAGCCCCATGGCACTGCTGAGGTGTTATGGAAGCCCAGGTTGCTTTGAAAGCGGCCTTCAGCTCATTTGCATTGTTGGGTCTGGTGTCTTTTATTTTCCTCTTGACAAAACCCCATTGATTGTCTGTGGGGTTTAGGTCAGGCGAGTTTGCTGGCCAGTCAAGCACAGTGATACCATGGTCATTAAACCAGATATTGGTCCTTTTTGCAAGTCCCGCTGGAAAATGAAATCAGCATCTCGTTAAGGCTTGTCAGCAGAGGGAAGCATGAAGTGCTCCAAAATTTCCTGGTAGATGGCTGCACTGACTCTGGACTTTATAAAACACAGTGGATCAACACCAGCAGATGACATGGCTCCCCAAATCACCACTGACTTCACAGTGGGCCTCATGCACCTTGGATTCTGTGCCTCTTCGCTCTTCCTCCAGACTTTGGGACCTTGATTTCCAAATGAAATACAAAATTTACTTTCATCTGTAAAGGGGGCTTTGGACCACTGAGCAGCAGTTCTTTTTATCCTTAGCCCAGGTAAGATGCTTCTGATGTTGTCTCTGGTTCAGGAGTGCCTTGACAAGGAATGTGACAGTTGTTGCCCATGTCCTGGATTCATCTGCGTGGTGGCTCTTGAAGCACTGACTCCAGCCGCAGTCCACACCTTGTAAATCTCCCCCAAATTCTTGAATGGCCTTTGCTTCACAATCCTCTCAAGACTGTGGCTATCCCTGGTGCTTGTGCACCTTTTTCTACCACACTTTTCTCTTCCAATCAACTTTCCATTAATATGCTTGGATACAGCACTCTGGGAACAGCCAGCTTCTTTAGCAATGACCTTTTGTGGCTTTCCCTCCTTGTGGAGGGTGTCAATGACTGTCTTCTGGACAACTGTCAAGTCAGCAGCCTTCCTCATGATCGTGTAGCCTACTGAATGAGACCATTTAAAGGCTCAGGAAACCTTTGCAGGTGTTTTGAGTTAATTAGCTGAGTGTGACACCATGAGTCTACAATATTTAACTTTTTTATTAGTATTCTAATTTCTGAGATACTAAATTTGGGGTTTTT
Organism: Psettodes erumei; assembly: GCA_016785225.1. NCBI lineage: Eukaryota > Metazoa > Chordata > Actinopteri > Pleuronectiformes > Psettodidae > Psettodes > Psettodes erumei. The sequence continues at coordinate 159,702 of JAFBJZ010000008.1, read as the reverse complement.
ATTAGCTGTAAGCCATAATCATCAAAATTGCAAGAAATAAACCCTTGAAATATATCACTCTGTAATGAATCTATATTATATATTAGTATCACTTTTTGAATTGAATTGCTGAAATAAATGAACTTTTCAATGATATTCTAATTTATTGAGATGCATATGATGTATATATTAGGGTTTAAAAAAACAACAAAAACATATTGGTCAGGTCGTAGTTACCACTGATAAAGAAGGCCATCATTCCAACATTGCTTTGCTGAGCATACATTTTTTTTCTACACAAACCTCTTTCTACAAAATTATCTCTTAGTGATTTTACAAGGTTACCAAAGGTTTCAGTGGGATGGAAAAGTCTGCCTCCTGTCTAGTGCATTGAGCTGGTTCTAATCTCTAATTAAAATTAGCAGTACCAGATGTATGGCATACCCACAATACCAAAGTTCAGCCCACTAATGCGGATTGGCTACTACATTTACTGACATACATTTCACCACCATCATGATCACATAGTTGCAATTTGCTAGCAAGAGAAACGTGCCATACTTAGTGGTGACTTAATTTTTTTTCCAACTTGGTTTACATAACAAGCCGTGCACCACACAGGACACAATGAAGTGGGTGTCACAACGGAACATACACTCAATGACAAACAGTAATTGTTTCATGACAAAGGAGGATTGGTTGTTCTGTTTAAATAATATCAGTAATGGCAGTACCTAGAGTATAAACCCTACTTTTGTACGTCCTCGTGTACAACTACTGTTACTGCAATAACCTGGTTACTTGCAAATCTGAGTTTCAGTGCAGCTGGTTAGTAATTCCAATTTTTTTCCTACTTGCTACTATATTTTTGAACCAAGACGGACACACTGTATCTAAATTGTATGAATTGTTATAGTTTGGTTTTTTTAACAGGCAAATATTTAAATCAAAGCAAAAGAGGAATAAGTACTAATATTAAACCCCCAACCCCCTAATTAGCCCAAGTAGAGACGGCTATACAACCAAACCAATGAAATACAAAAGTATAACAACGTGCAAAAAACTGGAAGGGCCTGTCTTTGTAGTATGCTGACATTATGTAACTAGATGTGTTGTCTTTGCATGTGTACTCAAATTGGGTGCACACTTTTATTAGTCAGTCAATCCCCCCCACTCGCTGCACTTCTACAGATTAATTATAAGATGTCTGCTAACTGTTTGGAAAGAGGGAGAGAATTTAATCCTCCTGTTGCCCTTCGTGTTCAGTATACACCCAGTGTCCTCGCACCAGGTCAAACTGTCCCACACGCCGAGGATGTGGAGGAGTTGGCACACGAGGCAGTACAGGAGCGTTTATGTTTAGCACACACACACACACAAAGGCACATTGTCGGCCACCGGGTCACCTTGACCCAGAGAACACCACAAGGGTTAAATAGCAGAAACACTGATATTTTATGTACAGTAGATGTGTAAGACCAGTACTGTATCAATACACCCCAGCTGTCCATGGGAAGCCTTTGACAAGGGCTGATGCATCAGTGTTTCATGTGATATATGAATATACGCGATATATTAAAAATAACACACCATTCAAAGATGATTCTTCTTTGTCTGGGTGAGCCGTTCACTTCAGCCGTGTTCGTTATGGTCTGAGTGCAAAAAGAGATGCTATGTTCAAATCACCAACCATTTTTGAAACACTTGACTCTTGTGGTTTAAGCTGTGAAAGCAGGGACAGTTGTCTGGTAATGTAGCATCAAGCAGAGGTATCATCACTGTGTACAGCCTGCTTTGACTTACAACTGCAGATTCCATGTGTCCTATTACATAAATTCAACGGACCAATCGGAAAATGGTGTTTTATATCATACATTTAATTTAAATATTGCAGGACTGCTTTCTACTGCACATGCGGAAATGAACATTTAAGTTGGTAGTCAAAAATAGCTGGTGTTCCACACTCAGGTCTATAATTGAAACAAATTCTAAGAATCCAATAAAACATTGTTGACATGAAAATTCCAAATCGAAAGTATATTTGCAAGTTTTGTCATAATATGTAGGTCCAAACATGTGGCGAAGAACATGTCTTGAATAAACCATAAACCTCTTCTATTAGACAAGAATCCTTTGATTTTAATGATTTGATTCCAATCCATCATCTGAAGATATATTGATTTCTTTGTTTGTATTCTCTCAATCCAGAAAAATACCTCAAGCCACAGACCTTCAATGTCCACCTCCCTCAGCCAAGAATATCACTTCCTTGCCTCCCTCCTCCATAGCCACCATGTCCTCCTCCTCTTCATCACATTCTAAAGTCCGGACTGGAAGTCATATCAGTTCTTCCCTCAAAAACGTCTCCTCCTGCTCTTCTGCTTCCATTCGTGGTCCAGGGAGACCCCCAACAGCCATACAATCAGAGAACTCCGGGGGGGGCAGCAGCATTGCTGGTAGCCATCTGGTGTCTCCAGGTAAGCCTGTGGCAGTGCGTCAGGTGGGTCCTGGGAGACCCAAAAACCCAGTGGGGCGTCCCAGCAAACAGATGCTGAAGCTGCGTGAGGAGGCCGCTACTGCCGCCGCCCTCCGCAAACGCAAAGCCCCGTCACAGGAAGGGGAGCACTCAGGCCCCGATAGGAACTGCATCATCCTCCAAGACCGGGGCCGTCCACCACCCTCTGCTGCCTCTTCCTCCTCCTCATCTTCTTCTTCAAAAGCCCCCATTCCCTCACCTCTCCCACATGGACAGACCAATGGCACACTTTCCCCCACCAGCAAACCCCGTCCCCAGCCCTCTCCCTCAGAGTCCCACTCACCATCTGCCAAGGCAGTCTGGACCTACAGACGGACACACCCACCTCTGGGCCATTCATCACCCTCAGACCTCTCTTCTGCCACCAACAACTCCCACAGTCGGGCTGCCGTGGGGGACTCAGGACTGCACATGCAGGGCAGTGGGAGGGGCTTCGCCCACCAGGGGTTAGTGAAGAAACGTAAGGGGGGAAACATGGCGGAGCACTCGTCCTCCTCCAAATCCTCAGTGCATCGCCTGCCCTCCTCGTCCTCCAGCTCTGTCACCACCTCTTCTCCACGCTCAAATTTCTACCCCTGGAAGGACAGTAAAGACGGGGGGCTGGCTGGGGGTGTGGAGAAGAAACTCGGCACACAGAAGGTGAGTTCAGAGGAGAGCCAAAGTTATAATATACATAATATGCAGCTTTTCTCCTTGAGGCTGAGGCATACTATGTTCCTCAGTGGTGAAAACACTCATCTTGAAGATTTGTAATCAGATGTAGATCTGATGGAACAGGGTTAGGTTAAAGCTTCTTCAGACTACACTACAGTCTCAATAAAACAACACTTTTTCTTACCACCACGCCATATGACAAAGTAAGGTAGCCCATTATGTCTCTGTCTAAAAGGATCATCTGCATCATGTCTACAAAATGTATGCATCCCATATACAGTCCAGTCGGAAAGTATTTGGACAGATGCATAGCTTTTCTTCTTCTGGCTGTGAGTTAAGTGAGCTGGTGAAATTGTATTTTTTAATATTTGATTTCAATTGATTTTGATGCCAGCAACATTTGCTATGATGTCTGTGTACAATTTTCACATTCTGTTTTTATTTGCAATTTACACAGCATCCCAACTATGTTGGAAATCGGGTTGTACATTAGTGTTCCAAGTCTCAGTTTGAATTTGATTAGATTAACAACTATATAGAAAGACCATATGGCCATATGTTAAGGACACTTCTCCTGCAGAATGTTGAGATGTGGTCCAATGAATTTTGATGCATTTGACTGAATGTGAGCACATTGCTATATACCTCCATGTTCATCCTGTAGCTTCTGTCAGCTTCTGTCATCATTAGTTAGTTAGTTTTCCTCCTCACTCTCCTCTTATCATCATTATGATAGAGGTTGATTTTTCTTTGACCAGCATGAAGACATGTTCTGTATGGTCATGACATTTTGTTTTGATTGATTGATTTCCACAAGGAAACATGTCCACCTACATCCTGGTGAGCGTTCTCCATTTGCTGTTTAGTCAAAGGAGTTTTTCTTCACCATGCAGATGATTTCCTATGATTCTTTATTCCTCATATTGGCAGACAAGTCCTGCTTCTCCATTTGACCCTGAAGTCCAGTATTTTTGATTAGTGTGATCGCCCCATACTGTGACACAGCCCGCTTTAAGAGACTGTGTGACAGTACACATCAAGTGTTAAAGTCCAAAAAGACAAAATACATGAATCATGAACTCCATTGCGATGTGCATGAGCACATCAGGGCTTTGTGTGAGGACATGCCGTCTGTCAACTCTGAACCTGGTGTGAGCACATTGGAGCACAAACTAACATTGAAGCAACGCATAGCTATCCAACAAGCATGTAGTAGTCGATTGTCCGATTGCTTTTGTAGAATATGGTGTGTTATAAGCTGTTTATCTCCCACACAGGTTTTCTGTATTGATGTGGCCAGACTTGGCACTTCAATGTAGTGTCCATTATTTTATTTAAAATTTACAAGTTCAAAGTTCTTTTGACCCTGAAGAACAAAAAGCGTGGAGCTGGTGATATTGTCACAATCTGGAATCTCTGCTCAAACAATGTTAACACGTGGTTTATATTTCTGTTGTTAAGCCAGCACTGATTCTACTTTTAGACCAGTCTAAAGTAGAATCAGACTTCAAATGAATGCTGTCCAGAATACAGAGGGACAGTGAACTGAAACATTATCTTAATTAACATTATCAAAGTGTCTTATCCAGTCATCTTTCTTCTGATTCTTACTTTTCTAACACTATGTATATCCTTTTTGTACGGTTTTGAAGTGAATATACAAATCAGTTGACAAAGGGAAAATAATCATTTCAAATGTGTCTTTTGTCCCACAGCCAAAACTGCACCATTAAGTGTGCCTGCCTTACAAGCCACTGTGAGGGAGCCAGCTCTGCAGCCTCTGAGGCAACAGGACTTGTGTGTATGTGTGTGTTTGTGTGTGGTGGGTGCATGTGTGCCTATCTGTCTATCTTTTGTCTATTGGGCATATGTGAGTGTGTCAGATTGCAGTATGGATGTGTCTGTGTGTTTGCTGTTGTGGGAGGGTGGGATGAATTTCAGAGTATGGATTTAGAAATACCTCAAGACCATCCGGTTATGCTGCTAAATTAAATATGTTGATTTATAAAAATGGATTAAATTGTCCTTTACACTTGGCTTCCTGACCTATTTTTAAGGTTGTATGAGTTGTAAGTGACGTACTTGATTTTCCTCTTTTTTTGAAGTTGGCCAGTTAATCTACTTTAAGTAAACTCCCTACAGCGTATGACAGTATCTCATTAAGATTCTGTACCATCTGCACTTAATTGTACATGTAGCTATATGATACTCGTGATAAGTTAAATGACTGGAGCATGTGTTTCAAACTTTCCAAAAAGTCAGTGGTTGAAAAGTGTGGCTACACATTAACCAAAAAAGTACATACACATGATTTCTTCAGCAAATGTCTAGGATGTAAGGATACTGAGTTTGATACTGCATAATAACTGTGTTATTACAACTAATTTTGTAGATTAATTGATTTCTCTTAAAATTGTAAAATATTTTATCTTCTTCTATCTATAAGAGGGGCTTACATTTTTAACCATATTTATTACAGAACAAAGACAGTAGGAGCTAAACAGATGAACAATACAGAACTGCACAAGTCATCCATAACTAGAAATTACTCAGAGTTTAGACCTCCACCATGAAGATCATGTCATGTTATACCATTAGATCCTTTAGATCTGGATCTGGATCCTGATGCAGATGAAGTTTAGAGGGGTCCTCCTGGGGCCACACATCACTAATTAATAAATGAAAAACCCTTTATTAAATGTTGAGTCATGCTGCTTACATGGCTAAGATAATAACAAACCTATGTTAAGAACCATCTTAACCTGAATCAATCTCTGTAACTAAAAGGTAACTAAGGTTTCTTACACAATCAACGCCATAACAGTTTGGATTGTGATTGGACGACTAAACCTTATTAGTTACTGCACAGTATCTTTCTATGTGTGATAGAAAGATACTGTGCCCCCCCCTCCCCATCTTGTAATGGTAAAGAATTCAACAACAAGAAAACAACAACAACAACAACAATAATCCTGGATTTGGATACTGAAGAACGTAACGGTTTCTAAGAGAGACTAATATAGGCGCGATAGTCCCTCCGCAATTTTCGCGAAATCCAGCAACAAGAACAGACAGACAACCAACTGGGTCCGACAGTATTGCAAAGTAAAATGGCAATCGGTGGATTCATACTTCCGCCAAGGCGCAACACTCCCCTTCCATTCAATGAAGTTTGGGGTTTTTTCTCCTTAGTCTATGCCTTCCCACCAATCTTAATGAAAATCCAGTAAAATCTGTTTGTGCAATCCTGCTACCACACACAACTACAAACAAACGGACATACACAAATTTCCTCGGCGGATGTAATTATTAAAGGATAGGATTCTATTATACATAATGTATGTATTATACAACGTGTCTCTGGGTGCGAGTATTTTCCAAACAAACGTAGCTAAACTGTGTGAGGGGTTACTGTACTGTCAGCACGCTGCTCTCCTGTAGGAAGTAAACACTGAGCACTGAGCAGTATTGTAATATTTTTGTGTTATCGACAGTAGATAAACAGGCGAAGCAGACGCGCTCGTCGTGTCACACACGGCGGCGCACCATTACTACGTAATCGCCCAAATATTATCACGCTATTGTAAGCACGAAGGGGGAGAGAAGCATCTCATTCCTCTCCTACTCTTTTTTCTTTATTTTTATTGAAATGTAACACCTCCTCGCATACTCTTAAGTGTGGGGAAAACAGAACAGAACCAGGAAGTGGAACCAAAAGACGAATCGTCGGCAGAGAAAGTTGGAGTTTTTCAAATCTTTATTGTAATAGCTGAATTATCACGTTGCTTTCAGCAGCTGTAGGAACTATATGGGAAATGTTCAAGCAGCTTGTGTTATAGTACATTAGACCGCATTTGTCTCGGATACATTGCACTGTGATTTATCTGTTTCATCCGTCGACAAAAAAGAAGACAAGCCCGGAAGTGAAACACTAAACGAATTGTTTAACGCGTTTAACGCGTTTGACGGGACGTTTCCTACCAGATAGAGTGTACCCATCATTTGAAAAATCCTATACCTGGAGTACCATGTGTTGTCATCGTGTGTGACCTGACCTAACCTTTCCTCACGGTTCGGTGCTTCGGGTTGTCCTGCCTCATATCGACGTGATCATGGGGCTCGGTTGGTGTCTGGGCAGCAGCGCTGGAGCAGGCAGGTAGCCGTGCATGTGGATCGGCGGCATGCGGTCCGGTGTGGAGTACAGCCCGGTAGGAGAGGGGCTCGGGATGCGGGACTTCTGGCTGTACGTGTGGCTTCGGAGGACTGCGGTGATCGCGGCTCATGTCACCGGCCTCGGCCTGACCCTCATAATCTCTCTGCTGTCCAGACCGGGAACCAGTGAGTCCATACATTTTATTACATGGCTTAGATGTACCATCAAATCACAATGACAGATTGATCACGACTGCCGCAGTTTAAGCACCTTGTGCTTAATGCCTTCACTGGTAATTATGTTCTTTTTGTTTGGTTTATTAAAAATACCGAAACATATTTTGGGGTTTCACGAATCAGTGACTGGTGATATTGAACGACTCACAGACTATGTATTGCAGGTGTACTGTTCCTTTAAAGATCAATGAAGCCATCGATTTTCACATAGAACAGTGTCTGATCTCAATAAATATTAAGTGGTACAGTGGTGTTGAACAGTTGAACTTCTAAATGTGAAGTGAATGTGGAACTAGTTCATTGTTTTTCTGCTGTCAACATGAGATCATTTGATAATAATTTTAGTAGACAATATATAGAAACGAGCCCAATGAGGCCCTACAGTTTACTCAAGTTAATAGACTAGCACTTCAATGAACTTTGCTTTGGACACTTCTGGGTCATAAAATACTGACTGGTATTCCTTTTGTTCCAGGTCTGTTTTCTTGGCATCCAGTCTGTATGTCTGTTGCAGTAAGTTTACGGTTTACATATAATACTTCACCCCCCACACATACTTTCTCACACTTTCTCACACACTCTCTCTCTCTCTCTCTCACACCCACCCACCCACACACACACACACACACACACACACACACACACACACACACACACACACACACACTTGTCATCAGTAGACTGATATGATCATGACTTCAGCTGGTTGCAGGTTATTGCCAGCCCTGCTCATTCTTTACTGTAACCACACCAAACCTGACATTGTTGTGGTGCCACTACTCCATTATGATAGTGAGTTATTACTCATCAAGTGGAGAATACTTAAAGGGATCATTCAGGTTATTTGCAGTGGGGCTGTTTGAGGTACTGTCAGTTTATTTGCTGCAGTAAGATTTGTGCATGTTATAGTTTTAGTATTTTCACAACTTTATCTTACCATCAGTCAACAGACATCTCCTCTCTCAGCAGAACACACTGCATTATGCCACAGATCAGCTGTTTAGACTCAAACAGTTGACACAGCATGAGGTGTAGGAATACAGTCCTTCAGCAAATGAGAAAATGTAGAGCCAAAGGAAAGGGCTTTTTGACTGTAAGATAAAGCAGTGGAAATATTTCAAATTTAGCCTACACATAATCTGGTGCAGCTAATAAACTGACTATACTCAGTACCTCATACAATCACACTTCAAATAACCCAAACTATCCTTGGCTTTAACGTGTGAAAATCATCACTGAGAGAGTAAAGAAAGCTAACACACTCCTACAGGCAGGGCTTTCAGTTAAGCTTATTAAATTAGATTCTAATCATTTATTATCTGGTCCTTTGTTTTAACATAAAGAAATGAAAGCTAAATATATAAAACATTAAAAAAAATACAGTGAAGTTGAATATGACGTCTCCCATACCTTTACCCTTGCAGCCATTGTGTCTTCATCTTCCATTGTGAATAATAGATAGGAGGGATTGCTGTGTCAGATATTGTGTTACAAAGTGACCTAGGATATGTTACTGAGAACAGCTTTTTATAGGTTGCTGTTGGGATTTTCTCAGAAGTGGCTTATAGCAGTCAGGTGTGATGAATCTGTTATACTTCCTCATCAGTTTGATAACTTCATGTACAAACACTGTGCCTCTCCTGTCCTGTAAACCTGTGATTGATGTGTCTGGGCTCCACAGAAGTGAATTCAAAGTATATACAACAGGGTCCTGTTTATGACTCAAACAGATACACATACACTGTAGGGGTAGACTGATATGCTATATATTGATAATCTATTTATTATTTTCATGTCAATAGCAATGAGGGCCTAAAGTACAAACAAGACACATTACAGTAAACTTGAAATATCCATTAATTCAAACTAATGAAACTAACCTTATTACAATTTGAAATGACCACAAACAAGAGTATGAAATGCATGATTATTTAAACATTCTTTCCTCTTGTTCCTCCTGCAGTACTGCCTGTGTATGACTGAGGGCATCCTCCTCTTCTCAGCTGAGGGATCTCTCTTCTGCTTCAAATCTTGGAAAGGTAAAGTCCGTCTACACTGGTTCTGTCAAGCTCTTGTCCTGATAGCTTCAGCCACTGGGTTGTGCTTCATGGTGGCCAGCAAGAACCTCTCAGAGCGCCCCCACCTGGAAACCTGGCACAGTGTGCTGGGTACCTGTACACTGGCCACCACTGCGCTCCAAGCAGTTTGTGGTGCCTGTGTGATCTTCGCTAAGCTGCTACGCCTCTCCTCCTCTCTGCCCAAATTGAAGCTGTACCATGCCACCTGTGGGCTGGTGGTCTACCTGCTGGCCACAATGACTATAGTGCTGGCCATGTTCTCAGACTGGTTCCAAGCCACAGTGAAAGGGAGTGCTTGGTGGGCCTTCTTCCTTCTGCCCTTCTTCCCTGCTCTGGTGATCATGAACCAGATCACTAATGCCTACCTACCCCGCATGAAAATCAGCAGCTGGGAAGCACAGGGGATGAGATGAATTCATTAAATATAGAAAAGGCCAAAATGGATTTACATTCTGTGGAAGTGTCTTTGAAGACTAAGTGAAAGGCTTTAAACACTGATAATCCCATAGACAGTTGAAAAACACAGAACATGAACAGTCTTTAACTGCACTTTTCTCAAAGGAAGTTTTGCTTGTCAATGTCTTTGTTACTGGAGCCAGAAAGTATTCATTAGGCAAGTGGGCAGAATGTGTGTGGAGCTGATATAAGACATACAAATCTCAAACACCACATTTGATTTTGATCTTTTGTGCTCATTAATAATTGGTTCGCATCCTCAAACTGACCCTTTACACAAATTTGTACCTTCAGTGGATTTGTTTGGCCACACAGATTATTCATTTTCTCCACTAGCAGTTTGTTATGTCAAGTGCAAAAACCTGCAGTTTTAGCTGCACTCTAGTGTGGTGTGACAAAGTAATTATTTTATTTCATAATTGAAATAATTAATTACTAGAATTAAATGTGTAATTTTAGGATATGAAACAAATGTTGGGCAGAAGTTATGACCTTTGGGGTATAGATATTAAGTGCTCAGATTGTCAGAAATCTTACCCCGATACCTTCGTTCTTTATGAAGGTATTGGGGCAAAACAACTGGGTGTCGAAATTGTAATTTTAGGGTATAATAAAATGTATATCTCTACATATTAGATGTACAGATTTTTTTCGTCTCCCACAAATACAACACAACAGTTACAGTTTATCAGTTATGTGGTGCAAAAGGCATTTGTGTAACAACAGAGCAATCCAAGGGGCGGGCACTGTTATATTTCTTACCTTCACAGGACTGCAGCTTAATTCACTTCAACTTATGGCATCTCAATTAGCAGACTCCTGATTAAAGAAGAAACATAGAAGAACTTTCATAGAATTTAAGGACACAATGCACAAAACATGGGTTTCCATATCAGATGTATACACCTGATACCCAGGACACAATGGAGAATGTTATCCTGACAAACCCCTGGCGTCAATTCCATAGCTGGAGCTGCTGGTCACCTCTGTTCCTTTGCCAGAGTAGTATTTGCAATACATATGCAGTAAAATCAGAAGTCTAAAAGACTGTGTAAGTAAACTGTTTGTGAAGGGATATGAAGCACCTAATGCTTTTCTTTTTATTAATGAATGTGTTGTGAATGATTCTGTACCAGCTGCTAAACTCTATTTATTGATTATTTATAATATTTTTGTGTTGTGTCTATCTTGTGTGCTTACACACGCTGCAGCAGAATTAATCAATGCTCCATCAGTCAACATTTTTTATATAAACACTGAATGGAATGGTGATATAATTTGAAAACCACAGCAACAAACCAGCAAAGAATTATCAGCTTATTCTGTTTACTGTACTGTTTAAAGAAGTTGTGTGTGGTAATGGTAATGTCACTCTGTGTCTGCTGGGTGGGTATTTACATGCATGAAATAGGCAAATGATTGTTAACATGTTAGCTACAACAATTTTGTTGGGGGATAAAGTCATTGTGAGCTGTAAATGCAAATGAGAGTTTTTCATTTTTAATAAATTTGCAAAACTTTCTTCACTTCATTCTGTACGTAGATTTCCACTTTTATGCAAATATTTCATCCTCTGCTCACTCTCATGGGACTCGTGGTTTGATGAAATCATCCTCAGAATCAGGCAAATATGTATGTATGTACATACTTACAAGGAATTTCACTTTGCTATTGCTCATTGTGCTCACAGAAAGGACATGCCATATATATATATTAATAGTATATAAATAAATAATAACAATGTACAAAATTCAGTTGAGATGTTCAGATGTTCAGAAAGATGTTCAGGGATGTACATGAGTGTGCAAGGAATGATGGGGGGAGTGCAATGATACAAAAAGTAATAGGAATATAGCTGGGTGATTTTAATTTTGTACATATAAATATGAATTATGTACAATGTGCAACTAATGAACTGTTAGTGAACCGTTACTATGTTCACTGAGGCTACAGCTTGTGGGGGAGAAAAACTGACTGTGTCAGGTTGTTTTGGTGCTGTAGTAGTAGTAGTGCCTACCAGAGGTGAGAAGTTAGAAGAGGTAATGACTGGGCTGTAAAGGCTCTGCAGTGATGCTCCCTTGTGCCCACTTCTTTAAATGTCGTCAGCAAAGGAGGATTGAGCTGCCAAAAACCAGGATTTTAAAGGCTCAGCTGATTTTACTGCAGGGGATATAAATGGTGCATAGATAAATGGACAGATTTGAACTCTCTGACCTATTGTGTGGCAGCACTTTTTGTCCACCATGATGTTAAAACTTTCACAAATTTTCAAACCAAAGTTTGCTAATATTGATCGATAAGTGAAAAACAGTCAGAAAACATGGAAAGAGAAAAAATATACCAATGACTTTACAACTTGTACTGTAGTATTATCAAGCTTTCCATGTACAGCAATGTTGTATGGTTTTCTGCATTAATTTGCAACCAAATGGGATCTGATCTTCTTCTAAATCATAAGTATAGACAAAAACAATTTCACAAAATACCATGATGTTGGAAAAAGTATGTGAACCCTTAGATTAATGACTTTAGCAAAAGCTAATTGGAGTCAGTAATTAGAAAACCTGGAGTGCAATCAATGAAACTCCAGTTAAATTTCATTTATGGTTTCACCTATAGGTTTTTTCTGGTAAAACTTCTTTAACTCAAACATATTGTATATCACAAGAAAGCTTACATTCTCTGCTTTCCAACAACATCTGATCCAAATCAGATTTTCAATATGATCAATAATAAAGAGCTTTCAGAGCTTGGTCAGAGGTCATATCTAGTCCCTGTCTTTTGACTGTTCTCTAAATCTGGAATCATTAACGGTGATATTAATTAAAGCTCAGAGTCACACCTTTATTTAGAGCTCAAATTTGTTAATTAGAAACCTTGTGGTAGCTAACAGTGTGCTTTTGAGTTGGGCCTACAGTCCCAGGTCTACAGTCAACTTGTATTTATGGATATATATACTGCTCTTTTCTGATAAACCTTCTTTGTTTCAAACATGTTGTATATCACATTGAAGCTCATATTCTCAGCTTTCCAACCAGTATTGGCTTTACATCCTACCACAATCTGACTAATTAATATCAGATATGAAGTATGATCAATAACAGAGAGCTTTCAGAGCTGGGTCAAATTTGTTTCTTACAAATCTGGTATTTAACAGAATACTTATGTCTGAGTGTGTGCCTTAAAAATGTGTAACCTTAAAAACAGGGAATTTTAAAGGGTTTTATATTATTAAGGGATGTACGTGGTCACATGACCACATTTTGATAGAATTGATGGGCTGTAGCATTATGGGATAGAGTAAATATGGATGCTGAAGAAAAATACCAGGCCATTTTTATTTGTCTTATATTCTATATTATGATGTTGATGAACTCAACATGGACTATCAGCCACATTCTCATCAGTTGTATTTCATTTTTTTGCTTTTCTGTTGTGCTAATTTGTTTAGGTTTGTTATTGGTGAAAGCTAGCTTTACAGGCATAAAAGGGACTGAGAGCTGTATGATTTAAAACTTATTCTCATTTCTTGTAGTTTTTACTGTCTTTTGAAGGAACAGAGAGAGACAAAATAAAAGTGTATTGACATCAGTACGATGCGAGGCCGTTATTTTAATGGACCTGTGTTGCTACAGTGAAAACATACCGCCATCACTACCCAGAGTTCAATTGACAGGAAATTCACAGGAGAGCCAGATGCGGACACAGACTAACCGAAAGTACCGCCATCTTACTGACAAAGAACAGAATTTACATTTGAACAGGCTGCTTACTGGAGTGAAGTCAGGTGTGCAGTAGTCTGGTCACCAGCTGCCTCTACACTCTGCCAGATTGTAGATTCTGATTACCCAGTCAGTCATGTATCCAGCCGTACCAGTATCTGTGGAATTTTGCTGTTTGCATTCCTCCTGTTCTCCTCTGCCTTCAGTTCCTGACCTGAGGCCTGCCAATGCTCCCTCTTGCCCTGTCATCCAACACCTCAGACCTAGTTCCTTGCCTCTAGACTGACCTCTCTCCCAACCTCCCTCTGCCGGATCCAAGGAACCCCTGCCCCAGATCTCCACTCCACTTGGATCCCTCTTATCGACCAGCCCTTCTTGCAAATTACTTTTCTAATAAACAAGTTACCTTGTCCAACAAGCCTCCTGTCTGTGCCTTGCCTTTTGGGTTCCCCCACCAGTTGTAATGGAAGCGTCATTGGTACCAAGCCCTACATGATACAATGGTTCTTACCAGACTTCCTAACCCTGAGCCCACAGTCTTCTCAGGGGATGAAATTAAGTTCTTCGTGCAGATTGCAAGTTTTAAGGCATTGATGGAGTGGCAATGCAAATATCCAGAATGCAGGTCATTGTACTTGCAAAAGTATGTGGTGAAGCATGATCATTGTTGAAATGAAGCTTATTAAGATATATGAAAACAAGAAAAAAGTCTGAACAGGAATCCATCTTTCTCCTAATCTCAGTATAAGGTGCCGATTGAGGTCTTATTTTCTGATACACGTCTTTTCCTTGTCTTCAGCTCTTGAATAGCATCCACCATGTCACCTCTTATCAAAGCACTCATCCTCAGGTTTGGTGCACGTAGGTCTAACCTGTTCTTTTTCTGCTTATTCAGGTGAATGATGAAGCTGACAACCCAGCATGGGAAGCCTAGAATGCTTGTTATGGCCACTCCTCTGTAATCCACTGCGCATTTAGAGAAAAACTGGAGTCAATTAAAGTAAGACAATTCTGTGACTTTCTAACAGCTTGCCATGCCAAACATCAAAGGGCTTCAGGTTAAAAAGCCTTGTCTTCAATGACTGTGAAGATAATCAAAAGATATTCCAGAAACTCACTGACTGCGTAACATCTTGCTTGAATTACCATGTTTCAAAGCAGTTGCAACAAAGAGAGGAATTTCCTAATTGCAAGGAGTTTGCTGTTTTTATGGCACAAGACTCAGAAATTGCATGCAATCCCATAACATCCTTCCATGCCTTACAGCCTACTGAAAAAAAGATATCCAGAGAAGTGAAGTGTCCAGAGGATAATGCATTGTTCAATAATGTGAGAACATCAGACATATCAGGTGCAGCAATGAAAAAACACAATGCTGTGGAATACAGCTCAAAGGAGTCAAACTGATCCATGAAAGTAAACACTTCCTCTTCACGTTCAAACCTAGCAACATGTGCTATGGGAAAGGCACTCCATACACAAATGCCAGCAGTTTGCCGATAAGCCTGTCAGTGATGAGAGGGTATAAATGGTTCTCACACTTCTACCCCTGACACTGCCAGAGAGTGGAAACATCAAAGCAGCTTAGCACAGGAAATACCAGATCTTATAGATTGTGAGGTTGGATGACTTCTTATAGCCTATTACTTTTTGAGAACACTGGCACCATGACAGGTGACAATGAACCATATGGCAGGAAGACTGACCTGGGTTGGAGTGTTGTCGGCAGAGTGTTGTCATTATGTATCCGTCATCCAAGCCTTTGAGTCAGACTACAGAAATACAAACACTGGGGAAAAGAGCATATTACCATATGACTCACAGTTCAAGCAATTACTGAATGAAAAATCACACCAGAATGCAGATGGGCACCTGGAAATGCCCCTCCCTATTGTTTAAAAAAATGTTCCACTAGTTTCATGTAAGTCAAGAGGAAAGAGATTACTTTTGGTTCCTGTGGTGAGAAAATGGCAATACAAGCTCAGAGCCAAAGGAATATCACAAGAAGGTTCATCTTTTTGGAATAGCATCTTAAATGATGGAATGCAGTATCTTGCAAGCTAAAATGAAAATGAATATCCTGCAGCCACCATTTTAATCAAAAAGAATTTCTATGTTGATGGTGGCCTGATCAGTGTTGCTGATCAGTGTCACGAGTGGAGTTCAGGATTGCAACAGAAAAACATCAAAGTTGGGGATCTATCTATCTATCTATCGAGCTATCTATCTGTCTATGCTCATCTCCCTCTTGTGAGACTGCTTTGGTGCTGGATCTCCAGTCCAGTCTGCTGTTGATAGAAACACCCAGGTACTTGTAATTTCAACCCTCTCCACATCCTCTCTCAGACTACACGGTAGTTGTAAAGCCATCCTCTTATTCCTGAAACTGATCAACATCTCCTTGGTCTTGTTGACATTGTGCCACAATGAACACGTTTTGCAGTGCAGGGCTTTTTGAAGCGAGGTTTGAAGCATGATACTGCAACTCTCAGTTCCTGCTCAATGTTTAGCTGGGACCTGTACTTGGTCTTCACTGCTGCAACAGCAGAGAAGCCAGTCTCACAAAGGTAAGATGTTGCAAAAGGAAGCAGAATACCTATAGCCCTCTGCCCTAAGAGTGGATACTGGCTCACCACCTCAGCCAGAATTCACTCAGTGTCTGTGATGGGAAACTCAGTCTCAATGCGGAGTCAGACATCATGTCAATGAACTGTTCTTCTTCTGCAGACCAGTTGGAGCTGGTGCATTGACAGGATCTCTCACCCAGTCATACTCAAAACTGTTTTCAGGGAAGTCCTTTTTAAAGAATCCCATCAGTGATGAAATATGCTGCTTAATGTGTAAAATCACTGAGGTAGCATCATAGTCAGTAGCATCTACAAATTCATGCAGGTTCTCGAATGAATCAGTATTTACTTCATCAGGTTGCCTGCCCCACATTGCAAGCTTTCCAGTGAAAGAGCTGATCTTGTCCTTGACCTGAGGGAGGTGTTTATCTTTCCCTTGAAGCTGTACATTTAGTTCATTTAGCTTTCCAAATATGTCACTCAGGTAAGCCAGTTTTCCCAGGAAGTTCTCGTCTCTAAATTTTCCTGAGACTTCATACATGTGCTCTTGCTCCAAAAACACTCTTATCTGCTCTCTGAGCTCAAAAACTTGGGACAAGACTTTTCCTTGTGACAGCCACCTTGCTTCACTATGATAGAGCACAGCTTGATGTTCAGCCATCCCATCAGCCATCCCATCTCCTCACAGATAGCAGAGAAGACTCTTGTTTTTAGTGGTCTGGCCTTTATAAAATTGACTACACCTATAATGTCAGTCATAACCTCACTTAATTCAGGGGAAAGGTGCCTTGATGCAAGTGCTTCTCTGTGTATAATACAGTGTGTCCACTCAGCATTAGGTGTGACCTTCTTGATGAGTGCCCGAAGTCCTTTCCTTATCCCTGCCACCATCACTGCAAACACCAATGCAGTTCTCCCACTTAAGCCCATTCTCAGTCAGGTATTCGGTAGTCCAGTATTTTGAATAGCTCTTCAGCTGTGGCTCTGTCTCTGACATATTTACAAAAAAGTAGATCCTCAAATAGGGAGTTTGTCATTTCAAAACATACATAAGCAATAAACAAACAGTCTCTGTTGCTGCCAGTTGCTTCATCACATTGTAAGGCAAAACATTTGTATTTGAGTTTATCTACCAGCTGTTCTTGAAGATCGTTAGCAATGTCATTTATACGTCTGGCAATAGTGTCATTGGACAGAGGGATAGTTTTTATTTTTGCAGCAGTTGTGTCATCCAGCATGACAGAGACCATATCTAATGCTGTCAGCAGTATCAGCTCCTCTGCTATGGTGTGGGGTTTTTTGCACTGAGCAATTTGGTACACTACCTTATATGATGCCAACAGTGCTCGCTGGTTTACTGAAGTAGTATTCAAAAATCGGGATGATTGTTGGCAATATTCTGCACGTTTTTGCTGAAATAACTCCAGCGGCTTATCGGTGTGATTGGGGTGTAATGTCACTAAGTGGCGCTTTAATTTATTTACACAGCAAACACACCGGTCTTGGCTCGTCTCCCACCACCACCCGTCACAGTGAAGCCAAGTGCCAAATATGCTTCGTCATACTTCCTATCTTTGGTTTCAGATTATTTTGTTTGGTCTCCTGATCTTCATCTTTCTCCGCCTTTCTCTTCATATCTGTGAGAAATTTGTCCATGCTGTCCCTAGGGCCGAGGTTACATATATTGCATTTCGCTTGCTCGGTGCAAAAATAACCCTACACACCTTGACAATGAGAGCGCCACTGCCAACTACTGTAATGGATGTGCAATTACACTTCGTTCTAGTACTGCCAAAAAGCAGGTTCACCAGGATCACATGCGCACACTATTTGAGAAGCACTGCCTTACGGACACACGTTACGAGCATCATTCAGCACAGCCTATGAGTGCAGCTTCACAGCCTGGATCACCACTCTATCCAGGTCATCCCCTTTCACCTGTACCTCAACAATTAACACAAGCTGCAGCTCATCTGGCCCGATCTATGTGTCAGCCTACTCTGCCTATGCCCCAGTCTTTCCTGCCTGCAGCTCAGCTGCTACAGCCCATACAGCATATGCAGCCTGCCCCAACTGGTTCAACCTGCACCTCAACCACAGCTGACCCAGCCATCCCAGTCTGCATAAGCCATGCTGCCATCAGTTCAGTCAGCTCCACAACGGCGGAGCTTTGTACAGTATGTTCATCAGGCCGCTGCCTACAATGGGCCACAGCCAGGGTTTACACCTGCCCCATTCATCAAACCTGGCCACACTGTCCCTATGCAACAGTCATCTACCAGGTATGGAGCAGATTATTCAGCACCACACCCTGGACAGCTCCCCATGGCTCAATCACTGCCATATCAGCCTGGGCCTCAGACAGCTACATACCATCTACAGTATGCACCTACGCAACCTTCCTGCCAATAATCCTGCTACTCTGAACATGATGCTGATGCTGAACACGACAGCAACATCCTATGCCATACCAAAACCCAAACTGCATTTGTTCAGTTCTGGACAGGAGAGTGATTTTATAATGTTGAAGAGAGGGCTGGATAGCATACTCGCATACTCATTCACATAGGTACATGACTGAGGACTATAAATACCAGATACTACTTGATCACTTGAAGTTGCCTAGTGCCCAAATGGTAGCCAAGAGGTACGTGAATGACCCCACACCGTACACCAGTACAATACAGGCTTTGGAGCAGAGGGATGGTCAGCCAAGCCAGCTAGTCCAAGGAGAGTTAGCTAATTAGTTAGCTAGTTTGCTAGCTAGTTAGTAAGCCATATTGGACTCACCCCCAGTCAAGCCAGGTGATGCACATGCCCTCCAAGAGTTCTCATCTACCCATTAACACACAGCACAGTTCAATGTGTGCCTGCCCATATGTGGCATGTTTCACCAGATCAGGCTCCTCCTGGAAGACCAACCACTCCTCCACTTCATCTGGCATGATATGGTGAGAGATAGACGATTTATATGCCACCATTTATGAGTGGCATGTACCACCATTTGCCATTCACTGCCTGTAGCCCATGCTGTGCTATTGCGCATCTGTGATAATGTAAGTTATAATTATGTGTCTTATCCAATGTTACCTCACATTGTTATGAAGACAAATGTTAATATTGTGTGCAGTAATTACCATGTTAATTAGCAGGCTACTGGCTAGCTACTAGCTAACTACCATTGGTTGTTATGTCACCGAGCGGTTGCAGAGCTCATTCTACCCACTGTTAGTTTGTATTACTACATGTTAGTATGACTGTGTTTATTTAAATGTTTTGAGTAGCCAAGTTTAAGTGGTTCCTACATGTTATTTTAATCTAGTGTAGAGAGTCAATCTTAGTGACACACTTTGTCAGTTTCATATTAGCTTTCATTTGTGGTCTTGACATGAGCCCTTGTGGTCATGCAGAAGTACAACATCAACATCAACAATATGACAGACTTCATCACAGAATATTTCAGGTCCTGTAAACAAACCACCAGGCCAACCCGGACAGTCCACTTCCAATCAACAATCCCTGGATCACCAGCCACTTGAAAGCACTTTTTAATTGATATTTAAAGACAGAGAAGAATTGAGGAGAAGTAAAACTTGAACTGGAGGAGATGCTGTGGGAGTGTAGTAAAGACACTGCCAGGAAGAGGCTGGAGGCCACACTTCAGCAGGACAATCAATTGATGGACTTGAATGAAACAGATTACTGGGTGTAAGACAGCCTTCAAGCAGGATGGAGAGTGCAAACTATAATTCTAACTATATAATATCTCTCTATAGTATCTTCAACAGGTTTAGCTCACAGCCTACTGTTGTCTCCTGCCTACATCCAGACCCCACAAACTCCCACTCCCAAAGGTTCCAGCCCTCCCTACTCACTCCCCTGTGGTGAGCTTTCTTATGCAAAACCTCTCCTCTTCATCCTCTGAAAATACCAGTACCCTTCCCTGCTTGACTGCGACTACAGGACAGGTAAGGAAATAGCTGGAGACACTCCACCAATAAAAGGCAACTGGCACTGTTGGTATCTGCTTCAGGATTCTGATAACCTCTGCCGGCTGGCTGTTGCCTGTCCTGCAACATCTCTACAACCTTAACCTGAATAAGAATGCCCTGCTTTGGATGAAGGCATTGGAGAGGCTAACTTTGGCACACTTGAGACCGCAGCTGAAAAGCCTATTGGACCCTCTATAGTTTGCCTGTTGGTCCCACTTGGAGATTAACAATGCAGTCATTAAACCTGCTGCAGTGAATTTATCAGCACCTGGATGGTGGTGGTAGTACTGTTAGAATTACATTCTTTGATATCCCCCGTTCTTTTAACCCTCCTGTTGCCCTTCATATTCAGTTTCTGTCCTCGCACCAGATCAACTGTCCCACACTCCAAGGATGAGTTGGCACACGCGGGGCAGTACAGGAGCACGCAGCCTCTGCATATGTATTTCTTGCAGCAATGCAGATGTTATACGTTTTACAGTCCTTCTTGGAGGGGCAGACCTGACACTTCTTCCTCTTACTCGCTGGGATGGGTTTGACAGGGGCCGTGGAAGTGGGGGCCTGGACCTGGGCCAAAGCGGGAGGCTCCAGCGGGGGTCTGACCCTGGGGATGGGATCCGAGTCAGAGGACTGGAAGAAGCAACCCCACTGCTGCCAACGGCAGCCGCCAGCTGAACGGCTTTCGCAACTGCTGCGGTTGATTCGTTGCATGGCAGGTGAGCCCTCTGTTTGATGAGCGGAGCGACAAGCGCCTTGTCCAGCTGCTGAGAAACACCCTTCTCTTGTTGTGCCTGCGGGGCATCCAGTCGGGGTTGAGCTCTCTACATATCACAAAGGCATTGAAGTTCTGAAACTTTCTGAGGTGTGTTTGTGTGCATGTGTCTATGTGTAGAGAGAGAGAGAGAGAGAGAAAGTGAGAGAGGCACATTACAGAACCTGTGTCTATTTTATCACTCCACCACCACCACCACATCTTTTCTCAGTCCCAACAGAAAACTTGGTGTGCTGCCCAGGACCAAGCTAGAACGTTCTGTAACCTTATGTATGTGTCTGTGTGTGTCATCCCATCACTACTGAAAGAAAGACAATGGAAAAAAATAACTATTTCATTTTAAAATTAAAAATAAATAAATACAATTTTTTTTATTGGTTTTATTGTTTCTGTCACCTCTGAACGGAACCAGTTGCTCATCCACCATGATGTGAGGCCCAGGGTTGTAAGGGTTGGCAGCCGCTCAACCCACGTGTCCCAGACCTTTCTCACGGCCGCCAGTTTGTCCGAGGCATGTCTCTCCGCTCTCGTCTCGGGGTCATCGAACCTCACCAGCTTCGAGTAAACATGAAAGACTTTGAGTGACTTTGTGACACGTAAAATCGCCCATCTGCTCTCCGCGTCCCACAGGCTGGCAGTGACCTCGCCTTGGGACCTGTACACCCCAGTTAGGATGAACAGCCCCACGTAGGCATGCATGTCGATCTCATCCAATCTGCCTCCAGTCATCTTTCCTAATTTTCCTAAGACCCTTGAGATTCATCTCCTCCAGGATGATTTTGTCTATTTCCACCGTGAGGAATAGATGTCAAGACTGCTGCTGGGAGGGTGTCATTTCGTACGGTGCAGAGGACCAAGTTATTTTCCTGTTTCTTGACAGGAATGTCTCTCATGCAACATGAGGGATTCCTTCTCCTTCTCCTCCTCCTCCTCCTCCTCCCTCTTCTAGTTCTTCTACTTCTACTTCTTCTTCTCCTTCTGAGGATGATGTTACATTTTCCTGTTCTAGTGGGGTGTACTCTTCCCCTTCTTCTTCTTCTGATACATCCTCCTCTTCATCGGAGTCAGAGTGAGGTTTGCCAGACCACCTCTCTCCTTTTTGGCAATGTTTGTGGCTGCTGGCCGCTTCATGCTCTCCTCCTCTTTGTTCTTTGTACTCTCCTCTCACTTGTTGTGGAGCCTTTGCCTCGTCCTCTCATCCTCGTCTTCCTTGGAGTCAGAGCGAGGTTTATCAGATCAGGTCTCTCCTCTGACCTTTTTGGCAGTGAAACCTCTCACGTTAGAGATGTTTGCGGCTGCTGGCTGCCTCATGCTCTCCTCCTCTTTTTGCTTCGTACTCACCTGTCGCTTTTCACACCGCATTCGCTTTGTCCTTTCCTCCTTTTCCTTGGAGTCAGAGTGGGGTTCACTGTTCTCCTGTTCCTCATCCTCCTCTCGCTCCCGATTGCTGTCCTCCTCCTGTCCTCGTCCTCCTGTCCTCTTGCTGTCACTCTCACCGTCGTGTAGAGCTTCTCTCGCTTCCGATTGCTCTCCTCTTCCTTCCTTTGCCATCGTCTCAACCTCCCGTCCTCTCACTCTAGCCATAGCGAGGCGCTCTCCTCCCTTTGCTCCTGATTGCTCTTCTCCAGCTGCCATCGCAGCTGTCTCATCCTCCTGTCCTCTCGCTGTAGTATTGTAGTAGAGCTGTATTCCTCTGCTCCTTCTGCTGCCTTTGCCTTAGCCTCGTCCTTCTCTTTATTCGCTCTGGCTTCCTCATCTCACCCTGTAGCTGCAGCTCCTGCTGCCACTGGTGCTGCCGTTGTTTCTTTTTGGGATGCTCCTTTTTGCTTTCTCCTTCTACTTCTGAAGGTGATGACCATGACCATGACGTTGAGACTGATGAGGATGATTTGATGATGATTGATGCTGCAATTGTATTTTTATTATTAATAAATTACCTACCCTCTTACCTTCTTCTTCCGGTGGTAGGAAATATTAGTATGTTTCTTTTTTTCCACTCTCCTTTTTCTCCTCACGTCCTTTCCACGACAGCTACTTTTGGAAATGGGCTCGGAGAAAGGTTGTCCTCCTGCTGCCATCTCTTTGTGCTCTCATCCTCCTTTTCCTCAGAGACAGAGCGAGGTTTGCCTTGCGGTGGACATGTTTGTGGCTGCTGGCCGCTTTGTGCTCTCCTCCTTGTCCTCTTATAATGGTCGGTGCAGGAACCAATCGCAGAACAGTGTTGTTGGCAGCAATAACCTTTGTTCTGCAAACAAATCCAAAGTCCGTGATCCAAAAAACAGAGTCGCAGTCCATAAGCAAGTTCAAAACACCAGGGCAGCAAAAAACAGAATCGTAGTTGGACAGGCAAGGTCAAAACCAGGGAAATCAAACAAATTCAAAAAGGGGTAAGGCAAGAAAACGGTGGTCAGGAAAAGGGTGTCTTCAGAAAACAGATCAGACTGGCGTACAGGACGCTCGGCGCAGAATGAACTGGTCACATTCTGACAGACAACTGAAAGGCTGGGGTATAAATACACAGGAGGGAGGTGACAAGCAAACAAGACACAGGTGCAGGGAAATAACCAGGTGATTAACAAGAAGGGAGAACACCAGAGGGAGCCCTAACTCAAAAAGGAGAGGTAAGGCAGGGACAGGGGCTACAGTAGAGCAACACCAGGAACCACCGGAAACATGTGAGGATGCAGACGGGAAAACACACCAACAAGACAGAATCCAAAAGAACATGGATCATAACACCTCTGTACTCACCTCTTACTGCCGTTGCAGCCACTCTTCAATCTGCCTCCACTTTGCAGCCACTTGCATCCTGCTGGCCACTTTGTGCTGTCATCCGTACCATCCCCACTTTCCCCACTTTGTCCTCTCATCCCCCTTTTCCTCAGAGACAGAGCGAGGTTCGCTTTGCAGCAGAGATGTTTATGGCTGCTGGCCATAAACATACACTCCTCCTCATCCTCTGTACTCTCCTCTCACTGCCGTTGCAGTCACTTCATCCTATCATCATCCTCCACTTTCTCTTCTCATCCTCCTCTCGACACAGTCAGAGCAAGTGTGCTCTGAGAAAGATTTTAAAAACCTGTCATCCTCCTGCTGCTGTCTCTTTGTCCTCTAGTCCTCCTTTTCCTCAGAGACAGAGAGAGGTTTGCCTTTAGCAGAGACGTTCTGCTAAAGGCAGCTGCTGGCCGCTTTATCATCTCCTCCTTCTCCTCCCGCTGCCATTCTTCATACCCCCCCCCCCGGTGCCTTTCCCCAGACTCTTCTGTATCTTCTCTGTGTTGCTGCTGTGTAGGCTGTTGAATTTTATTCAGGGGGTGGGGACATAGTTAAGGGTTGAAAGTCTGGTTGGATGAATGAAAATAGTTTGGTTGGAGAGATCTGTCATCTGTCATGCACTCCTTCCCTTGTTCTTCTTCTCTCTGTCTCTCTTTCCCCCACACACACACACACATATGCACGCCTGCACCCTCCTCCCGCTGCTCTCTCTTTGTACTTTAAATGAAGAGAGTCTATTGGACATATCTGTCTGTGATGGACCTTTCTCTGCTAGAGGAGATTTTTTATGCGCGAGTCACCTGACGCGACCTTGCTCCTTTCCTTCTCTTGTTCTTCTTCTTCTCTAGGTCTGTCTTTCCCTCACACACACACACGTTCCTCCGTGTCTGCATCAGGTCTTTCTGACCCAATGCGGCCTCGCTCCTTTCCTTCCATTGTTCTTCTTCTCTCACTCACTGTCACTGTCTTTTTTCTCCCTCCACACAGACACACACACACAAACACACACACATACACCCTTGTTCCTCCTTGTTGGTATCGGGTCTCTCTGACCACTTTTCTTACCTTGTTCACTTCTTCTCCGTGTTCTCTCTGTCTCTCTTTCCCTCAACAACATTCCTGTTGTTCCTTGTTGGCATCTGGTCTCTCTGACCCAGCGCGACGTTCTGACTAGAATCTCTCATTTATCTGACCACAATTTTTTCATATATCTGACCAGACTCTCTCTTTATATAACCAAACTTTCCCATTTATGAGAGAGGAATGAAAGGAAAGGATCAACATTGTGCCAGGTTGAAAAGACACAGGCATGATGAGATGAGGAACAGGGCTGTGTGTGGTGGGGGGCAGAAAGAAAGACAGTGAGACACCTAGAGACAAGTAGAAGAAGAGCAAGGAAAGGACAAGCAGCAACTTCATACCGGACCTGACCATCAGACCTGATGGTCTGAGGAGGAACGGGGGTGCGTGTGTGGTAGAAAGAGAGACAGAGAGAGAACCACAACCACCACCACCACTAAAACCATGTTTTTCTGGTCTCACGGCTGTCAGCTACAGCGAGCTGAGGAAAAAGGAGAGAGGGAGACTACGACTCAGGAGAAGCGGCATCACCACCAGTGGCAGCTGTATGAGCAGGAGGAAATGATGAGGAGGAGGAGAAAGGCAGCAGCAGCAGCAGCAGTGTGCAAGTGCCTGAAGACCATGGGAAGGCCCCAGGGAGTGTAAAAATAAAAAGTGTGACTCTCTGCTCTACAAGTGCCTAGTAGCCATGGGAATGTGTCGCTTTGTCGACAACCTTGACAACTTTGCCCAGTTCACCTACATGTTTTTGGATCAGTGCTGGCTCTACAGGCCCAAGTTTGTCATCAAGTACGCCAAATTGCATGCCAGGATATAGGTGCTATGCGCCAGCACCTTCTCTGTGTTGGACAACTTCGAGCCACACAATGCGGCCTGCTACAACGCGAATGAGGAGCCCATTGCCGCAGGCGCATCTGCAGCCTCTGCCGCCACCATCCCCATTGCAATTCAGGGGAAGAATCTTGCTGAATGGGCACCAGAGAACACCAATGAATTCTTTGACTATGATGATGATGACGGCGACAGTGACGACAAAGAAGACAACCATGGCTGTGAAGGCCGTGGGGACAGAGTCCGGCCTCAGTTGCCGCTGAGGCGTTCTGATCCTCTCAACCCTGGCCGTGGCAGCCGAATCCCCTGTATGGAAGTTTTTGATCTCTCATCAGACAACAACGACGGTAAGGCGATGGAGGTCTGCTCGCACCTCATCAGCACATGCGACGCCCACAAGAAATGGCTCTGACGAAACCTACAGAACTGAATGAAGTGATGCGTGCTCCTTCCTTTATTCTTTTTTTGTAATTATTATTATTATTCAAAAATAACCCGCTTCAGAATCACGAATGTCATGCACAACAATGAATCCTACCACACACACACACACAAAGGCACATTGCCGGCCACCGGGTCACCTTGGCCCAGAGGACAACACAAGGGTTAAAGGAAACTTGTGGCTCCCATAAACGAGTCCCACACTGCCATCTGCTGTCAGAAGACTGTACATGCCTGCACAAACAGAGTTTTTTTTCACAACCAGGTGGCAGTGTTCTTCTTCTGTAGTTACATAAGCCTCTGTTAACTCAATGAGCCCTGATGCACTTTCTCCCACTCATGCCTTGTATTAGCTTGATGAGCCTTGATGACCTTTCTCCCCCTCACCCACTCACAGTGAAGGAGTGGGTGAGGGGGAGAAAGAGGCCAGTTGTGTCAGTAATGCCACTTTTTTACTGTACGCCCCAAAGGGAAGGGAAGGGAAGTCTAAGTGTGATCCAACATCAGCCCAGCTGCAGGAAGGAGGGCCAGAGGTTAAATGAAGCTGGGGAATGAAGCGCTCAGGATGTGTCTGTTAGATACAATTGCCAATTTGTTATGAAGCAGTTCCTTGCTCGTGGATATCAGAGACTTCAAGCCTCTGTGGCCTGTTTTCTTGCGGTTCATGATAAGAGAGAGAGAGAGAAAGAAAGAGGTGGTGGTGGTGGTTATGGTGGTGGTTGGGATGGAGGTGGTGGTGGTGGAGCTGGATCCCCAGATCCTCCCTTGTCCCTTATGCTTCCACTTACTCATGCAGGAGTTAAACATTTTAACGGTGGAACACCTCACACGTCCCTGCGAAAAGGAGCTGGTTTATCATTGCAACCTGTGCAAAAGCCAGAATGTTTAATACAATGAAGCTCAAAGACCACGTGACCACCTTCCGCAGGTTGTCTACAGTCTACAGCGGACCACCGTTGGTACAAGCTTCAGGGTATCACGAAAGCCCTGTAATCACTCACGCGCTTTTAGAAGAGGTGCTCCACCAGTCACGACATGACAAGCATGGATTTGTTAGGGTCATCAAGGACCTGAGTGCAAACCCAGAGAGCTCACTCGAGTGGGCACCAGAGTATGTACGGAACCTGTACGCACCCGAGTCCTCCAAGGGCACTGTGTTGCAAGAAGCTCTGCTGGAACTGATTCAATCTAAAGCCCTGACTCCAGAAGCCTGCAGACGCCTGTGGGACAGGGGCCACCTATCCACCGTGATAGGCACTACGGTAGTTGTGCAGTGCAAGGACGTGTTCAGCGGAAACAAGACGGTGAGCGGAGTGGTTCCAGAGTCTCGCCTCATTTTCATGCAGCTTTAGGCTCTGCGTCTGACTCCCATCTGCGCAGGCCTCAAGGTCACAGGCGTGCCCATGCCCGATAGATTCAGTGAACCGGGAGCCTACACGTACCACAACGGGTGTACACGAGGCTGCAGGTGCATCTGCCCAACGTAGGGCTTCTTCACGGAGGTGGACCTGGTGGCCCCACGACACCGCCAAGGACAACATATTGCTGTTGCTGGAGCTCAAGACGTGGAACATTGACATTCTGGACCGATATACCTTATGGCGATACTACACACAGCTGTGGCTGATGTGGGATATGTTCTTGCTCACGTACCTGAGCATGGCAGAACTCTCCACAGCGTATGGTGATAATCAGGCCGGGGACAAACCAGGTTGCTATCAGGAGCTGTCTGAGGCCCATGATTACCAGGACTATATGTATAGCAAGTTCCCGTGGCTGAACTGTTTCTGTCCCCAAGTGCTCAACTGTCTGGCTCCTATGTGTGAACATGAGAGTTGAGACTCAGTCCTCTGTGGCAGCCTCTTCTTCTTCTACTTCTTCTACTTCTTCTTTTTCTTTGTTCTCCTCCTGGTTAGACCCCACTGATTTCTGTTATTGCGCACATGCACAGTGGATGGCAATTCCATCATTAATGTTTTTTTCAATTCCAGCAGACTTGTCCTGCCACATCAAAACGTCTGCAGACAGGGATGTTGTGTGAATCTGCTTAATTTAGGAACAGCAAAAGACAAGCAAAACACAAGACGGACAAACTTCTGACAAGGAGGCAAACAAAATGTGTGTGTGAGGTTCATCAAGCAAAAATGTCAGTCAGTTCATCGTTAGTGCAGCTGAAGGGGGGGTTTGTGTTCTGGTGCTTCAAGCAAAGTTTAACCTGAGTTTTTCATTTGTCCAACAGTAACTTAGGAGGAACATGAAAAGGTTGATTCAGGTTCGCAGTATTATTACTTGGTGCTAAAAATGCAATCAGTGTGGGGGTGTATGACAAGAACCACTGCTGTGGAGCAACCTAAGACCTCACTCTGAACTCAAATCACTGGCACCTCTTTCTAACAAAGAAACAGTCATTACAAAACTGATTGTTCTGTGGATTATCCAGTAAATATGTTTATTTGTCATTTGTGTGAACAGATCCTTTAAATCACAATTGTTGCAGACTGATCCGACAGACCCTGACTAATGTGGAGCTGGCAGTCTATCTCATCTAACATTTAATGCCACTGCAAGGCTGTCAGTTTGTTTGTGTATTCGAGAGTCTCACAACTCTTTCTACTCAGGCACATGCTTTACATGAATCACATTTTGAGAATCAGGTTAAGCAGTGCAGCCTCCTCTCATCCACGTATCTCTCTCACACTGCCTGTATTTCTTGCTCCAGTTATTCACAGCATCGCCTGCAGCTACTCATCTGAGAACAGAGCAGAGAAAATGAAGGAATTAACTCCACAGCAGAGGAGGAGGAGGAGGATGTGTAAGAACAATCATTTTGCCAGGAGGCACGATAAGCCTTTGAATAGCAGGTTCATTTATGGAAGTTCTTAACCCTGTTGCTTTTTGTGTTTCTCTCAGAGCATCAGCAGGTTGCTTGCAGATTGTCAAAGCAGTGAGTTCCCCAACTCAGGGTGTCACAGCCAGGTCAAGAGACATCCTAATCACACCCTCACACGCACACACATAGACAGAGGTAGTGAGTCAAACATTTGGCCAGCTCCTCCATCACTGGTGGCTGACTAGAATTAGCAATGTGCTCCAGCTACACTGTGGGATAAATACAGTCCTGTGCTGCCCTCTTAAGGAGGAACAGTGAAGTGTTAACAGAAATGCGGTGTCCTGTTGGTATCCTCAGTAATCTGTTGCCTCTGACATAATAATTCTATCCAGTGAGTGGCTGTCTCGATCAACGGTAATCACGCCAACCATGAATTTTCACGTGAGCAGCAGAATTATACTTTAATAGCACATGCATTCACCATTTTCAACACCAGATCCAGAACCTAGGACGGGCAAGATTCACCTTCGAAAGCAGTGATTTATGTACAGAGCAGCAGCAGTGGATAGTAACTAAGTACATTTACTTAAGTTCTGTTTAAAATGTATGCTTGAGTATTTTCCTTTTAATCCCTGTTTGACAAAAAATACTCAAGTACATTTACATGATGGATATGATTTCTAGCTACTTTTCAGGTAATAATTTTACATTAAAACATATAAAAGGATTATAAAATGAATACCAGATGAAAGGCTGAAATCCACAGAAACCAACCAGCAGAGTCAATTAGTTTGTAATCATTTTATTGAGGAAAACATAATTGCAACTGAAATGCAAAGGCATCGAGAAAATTGGACTCTCACCACAGTCTGATCCAGAGGTTTTGATGTTATTACTTATAATTTTCATCAACACACATCAGTTAACACTGTTGTCATGGAAGTGCAGACGTTCAAATATACCCTTCCTTTGCTCACCATTAAGGACAACTCATCAATGGTGGATTGGACATTATGATCCAGAGTTCATTGCTGACCTTGACTATTAAACTCACTATTACCCTTTAAATGTTATACAGTCAATTAACTATTTCCTATTTGCTTTTATTAAACTAATAAATATACACTGACATACCCCCCCTTGGCAAGACAGAGCCTCAACATCAATTAAAAATGCCGAATATATTGTGCTGTAGTGGTGCATATTCTCAAAAACACTTGCAATTTAATTACCAGCCTTGAGGCTATGGAGCATTGGGGTAGTAGCCCATGTTGTCCAGTCTCAGAAAACCTACATCAACTAGGTTATTTTGAAAATTAGCTTTCAAAGTCATTGAAGCAAGCAAAATGATAGGCCTGTGCTAAAGCACTGACATACAACGAATCCGCTGTTTCTATAAAAATTTCCTACTTTTTATTTTTGTTGTATTAGCATTCTTGAACAAATGGATTTTTACAAATTCTGGATTGTCATGTTACATTAATGTTTAAGTTGGAGTCAAGTTCTCTCACATGCTCAAACCAATGCACAGATGAAATAATGACAATGTGATTTTAATAAACGTGGATGAATGGTTTATACTGAAAGAGGACTGAGATGTTTTTATGGATGCATGGAAAACATGAAATGTCACTGGACTCTGTACAGTTGGGTCGAGATTTATGTTATGAGGATTTAGTGTCACAAATAGTTATAGTAAGTAGTTATTATCACCTAACATACAGCTTGTAAGGAAAAATCCTAAATGCATGGGTGGAGAAACATCATTACACATACAGGACTCGACAGGGTTAGGTGATTATGGGAGATGTCATTTTAAAACCGTCGCAGTCAGATTTCAACCCTGAGCATATGCAAGTCATGCATTCAAAATAAAAAAAACACATGCTCACTTATCTTTACATAAACCCCTCAAAAAGTAAAACAGATTGTGTTAGATGAAAAACATTTGCTGAACCTTCCCATGTTTAAACTCCCAACTCTTGTGTATGCTACTTGATCGCCTGTGTGCATCCATAGAATACACCAGATTGTCTGCAGGCATTGTTTCTTGCTGCATTGCAGTTTAAAATATAAACCAAAAGGGGGCAGTGCTACACAGATGTGAGGAAATGATGTTGCATGCTGCCAACAGATCATTTGTGTCTGCAGCTCAGCATCAACAGTGAAAGTCATTTTTTTCACACACCAACCATTGAGCATGAGAGGATGATTTCAGTGGATAGAACTGTTATTATTATTTTTTTTAATTTTATGTATCTGCACTGTATATAATCTACAGTTTTAGCAACATACCAGTACTGTTCCCTACATGTCAGTGACGCTGCACAAACTCTTCATTTTTCATCAACCCCAGTGGTGTTTACATGTCTCTGGTGTTCAAGGACATCACAGTGTGGACTGTAGCAGTCCTCAGTCCAACCAGAGCTGGGACTAAAGACTGATCCAGAGTCATCTGTGAAGCCACGGAGAGAAAGGCGAGAGTCACTTCCCTGGTTGCCATGGCAACACACCTGCTCCTCACTTCAGCATCATCCCAGGGATGATGTTGGAGTCTGTGTGATGTGGAAGTAGCAAGAGAGTGGTGGGGGTGGAGACGAAGCATGCATTTTAACAGTATCTCATCACATTGCACACAACTGCAAAAACATGTCTCGCTTTTTGATCAGGATTCAGCAACTTTACAACATTTCCAACACTTCTACAGTGACACAAATACACAAACACACACAGACACACTGCATCATAAGGGAGGAAAAAAAACGTACATTCCAAAAAAACCCTTCAGTTCAGCCTGCAATTGGACAGAACCTATCCAAACTCACCACACGTGTGGGTGGACCTGAAATTCAATGAGCATAAAAAACAAGGTTACTTCCACCCAGTGCCGCCAACACTCAAGTGGAATGTTCAACAAAAGATTGTTGCAGCAACTGCATAGTTCTGTAGCTATTTTAGTTTTATATCTCCAGGCTTACTGATTCGTTGAGCAACACAAGCCACACCCTCACTACAATCAAAGAGTAAACAATACTTTACCTTATACTTTGCTGTAGGACACATACACTTAAACACATTCATTTTCAAATGCTGAGAAAGTTGAGAAAATGTCCTGGATTTTTACAACTTTAACTTGTGTGTGCAGTAGGTTAAGAGTTGGAAAATGAAAGAAACTCTAATAAAGCACATTAAATCAATTTGACAAGTGGGTCATTTTAATTATTATGTTTTCGCGATTGCTACTAATAACCACATGTGTGCAATTAAAGTTTCACAAAAATTATCTTCAAGCTAGGCCTATGTTCTACGTGTGGGGATTTTTAAAAAATTTATATCCATATGGCGATGGGAAAAGTTTGGCTAGCGAAACGTTATGTAACATTATGTTACACAGTAAATGATGCTCAGGTGAAACAGATTTAAAGCAAACACAGCACAGACATTCCTACTTGTTTTTTTCCCAAAGGAAACAAGATGAGGTATACAGCTAAGTTTGCAGTGCTGCAGTGCTGTACTTCTCATTAGACACCTGATGGTGGAGGCAGAAGAAAGGTCAATTTATGACCAAAATTAAAAGCTTTAACTTCAGGTTATGGTGGCCATTTTAGACTTAGGATCAGCTTTGCATTGTCACACTCACGTAACGCAGTTCTTCGTGTATAACTTTTAGTTATCAAAAAGTAATCGTCAACATTCTTGACAGGGTTTTTAAAATATTTTTCTTTTTAGTTTGCTTGTTTGTGGACACTTTTTGCTCCAATGTCAATTTGGGAAAATTGAATGACTTTGTTGTTGGACATATCAGAGCTCTTGAAAAACATGAAATTCTTTTAAATTATTATAACTGGTATGTCGATGTACTGTAAACTGTGAATACAGTGACTTCTGTTTGAGTTTGGCGCAGCAATCTTGGCTTGGCCAGATGCCGACCAATGATGGAGCTGCCAGACTGTGTTCTAGATTCTGATCGCAAACCAGTGCATGTACTCACGCTCACTAGCATGTTTAACACTATCATTTGGATTTTAGCGTCAGCATATTAGTGTGTTTGTGCTCCATATTAAACAAGTTCTACATTATGTCAAAAAACTTTGTCATCAGAATTTTGTCAACTCAGTTTCTCACTGAAAAGCCTGTTGCTTTAGTGAAGATGCAGCATATGAAAGACCTCCACCACCAGAAGTGATTTTTCACCACCACGTAAATGCCCCATGAGATTTTGGATAAGACAAAAAATTAAAACAGTGTCGAAACTCAATACATGAAAAACAGATCCACATGTGTTAGGTGATTTGTGTACATTGATCGGACAGTCTGTTATTAAAGGCCTATCTAAGGGAGCACAACACCATGCATGTGGTATTGGTTCATGCTTTAGACTTGTACTTGTACAACATAAACATTAAAAAGTTATATCTGGATAAGGTGATTAAACTTGTGGCACAAACTACTTTATGTTTCTTTGTTCAGATATATGATTGTGATGGACAACTGACAGCCAATCATAACCACATCTTTATAAAGATGATTAAGTCTTGGGTTATTGATCCTAAATTGGTTCTGGAGGCTAGCTACAGTAATCCGAATAATGCACACACCCTTTCTGTAGTCACGGCAAATTCCAGGTAGGTCACCATCTTAAGAACTGGGGTCCCCAACTATTGAACCTACTGTACATCACAGCTAACTTACAAATTTACAGTAGGCTATATCTGCAGAGTTGTTCATGTTTGGTTTGTTATCATTTTGCCCACACTGGAGATTCAAAATCGTGAGGATGAAGGGATGCACATTATATACTCTGCAGTAAAAGCCCCTGTTCACCCTTTCTTAACAAAGTGTGAAAATAGCTGCATTAAACCCAGGTCAGGAACAGGGTTGTGTAGCAAGGTCTACTCCTTGACCCATTCAGACCAACTGAAATACACAGTTATCCTGGGTCAGCACATAGGTCTGATAAGGGTAGGGGATATCAGTTTTGGTATGAAATCTTTTATTCTATTTATCATAACGACTAGAGGGGATTTGTCAATGTGAAAGTAGTCATAATTCTCATTACAGTCTGAAAATGAAAAAACAGGCACAATTATATGGAATATGCCACTGACATTAAGTGTATAGCCTGTAACTGTAATGCTATAGATACAAGTGTTTGCAGCCTGCACCTCATGCTGCAGTAGTCTGCCAGGTGAAACAGGAGGCTTATCTCAGTGTCAGTAGTACCACAGTAAATCTTATTACTTGAATATAGGGTCCTCTGTCATTATATATACATGACGGTTGTACGCATTGTAACCTACAATTGTAACGTTGCTTCACGGTCTTCTGGGACGCTCACTGAATTGAATGTTTGCATCCAACCTGAGGCCCTCTTTTTGTTTTCTTAACAGTGCTAATTCAACCGAGCATGCTATCGAAGGCGGGGAACTGTATGCTAAAAGATTTCTGATCAGCACCAAATGTAGCCAACAAACAGTTTATTCGTCGTTCAAATCAGCCAATGGGAGCAGAGGGGCGCTGCACTGCTCCTCTCAGGGCTCCGCGGGGGCGGTGCTTGTCGTCGGGGACCCACCCCACAAAGCCACGGGTTTGGTTGTACACAGGCTGCAGTTTCAGTTTGTTTTATTCACCATTTTGAGTAGCTGAAGGTAAAAAAATTAAGAATATTTGCGTTTGGAGGACAAGTAGCTGTCGTACTTTTATTTTCACGCGCTAGCTCGGACGGTGGAGGTGTGCGTCAGCCTCGCTCTCCTCGGTGTTTTGCAGAGCGGGAATCTATATTTCTTTTTTTCCCTGTGCTTTTTTTCTTCTCCCCCCCTTTCTTACATCCTTAACCTCTACAGTATTCCTGCAAAATGTCAAGACCAGTGAGGTAGGTGTGCTAAATCTGTCCTCTGCTCTCCGTAAGTTAATAACGACACCGTGCTGGCAGGCTCCGCAGTTAACGTGCACGCTTCGACCATGTTGTATTTTATGAGCTGGGAATTTGTTTATTTCATGAAAAAATAATGGGAACGTGGTGCGTGTGTGTGTGCGCACCGTCTTCTTTTCTAACATGGATCCCAGCGGTGTGGACTGCTCGCCATGTCTTGTGGAGATACGCGCAGCCCGCCGCTGTGTCGTGTCTGCCATGCTTTTAAATGGATCCATGCTGTGCATTGTTGGCCGCCGTGGAGGCCGAGCGGAGAATTAGTCGGTGTGATTTAACCAGCTACATTTTATGACTCGCTTCAACCAGGCCTGATAATAATTTTTTTTTCCCTCTCTGACTGAGAATGAGAATATGGCTACCCATTCATCCAGGGGAGGCTCCAAAACGCTAGTACACCCCCACCGCCTCCACACACACACACACACACACACACATAAAGGGGAAAAAAACGACCGGAGGAGGTGGTGGTCGGCCTCGGGATTTGATCTTGTTACCGCGCAGACTGGGCTACGTCGTGCTGTAGTCTCTATTACATCCAACTGCACCGCATTGAAACGTGTTTTGGCCAAGTAAGACCAGCAGAAAATGGTGTACCAGTCAACCAAAGCGTTGTCGTTGGAGAAAACCAGGGAGCGGATCTACATTTTCAGCGCTGGCAGTAAATTAACACCGCTGGCTGATGTCAGAGGAAGGCGGAGAACTACCAAAAAGTCTCCCCCCACCCCCACCCCCACCCCTCAGTGCAAGAACCCCACTGTGATTATAACGCGAGGTGTCCGGAGCCATTTGAGTGCAAATTCAAATTCTCTTTTACTCGATAAGGAGTCGTTTTCATGCGTTTGAATCGAACGTAAAGTTGGTCCTCGAAATCTCGCGATGTCTCGGCACATGAACGCCTCAATGTGGCAGCTAAATTGAGAGAGACACTTCTTTAATCGGAAGTGGAGGACATTATTAGAATTAATTAGACGTGATATCTTATGGGGCAGTTTTAATTTTATAGAGGGTGGGATGAGGTGTGAATATTAACTTATTAAGGTAAAAAAATGTCCGCAGTTATATTACATTATATTTTGATGACCAAAAACAATGTATCCACAGTAAACAAGTGTTTTCTTATCCTTGACATTGCAGGCCAGCTTCATATTTAGGTCAGGGACACAACAAGAGATGATGGCGTTTCTTAAGGCCCCGTCCTCAGCCACACATTTGTTCTCACCAGAACTTGGTTAAAATCAAATAACTGGTTCAGGTAGATGTGCTGTACATCTGGAGAAGAAGAAGAAGGAAAAACACTTCAAGCCACCAAGACCTGTGGCCAAATAAACTCACAAACATGTTTTAGCTGTCCACAAATGGAGTAGGCCTGTGGCGATTGTATGGAGGAAATACTATACTTTCAGCATGTCCACTAACTCTAAATGGCTTGTCACCTCTGGCTACACAAGGTCGTGTTCAGACAGACCCTTGGCAATTGTATTGCAAGTGAGTGACCGTTTTAATCTGTTTTATTTTATTATTTACTTAACATGAGCTAATAAAATTAGCCTTACGTTGCCACAGGAGTAAAGGTTTTATCTTGATTGGAACAAAAGTGTCACATGACATGCGCAGCTGGAAGACAATACAGTAGGTGTAATGAGCAGTATTTCTGCAGTTTGTGGCATGGTGATACAGCGTTGGCATCGTGGTTTCACACACCCATTGTTTGAAACGGCTGTTTAAAGTGTTGAAGCAGGTCTGTGAGATGCTGAGGGGATAATGAATGTCGCCACACGTACGCATTTATACTGTAAATGATGTGATTGTGTGTGTGCATGGAAAAAAAAGACAAGTTCCTGCATTAGCACAAAGACTTGACAATTGGTAAACTACCAGAAACTTTCAGAAACAGTCACAGGATTCAGACCACCCACTTCTGAGCTGAAGGTGTGTGCACCCGTACAGTTTTGCTGTTAAAACCATGTGAAATTATAACATTATTATAATCAGAACAGCAGTTAACAGCTGCTTGTTGGCAGAAATGATCATAAATGATTAGCTGTAACAAGCAAATGTTTTGTATTTTATTTTCATTAAATATACTTGCATTTGTCCATTGAAGCTCAAATATCTGTTTTCGTGGATCGGGGAAAGATGTAAGAAATTTAAAAAGAATAAAACACAGATGCATCAATTTAGATTCCCTGGCCGTGGATTCACTGTGGAGATACAGTGATACAATATATCAAAAAACACAATTGACATGTGTCATCGAACAAATAAAAGAGAAAAAAGGGCTGCTATAAATCATCTGGAGCAGAAACAATTAGTCAATTATTCGCTGGAGGGTAAATATATATTGTTTGTTTGGGGGTCTTTTGAGGATAAACCCCAAACGCTAACTTGTTGCAGCTTCATTTGTGAGGAGTCTGATGTGCTCCTCTGTTTTCCAGGTAGTAAACTGAATATCAGTGGGTGTGGCCTGATGGTGGGACAGGAACAGGCGTTTTTAAGTGAGCTCAACCTCTGGGAAGTTGTGACTGACATATTTCTCTATTTCTGTGTGTGTGTGTGTGTAAAACTGAGTATAAGACCGAACGTCAGAGCGGGCTGAATGTGCAGCATGACTGCTGTGCATCACACGCACGCGGACACTGCAGGCGCACGGTTGTCGTTCTTTTGCATCCACGTGCGGGAGCGCCATCGGTGGCGTCCACACAGTAGGGCTGTGCAGTTAATCGAATTTTGATCGTGATTTAGATTTTTCGTGTCAAACGATCTCCAAACTCATGCAATCAAGTTGAAATGATTTATTTGCCATTTTCCTTTACACAATTTCTGAAAGAGATGTGCAATACATTCCCTGCTGACTTACAGGATACACTCACACAGCATAGGAGTGAAGGAGGTGTGTTGTGTTTGGTGTTCAAAAAACAGCGCGAGTGAGATTGAGAAATGGCAGAGGGAGGGCAGAGTCGTTTGGTCGACAAAAAGGGTAGAAGAAGTTCTCTTGTATGGGAACACTTCAGGTTCGAAGAATCCAACGAGGAGCAGCAGCATAAAATGTGCAACATTTGCTACAAGGTAATATCCGCGCCTCTGTGCAACACAACAAATCTTTTCAACCATCTCAAACCACAGCACAAAGTCACTCACAAGTAACGAAATGAAACCAGCACGACGTCAACGCAGACTCAGTCATCGATCACAGCCACGCTGTATTATGCCACTCCTTTTTTTTCTGACAAGTTTGGATAGGCACAAGACATTAATAGCTGCTATTGGATGCTTTTTAGCAAGAGATATGCACCCTGTTAGTACAGTCGAGGGTGAGGGTTTCAAGAAGACAATCCATGCTTTTGATAAACGTTATGCGTTGCCATCTCAGCACCATTTCAGCAGAACGGTTCTGCTAAACATGTACCGACGATGTCGAGAAGAAATCACAAAAGAAGTGTCTAAAGCGGATGACTTCGCGGCGACGACAGATCTGTGGTCCAGCCGTACAGCAGAGCCTGACGATCCACTTCATTGACATAGAATTTAATTTGAAAGTAAAGTGTCTCCAAATGGCGTTCATGCCATATTTGTAGCCTGTATTTATTTTCAATTTGAACGTTTTGCGTAAATTATCAATAACAAAGTGTTTTTGAGAGATAGAAATGCTGAATAAATGCATCATGTAGCTAAAAAATAATTGTTAGAATAATCGTGATTTCAATATTGACCAAAATAATCGTGATAATGATTTCCATAATGGAGCAGCCCACACACAGCCTCACGTACACGAATGTGAAGTCACGCTGGACGTGCAACACTGGCTTTAATGGTGCACAGTTGCAAGTTTTCACTGTTGCAGTGAACCAAATGACATCGTGAATAGTGAGGCCGTCCTCACATTTGGCAACAATTTGGGAACAATAAATCAAACGCACCCTTCCGGGCACTCTATGAGTTTCGGAAGTCACTGTCGACGACATCGCGTGATGCACATGGAAGTCGCATGTGTTGTTTGGATGTAACGGGACGCTCTGAAGTCCACCTGGGACATCTGACAGCGCCTGCTGAAAACCCCCAGCGCCCCACATGAGAGTAAAAGCGAACATTAGCTAGCGTTAGCTCAAACCGTCACTGGAAGCCACGAGTAGCAGCGTAGCAGTGACGGCGTCTGCAGGGAGAAAGACGAGCACGAGAAGAGGTTTGCTCTTCTCACCCGACCTGTCGATCGTCCTGCCGTCGGTCACGCCGGATGCTTCTTGACTGAGAGCGTCTCATCTCTGTCGTCAAGAGATGCACGCATTGCCCAGCTTCAGAACTGGACCTGGTTGGAAATCTAGCACGGTGCTGATGTCCCTGGTGGTCGCTGGCCGGCGCTGCACATGTCTGAGGCGTGTTTGTGCGTGTTTGTGCGTGTGTGTGCGCGCAGGCCTGTTGTTCTAATCTCAGCACCCCCCCACTTGTGCATTTTTAACCTGGTCAGGATCCACACACAGCTTGCTGCTGATCTTTGGTGCCACCTGGTAGTTTCACTGCATTTGTGTCAGAAAACAGATGTAATGTGTTTCCCGTCATTGTACTTTTAATCTGATAAATTGCACGTGACAGGTGATGTTCCAGTCGCCTTGCCTTTTCTCCAAAAGCAGGACGCGGGGCAATATTTCCTAACCCTTTCTTGGGTCTGTGTCAGCGTCGCTGCACGGTTTTCTGGAGGTGTGTGTTACCTAAATGATAGTTGGCGGCCATCACTCGAGGCTTCCCGTGTACACTTTGCCAAATTAACCGTGGAAACTGTAGAAGGTAGATCAGTGTCCAGTTCAGAGCCCCCAGCTGGAGGTTGTTGTGCCGGCCAGACAGTCATACACAGATGACTCCATGCCGCCTGTTGAATTGCTGCTGCCCCGCCCCCTCCACCCCATTGACTGGCCTAATCCCAGACTTTGTCCTTTTGTGAATATAATCTCATGCAAGATGTTTCCTCTTTCACAGGAACAGGAAAGTGGTGAATTACTCACAATTCGAGTCTGACGACGCAGGTAAGAGAGTCTGCACACGTATTTGAATGTTGCATGTCCTGATTTTGTCCATGGATGAAGTAGGAATGTCTGCTTACCAATGAACACCAATGTAATCCATCACCCTGATGTCAAAATCCAATATTACCGTAAAACACTCCTGCTTATTGATTCACAGCACTGTCCACGACGGTCTGATACATGCAGAGACATTGAAGGGAAAGCTCCCACAGTGTTTCTAATACAGCAGAATCTCTTTGTGTTCTATGCTGGTACTGCTGAGGAGCTGGAAAAGCCTCTAAATATGAAAAGTTAGACAAAGAAATAAAAAAGAAGATCTGGCTGTTATTGATTTAATCCAGCAGTCAGAATGACCTCTGCAGGGAGGGGGGTGCGGAGTCATTCAGTCTGTTCATTAAACACTCGGCCCGGTTATTGAGGAGCGGCCACGCATCTGCTGTAGTAACCACGTAGCTACTGCCGCTCCGGATTCAAAAGACACTTCGAAATCTGATTTGAGTAGCCGGAGCGAGGCACAACTGCAAAGACCCGCGCAGAACCACCTCCAGATGTGGTTTGGACCCAATTTACAAAAACCTTATTTCACGTGTTTTTGTTTTCTTTCTAAATTCACCAAACTCACAACAAACCACACTCTGGGCAAATACAGCATTGCCGTCTCAGTCGCTGCTTACAGCGTCTCCTCTGTAATGCATTTCACATGCCTCGCAGACGACCTCCAGAACTCCAGCACTAAAAAGCAAAGAAACCTCAAGAGCCCGGGACAATAAAAAGCACCGGTCTGTGAGGTTGTCCTTGTGTGCGGATGCATGCGAGCCAAAGACTCCAATCTTATCTCTTCCTCTGCAGAGGAGGAGTACGGCGACGATAAGCCCAAGAAGGTGCGCACAGCCCCTCGCGAGCCCAAGCACAAGCGCTCCAAGAACTCACAAGATGACAGGTGAGCGGTCCGTGTGACGAATGGCGGAGATGACTCCTGCGTAGTTGATTAAGAATGATTATGGCGAGAGCATCTGGCCTGGTATCTTCTACACAAGTGTGCAAATAAAATTAAAAAACGTGGACGTGTGTGGACCGTGGTTAGCGCTCTACTGAGCATTTTGACCTCGTGTTCTGGTCCAGAACACCTCAAACATTTAACACCCCAAGAGTCGACTGCTCATGGTGCTAAAGCTAACGCTCGGCGCTCTAACAGCAGCAATCGATAGACGTTCACGGCGTCAACGTGGCGTTTGCAGCCGCGGCCGGACGTTAATGTTGTGCAGCATGGCCTGTGTGAGGCTCATGTTGGTGTGTCCCAAGCAATTCTTTTCCAACGCTGCATTGGAAACGTCTGCCTACACCTTCGTCCTTGGAAAAAGAACTGGAGGCAGGAAGCCCCCCGGTCACCCACGCTGACTTCTCATTTCTGCTCTTTCTTCCAGCGAGGACTCCGATGACAAGCTCTCCAAATCCAAAAATGATTCAGCAGGTAAGTCTGGTTTCGGTGCGGTGTGTGACTCAGACGGGGAGGGTTGTCCCGGGCGCCCCGGCTCACCGTCAGACTTTCTCCTCTCCTTTTGGCTCCCGTCGCAGACGACTTTGGCAGCGACGACGAGGACAACGACTTCGGGGAGGAGGAGGACGAAGACGGAGGAAGCGACTATGAAGAAAAGAGAGGGAAGAAGGGAAAGAAAGTGAAGCCGGAGAAGCCCGGCAAGAGGGGGCCAAAGAGAAAACGGGCCGCAGGTAACTGTCCAGCTTCCTCCTCCCACACAGTCACATGATGATGATGAAACTTTGGATAACTTCTCCATGAAATGCACCGTTTTTGCGAGTGTGGATGTGGAATGTGTTTACGATACATGCTGCTTTTTGTGTCCCTGGGTGTTACGTTGTTGCTTGTAGACATTTATGTGATGATATTTTTCATTTGAGATGTTTTAGATTTTAATAGCGAGCCTTGAATGCTGGACAACCTGTTGCAGAGGATTGTCTGAGCAGTGGGAGGGGATGTGTGCCAGGTGTTGGAAAGTACTTGAGCGTTGAAATGTTGAAACAGTGCAGGAGGGAGCGAACCGGACCTCAGCACCACGCAGCCAAGTGTCCACCCAGACTCTCAATGCCAAATTACCGCTGTCCCCTTTAACCAATGACAATTCAGAAGAGCGGGTCCGAGCAACCTGCTCGCCCACATCCAGCGATGGGGTTCAGTGGCATTTTATCGACTTTAAATTCTTTCAAATCCCCGATCCGATCTTTAGTGGTGTGTTTGGTGCGGAATGAGGTCAGCTGTACACATGCCTGGTTTTTATTTGACTCGGAGCAGAAACCCTGTAGATCATTTATTTACGAATCTAGATTGTTGGTTGTTATTCAAATTGTGATTTATGGAGCAGTTACCAGACAGACACGTCCAGTCAGCCTGGTTCTCAGCTCTGTCCTCACCTTCACGTCGTGTAACTGACTTCGGGGACG
Source organism: Psettodes erumei (assembly GCA_016785225.1). NCBI lineage: Eukaryota > Metazoa > Chordata > Actinopteri > Pleuronectiformes > Psettodidae > Psettodes > Psettodes erumei. The sequence goes on along the minus strand of JAFBJZ010000008.1, from coordinate 117,196 downwards.
CTGCAGGTGGTGCAGTCGAGCCGTGGCCCTGCTCCATCTTAAAATACTGATGAGATGTATGTCTATGTCAGTTTCCAGACAAAAAGTGCTTATTTCATCATTTAGAGTGAACGTAACATGCCGACCTGGCTGACTCTCTGATGTGGACCGTGTGACGAGGCCGACGCTCGCCCCCCCCCGGCTCTGCTCGACGTAAAACACGTCTGTACCTGCGCGGCGCAGGAATGTCGACAGACTTCAGACAGATTTGCTGGCCCAGCTGCACGGAGCCCATGTGCACTGACCACGTTTCTGCTTCATCTGCAGCAAGAAAAATCATGAACCATGATGCTTGGAGTTATAAACCGCAGCATTATACTGGAGTGTCCGGCCCTCAGAGTGACAGGAAACTTCAGCTGCGTTTAATTTTTAGAATTTTTCTATGATGGTAAATAAATTCTGTGTTGTGCAACACATCAGAAAACATCCTGACAGTCGGTCTTTTATTGAGTAATAACAGTCATCATTTTGTGGCTCCAGCTTCGTGATTGTGAGAAGCTGCTGTTACTATATCATTTAGAAATTGAATATGTTTGGGGTTTGGAGCGTTGGCTGGACCAAACAAGACTTGTGATGGGAGTTTTTCACTGTTTTCATGATTTAGAAAAAAACAGACGTGATTGTGAATTGTTCGTGGCTGCTGTAATTTTCTGAATCAGTCTCACGTGCTTAAAGTGATTCAGAAAGGACTCGTCAAAGAACGGCAGGAGGCACTGGGTCATTTGATCTGCTGTAACGAGTGTCGCTGTGTTACGACAGAAGCGCGTGAACCCGCCTGTGCTCCGTTTTCGTGCAGATGACAGCGACGACGACAGGGAAGTGAGTCGAAAGCGCACCGTGCGCCAGGCGGCCTCCAAGGCGGTGTCCAAACAGAGGGAGATCCTGCTGGGCGACGGGGGGAGCGAGGACGAGGAGCACGAAGACCAGGAGGAGCCCTACATGGACCGTACGTACCCCCGCGCTGCGCTCTGATCCAGCGACACTGCCCGCACGTAACGCTCTTTTGTTGAACGCTGTTGTGCGCCCCCGTTTGTGTGCGCAGCCGACGAGTCCGGCAGCGACGAGGACTTCATGGTGGAGGACGATGACGACAGTGACTACGGTCACTCCAAGAAGAGGAGCAAGAAGGTGATTCGACGGGGACGGACGGACAAGAAAGAAAAGAAAAGCCCCAAACCCCGACTAAAGGCCACAGGTGAGATGTCTAGCCGTGATCTCTTAACTGTTCACTCGAGTGTGTTTCTTAAAGATTGAGGTGTATGATGTAAACAGGCACGGTCTTGCTGTAATATTCTGCTCGGAGAAAGTTGAGCCTCTCAGATATATTTAGCTCCATTGCTGACTTGGAGACAAATCAGTTCTTATCACTAAATAATGGGCTGATGTTTCTGGTTGCATTTAAAGGCCCATCTTCTTTATTTGATGTGACGTAGTAAAGGAACAGTTCAGCATTTTGCCTGTATGTATCCGTCTCTGTTTCCAGCCCTGGGAGAGCTTAGTAACATTTTTTTTTTTTCACATTCAGTTAATCCATACAAAACTGAAGGCCATAAATGACTATTCACTGTTGTACGGGGAGCATTTCTTATTGGGGACCAGTTGCCAGGCAACCTGAAAAAGAGGAAGCAGCAGGCCGGGCTCTGGCCAAAGCTGAAGTTCAAAAAACAATCCAGCGGCACCAAAGCTCACTAAAGTTGTATCTCATTAGTTCTGTTCACCTCATTCGGTTCGTTCCTGTTGTCACACATTGAACAGGACCTGTTGGTCACAGGGTTTTTTTTTTTTTAAAATTTGTATTAATTTATTAATAATTTGTGTGGCTTCACATTTCTGTTTGTACAGACAAAACAAACAAGACAGGTGTTAGTGAGCTTTTGAGGTGCAGACGGAGCTGGGTCGAACTTTTCCACCCGCTTACGCTCTTCATGCCAAAAAAAAAAAATCACAGCAAACAAGCGTGCTCGCCGAAATGCTGACGTGTCCCTTTTAAAGATTGTACTGTGCGTCGAGCCTCCACAAGGCAGAAGACCCGAGGCCGGCCTTATTTCACGTTGACAGTCAAAACTTTTTATTTGTGGCATGGCGTAGCCGAGCCACATTCTGATGCTCGCTAACAGATGCATGTGCCCCCCCCCACCAGTGACCCCCAGCCCAACGAAAGGCAAGGGGAAGGGGCGCCCCAGCGCCAAGGCCCTGGAGAAGAGCTCACCCAAAGAGGAGGAGGAGGAGGAGGAGCCCGAGAGCCCCCTGGAGGAGGAAGAGGAGGAGGCCGAAAAGAAAGAGACCTCCCCTGCACCCAAGACGACGAAGGAGGCCGCCGGAGGAGAGGAGGAGGAGGAGGACGAAGAGGAGGAGGACGGCTCAGAAGAGGAGGCGCCCTCTGGAGAAGACTAGAAGATGGTACCCATCCTCCATGTCTCTCTCCGTCTCTTCTCTTGTCGTTTTCTTTTGTTGCTCTTCATTTAGAGTTGTTTTTTTTTTTTCTCCTGTTTCTTTTTTGTTGTGTTTTTTTTTCTCCTCCTGGTGGCCTGGCTCAATGGTTTGGACTTGGTGTGCTTTGTCTTGTTTGCTCCCCCACCCCCATCCAACCCCCCGCCCCTCCAACTTGTGGTCACGCAATCATACAGCGTTTGCGAGGAGCTTTTACCGTTCAGCCCTCGTCTTTTCTTCCCGCATTTCTGTAAACGCTCGCGAGCATCCGTCCAGCGTGTGATCCTCGGCGATCCGACGTGACTGGCCACACGCTTTTCCTTTGGTTTGATTTTTTTTCTTCCCCCTCAGATAAGCGGGGTTGTTGTTCGCTTCCCAGCATCAGTAACGAAGGCGCCGTGTCAACGTCGAGTCGGCACGCGTCTCCTCTTCAAGAGATGGTCCTGCTCTTTTAAACCAGGAGCATGTTTTAACAGGGCTGCGTTAGTTTCAAACTGTTCTGAGTTAAAGCAGCATTTTTTTTAATGTTACTTTTAAAGATCACCCAGTCTGAATCTGCTGTGTGTGGCTGACTGGCTTTTTTTTCTTTTCTGGTTTTTTTTGGAAAAGCTGCTGCTTCTTAGATCAAACAGGTGGAGGTGTGTTACTGGAGGTGCAGTGGGTCCCCGCTGAGTGTGTGTTTCGACACACGCCGGACCGCCACAATCGCACGTTTCAAGCCAGCGTGTGTGCGAGTTTTTGTGTACTTGTTTAAATTTGTATTCCCGTGGGGTTTCTTTTCTTTTGGCTCGTCGGCCGCCTGTGTGAAACGGTTTCTGTTGCTACATGTCGGGCGCTCTAACGGTGCACCTCGCCACATGGAGCAAGCCAACCCCCACCCTTTTTTTTTTTTTTTTTTTTTTTTTTTTCAGAACACACCGACCTGCACCCTCCCCGCATGGCTGCAACATCTTCTCAACCTGTTGTGCCAGGCACCTCCCCTAAATCTTTTTTGGTTTATTTTTATTTTTAAGAAATGCAAGAAAAGATTTTTGTTTTTCTTTCGAGAGTTAAAAAAATGAATGTTGTTTGTTCTCCTGTTGGTTCATTGTTCTAATTCTCTATTCAGATTTTTTTTGTAATGTTTGTTTTTTAAGAAAAGAAATAAAAATGTATCTTGATTTTAAAGAAAAAAGTCGACCCTATCCAATCTGTTCTGCCTGACGGTCGGACCAGCCGTCCATCCCTTTCTTTCTCTTCTCCCTCTCTCTCTCCCAGCCCCATCACCTCAGTGGTTACTGTTGGTGTCCATGGCCATTTGTTTCTTCCAGCTTTTTTTGTTGCTCACATTCGTATCTCACAAGCTGATACATTTTCAACTTCAGACTTACACAGTACTGAGGCTCGGAAAAGATGTGACATGAGGACGCGCTCAGCTTAGTATATATCTGGCATTCATTTGTCTCTTAATGCCTTAATTTTCATGGAGTTGAGTTTCAGCAGTGGCTCTGATATCATCACTGAGAATGTAATCTGTCTTCATGTTTTAAGTCAAATCAGGCTTAGAACAAGTCAACAATTTGTACGATCAGCAGACCATGCGAAGCCATAAACGATCTCAAAACTAGTGACTTGGAGATCAGGTGCAGCACTTGTGAGATTGTCCTTTTTTTGCAAGAAGTAGTGTTTGATGTCAAAGCAAAAAAAAAACAACAAAAAAAAACACACAGGAAAAGAAAAAGTTGTTATTATGATCTTGGGAACCAAACTTCATTTATTAGGCGTCGGTCAGGAGCAATTCTGATTGGTCCCAAGACCGCAACAGAAACCAGTCCTGAATGTGTACAGGACACACTCGAACCTGATCCCTGGTTCAGAAGCACATTTGATTGTTTTATGACTGTCATTAGCGGGTTAGTGTGTTTTTGTATATTCAGGTCCTAAATTGGCACCAAGTCCTTAATGCCATTTTGAGACGATTGGATACAAATCAGAAAATAAAATGGGAAAATGGGGAGGGAAAAAAACATTGTTTATACCGATGTAAAGCTCCGAGAGCTCTGTTTGCAGTAGGATCAGATAGTGTCTTGTAGTTCACAGCACTGAGGGCTTGAATGAGGTTCCTCTCTTATCATCCCACCAGAGGCACATGGCACAAGGCTATGAATTTCTCCTCTCTCATCCATTCTACGACCTCTTCTGTTGTACCTTTTTTGATGTTTCTTTTCTATCGACCTTCACTTGTACTGGCAATGTAAAAATGTAAGCCGAGTTGTGATTCTTACGGAAGACCGAGTGGAGGAGCTTTTGTCAGTGGTGTGGAAAAGGAACACTGAACTCTTGAATCTTTTGCATGTTGTGGAAAAAAGTGCGAAGCGATGATGATAATGATGCTGGTAAATGCAATGGCAATATTGTGGTCTTACTAAAAAAAAAAAAAAAAAGTATTAACAACGACAATGTTGATAATGTTTTGGTTTCCCAGCTTCTAATAAAGGCAACCTACTTTTTATACGGATTTAACTACTTGTTTTGTGACGTTGAGCTCTGTGTGCTGTTCGGGTGGCGCCTGGGGGGGGGGGGGGGGGGGGTTGGCGTTGGCGTTTGGTCGGCAATACTTAGTGTCTGCCTCTCGGTGGGGCTGTGTGCAACAGCATCATGCGGTCTGATGATGAGTTGCTGAGTTAAGAAACAGCATTGAAGTATTCACACATCCAAAGTATACAAGTCCTGCCTCACATGATCACTCTATCTGATAGACAGCAGGGACTGGACCTCCACTTTCAAACGTTGATTTCTTTAAAACAAAAACACACACAAACACAGAGTAAGAATAAATACTGCCCGGAGGAAAAACAGCAAAAGCTTCACCGCATGTCTCAACATGCTGCCAAGAAAAGGAGAGTATAACTGACTTAAAGGGCATCACCAGTCATTATCAACTGTAAATAAATAAAATAAAGAGAAAGAAAAGTATAACAAGGTGTTCAAAAATAAATTACCAAGTCAAAGTCATTGAGAAAATATATGCAATATTAAATAAGAAAATAAAATGAGGTTCTGCATTCATATCTATCCAAAAGTATCAATGGAATCTAATCATCACTCTGAAGCAGTAAAGAAGCTTGACACAACAAAACAGGTTCAAAGGTAAAGAAGTTATTGAGACGTGCGTGGGATCATCACTTAAAGAACTTTTTTTTTCTTTTACAGTTGTGCAGATTGCAGGTTTGATGAGTCATCAGAATGTCCTCCTACCCTATTCAACAGGTGTTATGTCACAGGTACATACAGTATGCAAACACATACCTTTTACAATCGCCCACGTGCTCAAGCAAGTACATACACATAGGAATATAGCACTGACCTCTTGAAGGTAGACTTCTTTAAATCTTTACTGTCCTACAATAGGAAATTTTTTTTCCAGCAAAACACCTGGAAAACAATTTTAAAAAACATGCAGGATAATAAAAGACATTACAAAAGTGAATACTGTATCTTCTTCTTGTTCCTCTTTCAGCTGCTCCCTTCAGGGGTCCCCACAGCAAATCATCTGCCTCCATTTAAACCTATCCTCTACATCCTCTTCTCTCACAACATCTAACTTCACTTCCTCCTTCAACACATCCATAAACCTCCTCTTTGGTCTCCCTCTAGACCTTCTGCCTGGCAGTTCTAAACTCAGCATCCTTCTACTGATATATTCACTTTCCCTCCTCTGCACATGCCCAGACCATCTTGTCTCTCAACATCTCACATGTGCTGTCCCTCAGATGTATTCATTCCTGATCCTGACCAACCTGGTCACTCCCAAGGAGAACCTCAACATTTTACCAACTTTATACCTCTATAGTTGCTGCAACTCTGCAAATCTCCCTTGTTCTTAAAAATGTTTACACACATTCCCTCCATTCCTCAGGCATCCTCTCACTCTCTAAGATCTTGTTAAATAGCCTAGTTAGGAACTCTGTTGCCACCTCTCCTAGACACTTCCATCAACTGCCTTTCCTCTCTTCATCCTCTTCAATGCCTTCATCATTTCATCTTTACTAATCTTCGCTACTAAGTGGCCCACTCTACCCACTTCTTCTACTCTATGCTCTCTCTCATTCTCCCCGTTCATCAGCTCTTCAAATTGCTCTCTCCATTTTCCCATCACACTTCTGGTGTCTGTCACTATATTTCCCTATCTGTCCTTAATCACTCTAATCTGCTGCACATCCCTTGCCTCTCTATCTCTTTGTTTTCCCAACCTGTACAAATCATTCTCCCCCTCCTTACTGTCCAACCTGACAGGTCATCATACGTCCTTTGTTTGGCCTTTGCCACCTCTATCTTTACTTTGCACTGCATCTCCCTGTACTCATGCTTACTCATCAGTGCCCTCCATGTCCCACTTCTTCTTAGCTAACCTCTTTCTCTGGATACATTCCTGCACTTCCTCATTCCACCACCAGGTCTCATCTCCATTCCTCCCAGATGACACACCAAGTATCTCCTACTTGTCTCCCTGATAATATAAGCTGTGGTTGTCCATTCATCTGGGAGCGCCTCCTGACCACCCAGGTCCTGTCTCAACTCCACACAACACCCCTCCTCTCTCCTCCCTCCTCCCTCCTCCCTTGTCTTCCTCATCTTCACCACCAGAGTCATCCTGCACACTACCATCCCATTCTGTCATACTACATTCTCACCTGTCACTACTTTGCAGTCACTAATCTCCTTAAGTTTACATTGTCTGCACAAGATGTAGTCTACCTGTGTGCCCCTACCTCCACTCTTGTTATCCTGTGTTCACGTCTCTTCTCAAAAAAGGTAATTACTTAAGCTATTTCCACCCTTTTTGCAAAATCAACTACCATCTGTCTGTCTTCATTCCTAGCATCAATACCAAACCTGCCCATCACTTACTCATCTCCTCTGTTGCCTTCACCCACATGTCCATTGAGGTCTGCACCAATCTCAACCCTCTCGTTATGAGTGATACTCTGCATCAACTCATCTAACTCGGTCCAGAATTTCTCCTCCTCTTGCTCACATCCTACCTGTCGGGCATTACCACTAACAACATTTAACACCCCCCCTTAACTTCTATCTTAATACTCATCAATCTATCTGACAACCTTCTCACATTCAGAACATTCCTAGCCAAGTCCTCCTTCAGGATAACACCTACTCAATTTCTTTCTCCTGTCAACACCATGGTAGAAAAACTTAAATCCTGCTCCTAAGCTCCTAGCCTTGCTACCTTTCCACCTGGTGTCCTCAACACATAGAATGTCCTCTGCATCATGTCCACCAACTCTCTAGCTTTTCCCATCATAGTCCCAACATTCAGCATCCCTACTCTTAGTCCTAAACTCTTGACCACCCTCTTCTCCCTCTGCCTGCGGACACATCTTCCTCCTCTCGCTGCATATATGCAATGCAAAATAGAGTTAAATGTGTGATAAATGTGCACCCTGGTAGATAAATGTTACAGCACATGCCACATACAGTATAAGTCCATGGTCCAACTCTGGCTGGAGCCCTTTGTCGCATGTCTTACCTCTGCTCTGTCTCCCACAGTTTCCTGTCTGCCTTTTCACTTTTTAATAAAGGTGAAACGACTTCAAAACAAAGAATAAGAGAGAACTATCACTTCACTTCACAGGGTTTCTCAGCATCTTTCAGCTCATTGTTTTGGTGTCCTACTGACCAGTTCAGTATTGTTTTTACTCATGCAGGCATTTCAGTGGTAGCTAAAAAGCCAGGTGTCTTTTTATCTGAGCTAAAAAGAAAATGAGCATTAAACCTTAAGCATGATGCATTTTTACTGATTTAACATCCTGACGAAGCTGACTGAGAACTTTCACACTCTTTCAACTGAAATGTCTGTTTATGGCAGAAAAGTCCTGCCATTCTTCACCCAGTAGTGGTGTGTCTGTGTGAAGGTGTCAAAGTGTCTGCCCTCTGTCTTTTTTTTCGTTCACATTGTGAATGTATAGCTATGCTGCTCTGCGCTTTATATCAGAGTATTAGGCATGCACAAATACGCATACCAAGTGAAAGGGCAGAAAAAATACTCTGTGCTCGGAATGACGTGAGCAATTCTGAGTTTGTTCATCATCTGCTGTTGAGTCCCAATGCACTCAATGCTGTTTACAAAGCAGCTTTCTTTCCAGCCATTCATACAATCAAATGTTGCGATTGTGCAATTTTATTAGCAGAATATGACTATGAGGTTTATGGTGGCTTCAGAAAACAGCCTATTGCATTGTTAAAACTGGACACAAACTTGTGTTCCAGCTGTGTTGTGGTCTGCAGTGATTAGGCGGCTGCTGCTCAACTGATGTGTGAATTCTACTTGAGTTGTGTTACGCAATGTCCTAATTACATACAAAAAGGTATTTTGCTATCACTGAAAAGCCACAAAAATCCAGCTTAATGGAGTATCTATTGTCTCTACCCCTTATCTTGAAAACAGAGTGAAAACTGACAGAGAATATTTCTTTTTACCCCATTAACCTTACACTTTTGAGCTACAGCTTGATTTGCCCCATTCGTTCTGGACTACCCTGCGAAGTGCCCCCTACACAACCTGGAAGTTCTGACAATATCAGAGAAATTCTTTGGACACACACACACACACACTGCCATACAAACTAGATTAAACTGGTTAGCCTGCATTTTTAGCCAGTTTTTGTTTTCTGAGGGAACTGAAGCAATTACGCCCTTTGCTCCTTCATGCTCAATAGTATATCTGAGAATGAATGTTTAACAGGAGGTCCTTGTTTTATGAGTGACAGGACCAAACAATACTGGGGTGTCAGAAAAAAACTGCAACTGATGAAAGATGTAAATGCAGACAAAGCCTATCTGATTGGCCAAACCACATATGGAGGTTGCTGACAGATAGCAAAGTTGTTTCGACTTTGGAGTTATGGTCAGAAATGTTACTATGAGGTCTAAATTCAACTTTGAATCAACTTTTAGGCAACAGTCACAATTTTAAATAAAATTAAAAAAATTTCATTGAACCATTTGATCATTTTGACCATTGTAATGTGGTAAACAGCAAAAAGTCACTTTTTTCACAGTGAAACTGCAAAACATGGTGAGAGTCGATAATCGATAGGCCTTTCACCTGATGTTCTCATCATCTCTCACTGGCCTGAGGAGAGAAGTTTTAATCTTTTCATTCAGGAATATGCTAGGTCAACTTCTAGCTGCAAATAAATAATGGTTAGCTAAAATTACTATTGTGATGTGGCTGTGTGAAAAAACTGCCACCTAAAATTGGTAATTGTAATGGTAAATTAATGTTAGCCAAGCATGGCTGAACGGGTGAAATAGGGTCTCATTTTCATCCATGCTCCAGGAAATACCAGGGTTCCACGTAAACCAAAACTAAGTGGGCTAATATAAGGTTTAACAGTCTCTTTTATGCCCAGATGTTTGGTGTGAACCCTACCGAAGGCCATTCCAATTAGAGTTATGTGTTTTCATAGTGGATGCCCGAATCCAACTGAGGCGAGTGTGGTACCACACCCTGAGAAACCAGACTGGCTGCACTCACGAGGTGTTTGTCTATCAACATTACTGTGTTAAGTTCAGTTTCATGGTCCTTTTTAAGTCCATGTTCAATAGGATGAATTTGAGTCATTATTTTGTCCACCAGCACATGCATTAAAAATGTCAATTCAGTATGACCACTGCAAGTGTATTACGTATTGACCAGATGAATATTTCTATGAAATTACAAGGTAATCTCATTAATGTTGTTGTGTATGTGGCCTACTTACACAGCTATATTAAAAATAAAAACACTGGAGAAAAGGAACTAAGTATCATGGACCTTTACTGGTTGAATGCCAAATTAACAACAACCGATACAGATCAATGCCCATCAAATAGCACCTGTAACAATGTGTTATTACAACTTAAAGTAGTCCCTTATTATATTGTAAGATATATGGTACAAATGTCATTTCACTCACTTAATTTAGCAACATGTGCTGATATTACATTTCACTTGAAATATTTAATCTGTTAGTTAACACTTTTGAAAGGTCTGGTTTCTGGTAGTTAATTTCTGTAGCATTGTTTAAATTAAAAAATCAATAAACTTGAGCCTCAGGCACCCTTTTAGATAATGGATGAATCGGTGTAAAATAATAGAACATCCTATTTTCACTGTCGTGGAAATTGTCTGAAGAAGATAGCACTCTGGACACATAAAAGAAACTAGAAAGGGTTAAAGTATTAAAGTATATTGTAATTACAATAGGAGATCAACAATACCTCAGCACATGTGGTGGAAAGGAGGATCTCAAACTTACAACAGCAAAACATTCATCCTTTATAGCATCTTTAAAGGTCATGGTCTTTCATACTATTGGCTAGTTTTCCCTGAAGTTAAAAACATTCTTGTCCACTTGGCGAAATCCCAGCCTGTGATGACCATAAATGCTCACACAGTTGTCCAACCTACACATGCATATGTAAGTAAGAACAGTAGCCTCATGTTGTGGCGCCAGTCAAATATGCAGCGTCTTCCTTTCTTGGTAACTCTGAGACACTGGTGTCACCTAAATCACGCAAGTGAACAACTGACCATTATGAATTAATGATCAACTAATAAATTTACTTCCACATCACCCAACTATATAACATCCTGTTTTGCACTGGGTGATAGGCATAACATTATTATTTTCTAGCCAGTTTCTTCTAATTGGTCATCATCATTTAACATCATTCATTTAACATTCATTTTTTATATAGCCTACTGATTTCACCAGCTGACACTAAATGTGCTTGAATGCATTCAGGTCAGCTCAGAAAATAAACATTTTGATACATACTGATACTGTAATTTGGACCTACTTCTGACTCGGCTCCTGGTCAAATATTCGTTCCTGTAAAATTGTCTGTGCTGGGATACGCTTTTCATCCGAAAACAATGACACCAAATGAGTGTCAGTTATGTGGAGAATTAAGAATGTTGTCTGACGCTACAGATAATATTAGGACTGACCATTGTATACAGCAAAGATATTACTACATCCAAACAAGACTGTAAACCTGAGAGGCAAGTCAATAGGAAATCCATTGCATCACTTGGTGTGGCAATGTTACTGGTGAACTCTTTGTCATGTGGGCTGGAGATCTGTGTGTTGGCAGGAACCATCTACATCGTGCTTCTGCTGCTGCAGGCTGGCATGGAGGAGCACTACATGATCTTTTAGTGGATGAACCACACACACTGGGTGACCATGGGTCGAAAGGCAGGCAGTAAGTGTGGCAGAGTGTGCTAGGGATTATCACTGTGGCACTGTTATTCCCAGAATCCATGTGATTGAACTGGAGACTTAATAATTAACCTAAATTCTTAGTGCCCTATATACATGGCTGTATAAGTGTGTGCATGGATGAAGGAGAGACACATTGTAAAGCCTTCTGGATAAAGGCTATATAGTCTTGTGTATTTTCAATCCACTACAACAGGTTGCTTGACACATGCCACACTTGAATGGTGTAACAGAATAATGTAGATTTACCACTTCAGGGTTGACTTTTACAACAATAGGTCCTTGACTTCGAACAAACGTAGCATGCACCTTGCAGGCGGACACAAAGAATGACGCAGTGGAAGGATTCTTGATGAAAATTCATGTTTATGATAAACATAGGATAAAAATTATGAATGTAATATGCAAGTTATCTTTAATATTCTAAATAAATTACACTGAAAATTGGAATTGTTGCAGTATATTCAGCATTCATTGAACAGAACAACTGACAAAACTTGTCAACAATTTTTTTATTGGTGCACGTGCACATACAGTTGAACAACATGGGGGTCAGGAGGCCAATTTTACAACTCACTATCTGGTATGTTCATCATTAGTGGTGACACGTCTGCGACAGGAACATAGAAGGTTTGCTGCACTGCTAGACTCTGATAAACCCTCTCTTAGAAAGCTGATAGTTGAATGATGGACATGCAGTTCTGCAGACACTGTTCTGGTTGACATTCCTACAGTCAACACGGCGACTGCACACATGACTAACTACATCTTTGTGACCAACCACCTGTGCAGTAATTAGGCTGCTAAATCAGTCTGACGTGACAGAAATACCCGCTTCTTTTACTAACAAGCTTATCAGTTTTATCAGGCAAAATTCATTACACAACAATGGTACTGGTGTACTTGTAACTACAAGAAAAAAATAAGGAGCAGATGTACTAACATGTTAGAGCCCAAGATGTATGAGGAAAGGAAAAGAAAATTTGAATTTCTTGACTACAATAGGCAACAATCAGTTAACTTTAAGGGGGAAAAACAACATTAAAGTTTAAAGTAGGACTCAAACTTTTGTTGAACTGTGGCCAATATGACAATTGACAGAAACAAGACATTGTTGAAGTATAGTATTACAATAGCTCAAGTAGCTCAAGAGTCATTAAGTCAGTGAATTTAGTAATGTCAGTTACCCAGGAATACATAACTAAAACTAAAGTTAAAAAAATAAAATAAACTAAAAGAGCCACCATAATACCAGACCAAGCAAAGTTTTATCTGCAAAGCCCCCAGAATGTAGAAACATGAAATGGTGCATTTATATTTTTTTCCATTCCATTTTTCCATCCATTATATTATTATAATTTTGTTATTTCATACTTCAGTTTTTGTGAGGAAGAATGTGTTTGTTTTTCTTTCAAAGGCTATGCATTCTTGCTGTAAAAATTTAAAAACTCAGCCGCTCAGCTATCAGCAAATTAAGTTTACAATGAAAATATTTATTATCAAGGTCTATAAACAGATGAATGGAACTATCAGAGTGATTTAGTGTCAGCTCGGTCTTGTGCTAGCTTCTCAGGCCTGTCTCACTGTGTTGCTGGCCCTGCTGTCAGACCTGTTCTCCAGCAAGGAGGAGAGCAGCAGAGTGTGTGTGTGTGTGTGGGGGGTGTCTCTGGGGTAAGGCACTTATGAGAGCTTCCTCCCTAACAAAGTCTGTCATTCATATATATATGTGTGATTTAATATTAAGCTGCTGAGGAGGACACCCATTGTTCACTGTGCGTCATGCTGAGGTGGACACAACTGTGTGTTCTAGATTTCGGGATAATCCAATAGTAATCATAGCTGCAGAGACATATCACTAATAACCAAAACCAACTGGCCAACTGACATTAAGCATGGCTAATATAAAGACCCCTGACATTGTGATGTGATGATCAGAATGCTGCAGATCAATCTTCTGTCATTTGAGTAACTATTCTTGTTTCATCTCTAACTGAAACCTAAATTCCTTTGTGTGGCTTATCATTGAGTAGCTTTTGATTGGGATGATTGGGTCAAACAGTGGTCGTACATTCACAAGTTATGTGTTGTATACACATGTCTTGTATGACAGGGATATCAGTAGGTCCATGGAATGTATGTCTGTCAGTGTCTGTATTTTAATACCACTGGATGGCGCCCCAGTCAGTATTCCAGTTTGAAGATTACAAATGAATTCATGTGTTGGTAAAGCAAAGCACAGGGCAGATTTCCCAAGCTCAACTTTCTCTGTTGACTGGCACAGACTTGAGCAGAGCCTGGAAAGTAGTCATTGTATGTGAATAATGGAATTTTGAAGTTAGACATTCATAGAGGCAAAGATGATTATATGCTCTTTCAGTATACATAAAACTCAGAGTTAGGTTCTTCATCCCGATGAAGTTAGGATAAGTGCCATTTTGGTTCTTATGCTGTGCTCAGCAGTGATGGACCGCTGGGTCGCTCTTTTGGGAGCCAGGGTGGCGAATATCAGCAGCGTAGCTCTGCTGGTGTGGTCATGATTGTCAGACAGCATGACAACCATCACTTTCATGGTGGCTGTGACAGGATGCTCAGTCTAAATCCTTCAGCTGCTGCCAGTCACACTGGTACACACACAACACTGGTCATTCATCTGCAAACACGCAGGGAGGAATAAACACACCTGGAGTCACACCTTCCAAAGCTAACATACACTGACATTTCTTTTCATTTGTTGTTCTGAAGTTTAAGTGGACTTGTCTACATACTTATAAGGATTTGTCATATTTTATAGAAGCTGGTCAATGGGAAAAACAACATGAAATAAAGAGACGCCTGGCTGGAACTGGAGTATTACAGTGCAGTATGTCCTGTGTCCATTGTTTTAAATTAAAAGCCTTCTGCAGAGTTGTGTAATTGGGACTTCATGACATTGCAGTGGAAGGTCACCACTGAAAAATATATACAGAGGAAACATGGCAATATAGTCTGAGAACATCAGCTACAGTAAGAAGCAGGGATAATGTATGTAGTAATGTAATGTAATGTAATGTATGGAGGTTGAAGGAATATTTTTAAAGAAAAAGATACAACATAAAACATTTATGCCAATTTTAGCATTACCAAAACTAAAGACCCATATGAACAGAACCTAACATTTAGTTTAGTGTTATGACATTAACTATACTTTCACTATAAAGTGAAATAAATAATCCATAAGCTAAGCAAACCTAAATACAGTCCATACAAATTCCTTTGGAGGGGAGATTTGCATTTACTGATTACTTTGCTGCTAAATATATTTATCGATCCGAATGTTCCAGAGACATGTCATCAAACTCCCACTCTCTCTCTCTGAAGTTGCTGAATAACATAGCAGCAGCTCTCCCACCACGTAGCAAATCTGAAATTCTACTTGAACAGTTTAAGCTAGAGAACGTTTTTGTGCTTCTTGCAAGTCATCAAACCCACTCGGCTGCCAAAACAGCTTAAACAGCTGTCGACTGTGAACTCCTGCTCTGTTACTGTGCAGCCTTTGCCAAACAGCAGATGTCTGTTTAATGCCTGAAGCTTTGTGTTCAGTTTGTCAACCATCTCTACCAAAAAGCTCTTAAAACGGTGTAGGTGATAGAACACTGACACATTACAGCTGTGAGTGTGTAGCTGCAGCTCTACTGGCTCTACTGGGGATTAGAAGAGACACAATAAAAGCTGCCAATGTCTGGAGCATCTTCGTGGCTGTGCCATGTACCTCCAACTCGTATCAACATGGAATGTGAAGTTGAGCATATTAGCTACTATATTCAGCCACACCACTATGCGCCATGTAGCAGTTTAGGAAAATATATGATAAATGGACATTCCCACAGCTCCATTTTTGTGTGTTTTTGGATGATTGGGCAGTCTGACATGAAATCAGGAGTTAGTTAGTTAGCTGCCTATCAGACCTGCCTGTCAGGAAAATAGTGAGAGATGAATGGCCTTGAAGATTTATTGTGACAACTGTAAACTGTAGTCATTTGAGTAACTAAAATAGTTTTTTCAATAATAAACTCATCAACATGTAATCGTAAAAGAAATCAACAATCAGGCCTTTAAACACATAAGAATGATCCTGATCACCCATTTAAAATGTAATTCTCTATCTCCTGTGGGTGCCTCAGTTTGATAGTGCAGCAGGTGAACAGTGTGCAGGCTTACAAGGCCTCCACCTGCTGCTTCAGCTTGCTTGCATTTCTCTGCTCCACCCTGATCACATACAGCCTGACCGACATCCAGCGCTGACCGTCCCTTCAGCAGCAAGACCGTCAGCTGAGGACACACAGCAGCACATTAACCTCTGATGAGATGATGCTGAAACACTTGGCCACGTGGAAGAAATGCATGCTGAGTGGTACAGGCTGATCTGGTGTCTGAGGAGTCACTGCATTCCTTGGGGGTTTAAAGGAGTACATGGAGCTGATTCATAGACATTATGACAAACAGTGTGCATCTGTTTACAGCCAGTAATGAGATGTAAATGAATAATTTATTGCTGGTACAATCAAACAGTACACGGAATCTATGTCCATGTATAAAATGTGTTTTTTGTATGTTCTTGTGGAGAGAGTGATTTGGAGGCAATATCCTGCTGTGTACTGTTGCTAAGGAACCACACTGGTGTCTTGACACTCCTCGTGTGGTGCATTATGCCGCAGTCTTCTCATCCATATGCTCTGTTTGGTGACTGGGGGATTGGTTACAGTCGGTAATGCAGGAAAAAACACCTTTAAAATCAAGCTTTGTTTCCAGGCAGCTGCCTCACATATTTAAGGTTCTACTGGTTATACTCGTGTTCATGATCAAGGTCACTGACTATGATAACATTTTTAAATGGTATGTCCACACCCTGTTCAACTATTGTTCCATCTCTGGTACCAGATTGTGTCAACATCTGAGGTAAAATAATGACCTATTATCATATCAGATGGAGTTGGCAGGAGTTGCACTCATGCCAGTTTCTCTCATAAACGTTGCTGGCAATGTTGCATTTGAATGATAAATGTGAAATTTAATTGGTGCTGTTTTGTACAAGTGCCTGATGTGTGTCGTCCTGAAGTTCCCAGACTAGAAATGCTATGTCATTGGGCATAAATGTTTTAACTTAAGTTATAGCTGATATGCCATTTGGTCACAGTTTTTCTAATGTTTGTCTTGATTGATATATTAAAAAGCAGAATATCACCATTTAAACCATGTCTCCAAGGTTAAAGCTGTGCTAATCAATATTCTAATGCTATAATGCCCATTTATAGTTATTATTTCCCAATGTCATTATTAGAACACAACCTGGAAATACAGGAAATATTTAAAAATACACTGCTCAAAAAAATAATGGGAACACTTAAACAACACAATATAACTCCAGGTCAATCACACTTCTGTGAAATCAAACTGTCCACTTAGGAAGCAACACTGATTGACAATCAATTTCACATGCTGTTGTGCAAATGGAATAAACAACAGGTGGAAATTATAGGCAATTAGCAAGACACCCCCCCATAAAGTAGTGGTTCTGCAGGTGGTGACCACAGACCACTTCTCAGGCCCTATGCTTTCTGGCTGATGTTTTGGTCAATTTTGAATGCTGGTGCTCAGTGGCTCAGGTAGTGCAACTCATCCAGGATGGCACATTAATGTGAGCTGTGGCAAGAAGGTTTGCTGTGTCTGTCAGTGTAGTGTCCAGAGCATAGAGGCGCTACCAGGAGACAGGCAAGTACATCAGGAGACGTGGAGGAGGCCGTGGTGAGAGGAGATCCCTCAGGAGACCATCCACCACCTCATCAGGAGCATGCCCAGGTGTTGTAGGGAGGTCATACAGGCATGTGGAGGCCCCACACACAATACTGAGCCTCATTTTGACTTGTTTTAAGGACATTACATCCAAGTTGGATCAGCCTGTAGTGTGTTTTTCCACTTTAATTTTGAGTGTGGCTCCAAATCCAGACCTCCATGGGTTAATGAATTTGATTTGTGTGATTTTGTTGTCAGCACATTCAACTATGTAAATAAGTATTTAATAAGAATATTTCATTCATTCATTAGTTTAATAATTTTCCAAGCTCTTACCACTTACAATATTTACTACTGGGAGTCTGACTTTCTGTGGTGAACCACCAGCGGGTCCCTTTCTACATCAGACCCACAACACATCCATATCAAGTCAACACTCATGATGTATTTCATAAAGTACCTTTTGCACTTTACAAAGTTTGTCACTGGAAGTGTAAATGACTAAGGTTCTCCAAAAGAGCAAGATGTGAGGAAATGGTTGAGGGCAGTTTTACTAATGTCCCGAATTAGATGTGATTATTGTCTGGTTCCCATGTTTCCATTGGGAGATGTTTATTTATAAAAGGACAATTTTCACATTAGGCCAAGAAATGTTTTATCCTCTGTGAAGTGGACTTGGGACAGAAGAAATGGCTGGTTCAAATCCATGGAGTGGCTGAAAGTGTGAGTAAAGTAAATGAACACAGTGCTTTCTCCCTTCTTCAACTTCCTCAACTGCAGTGCAAGGCTCTGTTGTGTTTGTGCTCACAGGTGGGTTGCATGCAAACTTCCTGTAAAACATACTTTTACAGTGAAGGATTCTTCTTGGTCCTGGCATCTGTTTCAGAGCAACAAAGCTTTCTGCTATTAGTTGCTTTTTCATACCTTCAGACTGAAGTCCAGATATTTTTAGATGTCGTTCAAATATATGTTACTTTTTAATGGTTACTTACTAATATCAAATGAAAGGAAACAAGGAGATAATGTATAGGTTGTGTTCATGTGTCAATGTTGTCAGTCAAGGCAAAGAAAGCATCTACAGCATCATTACTGATCTAAACTTTAAAAAGAAGAGACACAAGTTGTATTGACCCTGACCCACAGATCCCCCATTAATAATATTAGTAATAATAGTACAATTCTAATTAATTTTAATATATATATAATTAGGTATATGGTCTATTCTATGTAATTACCCTATGTAATGTAATAAAAGTTTTTATTAATGTATTTGTCAACAGCTATAATTCCTCCTGTAGACACCCAGAAGTGGAGGTTGTTGTTTATTTAAACAGAAAACAGATAAGTGATCATAAAGTAGAAGTATAGTGGAAATAATGTATGTCTTTGTAGGAGAAGATATAAATGTCCTCATATATGATGCATATGACCAAATTAAAATGTATGAAAAAAAAATTAAAGCGCTTGTATACAGTTTATGAATGCTTGGGGATGTTTGGCTCTTGGAATTGTGTTTACCTCTACATTTTAATGGTGACTCTGCATAAACACATACAATTAAAGTAGACTACTACAGACTTCTATATAAATGAAAGCAGAGCAATTTCTTCTGCAGCAGAAGTAGAGAAGAGTTGATTTCTTTCCTTTCTTTCAACAATGATCTGGACCTTTCAGCTGTTCCGATGGAGAGGCTTTGTTTTGTTTCTGACCAGTTAGTTGTGACATTAATAGGTGCTTCCGTTATTTCGTCCACCCCTCCCCTGTGTACTGCATCAATAGGCAACATTGTATCCTGCTGAAGTCGCGCTACAGTGATCCCTCCATCAACACATGGCAGTCAGAATTTATCGAGCGGCGGCCAATCGGAGCGCTTCTTTTAGGGCGAGCCTCCGCCGCGCTCGGCCAATCGGGAACCCAGAATAGGACCCGTGCCTCCGAGTTGTGCAGCGATGCGGTCACGTGACGCTGGGAGAAGGAATGCCAACATGGACCCGTGGCAAGGACGGGATGTGTGAGTGTGCTCCGACAATAACACGACGGAGGAAGAAGAGAAACGCAAAAATATACCAACACGTCGACGGCGCTACCTCCCACCTGTGAGCCTCCTCCCGAATACGTCTGGTAGGTCGAGCCAAATGTCCGGGATTCACCCGAAGAGACGGAAGAGTATTAATAGAACATTTTTTGACCCAGTCGAACTTGAGACTCGTGGATTCCTGTGCAGACGCAGTTGTATTCACGCGGATCGCCCCGTTGCCGACCGCTCCTCCTTGTTCGGACGCGGGGAGAGGGCAGTTCGATACGCTTTTCACGGGACGGTTGTTTTGTCGGGCTGAGTTCTCCAAGCCATATGGTCGTGGGCGCGTCAGTGCGGGCCGTGTTTGTACAGCGCCCTGTTCGCGCACCGTGGAAACCGTGTGAAGTGTGAGGCCCTGCTGCAACATGTGCCCGACGGTCTGACAGCAGCAACAAACATCCTTTACATAAGCAAACGGGGATTAGCTCACCACTGTAAGCGTGTCTATTTGGACTCTGGTTTCAAATTTGGGGTCTGCGGACCTGTTCGAGGACCCAGGAAGGCTCCCGGGGGTCCTTAAACTATTTGAAGTTGAACTTTTTTTACATGTGTGTGTGAACACACACACACATTGTGTGTGTGTGTGTGTGTGTGTGTGTGTGTGTGTGACACACACACATACTGTAGTACCTTTTTGTACCAGAAAAGTGCTAATTATTGGGACCCAAAGATAAAGATGACCATTAACAGAATCGTTAATTTTAATGTGCAACATCAACTAAGGCTGCTACCATGTATAATTCCAGATAAAGTTTTATTAAATTAAATTTGAACAGACACAAACTAATTTTGAGCGTGGGATTCTTTCTTGCACTGGACTTGATGGGAACACAGAGATGTTGGGGTATATGCACATGGCTCAGTAGGGGCCCATCAGCAAGATTTTTCCTTGGGGCCCCCAACTAGGGTAAACGCTACAAAGGAAATTTCTCCATATGAAAATTGGCTATTTTAGGGTTGTTTTGTAAGTTTTGTAACAAACAGCGGAACACAATTCATTGCATTGAGCCTCAATGTGGTTATTTTGGACAGGATTTTCTCTGCATTTGCTATATTATAATACCTTTAATCGGTACTGCCAGATTAATATTGTGATTTAATCCCTATCACCCCAGCCTAGTTTATGCTTTAGGAATGAATGGAACTTTATTGTTTTGAAGTGGAAAGTTGTCTGTTGCCAATATCCAAAAAGTTCAAAAATACAGTACATCAAAATGAAGCAGAAGAATAGCATGATTCAAATTTAGATTAAAAATAAATTAACATATAAATTACAGATACTGTATATGCAAGTTTAAGAGACAACACATTAACAAAATCCAGGCAGTGAGGTTAATATCGCTTCATACATGTTTACTTTTGTGCTGGACATTGAAATCCTATCTCACTGTTGTCTCGCAGGTTTTTTGTGACTCCTCTGCTGAGAACAGTTTCCTCAACATCGTCTCTTCCTCGTGTGGCCTGGATCAATGGTGTCTCTCAGCAGCAGAACACTGAGCTTGGAGAATGACCTGTTCAGGGACAGCAGCAGCAGCAGCAGCAGTAACCTGTTCTCCCTCGGCCTGGGAGACGGAGCCTGCAGTGAGGGGGGCAGTTTAACTTCCTGCGACAGCCCTGAGGCGGGGGACTCAGCGACTATGCACAGCCCCGGAGAGGAGGAAGATGAGGAGGAGGAAGATGAAGATGATGGGGCACGTCTGCATATTTTTCTTGGAGCAGCAGGAGAAGAGGAACCTGGGAGTCAGGAACCTAAGCTGCCTGAATTCCCCTTCCATCCATCTTCCCCATTCTCCCCAACTCTGGAGGATATTGAGGAGTTCTTGAGGGAAAAGATGGAACCGGTCAAAGAGGGGCTCATTGCCCCAAAAGAGGAGTCCTCCCCTCTCCCATGCAGCTGCAGCGACTCTCCATCCTCCACTGTGCCCCCAGGCTACTCCTCAGAGACTTGCAGTGACCTGGGGATGAGGGCCTCTCATTGCACTTCTAGTCCAAACACACCTCATAATGAGCAAAACAGCCCCAGCCCAGCTGACTCTTCCCCTTCTGCCCAAGTATCCCCCTCACCATCTACCTTAACCCCCCCAGTGCTCCTGAGCGCTCCGCTGGTTCTCCAGCTCCAGCCCCTACCTCTGGCCCAGCCTCAGACCCCGGCAGGCTCTCCGCCTGGGGCCCAAAACGGCATTTTGCTCACTCATCTCGTCATGGGGCTCCAGGGCGCTACAGGACAAAATCTCACCCTCCTGGCCCCTCAGGTGCCCTCCACACCCACCACCTTTTTATCAATAAACAGTGGCGATAACAAGTTGGCCGACCAGAAGTACGTGAAGATCGCGCCTCTGCCCATCACAATGAGGACTGTAGAGATCATGGGCGTGGCGGGGGTCGGGGCCCAGGGCAGTGGTCTGCTTAAGGCCGTGGCCCCACGGGTGACCAGGATGCCGCCGACAGAGAGGGTCCACAAGTGCTCGCACCCGGGCTGTGGGAAGATGTACACCAAGAGCAGCCACCTGAAAGCTCACTTCCGCCGGCACACAGGAGAGAAGCCCTACACATGCAGCTGGCCCGAGTGTGGCTGGAGGTGGGTGACAGCAGGTTTAACAGTAAGCGCTGAGTTTAACAGATAGTGGACTATGTGGATGAGGATCCACTCTCCATGTGGATATGAAGGGCTGATTCTAAACTAATCAATACACAACCTGCAAAAAAGACAGAAGTTAAAAACTCGCGTTTGATTCAAACATTTCATTTCATTTAAAACTAAACATGGCTCATTGGAACAGTTTGACTGCAGCTGCTTAATAGTGAACTGAAGAGCTAGCTCCTACTGGGGATGCAATCACTTGACCACACCATGAAATGCTGCTGCCCTCGCTAGTCAGCACCAGAAAGGAACTGTTGCATCCGTCTGCCATTAGCCAGGGCCCTGGCAGAGGGAAGCACCTCCTACCCCCTGCTTCCCGTACTAATGCCCGGATGTTGTAAAACAAGCAAGAAAAGTGACATAGGTGACATGCTGTAAAACATGCAGGGTTTAGCAGTGTTTCGATTGGAAAAAAACAAGGCTGTATGTTGGCTGTTCCAGAATAAACCAGAGCAATGTGTGAGCTACAAGCGAGGCTGCTGCTGCTAGCAGCGCTAATCTTAGCTACAATCAGCAAAACCAGTATGACATCATTCACCCGTGGACGCTGAGATCCTGATGCAGTTGCGTTCAGTTTTGACTGTTTTCTGATTGTTTTCTTACTTCGCGACTGTTGGATTCATCTAAATTTAATTTAATCAAAAGACAAATTAGTCGTCTCTAGCTCCAACTAGGCCAGTTCTGTCAGATTTGTATTAAATGAGAGAGATTACACCAATAATATGGATTCACTTCACTCTAGCTGAACTTATGCTCCTGGCGTCCACTCAAATACAGACACTCAGCAGTTTACAATGTGATAAGTAAATTGAGATTTCAAGCACTCATGAACCAACAGGGCTGTGCAGCATGATAGGTATACTGTGAAAACACTCTGTTGTTTATACATTATGCTCTTATTGTTTATTTTGCCACATCGCAATTGAAATTCTTTGCAGCGACATTGTTTTTTTAATTTGGATGAGGCTTTGTGATCTTAATTGCACTAAGGATGCAGGCAGGAGATATGTGTGAAGGTACAAAAAAGTACAAATAAATGTTATTCATACTGTGGGACTCCTGTGGGCCCTGTATAGTGCATGGAAAATAAAACTCCTGAAATTAGATATGGGCTTGATTCTGGAATCACGGCCCAGTGGAATAAAAACATGGTGATTCAAGGGCTCTGGAGAAATGAGGGCCCCCGGAGCAGTGTTTTTCATGTTGCTGTAAAATTCCAAGCTATGCCCCTGAACACCCAGCACCTGCAGGAGACACAGACAAATTTGGCATCTGTGTTCTTCTAACTGAATGGATAAATTAGCCAGGCTAGGCTTTGGCTAATCTGAACAACTCAATGCATCCTTTTTGATTCCCTTTGTAACCACGTTCCTTATGATGATGCCCGTCTGCTCTTGTGTCGCCAGGTTCTCCCGGTCCGACGAGCTGTCCCGCCACCGTCGCTCCCACTCTGGCATCAAGCCATACGAGTGTTCTCTGTGCGAGAAGAAGTTCGCCCGCAGCGATCACTTATCCAAACACACGAAGGTCCACCGTGGCTCCAGGCCCGGCAGGATTATCAGAGCCACCGTGTGACACCCTCAACTGGCCTAAACCCCGCCCCTGTCTGCCCGGTCCGGCTTTGACCAGAGTCGGTTCTGGGTATCTCCCTCAGGACTTTTGGTGCTTCACGAGCAGAACTTTTGGGAAAAACCTTGAGAGCTGGCTACTGTTTCACCCTCATCATGTCCTTATTTTCCCTGCGCCCCGCTGTTTACTTTTCACTGTTCCTTCTGAGCAGCTTGTCTTATTCTCAGTTAACAGCCACCTCAGGAAAAACTCAGCTGCAAGTGGATTTCCTGGCCTTCACATACACACACACACACACAGATGGACATGAAAAAAACAAAAAACAGGAGACAGTATGACAGAGAGGTCCCTTTTACAACCACTACTTGCACTACTGCTCCTGGTACCAATCCACCAGGTGCTGATGAAAGTCGGGTGGCATTGGGCAGGTAACAGTAACAGGAGCATCTGTCACTGCATTATCTCCTTTCTACTTTAGAAAGTTCACCCCTCTTTCTCAGAGCCAAACTTCAGGGTCCACGCCGATGAAGCTTCCTGACGTTTTTTTTTTTACTTCATTAAAAGGAAAATTGAGTCATGATGGCCCGCAGGCCACGTGGCAGAGCGTGACAGCCATCGCCACGGGGTGAAATTCTGATTAAAGCAGCAGAACTCTCCAGTAAGTACTGAGTGTTTCAGAGTTACAGTTCACTCTGAATGAACAGTATGGCTCTTGGTATTAATATAAACGTTCAGCCGGGCTGAGAAGTGCTCCTCAGCCTCTGGTGTTTTATAAATCCAAACCTTTGTTGCATTCGTCCGACCATGGTCCTCCTCCCCATTCTGACCTGTATTGCCTTTTTCTCAGTCCCAGTATGCCCTAATCTCTACCGATGCCTTTGTCCTTATCACAGAACCTCACTTGATCCTACTGTTGTAATGTTATCATATGACTGCTCTTATTTAACTGTGATTCTGAACTGCGGGTTGCCAAACCAGAAATCCCTGTTCCGGCCCTGTGAGAGCATGAAAGCGACACTCTCGGTGCGTGACGGTTTATAAGCTGTTTTGTTACGCGTCTATTTCTTATACTACAAAAAAGCGCTGCTCTTATCTCATTTACAGTAGCACTTACTGTAAACTTTTTCCCCCCCTGTTGGTTAAGAAAAGCTAATAGTTTCAAGAGCTGGAAAGGCAGCTAACAGCTATTCAATCATCTGTATTAGCATACTCGATATAATGTGTACTGAACATTAAGGACAAAGATAACGTGTACAGCTTGTAGCCTTTATATATATAGATGTTGTTGGTTTTTTTTATCAGGATTCTCAATCAGTGCATTAAGCTATTCGGTCACGTTTCTGGAGAGGTTTTTGGTCTTTGATCTGAGTTTGATTGTAGCGTGATCAGTCTGACTAATCTATCTGTCAGGGTGATTATGATCTGGGATTTGTCCCAGAGTCCTACTCTACCCATTCGCAAACCATTAAGCTGAATCTGCTGGTCTCAAGTGCACTTGTGTTTGTGGAAAGTGAGAAACAGTCACTGTATCAGAACCGTAAAAAAGAGAGAGCATTCTTTTCTGAGGTTGAACTGCACTATGTGGTGCAGTCACCATTATCATATGTTCTCTGATCTCAACACCTTGGTGCTTGTTAACCTACCAGCGCTTCACATGAAGAGGCTGTCGAACTGAAAGCTTCACGTAACTGGATTGTCTCAGTTGAACCAGGAGACACTTACAGTGGAAGCATGAAGAACGTTTGGGAACACTCAGCCCAAATTTATTTTTTACCGATAGTAGTAGAAGATGAACTGATTTCCATATTTCTTTTATATTTAAACCCAAGATGACTATTTCTTTCCTTCTGTTTCAAAATAATGGCAGAGGAAATGGGTCTGAATAACAAGTTCTGCCCCTTTTTTTTCTCCAAACATAACTCAAATCTCTTGAGGGTGCTTAAAATGTTGTTCCGTTTTTATTTCTAAAATTGGACAAAAAATATAATACATCAATCTTGTTTCATTTTTAAGTTTATTGCAATCAGTTCACCTTTTGCTCGCTCCACACGAACAGAAACTTCAACTGGCTGAGCCCAAACTCTTCTATGCCACTGTAAGTACTACAAAACTGTAGGCTACTGGCAACCTAACTTAGCTCTAGCAACATTGGTGCTTTTGGGTGAAGTAAACAGTAGAGCACTTTTGCACGTAGCAGTACAGTCATTTACACAGCAGTCATCTTCGTAGGTTTACCTGTGAGCGTCATGGACACGCTAGGTTTAATTCTTTCCAAACAACCATGCTTAGTAATGTAGAGACCCGTCCGCAGCAGACAGACGGGCAGACATGTTTATCTGTCTGAACCAGTGCACGCTTTGTGTCTGAGCCTCCCCAGGCTGCTTCTACTGACCTACATCCAGGCCTGTATTCTCTAATCATCATCCAGTTCTCTCTCCGTTTCTCTCTCAGCGCTGCCTGTATATCTGGTTACAAACAGGCTGTATCTTTTTTTTGTTTTGTTTGTTTTTGAATACCAGAAATGCTATTTTCCTATTTGCAAAAATAAAAAACAAAAAAAAATGTTACTTGATTGATGCTTATTGAAAAGAGCTGTTATTCAGACTTTAGCATTTGCAGTGAAATTAAAGTTATAGCTGGGACTGTACATAAGAGCAGTAAAGTTAAATTAAGTGCAGTACTAATTAGACTTAACAGTGGTGGGAGAAAGTGAATTAGGAGATTGAATGTTGGATTTAGCCGGCCAGAATCACCTCTCTTCATGAATGTTAGTTTTGCTCTGTCCCTGATTGCTAACATGTTAATGTCAGTGATGCGTTTTCAGTTTGTTCCACTGCCATTAAGTTGCCAAATAGCATGAAATGCAGCTGAAAATATGAATAATAAAGTAAGTATTCATATTTTCTGCTGCTTTATACATCTACTGCAGTATCTTATATATAATATTGCACTGCTTACTCCACAGATTTCATTTGACTGATTTGATTTATTTTATTTGATCAAGTAACTTTGTTGATTAGTTTGACTTTTAATCTTTTTGTAGCCCAGTTCCATATGTTAAACATTATAAGTTTTACATGTTTTCACCAGCTACTGTGAAATATAAGTGTTTTGGTGTTTAGCAGGTAGCATGTGCTGGCTTTATCAGATCAGTGGCCTGCTGCTGCTGCTGCTGCTGCTGGAGATTAGATAGATGAAGGACTGTAAAAACAATGAGCTAAAAGAGGCTAAACCTCCTCAGACCTGGGGGCACCTGCAGAGTCAGATGACTCAAGCAACCTCAGGCACAATGCACATAGTCATTTGACTTACAGAAATATTATTAAGTGCAGGTTTCACACGTTAAAGCCATTTAATGTGCTTTAAAAAAATACATCCAACGACATCATATAACTAAACCAGCCACAACGTTACAATGCTGCTTTCATCAGGAGTCTGCAAACAAAATATAATATAGGAACATGTGGTATACAGTAACAATCCTTATTGTAGCCACTGGAGCTTTTAGACAAACACATATGACCCTGTAAACACTGCCAAGCCTTGCTGTCATGGTAGACAAAATTGAGAGCCTGTTCTCATTTCATTGTTTCTCTAGTCACCGCCTCTCGACTAATTTGCCCAGTGACTGTCTCACTGAAGTGACATCGATCGGAATTTCCTGCGGCGCTGAACGACAGCAGCGATTACGGCACAGAGTGGGTGGCAGGATAACCACATCAAGGCCACTCCAGAGTGTCTCGGGATTAAAAAAAAAAAAAACTACAGCAGGCTTCCAGCAATGATCTGACTGCAGTATGGTGTATTATCTCTCAGCCCAATGCTCCATAAAGCAGAGAGTTCCCATGCATGTGTGGTTGGAATTTCTGGCTGTTGATCTTCCCGGTTGCATTCAGCTGAGAGGGAGGGAGCACCCAGAGGAAACTGGGACCCGCTTCAAAACTGGTGTATGCATTTCCCCCTTTCCTGCTTTGCTCTTTCACACAAAACTGGGATGATGTAGTTTACAAAAAAAGCTGCTCATCTGATTCCTGTCATGCTGTGTTGATTCATAAACTGTAGCCGAGGCAGGCGGCTGAGAGGAAAATAAGCCAGGCGCGTTGGACGGAGGGAAGAAGGGGGTTTCCTTTTAGAAATGAAATGTGGCCACAGGCTGTAATGTAATAAGAGTAGCTGACCAACATTTGTGACCAGAGGTTACTATAGGACAGAGCACAACAATGCTGGCTTTAAAAGCTATAGATTTAATCAGTAACTGTGACAAGAACATCTTCTTTCTAAAGCAAAAGCCCAGACAGGAATGTTCTTCTATTTTAATGGATTGTTTAAAGAAATGACTTTGACAGTTAATATGAAACAATTTTTTAGAATTCATAAGCTGTTTTCTCCCTCCTTCTTTTCCTTTTTCCTTTCTGGCCTAGTTCAAAACTGGAATCATATAATAACATTTAAAGCTGCACATCTATTAATAATGGATTAATTGGAGTAATTGGAAAGAAATTGCTTGTAGTGACGAACCCACAGAGAATTATCACTCTGCTGTTCCTCTGAGCTCTACAAAGAATTCCCTCATCTCTTGGGTTTTTGACCCACAAATGTACTGTATTCATTCACTGTCAGTGCTGTCACCGACCTGCTGCAGCAAGCAGCTGTTCTTAGTGAAAAAGCTCAGATAAACCCACTGTACAACACCACCTGGTGAACACGGTGGCATTTAGCAGAGAGAGAGAGACAGATTCTTTATCAGACACTGGAGGAGACAGAGCAACAAGTAGAGGGGGTGCTGGACCTGCAATACCAATCAAAAGTTTTAGACCACCACCATTTCCATTGAAATTTAAGCAAATTTAAGTTCAGTGAATAACTTTAAAAAGAAGGTCTCCAAAAACAGAAAAATCATGCAAATATAACATAAAACAAGCCATTTTAGGGATCAAGAAATTGGTTAAGTTACATCTTTACTGCAGCAATGGAAGTAAATGAAGCCTTGAAAGTGAATACAGACAATTCCTACAGGTGCCCCGACTTTTGGTGAGGAGTTACATGTACTCTATGTGCACATCATAAGGACAATACTGTGCTGCAGGAAGCAGTACTGTATATGTTGCATCAGAACATTGAGAAAAGACAGGTAACCAAGGAAGACAGACAGAGTTCATCCTACAGCGAGAAAATGATGACAAGAAAACTAGACGGTGGTATGGAAGACCAGCACAGTCTTCAGACTTAAAGCCCACAGAGCTGGTTTAAGATGAAATGGACCGAACATGAAAGCAAAGCAAACTAAAAGTGCAATAGGTGCAAACTTCAGCAGCATTACTGGGATAGACTTTCCACACAATGTTCCATTTCCATTGTCAAAAGAAAATCTTTATTGTGTTCCCTCTGAATCATTCAAAATTTTAAATTCAATTAAGGATGTAAGATTCCATGATTCCTTTCTTAATATTTGTTTGTTAATGTACATTCTAGTAACAACTGGAAAAATTGAGGTTTTCTAAAACTAAGACTGCTAGTGTACAAATGCTACAGGTAAACCAAAAACATGATTCCAAGGAAATGCTAATATTGCTCTGAATCTAGTTTAAAGCTGCAACTCATAACTGTTTTCATCATTGAACAATCTGACAACCTATGTTTCTTTGTCAGAAAACTGTAAATAATAACACCCAGTACAACCAACAATCTAAAACCCAAAGATGCCCATTTATCATCACATGTGATAAAAAGAAAGATTAAATTCTGCAGATTGAGTCAAAAAATTAAAAAAGCAATGTTTCAATTAACCAGCAAATGAGTCCAGCACCACCATTACCATTCAGTTATATTTCTGCATGTATCTGTATTCACTGACATCGCTGTGATATGCTGCCACTCGGTGGTTAATCTGAAAACATACAGTCAGTTTCTACTGTGGAGAAGATACTGTTTAATGTTTAACGACAGTCTTCAACGAAAATCACTGGAGTAGCGTTTATATTGCTGTACAATTCCAACATGTTTTTTTATTTTTATTGTGCCACTTGCAAGGACTGATATGCATAAAAAAAAATCGACATTCAAACACGATGATTTGTCTGAACGCTCTCTTGCATGAGGTTTTCATATCATTTACACTGAACGTTTCATCAATCAGCAAAGTCAGTGTGTGTCGCATTAAAATGTACATACTCAGTCATGGTAAGGCGACAACGGCCTGCACAAAGACCACAGACAGCTGTTCAGAAAATAGTCCTCAGTTTCTATTTGAATGTAAACGCAGCTGTGCGGTTAGAACGCCAGGCAACTCGATGAAAGGGGACTTACCAACTTTTATCACCCACCTTATGAATTGAGACGTGAGAGAAATTTTACTGCAATTAGTCGTTCTTTCAGTCTACGTGGGTTTAATTAACGAGGCGCGCTTAAATGACTGCTTTGATTCCCATTTTAACCACACGCTCAACTTGTTGGCAACAGTGATGATGATGATGATAAACAGCAAAGTGTACCAGAGAAATAAACAGTGAGTCGTGTGAGTCAGTCACATCGCACATTTCAGAGAAAATTTGCAACAGCAGCGCAAAAAGCACAACAAGCGCAGAAACAAGAGAGGAAGTGACCTCAACGTGAATTTAATGACATATTTAGTGCAGACGGGGAGCATTGGAATTTTGACGGTCACACGTAATCGAGCAAACAAGGGGGGTATTTCCAACAAGTGGGAGCTTCTAAGGTGTAACGTTTAAGGTTAAACCACACGCAGACCGCATCAGCGAATGAAACACTAAAAGTTAAGTTGGATACATTGCTTAACCCCCACCCCACTATTCAGTGAAAATCTTCATTTAAATTTGTATTTTCTCTGAGTTGTCACAGTTTTAAAAAGTGATAACATGTAATAAGTGTAAAATTAAGCGCATTTTTTCCACTTTCGCATTTCGACCCAAAACAACTATTAGCTGTTTTGTTTGTTTGTTTGTTTGTTTGTTTGTTTAACATTAATGACAACAGCTACCAACTCACAAGCCCCCGCGCGACAGTTTTCGAGGCGCGACAGTGTCAGTACTGAGATGTACGAGGCACAGCGAATGCAACATTATTTCCTGTTCAAAGGATATATCGTCAGTACGAGTCAAGGCAGTTAAATGTGTTTTGTGTTCAGGTATTTGCCTGACACTGGGCTTGAAACCTGTTTTCAGGGCCATGGCAGTATAGAGAGCTTTTCGGCAATGTTTTGGGAATATATGGAAGCGGCTCGACGACTCGGAAATTCAGCGGGCTCTGCGAGCGAGGTAATGATAGCAGACGGGCTAACGTGAAGCTAGCTCACAGCTAACTTCCAGTTAGCCAACTAACGTTAGTGCCTCTGATTTGTTTGCCTTCGCGACTGTTCACGCACTTGCTCGACGGTGGCATTTGAGCTCCACCCTGCGACTTTAAATAGTCGGGGAAGTGACAGCTCGCCCGCGTTCGACGGTAATGAAACTAACAGCCATCAACAAGTGGTCTATTATTTTGCTCTGTGTGGGTGCCTGGCTCTCTGACGGCACAAACCAGTCCCTCCAGCCCCAGCATCTGCAGCGCACGAATGACCCGTGTTGTGTGCCTGACACGACCTAGCTGACGTTATCTCACTGTTCTGGAGATAACGCTGGCTGCTGGTGTGAGACGTTGCATAACATTCATTGGTAATCTTTTCCCCCCGGCGGCGATTTGTACAGTGTCCTGTTCCTCCCCCACCCCCCGATATCAGCAGTTTTAACATGAGCGGGACGGATTGTGTGTGTGTGTGTGTGTGTGTGTGTGTGTGTGTGGGGGGGGGGGGCGTGTCTCCAACCCAGCGGGTCTGGATGAGTCAAGGCAGATTTACTCTCCCCCATAAGAAGCTTATATACACACAAACACACCACGCATACATGTTGACAGACACTGACTGGGAGAGCACAAGTCATTGTTAGTCTGTTTCATGGAAGGGACACAACACATACTGGCTGTATCAGGAATCATGTCAGTGTCAGCTTGTGTGGCTTTTCCAGGCAATATGAGAAGACTCGGGAGTGGGATGTGAGTTGTGGGAATATTCAGCACAAATTAAAGTGATTTAAAAATGAAGACAAAACACCAGAAGAGTGGAAACCCCTCCTTGACGTGTGAAACCAAACAACTCCATTTCCATGCTCTTTTTTTGGCGTGTGAGCGTTAAACTAATCATTAAAATGATTTAGGTGGTATCATGGATGACAAGAGTGCTGTTTTTTAAACATGAACGAGATAAGTGCAGTTGCAGGGCTTTTCACTTGAAGCAGTCTCAAATGTGTACGGTATTAACTGCATGGAAATCTTAAAATCCAGAGTTGTCACACAGACCAAGTTGTCTCTGTGCCTTTTAATCAATGCTTATCATAGGATCAATATACAGTCATTGCAGAGTATGATGGAGATTGCAGAATTATGTCGGTATATGAAGTGTTCCCTCAGTTTATTGAGAAAAGAGCAAAGGAGGCAGAGTTTGGATGTGCACTTGTCGGGAGAGGACAAGTAACTTGTCAGCTGTGCACAAGCCTCTGCATTGTTCTCAGACAGGCAGCACTTCGTATGAGACTAGGTCGTACAGTAGATCGCACAAAGAAGTTTTCTACTACATGCCTCCTCACAACATCTGCCCTGTGGGAGGCAGCCCCTCATACACCGTCAGTGGTGTTGGTCATCACAGGTTCTCTTGAAGCTGCGGCCTGACAGTAGATCAACAGTGCAGTTGAGGGGCACAGCCACCAGCACACCACACTCGCCTTTGTGTGCTTATGAGGGCTGACAGCCACAGAGGGCACCGCTCCTTTCCTACATGCTCCAAATTCACGCTTACAAATGTACATGTTGGTACATTCAGCTGGTTTATACTCAGTACAGTTAATGGCTTGGTAGCAGCTGACCAGTTTCCTTGGGGAAACTCTGCAGCTAAACATGTCTGCACAATGTCTGTTTTTTGCTGTTAATTGCACTACTCCCCACCAAGGTTACATGACTTCATGAATATGCTGTTATCTTGATGGATCAGCCCAGTCTTGTGTGTCTGTGTGAGCCTCACTACATTAGGTCTGAGTTGCCTTTGTAGAACTCTTGGCATCAGAAGTTTACTCAAATCAAGTTTTTTTTTTTTTTTTTTTTTTTAAAGTCCCACTATTTTCCCGCGTTTCTCGAACCTGTAGGTGTAAGGACCACAAACCAACAACAGAAGTGTTGAATAATCATTCATATTCTTAAAGGTTTCATTCCAGGAACACTTACACTTAAATCTGTACGATTTATTTGTGCTATCCCAGTTATTTTGTTTTATTTGTGTCAATTAGTGGTCACATTTTGATGCTAGGTGGAAGTAAATCAAATGCTCTGGTTGGCTAAGCATAGATCAACTCATAAGGCGACCTGGGATCAGATTTAGTGGAAGGCTATGAACTACTGCTAGATTACTGTTAGCCCTTAGCTGGCTTCTTCCTCCTGCAGGTGAAGATGATGATGCTTTCCTTTGTCAGATGTCAGAGGAAACTGATAATCTGTGGACAAAACATGACGTGTGAAGACTTCACATTGGAACAATTTTCACTGACACAACTATTCATTGACTCATCAAGAAAATAATCAGCAGACTTATTGATAAAAAAATTAATATATTCTTTATTGTATAGGAATATGTTTTGGTACTGAAATGAAGGCATTATATTGGCACTAGTATAGTACATTTAAAATGACACCAAGCCCCAATGATCTAAAAATGATCAAACACAAGTTTGACTGACATACGTGAGCAATGTAACACAGAGAGAGAGTGAGCACATGTTTTGATTCATGAAAGTCGACAATAGTTTATGCTAAACAGAGAGAAACTGCACATACACACCTGGAATGCTGGGCTAATAAACCACATGGATCTGAATCATTCAGGTTAGTTTTTTTTTTTTTTTAACTTTCACATATTTAATATGAATTGAGCTTGCAAGCACACCAAAGCACATCAAACCCGTTGCAATATGTGTTGCACCCTTGAAAGAGATGAATAGGACGCACAAGTAAGAGGCAACAAATTCACCTGGCACTGTAAATACAGCAAAATGATGGCCACTGTGAGGTCGCAGACGGGCTGCGATACAAGGTGCGGCGATCCGACGCCATTCTTCCTGATATGCTGCTGTAACAGAGCGTGGGCCGGGGCGCTGAAAAGCAGGATATTGTGCGTCTCTTTGTTTCGCGGCCTCTCCAACCACCAGATGGGAACGGCGCTTAACTGTGAGGGGAAGCAGGTTTCCTCCTCTTTCATCTCTCAAACAACCACAGAGAGACGCGGGGCCGGGGCTGATGCCGAGCGCCCGCGTACGATGCGTTCGTACCCGCCCTGTCCTCGCTTCTGGCCTCGCGCTCGCTGTCACCGCAGTACGAGTCCCTCTCCACACAGACGACAATGTTACGGGCTGTGTTTGGGATTCTGAGCAGCCGTCTATTTGTTCGTCGCCCCCAGGTTATCATGTACACATATTATTATGCATGTATATACAAGGTTATACTTGCAGTAAGTTGAGACTTTTAATATGGTAGCATTGCTTAAATGATCGGCAGCTCATTCTTCATGGACATTGCACGACGTTTCGTTTTACGTGAATGCGCTCACGGATATCATTCTCCACCTCCCGCTTCTCATATTTAATGGCTGCTGTGTCGCGTAGACCCACCAGATGTGATGACCAGATGTTTAACCTCGAGAAGAACTCGTCATTAAAGGGCCACGTTTTATAGGTTCTAAAAAAAAGTGGGTATGTTTATGATTAGGTGTAATTTTCTGAATAATTGGCTTTAATGTGTCATCACGTCTTGATGGACCAAAGGAGAACACCCTCCACCGTCTGAAGCTTCCCTCCTCGCAAAGTTAATGGGACCAGCAGATCTCTAAATGAATCTGTTAAACACAGAGGAAGGTTGAAACTTTGTTTCCCGTGGAAGGGAAGGGCACGCACAGATGGCGTTTAAAGAACCCTGTCTCTGGTTCCCTCAGCAGCCTGTGTGGTGGAATCAGACGGTGCACCTGGCCTCATCAAACGGCCTCTTGGCTCCTCGGCTGTTAGATAATCACATTTTTAAACACCTAACAGACCTGCTGCTTTGTGGAGTAGCTTTTTTTTTTTTTTTTTTTTTTAAACGAAGGCAAGGATGATGAAGATGATGTACTGTATGTAGCAGAATGCTGTTAAGGCTGACCTTCATCATCCATGTGCTGTGTGCTGGAGCTTACACCCATTCTTTGGTTGACTGACTGAAAGGAGGCAAAGTGGTAACAACAAGAACCTCATGACTTCATGACAACATCACTCTTTACTTACTTTACTCTGTTTACTTATTTCCTCTACGTTTATGGTGTGAGCAGCTGCTCCCGGGCTCATGTCTTTCTTTTTTTTTGCTGTTTGCTTTTCAGTGAGCGACATGGACAACTCTGTCACTCTGTGGCAGTTCCTTCTCCAGCTCCTGTTGGACTCCAACAATGAGCAGCTCATCTGCTGGACCAACGAGGAAGGGGAGTTCAAGCTGCTGCAGGCGGAGGAGGTGGCCCGGCTGTGGGGCGCTCGCAAGAACAAGCCCAACATGAACTACGACAAGCTGAGCAGGGCGCTCAGATACTACTACGACAAGGTAAACGGCCAGCAGCTCTGCTCCGCTGCAGGGGCGGGTCATCGTCAACAACAGTGTGTGCCAGTTAAACTCAGTGCACATTTCTGCTTCATTAATCTAATCAATAAAACAGCACTAGTGGGCTTTTAATGTGAAATGTTACAGGAAGTGATGGTTTTGTAACTTCAACAGGGCAAATGGAAGCGAATCAGAATGAGTCCTTGAGTACTACAAAGTACTACAAACATGAAGGCCTGTTACCTTCTGTGGATCAGGTAAATTATGGCCCCGCCCACTATTTGAGGAGGTACAGCCCAACTGTTAGCAACCGTTTGGACACACACGTCGACACGCACACATTGTCTTTCAAGCTAATCAGACATTGGACCAATCACAGCCCCGTTTAATCCCATCCAAACGTATGATGTTGACTTTACTCTCAGCCTCGCACAACAAAATGCTCCATCACATTTTCATGATGTTCCTGCTCTTCACTTTGAACTATTTTGTTATATTATAAGGTTTTTTTATTTACGTCGCCACCAAATTACTGAAATGGGCACAGATTTACAGCTGGAAGGGGCCCCGGCAGCCCAGCGTTTCTCCACTGTAACATAAGAAGGAGCAGGACTTTGGTCAGATGGTGCGGCATGCGGACGAGGTCACGTGTTTCGTTGTCAGTCATAATTAAACTGCACGATGCCTGAATTGCGTGACCGCGTGGGTTTCGAAGCAGCGGCTGGAGACCAAGAGCGACTGCGCCAGCAAATCCGCAGAAACGGTAAAGGTCCGCCGCTCTGCAGCACGCAGAGAGAGGCCGAGTGCCGTCCGTCTGCCTCTCTGCTCGCGGTTTGGCAGAAGCGCCGCCCGACCCTGTGGGCGTACAGGGCGGGGACGCTCCGGTATGTGCGGCCGCGAGCTCACTGCAGACAGGAAGGACAGAGCTGTCCCACGCGTGTGCTCTCACTCTTCTATTTTTTTTCCTTCTGGTGCCTCTGTGGCAGAAGCAGAAGCCTTGTTTCTGCACTTGCCTACATGTTTGTTTTTTGTAATTCGCCAAGAGTAACACGTCTTGTTTTTCCCTTACAGAACATCATAAAGAAGGTGAACGGTCAGAAGTTTGTCTATCGCTTCGTGTCCTATCCCGACATCCTGAAAGGAGATGTCGCTACCCGAACAGAGGGCGGGGATGTGGGCGCTGGCGGCGTCCCTCCCCTAACAAGAAGGGACAGCACCCTGCAAGAGGGCGAGCCGGGTGACAGAGCCAAGGTGGGAGGCGGCACGGCGGCTCCGGGCTTGAGCGCCAAGCAGTCGAACCGTAACGACTACATCCACTCCGGCCTGTACACCTCCTTCACGCTCAACTCGCTGCAAAACGGTCGCCAGCTTTTCAAGTCCATCAAAATAGAGAACCCAGCGGAGAAGATGTCTGACAAGAGAGGTCCGGTCGCCGCAGCCCACGGCCAGGAAGTACTGTCTCAGCCGCAGCCGCCCGCCGCCCTGCCCTCCGTCATCAAGTTCGGAAACACCCCTCCCAAGCCAGCACCAGCACCGCCTTCTCAGGTTGCCATGGAGCCCACCCTGATGTCCAACCACTTGGATCCTCTGCAGGCTCTGCCCCCACGGGCCGAAGAGATCGGCCCACACTCCTCCCTGCCGCCCCAGTCCGTCTACGCCTTTGAACACATCCGCCCGTCAGAGCCGACGTTCGGCTTGCCGGATCTGACGTCGGCCAGTCCGTCGCCGAGCCTGGTGCTCGACTCGTCCCAGGAGCTGGTGATCGACAGCGACATAGAGTCCAGGTCGTCGCAGCCCGCAGAGGCTCACGCGCCAGAGCCCGCAGATGTTCGGGCTCAGGAGAAGGCTAGTATTTGTTTTTTGTGCGGCGCTCGCTCACCGGTCTCTCTGTAAAAACAGTAGTGTAAAGTGATGACATGTGACAGCGGTCTCTCTGCGCCCAGCAGGTGGACAACGTCATCGGACTGTCCTGCGATGACATCAGCCTGGTGGACGCCGAGACCAGCTCGTCCTCAGCGAGCAGCTGCACCACCGTCAGCACTCAGAGCTCAGGAAAGACGCGCAAGCCCCCGAAAATCCTGCAGATCAGCCCGCCGACTCTGCTGGTCACCGCCTCCGACTTCTCCCCCATGAACCTCTGCAGCCCCTCGCTACCTACCGCCTCCCTCACACCAGCGATGCTACAGGTGAGAGCGCGCCGGGTCTCGCGTTAATGTGGCTGTGTAGTGGATGTCGGCCGAGGCTCCAAAATTTGCCTTTATTCCAGATTGAACTGCACGAATCAGTCTGTGCAGCTCTCAGCAGCGAGGCAGCCAGATGATCACGCTGCCTTCCCGCTTTCACCATTTGACCGGTTGTCATTTTGTCAACACGCCAGCATCCGCCCTGCAGAGCACCGACCGACCGCCGTGGTGCTCATCTGCGGCAGAGACCGATGATGATATGTTCATGTCCTTACAGGAAACATTTATGTATTTGGATGATTGTTTTAGTCG
The DNA here is from genome assembly GCA_016785225.1 of Psettodes erumei. Lineage (NCBI taxonomy): Eukaryota > Metazoa > Chordata > Actinopteri > Pleuronectiformes > Psettodidae > Psettodes > Psettodes erumei. Next base: position 79,255 of record JAFBJZ010000008.1, on the reverse strand, counting down.
TGATTGAGCTTTTGTTGAGTCACATCACACGGCCTCTGAATTGGATTTCGGCTTGTTTGGGTGAGATAATGAACACGGCGTATGATCAGGGCACAGCGCATCACTACTTTATGTAGACAGGACTCCAGGGCCGGGTTGAAAAAATATCCTTATCCTCATCGAACTTGATTTCAGTGATCATAAAATTCAGAGATCATTTTAGTTTATGCCTTTCTGTGGACTCTTATCTACTCATGCAACAAGCTGCTCCCCTGAAGGCACATATCTGGTTGGATGTCAGATTCAAAAACTGTGAAGACGGTGACGAGCTGGACAGGAGCGAAGCCATATTTAGGTTTGCCAAATGGAAATAGCGCAAATCTCCCAAAGCATTTAAGGCGACATCACCCAGATATTAAATCTGTAAGTCCAAAACAAACCCCACAGGCTTTGCACTGAAGCAACCAGCCGCTCCTGTCTGCCGCTGCTTTCATGTGCAGCACATAAGCCTCAGTAACACACTGGAACCGCTGCGTAACTCAAGTGTGTGTATCCCAGATTGGCCGAAGGTTGTGTTACACAGTCATAGCAGCGTGTGTGTTTTCCTGAGTCAGTAGCTGCCTGAGGATTTAATGATTTCTCAGTTAGTTTAATGGCAGCAGGTTAGAATAAACTCCTCGCCAGGTTCACTTACAACTACTTCCTGCCATAGCTCCTGCCACAGGATATGAGGTAGGGGTGCTAGGAGAGGAGGAATTAACAGCGGTACGTGCTCTCACGATGTCTCACAGCACAGTTAGCTTCCATTATGTAACATGCTTATTTTCTTTATTAATTTCTGGATTTAACAGATCAATGCAAACCCATAAAGTGCACCAGAACCACCTGAATAACTTGATTATTCATTAGCATGTAAATACTAAATAATTGCATGCGTGCGTCTCTATTTATCATCTGTGACAAGGTGTCGAGGCCCTTTAATGTAATCCACTGGATGTGACTGAAGTGGAAACACGTCGACTTTCAAACTGAACACAGACCAGCAGGTGGCAGCAACTGCTCAGTCCCTCTGACGCTGCTGATGCATAGTGTTGTGTTTTAATTCACTCTGTCCCCTTACAGCACATCAGGTCACATCAGGTCAGCTCAGACTCACGCAGGCACCACTTCATCACACTGGACCAATCGGTGGAGTTGGTTTCTTGAGGGCGTTTCAAGCACTCTTGTTTTCAGGATCTTAGAATTCAACCTCGCCGTTCATAAATAAACCTGGGGGTGAGTCGTGCAATGACAGCTGTTTAGGCTGACAGGGATGACGTGTAAGAGGTTGCGTCAACGCCAGGTGCCGACCCGGAGCTCATAAAGCTCGTGATGCACTTGTGTTTCCACCAGTGTGTACAACAGGCGAGCCTCCAAGCGTGTGCCCGTGTACGCAATCAAAAAGGTTTTCCATTCCAGAGTGGAATCCTCACTGCTCTGTGGATCCTTCAGGTCATACAGTAAAAGATATCGTCGTTAAATTTAGTAGAATTGCTCCGCTAAAAGCAAACCGTGGACTTGCGTATCTCAGAGGGTTTGTGGGAGCGTGACCTCAGTGGTGGACAGCCTGCCGTCGTCTGCCATGTTGTTGTGTTGAAGGTGAGACGAGTCTCCTGTGTGTGTCTTGCTCTGCAGACTCCCACTCTGTTGCTGACTCCCAGTCCTCTGCTGTCCAACATCCACTTCTGGAGCACGCTCAGCCCGGTGGCTCCACTCAGCCCGGCCACGCGGCGCCAAGGACCCCACCTATTCCAAGTCAGTGCAAGAGTACAGTCAGTCAGTCAGTCCCAGCCTGTCAGTCTGCGCTTGTCCTAACGCTGCGTTCTGCTCTGTTCCAGTTCCCCACAGTCCTGACCCCCCAGTTCCAGATCCCCGTACACAGCGCGGACGGGACCAACACGCCTGGCCCCATCTCACCAGACCCTCAAAAGACATAGAATTTTAACCCCCGACAGCATCGCCACATTTGGACCCACACGGCCAGGCGACCCCCCCCCCCATCTCCCACTCACATATCTGGCTAATGTGGAAGCTCCGTCGTCGCCATTCCCCAACACTCTGTAAAGTTGCTTTAACATTCGCTGCACGCTACAGTCTGCTGCGTGTGAGGGGGGGGGGCACGTTCAGTTTGCATCACAGCGTCCACACCCCGAGGGCGCTATCCTGCGCTCCGGCAGTGTGCACTCAGTTCATTTCGTCTGGCTTTCTGGGATTCCACAGTCCCAACCATTTGAAGGAGACGGGGGTTGCCATGGAAACTGTGTGTGCACGCGTGTATTTGCCCCACAGCAGGCAACAATCTGCTTCATGCTTGGGATACACAAACCAGTGGGAATCGCAGATATGTGACACTTTCCTTTTACGAGGTTTTCCTTCTTATCGTGTGCCAGTGCCAAACAGACCTGTTTTCTCCTCCGCTGGCGCTGATTGGGTTCTCTTGTCTGTTGCCCTGTCCTCTCGTTGATGGGCAGAGCTTTTCCTGCTTCTCTACCCAGTTAAACGCCAAACCTCGCCTCAGCTGCTCTGAAATGTTGGCAGACTACAGCCTTACCCAACAGGACTTTTACCTTCTCTGTCTTATTGTGACGTGTGGCCATACTGTAATCCCAGCTGAACCTTGAATCTGTGTGTGTGTTTGTGCGTATACGTTAGTGGGAGTGAAACAAACGTGAAGCCACGAGGCTGTCTGAGCATCGACTCTGCAAGCAGCAGCTCACAAATCCCTTCCCCTTTTCCAACTTGGCCCGGACGTCAGCTGTACTGTGATTAACACCTCATATCTGGTGTGTGTGTTTAATACATGAAAAAAAGCTTCTATTTATTTTTGCGAGGTTTATTTAATCTGTACAGACAACCCCAGTGAAAGAGTGACGAGACATAATATGTTGGTAGGCTTTAAGCCTTAGAGCAGCTGTCCTCCCCCGCTTGTATGCTAAACTGAGCTAAACTAAGCTAAGCTAAATGACCGGTGGATCCAGCTCCTGTATATGTTAACGGTACAGACAAGAGAGAGGCGTCGTTCTTTTCATTTCACTCTTATTAAGAAAACAAGTTTGTGTCCCGACGTGTCGAAGCGTTTCTTAAAGTCCGACCCAAACCAGCCACAATCGTTGTTTTTGAAAAAGAAGGGGCTTTGGTGGCTCACTGCTTGCAGCGTCAGTGCCATTATTTCAGCCCAGGCTGAACATCCAAATATTAGTAGCTCCACTTCACTTCTGCCTCGCTTTAGCAATCTGACTCGTCGACCTTTGACCCCGAGGACGAACCAAAACCCGCCGGGACTTTAAGCACCTTCCCTCGCCCCCTAAAAGGCCGCTCCTCTTCACTATCAGCCCTGAGAGGTTTGCACCAGTTTTATATGACTCTGAAGCCATAAGTCTGAGACGCAGACTCAAGAGGTAGACCCCACCTTTTTATGCTATCAAACATCGCACTTGTTTACACGATACTTGGATACAACACACCGGAGTGCGTGTGTGTGTTTACCTGAGTGTCACTTTCTACAACCCAGGGATGGATGACCAACGAATCTTGTCGGGGGGGGGGAGCTCATGCTCATTTTTACTCGACCTACGGACATTAGCCTCCACCCCCACCTGCAGTCTATCACAATGATATATGGTGCCTTACCAGAGCCAAGCCCAAGTTTCTCTCCTCTCTCGCTCGACAGTGAGCGCACATCTGACAGCACACCACGTTTATATGCCATATCTTTGTGTAGACCAAACCGGAGACCCCCACAGGGAAGCTTTGCGTTGCGAGCACGTGCTTTTGCCGCAGCTTCTGCCCCGCAGGGCCTCCAGCACCTCCAGTGCGCTGCAGTGCTCTTCAGGTCGCGTTACTGTACATAGCAGAAACCACCATGGGTTAATATGCATAGCATGGAAACTGAATCAGGCCACGTTTTTAACAGTTGGCAGCCATGTCTTTTTCCAGCCTGCTTATAAATGTTCTACTCAGAAAATATAGAAATATCTATATATATATATATATATATATATATAAACCTGTTTATCATTTTGTGTAATCTTTTATTTTCCTGTAACCCAATAGAATTTTAAGATTAATTTCTATTTTTGTAACAGCCAGATAGATGTCTGCTACTTTGGTTTCTCTGATTTAATGTTCTCTTTGTGCATGTGTTTCTTTACGTTGTTTTATTCTTGTGGAGTTGGGAGGCAGCTGTCCCACGGTGGTGTGTTTTTTTTTTTGTTTTGTTTTTTGTTTTGTTTTTTGGGGGGGGGTGTCAAAGCCTTATGGGGAGAAATCAGAATCTATGTTTTATATGTAAAGTGTTTTGATATAGTGTTGATATTGTACATGCAGATGTTGTGACAAAACGTTTGCACTTAACACGTGGGGGTTCCTGTCGCATTGGATTCTGTGGCTTTTCTACGACTTAAGATTTCGATGACACGTTGTTTGCTTACTGCGAATGTATATTTTCCCCAAGGGAGGATACACTTATGCACTTCATATTTTCTACCACAAAACAGAGTGGAATCTAATCTTCTACAGTACATATCAAATCCTTTGTAATTAGGCACTACTATACAATATTTATTTATTGAATTTATAGCCAAGCCCAATAAAATTGGTCGCTTATGTTGCATTTTTGCATACACTTTAATAAAAAAGGAAAACAACAGCTGAAACAGCTGGGAAATGACCTCAAAGCCCATTTAAAACTTTCCTCCATGGTGCAGATTTTCTTCATTTGTATCTTCTGATGATGTTTTTCCCTTCAGCTTACCTTGAAATGTAAAATCTTGTTCTGAAAAGGAATAACACGGTTCTGGCTCCGTTCTGTCCAGTTCTCTGTTTGTTTGATGCTTTTTTTCAGATGTTTACAAGCTACTTGTCTTAAGTGGCGTATTGACGTGTGACAGGTGTAGAGGAAATGTTTATAATGGAAGAGATAGGTGAGACCAAGAATAAAAGATCTCCAACTGACCACGTCACCTCGATTCTGTTGTTCAAAAACAGCTGCAGCACAGTGGATAATGCGCTGGAAGAAATAATGAATTCCAGTAATGTGTATCCATTGAACTGCTTTGTTGATCGTTAGGCTTAGATTAAAAGTAGACACCCCTCCAATCAGAGGATGTTCTCCCCCGTGCTCCCTTTCCTTCCCTCTGGTTTCCTTTAGCGAGCCTCACATCACGAGCCTCCTGTCTCTGGCTTCTCCTTAATGTCCGTGCCTTCAGAAGAATCTGAGAGAAAGACGGGTTTATGAGTTGGAGACGGACACGCAGCAGGCTGCCGGTGGAGTTCAAATGTTAAATTTAGTACGACCGCACAAAATCAGAGCAGCTAACTACTGAGCCTGACCAGAGATAATAGGGGATCTGTGCTGCAGAATGATAAGCTGAGACTTCACTTTGCCAACCGTCAACCTCCAAAGAAAAATGTAGGGAGCATATCAAGTGACAGCTCTCAACACTGTGACAACAATCCCATGCTCTTTTTCTCTGTGTACACTGCCAAGTTTTGTTTGTGTTGCTCCACCTGCTTTAGTTCAGTCTGAATACGCCCTGGAGTTCTTTATTTCTAAATAAGTCAAATTAACTCACATTGTATGCTATGTGGCATCAACGTTTCTGACAGTTACAGCCTTGTTCTTTCAGTTATATTTCAATTTTTGATTCCCAAACAAAGCCTGGGGTCTACCTGCGGTGCGCTGACCTGTGTGGAGGTTCCTGTGGATGTACTGGACGTAGAGGAGCAGCAGGAAGAGGCAGAAGGCAATGAAGGAGAATATCGTGCAACTCATCAGGAAAGCAAAACTTCCTTGACTGTGGATCACCTGCACGAAGAGACACACACACAAACCATTGGTTTTTAGTCACAAACATCAACCCTGGAAAACATTGCAGTTACAGAACAGGTTTATTTTGTAATTTCACTCACACGGATCAATGGTAACAGTCATGTAAGTTCAGAATGCAGCTGAACCAATCTTACAGCACCGTTTTTGTACATTATTGGTTTTATTATCAACTGTGTGTTACTGACAAATATCCTTAATGTTCTACAATAAGAAGGGAGCACATTACACTGTACAGTGAAGCAATAAAACTGATGCATCAAGTGAACTCTGAATGAGGACGTGTTGAATTTTATCACTAGTGTAAATAAAAAGGAGATGTTCACACATACCAATCCAACCAGCAGCTCCAGCATCATCTCCCCTGCGCTGGCACTGGTCACCAGGACAGTTGTGGCACAACCTTGAAAACACAAGAGTCAAGTCCAATCATATAGCGCCAAGTTATGAGAAGTTATCCCATTTTCTGCTTTGTGCCACAGCTGAGGCTACACAGTGTTGCTGCCATGAATTTATATATAGTTACAGTTGAAGTTATATGAAGCGAAGGTATCTAATCAGCTGATCTGAATCAGCTGTGTGTGTTTCCACTTCATAGAATAATTGTCTTAAAATGCAAAGATACAAAACAAAAACAAAACTATAGCATGAACGTAACACCTGAAAAACTAACATAGTATAGTATGTCATAAAAGCATGAAAAAGAACATGCCCTAATATAGAATGTTGTAAAAGCATGACAAAAATCACATGAGAAGTTTCCAGTTTGGAGTTGTGAAATTCATTTGTGATAATGTGCCTCCCAGAAGTCAAACCTACTGTATGGTGTGTACAATAAAAACCTGTCAGCTATCTGAGTTATTCATCTTTTTACAACATACTATACTATGGCATATTTTCATATTTGTATGACATAATATACTGTGACCTTTTTTTGACCGCTAGGTTGTATTGCATTTTTAAGACATGTTATACATTATGTTTCCTTGCATTTTCGACATACTATACTTTGAACTTTTTTTGCAATTTTATGAAAGACAATACAATACACTTTTGGGTTTTTTTTGCATTTTTGTACATACTATAGTACAGAATGTTTTCTTGGCCTTTTAAGGACATGCTATAATGTTTTTGTTTTTATTGCATTCTTTTGACAAATTAAACTCTGAAGTGTTTATGAAGCACTATTCTTTAATGTTTTTTGCATTTTCATAACATATTATACTTTGGCATTTTTTCACCTTTTAATGACATAGTATACTACGGCCACTTTTAACATTTTCATATATATATGTATAAAGTCGACACACCCCTGTTCAAATGCAAGGTTTTTCTGATGACCATGATAAATCATTTCCAAACTTTTTCCACCATTAATGTGAGCTATAACCTGTACAACTCAATTGAAATTTTTAGAGAGGGGAAGTAAAAATAAACGACTGAGATAATGTGGTTGCACATGTGTGCAGCCTGTTTTATAACTGGGGATGTGGGTGTGTTCAGAATTAACTCATCACTTTCAAACTCACAGGGCTGTTTTTCTTCAGCTGGAACTGGGGCCTTGGTCAAGGTGGACGGAATTATGAACAGTTCCAAATACCAGTCAGTGTTAGCACAAAACCTTCAGGCTTCTGCTGGAAAGTGGAAGATGAAGAAGAACTTCATCTTTCAACATGACAATGACCCAAGCACACATCCAAATCAATGAAAGAATGGCTTCACCAGATGATTAGAAGATTAAAGTTTTGTCATTTTTGCAAAGAAGAGTGGGCAAATATTACCACATCAAGATGTGCCACACTGATAGACTCCTACCCAAAAAGACTGAGTGCTTAATAAAGCCAAAGGTGCTGAAACAAAGTATTAGTTTGCATATTTATGCAAAACAGGTTGTTGTATGTTTTTTATTTTTCCCCTTAAAAGATTTACTTTTTTTCCAATTGAGTTGTACAGGTTATATGTCACATTAAAAAAAAAAGTTTTGAAATTATTAATCTGAATTTTTTTTTATATCACACAAACCTGGCATTTGAACAGGGGCGTGTAGACTTTTTATATCCACTGTAGTATACATATTATTATTTTGAAGTGTTTATGAAACTTTGTTCTTTGATGGGTTTTCATGGGTTGCATTTTTCATTTCATATATGAAACATTGTCCTCCATTGTTTTTTTGTGGTTTTATGACATAATATGCTATGGCCAATTTTGCATTTTTAAGACATATTATACTATGATATATATCATCATTTTTACAGCTTGCTATACTATGGCATTTTTACATGTTTTTTGAATTACTATACTGTGACATTTTTTGTATTTGTAGTACATATAATAATTTGTTTATATTCTTTTATAATTTGTTTATGAAATACTATCCTTTGATGGGTTGTTTTGCATTTTCACAACATACTGTACTATGGCATTTTTTCATGTTTTACAACATACTATATAATGGCATTTTTTATGTCATAATACACTATGACCTTTTGGGAATTTAAAGACATGTCAGAAACACTATTCTTTGAAGGGTTTTTTGTTTTTATGACATACGACATATGACTAAATTCACAGGGACCTTCTTCTAATATTTAAAAAAAATATTAATGTACTTATTAAACATTATTATTTCATTATTTGAGTTGTTGCTACATATTCCATGATTAAATTTTTTTGTGTTTTTATGACATTCATTTCACAAAATTTTTAACTGAAGTGGCTCTTTGGACTCAGAAACCATTATTGATCCAGGACATTCTTCTGTTTTTTTGTGGGAAAGGTTGGGTGTCTGCAATTGAGTGCTTTCTCTTTAATTAACAAATTAATTAATTTTAAATAAATAATAAATATTATTAAATAAATACATGCAAAAATACATACTTAAATAAACAATTTTTTAAACAATTTTTTTTTAACTTTTTTGTTGCTAAAATACAAAATAAATCAGTAATAATAATCAGTAGTAATTTACACATTTACTTTTATTTATTGATTAATTAGGTATTTTTAGTTCTCTGTAAGCAGACCATCTTCATGATGAATTGATACTGATAATATGGGTGTCTCAATTTGTCTGTGTGTTTATTTTTAAAACCTTTGTAGTTCAGTATGTCCTCTGTGAAGGCCAGCATGGAGGGAAACATACTGCTGATGCATAGTCCCATCACACAAGTACCGATGAAAAGAAACACACAGCTTGTGTTGAAGATCAACAACAGGCAGTGCACCAGTATGACTCCCACCTGAGAGAGAGAGACAGACAGAGAGACATGGAGTGAGCCAATGACCCGTGTTATGGGGCGATACTGGTGGATGTGGATGCAGGGAGAGCATGAAAACAGAAAAACGGAAGCAATCATTTTTTTCATCAAATGCTACAAGAAAACAGCATTGATGCAGAAAGCAATGCATTCCTCAGGCTAATGTTCACCCAACTGAGGTATTATGGTGAAAAAACCAAAAAAACCCCAAACAAAACACCAAGTATGGTACCCAGCAGGTGCAAAAAAGAGTGACGATTCAAGAAACCTTAAAATTACCTTTGCTGCCTCATATCATCGTTCTTTGGACTACCAATTAGATGTTAACAACACTGGAACTTAGAAATAAGAAATACTTAAAGCTATGTGTGTGTCCCTTACAGTAATGATGAAAATCATGTACTAACTTTGTCCAAGTAAACAAAACAGGCTGACAAGGGCAGAATAACTGCATGGGAGGTTCTGCATGGTTTTTACTTTGTTTGAATTTTCTTTATTAAATGATTAATATATAGGCATCGAAAAAAGATGCTGTTGTACCACCAGAAAGATGAACTTCGATCAACAGCCTTGACCATCAAAACAATAGGTCCATGAGCTGCCAAAATCCAGGATTGATGGTGCTCTTGATCAGAGGTTTAAACAATGGATTCCTAATGGATTAACAGCAATATGTACAGCAGTTAAAATGGGAATTTCATGAGCTTCCAGGACAAAGAAATAAAACACAGTGTAAATCTGGATAAAAATGCAATAATTAGAACCATAACTGAAACCTAACATTCAAAGAAATTTAGAATAATTTCTACAATATATGGCATCTAATGGAGACCAGAGGGAATGCAACCTCATGTAAAACCTCATTTAAAGGTGGGAGAGAGAGCTGGCTGTGAATATTTCTGAAGTTTAATGGTTGCATATTTGGAGAACACAGCAGTCAACCATATCATCATGTGCTTGGAGAAAATAAACAAATGTGGAGCACAGCCATGTTGGAGAAGATGTGGAGATATAAATGTGGACTACTCTCATGTTTTTTGGCTTTGTCCTAAAATCGCAAAATTTGTGTTCACCTAGTTATTGTCAGAATTTAAATACTGTATTTTGGCATCATGATAGGGAAGGTTGTGTTAGAAGAGGACAGATATTTAGTGAAAAATTTGTAAGAAGCTTGCAAGAAAGCAATCATGAGAAAGTGGTATAAATCAGATCCATCAACACAAGATGATTGGCTGAAAATTGTGAATGAAATTCATATTAGAGAGAGAAATGGACTGTATACATATCAACAACAGGATAAGGACTGTCACACTAACAATAAAGCAGGAACAAACTGTAGAGGCATGGCGATCCAGCATGCTCTTTTTCTGATGTTTGTTTTTTATTTGTTTATACCCTTTTCCCCCATGTATAATGTTTATACATTGCTAGGGAAAAAAACAATAAAAAAGAAAGTATTAAAAAAAAGCCAGGACTGAAGCAGGGACCTTTCAGGGATCTTCACTCTAAAGCTCTCCTAACTGAACTATTTTGGCTATAGGCTACAATTCTGAAGGTTATTAGGCACAAAACACTAGTAGTACTGTCATCAAATTACAAAGTGTCTATAGAGAAAGCAGAAATCACAGTCACATGACAAACATAAATACAACATACACAGACATTCTCCCTTAGCCAATGACGGATCAACAGTCCTGCAAAGCAAAATCTCCCAGAAACACAAAGTTGGGAGTACAAAGCGAGAATAACAGGTGGAACAAAGAAAGAAAAAAGATCAATTTATTTTTTACCATAGTGACGGTTAGATTGAGTCTGAAAAACAGAACACAACTCAACAGAGAAAGGCTCACATTAAGGTGAGTCAAGAGCTCTTACCCTCAACGGAAATGTGTCCTGAAAAGACAGTGTATCGTGCCGAAACCCAGGACTGAACCAGGGACTTTTAAGTCTTCAGTAAAAGGCATAGCAATCCCACACACAAGATAGAAAATGACCTTAACTCGTGTGCCCACATACTTAGCAGGCCCTATTCTAGGCCTGACCAACTGCAAACAGGGTTATTACTTGAAGTGAAACAGAAATTACCACAGTATGGTGTCACAAGTGTAAGTTCTAATTAACATTGACAAGGGCAACTTATGGCAGAGATAGGCCCCATATCAACAGTGGGTCTGGGGTGGTACTAGTATGCAGTACTGAGTACATACCAAAAATGACTCGAGGAAGGACAACTCATGAACCAGCAGCAGGATAATGTGCGCTGACACATGGCAAAAACTGTTCAGCAATTGTTTGAGAAACATGAAAAAGAGTTCAACATGTTGACTTGGCCTCCAAATTACACAGATCTCAAGCCATCTGAGAACATGGAGGAAACTCAACAAAGAAGGTCACATGGTGAATATAAGTCAACAGCACTGACCATCAGGGAGGTGTGTTCCGAAAAGAAAGCTTATTCGTTGTGTTTCATACAGGATTGAAAAAGAGACATTTAGATGTTCAGACTCAGTTCATGGCTGGGCTATTTCAGCAGGCTTTGCCAGTATAATGGCAGCAATAAGGTGTGAAACACTAACTTTTGCAATCATAAAACATCATTCAATCATTGAGTAATCCACTACCACTGGAGCCCCAGGAGATCAGACCTGTCCAATGCATTCCCAGACACCCACCATAGGGTTTAGATCAGATATTAAAGAAGGCAGGTCAAGCGTTTTTGTATAAAGTGCTGTAGTGCCAGCTTGTCAACATCACGAGCTGCACTACAGGGATCAGCCACGTCCTCCATCAAATGAGTATTTCCCAAGCAGACTCAGGTTGAAACAGCGGACACAGGTTCCAGGTGAAATTAAGTCATATTCTATGTATCAATTAGCTGCCACAACTGCAGGCCAAATATTCTTACTGCATCAATTACCACAGTGCCAACTTGACAACAACAGTCTGACAAAGCTAAATTTCCCAGAAACCCTGCCAATGTTAACTTCATAATCAAGGATATCGGGAAATTGGATGTCCTTTCCCTTCTCCTTTATGTTGATCCACTGTGTCATAAAGCTGAGGCCACCTCAATAATTAATCTTTTGCAGCCTTGCATGAAACTGGGAAACCAGAAAATCCTGTGTCAGTCTATCACAGGACTGACACGTAAAGATAAACAACCATTCACACTTCCAGTCACAACTACGGGTAATTTAGAGTCACCAATCAACCTGACCTGCATGTGTTTGGTCGACGTGGAGGAAAGCAAGTGTATCTGGATAAAACCCTTGCAGGCACCATGCAAACTCCACACAGAAAAGACTAAACCAGCATTCTAACGCAGAACCTTCTTGCTGTGAGGTGACAGTGCTGCCCCATCTGCATTTTCACTCAGCTGTAGTATCTTGTTGCATTGTGCATGAACTCTATTGTTTTAGTAGAAATTGCCACTTAATGTGACATACAATACAGTGTGGGAAAAACCCCAAATCGAACCCCTGATGTTTACATGTTGAGCTCTGTTTTCACTGCATAATAATAAAGTACCAATGGCTGCATTCATTTTACATTTGTGTTCATACCAGACTGAAGGAGAGCAGTGTGGGTGCCCTGTATTTGTAGGACAGGTAGATGAAAGCCAGTCTTCCTGCTGTGATGGAGGCCCAGAATATGCTGGCCAGACAGCCGGCAGTCTTATGCCCCATACGGAGAGGAGGGGAGACGGCATAGGTGTAGACAAAACCACCATAGGCGCCCTGCAGCCCAAGAAACACAGAGGGAGGTTAGCGCAGAGCAGAGGTTGTCAAGTCTGCCATTAAGGTTGCTTTCACAAATGCACTGCTACCCTGAACTTATCCAGACATTACCCAGAAGGAGCTGTATGTGAGAACGCAAATGTGTGAATCAGTTAGACCGGACCCTAGAACAAAGGCAATGTAAGTCTATATGTGAATAGAGCAGGTCATTGTCAGAACTCACAGCAAGCAAGAGGGTGCATCAATGCCATATCTATTATGCAACTCACACGGAACAGAAATAATTAAAACATCCAATGGTGAAAACAAAGGATCATTTCTGCAAAATGTCCAAATAGTTTGGTTAGTTAAATAGGTTTGGGTAATTCTGTCAGTAAGGACCAACCCTGAAAATGTCAGACAAATTCAAATAACTGCAGATGTGGATGTTAAAGGAAACAAAACTGTCAGGTTTCAAGATTGGAGGACCCAAACTGCAGACAGGAGGCAGGCAGGTGCAAAGGAGGTACAAAAGTTGAAAAAATCAGACTGACCGATGGATGCGTAGTAGCAGACTGCCAGGAGCAGGAATCCACAAGGCGAGGAGCACAGGAACACATTAACACCAGCAATAATAGCAACATGCTCAACAACAACAGACGAGCTGACAAAGACCCGGGAGAAACCCTGAGACAAATACAAAAGGGGCAGGGAGACAATTGGACACAGGTGAGACACATAAGGGCAGGAGCATCACAGAAGGTGGGGACATGAACAAAGGCAGGAGGTAAGAGCAACACAAGACACACTAGGAAATGACAAACAGTCCCCAGTGGCAGGCTGTGACAAAAACACAGCGACTTCAGCAGCATTACTTTTCAGCACATTCTGCCTCCTGCATGCTCTACCCAGGTGCCACCCACCATCCAAAGTAAATGGACAATCACCTGTGTGAAATGTCTGGGCCTGATTTTCCAGACATTGCCTGCCATTCATGTTAGAAAACGGCACCAGGGTCTTTGCCTCTAGCCACCCTGCAACTCTCACACACCTCACAGTTTGAAAACCCATGGCACAGAATTGAGTGTTAAATGTCTGCGTGTATACTGCATGTGTGTGGTGTTGGCAGCAAGTCTCACTATAATCCCATCTGTGATGAAGAGGATGGCTCCACTGAGAGCGTGGAGGATGAAGAAAGTCGCAGGGCGATCCCGCAGTTTGGCGGGGTTGCAGCAACCAAACACATCCGAGTGTCCTAGAAGGGACAGGCATCCTGAGGCATTTGTGACTCCATTTGAACAGCTTGGTCACACACACACACACACACACACACACACACATTACCTTGGTCACTGTCCCCTGCGGGACTGGTGCTGGACAGAGTGTCCGTGTCCAGTAGACGTGGACTTTTCCTGAAGCAAGGCAGCAGTCTCTCATGGTACATCAGTGCGAGCACCGCTGCTGGCACAGGGAGCTGAAGGGAGGACACACAAAGGGGCTGCTGTTGGCCTACTAAGCGGTCAACTCTTCCTGTTAGCTGATTCCACTTGCAAACCTTGTCTCATGCGAGTAGAATAGGGCAATATCAAGAAATGTCAATAACTGACAACAAAACTGGAAACACGTGACACAAAAATATTTGAAATATTTTTTATAAATATTTGTGTGTTTTATGGAACTTGTATACACCCATGGTGTACACAGCTGATACTGATCTTGCCCATTTTAATGTGGTCTCAACTTCCCTCCATGTAGGGGGTCTTGTGTCCAGCTGGTGCTCAGGCGGTTGGATTAGTGGCATGTCAACTAGAATAGTGGCTGGTACGTGCCTCTGGTTGTCAGAATAGGTCGTTCTCATATGCTCCTCTATTCCCTCACAGATACTTTAAGAGTCCCAGTTTTCTCCTTGACAAAGAGGTCTTTGGTGAACTTGTAAGGATCTCTGTAGAAAGCAGTCATTGTTTGCTCTTTCTTATTCTTTCTTATGTTGCTTTCTCATGCATTCTGCTCTTTGCAGCGTTGCAAGGCGCTGCTTGATGTTGCCCTAAAACACCTCAATTCCTTTCTTTTCCACTTCTGAGGCCTTCTTCTACTGTTTTCTCAGGCACCTTCTTCCTTTCACAAGTCGCTCGTCATGCTGCTTACTGGACTTGAGATGGTCAAGTCTGAGAACTGAGGTTCTTGCTTTTTACTCTGAATTTCTCAGCGCCATAGCTGTAAATAATTTCTCCCATCTTCTCTAGTTTTCTTTTGACACCCCTTTCAGACCTTCTAGGAGAAGGACAAAGTCTGTGTCAATAGTTCCCCACTCCTTTTTCTGGCAGGATTTGGGCCACAGAATTTGAGGCTTTCGTCCATCCATCTGAACTGCTGACTGTGGTTGGATGGGGTGAGGGCTCATATCCGTTGGTGGAGCTGTGTCTGGCTGAGTTTCGTCTGGGGTTCTGATACCCTGCAGACTGTGGCGAGTTTCCTGCCACTGGATTTGAATTGACTGATTTGCCATACCTCTGAGGAAGTAGTGGTCAATGCGAGGTCCCTTGGTAAGTTCTTTCAAGCACTTCTTCCTGCCTTGGTGGATCTTGAGACCCTTCTCCGATGTTATAATTTTCCAGCCACAGATGCAGCTCTGCAACTTGTGTCCTGCCAGTGCTGTTCCTCCATTGAAAACTCTGCTGATCATCAGTGTCATCGTTGTTTCCGTCCCAAGGTCTATTACCATGTGGTCTGTCGGTGACTCATCTTAAGCCCCGGCTCTCACAGACTCAGGGGGTATTCTTCCTCTTGAAATTTTCTGATATATCTTTTGGTGACAATATACGTATTATTGTAGATTTATAATGGAATACAAGGACTATGAGTGTGAGATGAAACAAACACAGCAGCAGGGTTAATTTCACTTCGGCCATTTTGATATTATGCACACTGCACTCGAAATCTGGTCATGGGATAATTAAATTATTTACTTATGATTCTTTTTTCTACTCTAACAGGAAAAGAGTTGAGTCAGAACTGCTCAGTTTGTTTTGTCTTGTTGACCAACAGCATCATCATCAGTATCACCAGCTAATTATACAGCGATGTTTACATCTTAAATGTAATTAGACACTTTGTCTTTGGGTGGCTGTGCCTCAGGAGGTACAGCGAGTTGTCCACCAATCAGAAGGTCAGTGGTTTGAGTGTCCTTGGCAAAACACTGAACCCTAAATTGCCCCCTGATGTATCACAAATGGTGACATTTGACAGTAGAGAGTTTAAAATGCTTAAAATGTAGAAGCACTGTATGAATGTGTGTGTTAATGGGTGAATGGGTCATGTAGTGTAGAGTGTACGACTGGATCCTCTACAGTTCGCCTGTAAATTTGGCCCTCCACTACATCCTCCAGCACCTGGACTCCTCAGGGTCCTATTTCAGGATACTGTTTGTGGACTTCAGCTCCGCATTCAACATGATCATCCCAGCCCTGCTTTGTGACAAGCTCTCCCAGCTAAATGTGCCTGACTCCATGTGCAGGTGGATCATGGACTTCCTGTCAGACAGACAGCAGTTCGTGAAGCTGGGGAAGCATGTCTCCAACACCCAAACCATCAGCACCAGAGCTCCCCAAGGCTGCGTCCTTTCTCCCCTGTTATTCTCCCTGTACACCAACAGCTGCACATCTGACCACTGATCTGTAAAACTCTGAAGTTCGCTGACGACACAACCCTCATCGGACTCATCTCTGATGGGGACAAGTCGGCCTACAGGAGGGAGATGAACCGGCTGGTGTCATGGTGCAGCAGCAACAACCTGAAGCTCAATGCTCTAAAAACAGTGGAGATGATAGTGGACTTCAGGAAGGGCCCCCCTGTTCTCCCCCCTGTCTCCATCCATGACACCCCTGTCGCCCCTGTTGAGTCCTTCCACTTCCTGGGCACCACCATCTCCCAGGAGCTCAAGTGGGAGCAGAACATCAGCTCCCTCACCAAGAAGGCTCAGCAGAGGATGTATTTCCTGCGGCAGCTGAGGAAGTTCAACCTCCCAGTGAAGATGCTGGTGAACTTCTACACTGCCACCATTGAATCAATTCTCACATCTGCAATGTGGTTCGCTGCAGCTACAGCCAGGGACAAGGCCAAACTACAGCAGTTCATCAACTCTGCAGAGAGGGTAATTGGCTGCAGCCTCCCATCTCTCCAGGAGCTGTTGATCTCCAGAACACAGAGACGTGCAGCCAGAATTGCTGCTGACCCCTGTCACCCTGGACACAAACTGTTTCAGACCCTCCCCTCTGGCAAGAGGCTCCGGTCCATCTGGACAAGGACCTCGCGCCACAAAAACAGCTTCTTCCCCACTGCAGTCAGCCTCATGAATAATGCCCCTGCCCCCTGAACAACACCCCCCCCCCCTCACCATTTGCACTACTTTGCGCTGCCAGACACTTCTCACCCTGCGCTTCCCCACACATATTCTTATTTCTTATTCTTACTCATAGTCTCATTTACTGTACTATTATTATAGTATATTATATTACATTCATTTTCACCCACATGTATATAATCCCTACCTCCTTTTAAATTTAGTTTTAACTTATTTGCTTTAATTCTATTTTTGTTCTATTCGACCTCTATTATTATTGTTGTTGTTGTTGTTGCTGTTGTTGTTGTTATTTCATGCTGCTATTTTTGCTTATTTTGCACCTGTCACCAAAGCAATTCCTAGTGTTGTAACCTGACCGTTACTGTACCTGGCAATAAATCCTTCTGATTCAGATTCAGATTCTGATAAGACAAAACCATTCACCATTTGTCTTTCATTTACAATGACCGCATGACAAGCTTTTTGTCATCACCATACACTCAACAGGCTAATTCCTGAAAGTTGCAAACACTTAAAGTTCATAAAAAATAAATCCCAAAGGCAAACATTAATCTAACTTTGACCCAAAGGACTCAGTTTTCCAGTGAAATGAAGAAAAATCCCCAACTTGTCGAGCATGAATAACAAGCTGCTTATGTTGGACTGAGCCTGGGAATTCATGAACTACTTCATGAAATACAAACTTACTGATCCCTACAGAAATGATGCCCAAAACTACAAAAAGAAGAACATACCACAGCTGTCCTTTGCTCAGTAGCAGAGACTAATGCCTAAAAAAGCCCCCTAATGCCTAAAGCCTTATATCGAGGCTTTCTAGAGGACAGTGTTATCTTTATTCTTAGGCAAATCACACAGCCACACCTGGCTTCATATCTAACTGGCTAACCAGCAGCTACAAGAGTCACTGTCATCCACAAGCAACAGACATTTGAGCCACTTTAAATAGAATCAATTACACTATATCTTATATTATATGTATCATACGTTAAATAGTGTCACAAACTTACATTGATAACAGCCATGATCCAGAAAGCATAGGACACCCTGGTGATGACGCCGTCTGTGTGCAAAGGATACTGGGAGATGTTGTGCAGCCCCGCACCGTGCCCGCGGAGGCTGCTGCGGAGGTGTTGTAGGTCGGAGGAGGAGGTCGACTGGTTGGTGGTCCAGTTGGCTCCCATGACACTGTTGTCCTCTGCCAGGAAAGGGTCTGCCACCAGGGGACTGACCAGTGCTCCCAGGCCTATGAAGAAATGTAAGGCCTGGGGAGAAACATGAACAAAGATCCACCTAATATTTTATAACAGGGGAGTAGCCTGTCTATATCTATACTGGAAGTCCAGTAATGTTGAGAAGAGCTTAAATGCCCAAAGATCTTAAAGATGAGTGGCTAAAAGGTGGAAACATTTGATTTGTAGCTACATAACAGCAGTTAATTTTATTAGTTTGGCCTTTTCGTTATTATGAGTCCCTTCTGGTCCAGTTTCATCCACATTTTAGAATGTCTATTGTTTGTGGGTTAATAGTTCCAGTACAGAGCCCTGATGCCAGTTCTGTACAGGTTTGTGTACAACTGTGTATAATATCCAATCACACCCTCCTGACAAACATTTAAGTTTACATAAAGCATATATAGTGTAGACTTTACTTTAGTTCCTTTTTCCAGGGAAATAACTAGTTGACCACTATGTCAACAAACTTTGCATTTGTGTTCATCAGTGCAGGGTTGAGGTTTATCTTGATACTATGTCATGACTACACATAATACCAAAAAGAATACTGTGTGACGTTCCATCATCATGGAAATATCCATTTTGAGAGAGAGAGAAAGCAAGAGGGAGACAGCTGGAGCTCGCTTTTGCACCTGAGGCTGAGTCCATGTTCCAATTTTTTGAGGTTCCAGGTTTTCTAAACATTTCATTAAGTGTTTGCACAGTGTTTGTAAATGCTAAATACAGTGGTTAAAGACAGCGTTACCACTTGAAGTCATGTTTCCAGTGTCTTGATGAATATAAATCACTCTCCTTTTAGCTAGGTTTTGTTCTCCTGACGAGGGTAATGAAATCCGAAACCTGACATTTCTTTACTTTGTCAATAAAGTTTTGGAATTGGCCCACATGCACATTCACAACAACATCTTCTACACACAAACACACTGACCTGCAGGAAGATGGCCGAGTCCTTCTGGTACAGTTTCACCAGCTGCTGGTTGGCAATAGTGTCGATCACCCCCATGGCTTTGCCGGCGACCGCCATGGCGACAGACAGCAGCACGACATCGTAACACAGCGGGATGATGGCAAACACAAGCGAGATGATGAGAGTGCAGGTCAGGAGAGCTGACAGGGAGGAGAGGAGTCTGGAGGAGACACAGGATCCACACAGCTACTTTGACAAAAAATACAACCAGACAGTCATGGACAAGTACGTCTGTACGTTTAAGGCAAAATGAGAGATTTCCTTTTTAAATTGTAGCATATTCAACACAATGTTAACCTTTACTTCCAAACCACATTGTCACAGACCAGACCAGGCTAGGCCAGCCTGAGCAGGACTCGTTGTTGCAGTAAAGTCACCTTGATGGTCTTGTTGTTCCTCCTTTATTTACCCAGTAGGTTTATCACAGCCTTCCGGCCTCAGTGCATGTCCACATTATCTTCACCTTCCACTCTCCTTTGTCCCTGCCAACTTTCCAGTCTCCTTTTAACCTTGCCCTACATAGCTTTTAGTTTGCTGAAGTTACTGTTCACCAAGTGATTAATGAAGTAGAGCAGTCAGTAACCATCAGAAGATAAAAATCTGCCTCAAACATGTGAATGTAATGAACGTTCATGCTTTCTTCAATGATCCATTACATGTTACTGTAAACCAGTGAGTAAACCAGTCACTCTAACTTAGTGCTTACTCATCATGTCAATTATCTGTTTGACACAAACACTCACATTTACTCTGGTCATGGTTCAGTGGCTGCGCAGTGAGTCGAAAGTCAATCATCTGCCATTTGAATGTTGCAGATTTTCCAGTCAAATTTAGAGTTTAAACAAAGGTGGAGGTCTCAGCGTGTTTCAAGAGTCACATTAATTTCTCTGCCTCACGGGCAAAACTGAAGCTACCAACCAAACTTTGATTTTTTTCTAAATCAACATTAATTACATGTACTACTGCTGTAAAACTATTAAAAATAACTGCAAAATTAAACATTCCCATCCTTTGAATATGTTTTTTATATTATATGTAGGAAATTTCTGAAGAGGGAAGCCACTCTTGCCATAATCTAAAACTGCATTTTGCTGTCATAATGATGCATCATAATGCATCATTATAACAACAAAAAAGGAAATTTCTATTTATATCTGTTTTGGGAGTAGTTAAATGTGTTTGCAGGGTCTAACGTCCTCTTAAAAATCTGAATAAACCCGGAGTAACTAACTTGGGATCGTGGATAAAAAATACTGAGCTCAGATAAACAGTGGAGCAATATTTAACCATATCTTACAGCTGGAAACTTTGAGATAACAAGCGGGAAGCACCATTTTCTGTATTTGAATCTGTCAGTTCAAAGTCAAGTCCAAATTCAACACCAAAGAAACACTAAAATGCGCATGAAGTATCAATATTGAGTAAATTTCTCAACTGTTGAAGGGCCTGGAGACACCATCACCCAAAAAAAACCCCCACTCCTATTCATCCTTCCAA
This sequence comes from Psettodes erumei, assembly GCA_016785225.1. Classification (NCBI taxonomy): domain Eukaryota; kingdom Metazoa; phylum Chordata; class Actinopteri; order Pleuronectiformes; family Psettodidae; genus Psettodes; species Psettodes erumei. The sequence goes on along the minus strand of JAFBJZ010000008.1, from coordinate 58,378 downwards.
AATATTCTGGTATTATTAGATAAATACATAAATACATGGTGTTAAGTAACACAGATGTAATTAAGTCTTTACAGGAATATTGTATAGTTTGCTTCAGATGTCAGACCACGTGTTTGTTATGAACAGAGATGTCACCGCTGCTGTTTTATATCTTTAAGTTACGTTCATGTTCAGGGTGTCAGTGCTCACCAATCAAACTCACGTTTTCTTGAAGATTCCCCCCACGCTGCTGCCCAACAGCAGGAAGAACTGCTGGGAGAAGAAGACCCAGGTGATCTGCTGGAGGGTAGAATGGGTCTGACATCTCAGGTCCAGGATGGTGGGTCCCAGGAAGCCGATGCACAGGCCGAAGCTGAAGAACACACTCCAGTAGGTAAGCGTTTGCCGCCATTGGCGCTTGAACAGCGACCAGATCTGCTCGTCCAGAAGTTTCATGTTAGACCTCGGAGGAGGAGGTTCGACTCCTGTGCGCTGCAGAGAACAGACGACCTGCTCATTCACACTTACAGAAGCAAGTGCCAACGGAGAAAGTAAACAAACCTAGGAGTCACTCAGCTTGGGAACTTGCCGCTTCAGTGCAGTCATTTTGTTGACGGACATGACGCTGATTGGCTCATGTCCCCCAGGATCCCGCCCTTATATGATTATGATAACACCTCATTTGATGTTCCTCCATTTGTCATTTTTAATATTAACATTTATATTACAACTAATATTTAAACATGTAAAATGATCTCTAACATTCAGTAGTTGTTAGTGTTATAACTGTCCTACGCATAAAATAATTTGTAATAATATCAAAATGAATGTATAACCTTATAGCTACCATCACTCCCGTTTTTCGGGGGTCTGCCTATTTGTAACCCTTTAGTGACACACATCAAATGGATGTTTCTCAGCTTTTCTGTGGGATACCTGTCGTGGTATCTGGCAACCCAAACCAGAGGCAGAGATGAGCGTGCGCAAATGACCCTGCCTGACGTTTGTCGCTCGTCAAGCTTCAATTAGGAGTCACACAAACACAGAGACGCATACAATGCTTACACTTAATTTTATTTGTGACGTCAATTTTAGATGTTGTCTTTTGAACACTTTTTATTCCTTGCGTATGTTTCTATGCATTTATATGGGGGTGTTGGGGGTCTTTTAATTTGCTTGAAGATCTCTTTTCACACCCTAATGTTTGCAGGTGTGTACAGTATAAACAATTCATTGAATGTTATCATACAGCTTATGAATGCAAAATAGGTGGACTTAAAATAACGTACTAATTATTTCTGTGTCATTACAGGACAGCGGTCTCCTTTCATGCTCTTCTTGTTTTACCCATTAAAAAAACATTGAATTATTTAATATATACACAAAGCACTTCTAGATGCAAACTGGTTACTGCAATCATATTTCAGTGTAATAAAGATGTGTAATAAAGAGGTGGGGACCAACATGGCTGAGTGTCTGTCATCGAAACCATTGCTCCACATGCAAGGTGTGTGCCAGACAAACATCACGTATGAAAAATAGGGGTTCTTTGCATGCTGGAGAAACTCCCACATGAGGAGGCACTGTGTGTTGTATAATTGATGTCAAACAAGGAGACAGCCGTGAAACAAAAAACACATACAGCAAGCAGCAAAGAGGGAGTGGCCTGAAATAATGGTGAAGACCTAGCACCTTGTCATCTCATCTATTTGAACAGTTGAATGGTCTTTGCGTTTTTTAAATTTCAGCAGTGTAGCTCCTTATCTGCTGATGACCTATTCTGAGTCCTGGGGCTGATGTCTCAACATCTATGGAAGATGCTGACAGCATCCACCATGATGTCTTCTGAAAGATCCCTCCAGAAGAGTCCAGAGACTCATCAAATCAGTACCAGGGTGCACTGAAGTTGTTGTGGTTCATGGCCAAATATATTCAATTTACATGCGTTTCTTTTATCTTTATCCAATCTGGTAATAAAATGAAGCAGAGTAAATGTTGTTCAGTTACTTGACAATTACAGGTCAGTGTCCTTAACAATGGATTTACATAATTGTGCCTCAGCCTAAAGAACTGCGGTGACTCCCTGTGATGACATGCAGTTGTCAAATAGCACTATCTTCTGTCCATCCGCGGTACTGTACATTTGCCTACATACTGAATCCTTCAAGAACTACATCTTGCCAATTCACAATGGTACAACTAACTACGTCATTCGCTGAAAAAAAGAGGCTTTGAACACTAGAGCGTGTTCCAGAATTTTAATAGTTTAATATATTCATTAATTGATCAATTATTCAATCAATTGTATGCCTGTTGGCAGTCACAGTACATTCCATTTCTCATCGTATAACAGTGTAGACCAATCACACAAAATATCACATCTTATACAAAATCTAAACTTATCTTTTATAAAACATTTAGACATCATCTGCAGGTTTTTTTCCTTTATTGTAAATACAGTGCTTTTCTTTTACATACAGCATAAAACCCACTGAGAAAGATGAATACATCTGTTAAAATACATATATATTATTCTTTTTTCATTACAGTATTTAAAATAGCTTCATTTACCACAACTAAACACAAAGTAATACTTCTGTCACTGAGGGGAGAAAGGGGAGGTTTGGAAGTGTAACATCCGCAGATGTTCATCCCTCTGAAGTCCCTGGACGTTTGCCCCGAATCTCTCTCTCTCCTGGCTGCCATCATCTTAACGTGTGCTCCCTGACCACTGATCAGAGATAGGTTGCTTTCAACATTATTCTAATTTCACTTTTAGAGGTAGAAATACTGTCCAATACTATTTAACTGCCACCAGCATTTGTCTCTTCAATGATGCACAAACATACCCCACCCCCCCAACTCTTTAAATCAGTCCATCACTGGATTGCTTTATGGGCTCAGTGCTTGGCTTAAGGGCATCCACAAACACTCTGCTTTCATCTCAAACGTCATTTATTTGCTCCTACTCGATGATCTGTTGTGGACTCTATCATCGAGAAGTGCTCAATCAAAGCAAACTGTTGCAGACTTGCTTTACAGTTGTTTTTTCCCTCATCCAAAAGGCTTCCTCAGTTCACACTGACTGACTGTGAGTACAGAAAATTAAACTCTATAGCATTGTTCTCGTGCTGCGAGTTTTTAAGTTCACATGGCGATCATGTGAGCATCTTTAAGCTCTCAGCATGGTTTGTGCAGTGACCGTGTACATGCTCTCACTGCATTCTTGTGAGTTGACATTTTGGTCTGACACTGTAGTGGGCACTGTGGACTTATCCACTGTAGTACATGCAAACTTGGATGTGGTGATTCATAGTTACACTCAGTTACAGTGGCTGTATGTCAGCACTGCACACTGCTGAAACCAGGCAGAAAAGCAATTGGGTCAGGGGATCAAATTTGCAGAGGTTTGTATGTATGCACATTTGCCAAGTATGGGAAGCATGCAATGCAGCCAAGGAACACATGACAAGACAAAGTTTGTCAAAAAGTCAAATCTGGAACCATGTCTGAAGGCAAAAGTGTTCATACATGTTCCAAACAGCCACACAATATGATGTGAACAGCTTCCCATCATACAGAGTGGGGAGACATCATGACATCATCACTCAAGTGAATTTTATTTATATAGTGCCATATAGACAATGCACTATCTTAAGGCACTCTACAGAGTAAGGGCGAGACCTTACAACAGTTCCCACAATGAGCAAGCACTTGGTGACAGCGGAGAGGAAAAACTCCTTCTAACAGAGCCAGAGTCAAGGTGGGCAGCCATCTGCTTGAGTGTAGTAATACTACTACTACTACTGATAATAATAATAATGATAATGATGATGATAAGAAGAAGAAGCGAGCACTTTGAGAGAGCAGAACTCCACCAAGGCTGAAAAGTTACCAAAACCCAGAATATTATCTGGACCACTTATTTCAAATCTCTGGATCAAAAGGCAAAATTCTTCTGGACTCTTTAATTTTAATCCCATCTAAATTGAGCCAAGATCCACATTGGGTGAAATTTTCATGCAAATTCATCCATCAGTATCCTGGATACTGCAGCAAATTAAGGACAGGGAGGAAAACACAAACTGCAGGAGAAAGAAGGTACAAAGTTAATGTCAAGCATGACCATTCGCAACTAGGAATAAACATGAACTGCCTCCCATAACCAGATTGGGAGCTGGTTTCACAAGAACCAGACTGATAGCTGAAGGCTCTGCCTCACATTCTACTCTTAAAATCAACAAGCAAACAATGTGATCTACAGGCACAATAGTGAACTAATGACCATGCTGATGGAGTTTCATTTGGCTTCATAAATAAATATAGATGGTATCATATGCAAGTCTATGATTAGCTTTTGTGTGCACAGAAGCATCATTGTAAACATGAGCCAGCTGGAACATATCTGATGAGGATGACTTAAAAGAGCCTAGAGCATTTCCTTTAATCCAAATAACAAGTTCCATTCTCTGTAATAGAATCTCGTGGTGGTTGGTGTTGAATGCAGCACTAAGATCTCACACAAGCATATGGTAACTTCTGTGTTGTGATGAACTCTAACCTACCTGACTGAAAGTCAAACATACAGTTTCCATTAAATATAATCACATAACTGCTTTGCAACTGCCTTTTCAAGGATTTTAGAAATGAAGAGGAAGGGAGATAGTAGGGAGATAGTGAGTAAGTTGGCAACTGTCTGAAACATTGAAATCAGGGAGTAGGATTTTAGGGTAGAAGTTTAGTTACTGCAACATCTACATATATTGAAATCAGTCATTTTAATTACTTTATCTGTGAAGCTCAAAAAATTCTGATAGAAATTTTGAGGAAGGGCCAGGTCGACGAATACTCCAGCCAGTTGGGCCAGTTTTTGAGTTTTCCAGCTTGGGTGTGAAAGATTAAGAGTCAAACAACCAGGGTTCAGTAATATAGAACAAGTTTTCTTTCCTACACGTGTTGTTGATTTTTGATGGTAGGGACAATCCCTCTGGGGTTGGGGCTGCTTTGGGAGGAAACGGCAGAGAAGCGTGTAGGGCTGCAGACACATGTTCCTGTTGTCTCTCCTCAAAGGCTTTCATGTAACTGCACTTGGCTGTACGACTGAAAAGGGATAAAAACTGTTACCCATAATCCTCTGAAACTGTCAGCGAAACATTCACACACTTCATTCGGCGACTGGACGACTGTGTGAAGGTGAGAAAGTTATCAAGGCTAGAGCTCTTTTTTTTGTCATTCCCTACACAACTATTTCTGCCACATTTGACATGACATGTGAGAGACTGACCATGGCTTTACTCATTTGCTCACATCACTCCTGGGAAGAGATGCTGTCACTTCTGATGAGAGGCTGTCCTCATTTGAAGGAGACTGTCTGTAAAGGGGAATTATCTCTATAATTCTACGATTATGGCATCTTGCCTCTGTCAGTGATGGTCGGCTTTTCAGCCACGTTTTGAGTGTGGCCATTTAGAGCAACTATATAGGACCTTTTGGTTTCTGATGTAGTCTGACAATAGGTCATAAAAACTAGTTTTCTGCATAACCCCAAATTACAGTCATGTAAGAGTTGTTACAGTAATAACATGAAGTCATGAATAGGTCTTCAGCTGTCTAGGACTGTCAATACATGTTTGCACATTTCTGGATGTCCATTGTCCTTTATAGAGTTGCGACATACAGGAGTTGGCCCTCCATAGTGAGAAGGGGTCAGTGTGCTTCCATTTGAGTTTGTATAGGATCATCTAACATCCTGTGAACCAATTTCTGAAATGAACAATCTGAAGCACACCCAGTTCACATAGCGCCTGACCCGATCTACAAACAAGCCATGCACCATGAAACTCTGAGATTCCATCCTTCATCATCCCCACATTACTACAGCTTGTCGCTCAGTGTGGCGGTGTGGCTGTTTGGAAAGCTGAAACACTTTTGAACACTTTTGCCTCCAGGTGAGGGTGGGTGACACAGTAACGGACTGGTGTGATTGAGGCATGATTCAGCCTGGACTCCCCACCAATCAGTCGTGAGTGAGGAAGCCTGTGCGGTCTCCAAAAATCAACAGCAAGTCTGGTTGCTTTTCACGTAGCATTTCTGGACAGCCCATGACCTGCATGACCATAATTATATACAAGGAGAGTAGTCCATGAGCATGCACCATTTACCTCACTACACCAAATTATAAACCATATTTGGTCCACGTATAACTCCACCTCAAAAAATAAGTAAATGAATGGTGGTGACGTCTTTATATGCAACATCGTATCCGTATGTCAGCCGATCTACAACCACAGCACAATCTTAGTCACTGGAAGAATGTTGGGAATAGGAAGCCTCTATTATATTAGACACATAACTTTCAGTGTCTCTTTTATATTGCACTACTAATTTGACAGACAACCTTGATCACATCCTGCAGGGTCACTGATGTGGACCACAACCCCCTCGTCACTGGCTTATGCGAGGACGTCCTCCTGTTCTGCTGGTGCCCGTCAGCGCCAGGCACAGAGGGAGAGGGTGGAGACGGAGTTGGGGTGGATTGAGAGCAGAGGGGAGAGTGTAGTTTAGCCACAAGACCCCCATCGTGACTGTGAATCATGCCATCATCTAGGGCATAGGCATAACCTCTGGGCTCAGTCCCAATCAGTCACAAAAGAATGAGACTGAATAGGGCTGAGCATAATATACAGGACAGGGCTGACTCCTGCTGAGAGCAATTGCTACGAGAAAGTACCTGCAGAGCATAACATTACTTTTTCTCAGTTCATGGGTCTGGGGTTAAAGTACTTTAACATAATATGGGCTCACATTTTGAAACCATGTCAGGTAAGACACAAAGGGAAGGGAGCAGCCTGCAGAGGACACTTCTGGTTTGTGCAAATAGGAGAAATACATACACTCATAGTGAATTATGTACAGACACAAAGCAAACGCCTCCTAATACGCTGGCTACACTAGATCGAATAGAGATTCTTCACAAGCCAAAATATCATGCACAGTTTACTAAGGCAACTTCAAAAACTGGAGTGAAAGTCATCAGCGGACACTGAGCGGAACGAAACCCCAGCACGGCGCTGAAACACGGGGCCGCTGTAGCAAGGCAAACCTGTTGATGTGAATAGCCGCGATGGAGTCAGCTTCTGTGGTGGGTTAGGAGTTTGTTTCACATGTGTAGAGGTAAATGAACAGCACGTTGCTACTATTTCAAGGCCTGGATGATGTGTGGATGTGTATTTATAGCTTTATGACTGACAGGTGGCACAAAGCAGCACACCCATAGCTGCCATGCTGGGGAACCCCCGGACCTGGAACCAGTCATAATTTCAGTAAAGCCAGTTTATGAGCTAGCTAATACATCCGAACCACTGTTACCTCATGCATTAGCTCCACACATTTTGCAGGTCAGCAGCCTCATGATAACATTGTAATGTGCTAACTCTTTGTAAAGCTACACACATTGAGTTTGTTTTTCCAGGAATCAATACCATTTTCTTTATGTGACTGATGCCAGTGTTTTCAAATTTAAGTCTTAAGAATTTCTGACCTTGAATTTTGCTTTTGGTTTTAAGCATACTCATGCTGGGAAATAGAAATGTTCATCAAGCAGAGCTGAACAGCTAACTAATAAATTAGGAAATTTTCAGAGGTGCAGAGAGGACCAACAACCCCCCCCAACTGTGTGATGGTTCCAGATGTGGTAGCTACCTCAGATGGTATGCTCTGAATATTCCCTATACATGCTTGTACTATGTCAAGCAGTCTTACTAAGCGGCCTATTTTGTTGAAATTTGTGTATGTCAGAAGAATACTTAAATCTCTGGTGTCTGGTGCAACTAGGCAACATGTTTAGTGTCACTGATTGTGCAAATGTGTACAAATATGTTTATGTGTGTGTGGAAGTAAAATGTGTACCTCAGCTCAGTCAGTTCGAGTGCAGTAACGGGTTTATTCCATGGTCAGCGTGCCACGAAAACAAGCAAGCACAGACAGGCTGCTGCGTATGTGCAGGTGTGTGTGTGTGCAGAGTGAGGCATGCGTGTGAATGTGCTGGGGCTGTGTCGGCCTTTGTGCTGTGGTGGGAAAAGGCAGCTCCTCTTCTTTTTTTCTGCGTTCCTCCGCTGCTCTAGAAGATGCTTTGTCTTCGGTTCTTTCCTCGACCTGAGGTGTGACAAATGGAGACTGCACTTATTCTAAATGGTCATTATTCATTGGCAAACGGTTGAAGCAAATGTCACAGCCTGTTTTCAGAGAAGCAATGACTCCAATCCCTTAACAGACTTTCCCCATGTGACCTACTGTACATCAGTTCCATGCTGCTTGCTAGAATAGGTTCAGGATTATAGGCCTGCAGGTTTGAAATGAGCTCACTCAGGTGAAAATAAAGTCATAGTGAGACTCATTAAGTGCATGACAAGCTTATTAGCGTGCTGTTTGGTGACAGTAATAAGCTTGAATATGTAGACAGCTCCTTGTTTATTTTAGGTTTGGGTGAGACTCCTCTCTGTGGCGTTTCATTTGTGTCAGGGTAAACAAACTCAGCATGCTGGCTTCTGGCAGAGCCTTGCTAATTAGCAGAGCTTGTCTGCATTTTAGACATCGTGGTTAGGAGCACAGTGCAGGCGGGTTATATTCTGTTTCATTCCAGAATATTCAGGAAACTTCCATTGTAAGCATGCATCCCATAATTATCACTTCTTTTCCTTTGAAACGTTTGTCAGTCTTGTGTACACAAAACTAAACACTATGACAATATAAGAAAAAGCAAATCTCTTTTATTATAATCTTAATATGTATATATGTCCACCACCAAGTAATGTCTGGTTGCATGTGGCAGGTGCTTTACCTAAAGGCTGAAACACTGAGCTGCGGTGGCCTGGGTCCTTCTGGAGCTGCACCTCTCTGAGGGAAAACACTGATGCAGCTAAAGCAAAGGGGGGGGGTAACTTAAGAGGACAGAAACAGATCTTCATGTATGCACTTAACACCATACACCTTATCATACAGCCCAGGGCTTCTTGCTTGACATGCAAGCTTGAGACTCGTAAGGCAAATTCACAAATGTGATAGCTCATGTGTAAAAGTTGAAAACCAACATCTGTTTGGAGCCATGAGCCTTGCAAACCCTGGAAACTGGATTTCGTAGTTCCACTGTAACTGCGAGTATTCGACATTTAACTGCCAAGTTATACGTTATGCAGTGCAGCCACAGAGTTTGCTCTCGATGTTACCGACTACTGCATATACATCTGTGCACATCAGCCATCACCACCACCAGCAGCACTTCATTTCGTAAGTACAGTAAATGCAACCTCGAGGAAAGATTAAAGGTAACTGAAAAAGACATTGCTTTCTATAAGTCCAGAATGTTTTAGGTTTTCAGGTAAAAACCAATAGTGACAGTTGTCTGCGCATTCATGGTTAAACTGCAAACAGGAACTGCCAGCAGCTAATTCAGCAGACTCCCAACTGTGCCAACTCGTTATAGCCCACAGCATTACTCAGTGAATTAATGGGAGTATTACTTTTCCTGGGCTAATATTAAGCAGCAGTGCACACAGCAGTTTTATGTTGTAAAAACTAACTTTTTAAACTAACAGTCTGTCCACAATGTAGAAATTGACCAAAAAGCAACAGATTCATAAGTGAGATGGAAAAAGTAGCACATTTACAGTACAAGTGCAGTTCGCTGTTCACAGCCAGAGTTGACAAGACCTGAGGAGTTCAAACACACCTGAGAGGCTTTTACAGTGTGTGTGTCTGTGTGTCTTACTGTCTGCCAAATTGTGCACGTTATCCCCCAGACTCAGGAAGTAATGGTGTCGCAGAGCGGCTTCAGACGAGATTCTGCTCCTGGTGTCGTACTGCAATCACAGGACAAAAGCAGCTGATTAGAGCGTCTGTGAAATCAAGGTTTCGGTCCATCTCACATCCAGCTGTGTGACGGTCACCGTGCCTGTGTTACATACCAGCAGCAAAGCAGACAGCAGGTCAATCCCCTCTGTGTCCAGCCTGATGGAGAGAATGGAAAAATTCTGCCTGTATTATGACTCAGAGGAGAATAAGGGGATGAAAATAACCTTCAAAATGGTCTAGACTTTTTGTTTTATTAAAAGCAATAATTCTTTTTTATTGTAAGGTTAAATGTTACTCAGAAAAGGAGCATATAACACTGGAGATTTCTCAGCTCTTTAATACAACCTCATTATCCACCAGATAGGAGATTTATCTTTTGCTCACCAAAACAAAAAAGCCTCAACTTATCTTTTTTCTTTTCTTTGGTCACAAATCTGAATTTTTTGTAGTGATACCTGGGCACATGGTTGATGAGAGCTTGAGGTTTGTATTGAGGAAAGAGGTAGGACCTAAACTCCTCATTACTGCTGATACCAGGCCAAGTCTCTTCTGTTGGAGTGCCTGAAAGAAAAACAGGAAATGTACGCTCATCACTTACATTACCTGTTCACACATGATTTTTAAGTCTGGCCTGTAAGATACTGTTGTACTGTGTTGGTCTCTCACCCATGAGCCTAAAAATGAGGTGTAGCTCCTCCTTCACAGTGGCACCAGGAAACATGGGACGACCTGTTGCCATCTCATAAAGGATACAGCCCACGCCCCTGGAGGAAGAGAGAGGAAATGAAGTCTGACATATTGAAACTCTAGGTGAGACTGTATTCAACAAATACACACACACAGCTCAAAGCATACTGATCATGAGTGCAAACACATATGGTGTGAGTGGGCACAGTGCAGCCTTTTGTTTCATCCTGGATGGTGTGTTGAAGAGGTGGCTTGATGAGTCGCTGGGTGAGCTCACAAAAGGCTGTCGTGCTGCTCCAGAGCCACACGCTCCTCAGAGCAGAAAAACCAAAGAACTGACACTGATAAGAAGCAAAAGCTAATTGGTCGCTCCACTGCAGCAGCAGAGCTACGCCTCCACCATTATGGATGGAAGGTGACTATCACATCTATCAAACCTGCTATCAAAGAAATAAAATATAAGCATTTCCTCAAATATAGTGTGTGTGTTTGCAGTGGAAATTGCTGGTCATTGACATGATGTCTGGACTATAATCAAAGAGAAGTCATTGACCTTGGAGCAAATGGTGAACTTTAAAACACTTCAGCATCCAATGTCTGTGGACTCCATTAAGTATATATAAAGTTTCAGAGTTATCAATAAGAAAAGTCAAAGCAACCATCTACAGAGAATTACACGATTTCACTTTTTCAGTGGCATTAGAGCTGTGGGAAGCAATTGTTTTTTTAGGAATAAATCAAAGGGATGCGTGTCTGTATACATACAGGAAAAATATACGACTGAACATACAACGCATAGTTTGAGTGAGACAGCAAAAATACTAATGAATGTAAACTGCACAGTGCTGTTGGCCTTTTCAGTCCAATCAAGACAGCACCACAGTTCTACTCTTTGGGCCGACTTGTAATGAGCAAAAAAACAGGAGGAAAGCCAGTGCAGATGGATTATGCCCCATTGTGCGACTGGTGACTCATCTCTCTGCTAATAACTTGGGAGATTTTAATAGATATGCGAGATCCATGGAAATCCTGGACTATCCTCGAGCTGTTTGGTGTCTGTCTAATTTAAGCATTGCTCGATACCACGACTGGCACTGGTGATTTCAGAACCCATATGTGCCTTTGTGCTGCCCTGAAACAGCGTGTCAGCTCTGTTCAAATCAAATCCAGGCTTTTGTGTGGAAATATTAGGGGCAGGTTTGATCAACAAATAAAGTATCACCACTAATAATCATAGGGATCAATGCGAGCCAACTCCAAAACAAGACTTTATTTATTGCATGCAGGTTTTGCTTCTCTGCTGCTCTGCCGTTTGCAGCAACCGCCTCTTCAGCTCAGAGAGTTCATGAGATATAAATCTAATTACCATCAAAGCTGTCAAGCTGTGTTTTCACACTAATGTGATCTAGTAATTAATAGAGAAAAGTAAAAAGCAATTCCCGAAGTTTGACAAAAATTACTCAGAGGTAGTGAAAATTACCCAATAGTACCCACTATGTACCCAATATGTGACAAACTCCTCTCATAAATCATGACACACTGCTCTCTTCTACATGATGGCTCATTAGCCAATTAAAAAAGTATTAATGTAGCTATCAATATTTGTGTTTGTGACTATGGTGTTACTCAGACTAGGAACATTAACAGGACTGGGGCAGCGGTGGAGAAGCAAAAGAAAGATTTGTTTTATTTTCATATGTTACTTTGCACCCACCTACTGTTGCTTTTCTCACCTTACAAATTGCTAAGGATATTGCTTTCCATCTGGCCAGTTCATAGTTTCAGCATCTTTTCCTTAACACATTTTATCTTTAAATTTTGAACACAGGGATGCCCTACATACAGTATATGGCGGTCTTTTCCATTATGTCTATTTCAAGGGAACCGCACACACAGTTCTCAGCCTTATGTTCAGTCGAGACTGAATTAGTTCCAGAGAGTGAGGATTACTAAATGCAAAAGCACAAATATAGACAATATGTACTACCCATTCATTTTGGCATCATATGAAAAGCTACACAACCAGCTGCATGATATATATTTTCTGTGACAAAATGGCGCTGCAGATGGCTGCCGTGTCTCGAGCTCCTCCCGACATTGTTTCATTTTCTTATTTATTTTCTATTTTTATACTGACTGCTTTGCGACATGCGAACTGACCAAGCAAGCCCTATCATACAATATGATAGAGAACAACTTCTTCACATCAAGTCGCTGGTGGACAACACTTTTCCACCATGACCAACAAACAGCAGGGATCCACCATGGCTACCTGTTGTTGATCCACCTGGACAATGGAGGAGACAGAGGAAACGAGGGTCGCAGGCCGGGGTCCTGGTCAGGCTGAGGAAACGTGACAATCAGCCTCCTCTCCTGAGTATTCTTCTGGCAAATGTTCAGTCACTGGATAACAAGCTGGATGAACTCCGGAGCAGGATGGCATTCCAACGTCACATTAAGAACTGTAATGTTTTGCTTTTCACGGAGACCTGGCTTGACCCCTCGATCCCGGACTCCGCCATTGTCCCACACGGACTTTCCATTTACCGTTGGGGAAGAGCAGGGGGGGGGGGTCTGCTTCATGGTCAACAACCAGTGGTGCTCAGATGTGGAGATTATTTCATCTGACTGTTCTTCTAACCTGGAGCACCTCATGATCGGATGCCGGCCCTATTATCTGCCGACGGAGTTTACATCGGTAGTACTAACAGCAGTGTACATTCCACCACACGCTGACACAAACCAAGCGCTGGACGAGCTGTATGGAGTTATCGACAGGACAGAGACCTCGAGGCCCGAGGCTGCTTTTATTGTGGCCAGGGACTTTAACAAAGCCAACATGAAGAAAGTCCTGCCGAGATACCACCAACACATCAGCTGTCCTACGCAAGGAGGCAACACGCTGGACCATGTTTACTCTCCCTTCTGCGATGGATATAGGGCCCTCCCCCAACCTCCTTTCGGCAAATCAGATTACGCCTCCATCCTGCTTGTGCCTTCCTATAGGCAGAAACTCAAGCGGGACAGACTGGTGACACAGACCATTCAGCATTGGTCCGCCCAATCAGATTCGGCTCTAGGGCACTGCTTCAGCACAACGGAGTGGTGTGTGTTTCAGGATGACAACATAAACACTTTACTTTTTCTATTACTTATTGCATTTTATCAATCTGCCACTTACGTTTACTCAATTTGCTACTTACGTTATTTGTCTACTATTTGTTTATGTTTATTTGTTTGTTATTGTTTATTTGCACTTCTGTGTTTATTCTGTATCTTACTCTTTCCTTTCCTTTAATCTTCGTTCTTTATACGGCAATGCCGATGGAGCCTGAGACCCAAGAATATAATTGCCAATGACTACTCCTGTAATTATTGTGCATATGACAATAAAGAACCTTGAACCTTGAACCTCGATATACTATCTTAATACCATATCTCTATTTGGGTTAAGCCTCGACACTACCTCCTTTCTCACTTTTGAGATCAAACGACATAGTGTTTGCCCCAGTGAGGAGATGTGGTGCGGTGCAGTGTAAGTACATATGAGACTGCTGACAAACAAACATCGAAGTACTTCTCACCACATGTCGATGGGTGTGGAGTATTCTGTAGAGCCCAGCAGCACGTCAGGGGGCCTGTACCAAAGAGTCACTACCTCATTGGAGTAGGTCTTGGTGGGGACGGACTTGGCCCTCGCCAGACCTGTACAACACGGGGGTTCAAGATTGTGAAACCTTTGCAACAGCAGTGTGGATTTCGTAAGGCTTCTTCTGCAAGCCTCCATTTTGTGCAAATCAGCACGCTCTGTCACTCTGATTACCTTTTTACCAAAACTCCATTAAAATCCCTCAGTCAGGTCATGTGTTAGTTACAAGTATTGAAAAAAAATCAAGAAATTCTGGTGGGCTTATCTACCCAGTCCCAGCAAATAAAACAAAACTAAACAAAATACCCCACTGAAAATGCATAGTGGAACAGTTGCTAGGATACAAGAAGTAAGGGTAATCGAGACAGGATCTCAGAGTGGCAGTAAAATATAAAAATATAATTGAAAAGCGACTGTGGCAGGGAATGTCTTCCTACCAAAGTCCGCCAGTTTGAGCTCGCCCTTATCGTTGATGAGCAGGTTCTGAGGCTTTAGGTCTCTGTGGAGGATTTTCCTCTTGTGGCAGTAGGAAAGACCGCGCAGCAGCTGGAACATGAAGATCTGTAGAAAAACAATCGAGATCAATAATTAGACACCCATATATGGCTGCAGGTTTATAATGGAATATGGATTTTAAAGATCCTCTGGCAACCTTGTAGTTCGGCATAACTCTGTAACCTCTGTGACCAAACCATCATAATTTACCTCTGACAATTCAAGTCTCCCCACATCCCACTAACCCATCCTGTCCCCCTGAGGGCCTGGACCTGACAAAATATATTCACACTCTCAAAAATAGAGGAGTCGAGTAAGAGCAAAGATTTGACTGAATCTGAGAAAGAAAAGGTAAGAATATGGAGAAAAGGAAACAATTTGGTGTATATACCTAACACTCACTGCTACTGTGAAGGTCTTTCCAGAGTCCTCAAACACTCTGTGTGAAAAATGCAGAGTTCCTGCCTTTGCTCAATAAAAAGGATTTTAACCTGTTTCCCAAGCTGCCCCTCTTTTTCCAGAAAGGCCAAAACCGCTTTCTCAATTTGCATGTGAACCAAAAATAAAAAATAAATCACTGATATTGTCATGTATAGATGTTTGTGGTCTTTTCAGCACAAAAAAACAAGTTCTTTCATGAGGAAGGATGCATTATTTCCAGCTGCCCCAGACAGACAATACTGTTGCAAGTTGGGAAATATTGCAGTAGATTTTCTTCATCAAGTGTGGATCTTCTGCATCTTCAGATAATCAGATGCTTAGCCCTGTGACTTAATTGTTATATTATCAGATAAGAGGCACAAACCAAGGCTAAATCCCTAATTCTGCTTGATCTGGCTTGTCAACATGCTGTGTTACGGGGACGGAGGGGGGGCATTGAGGAGTGCTAGAAATATAATGCTCAATAAATGATAATTGTGACATGACAGGTGTGATGCAATGACAAATGTTTTTTATGTGCTGTCTGTCTTTGGTATGTGGTTGTCACCTGACACAGTTGCTGATGAGTTGCTTCCTTGTGTGAGTCTCACCTTGACATTGTGCATGCTCATGAGATTCCCACAGTTGTCCAAGTATTGTTTCAGGTCACTGTCCTGGAAGACAAAGTAGCTACAGTATTCACACTTATCCACACTCATCCTTTGCATATTTGAAGGTCGACACCTTCACATCACCCACTGTCTGAATGTACTCACAAGATACTCGAACACCAGCGTGAGGCAGCGGTCTGTGTGGATGATGTCGTGCAGCGTTACGATGTTGGCGTGCTTCAGGTTCTTCAGCAGAGACACTGTGTGGATGAGAGAGGGAGACAAAAGTTGAGCGATATTTTCCAGGCACCTAAAATGCACAACATGGCACAACATGGATCAACTCCAATAATGGCCATTCCTGGCAGCTCCTGTATTTGGGAAAGCTGTAGCAGTATATGCTGCTTTGCAACAGTTTCTCTGAATTCTTCAGCAGAGGTGACGAGAGCAAAGTTAACACAGTCCAGTCAAATCAGCCACAGCTATGCGAAACAGGCCAGGGTGAATATTTTCCCTTTAAGGACATAAAGTTCAGAATTACAGAATAAAATCAGGCATCTGTCTCAGTTCATTTTCAATGCTGGAAGGAGAATTACTACTTCCATCTGATTCATCATTTCATAGCAACTCCTCTATTACGAGCTAACCAGCATACGTCTAAGCATACATCCACAACATGCAAGGAGGATGTGAGTACAGTGTATCAGTAACATGCATTCACCTGAGGCTATGAAAACTGTATGTTCACGTAAGCTTCTCTATCACATCCATCACAGACACTACAGGACATCGTGAGGAGACAGTTATTATTGTAGTGACAAAATGTTCGCAACGCATATGTGTATTAAAACCACTGATGGAAAGTGCAACTAGACTGACACTGACACTAGCCTACAGACACCCTGCATCTTGGGTATTTTCCAAATGAACATTTTATTATGCAGTGTTCCTTTGAATGACCTGTGTGGGACAGGCCTCATAAGTGACACGACAACAGCCTGCATGAAACTGAACAGAGGTAGATTAAAATGTGCTCTAGTCAATTCTTTCTCGTAATGACGGCTCTTAAAATAGAGTTATTATCTACTGCGGGCAGCACACATTGCCCTCAACCTTGATGAAACATCAGTGTGTGTGTGTGTTTGTTGATGTGTGTGTACCCTCTCTGATAGCGGTGCACGGCGCTCCCTCCTCGTGCTCCAGTCGGATCTCCTTCAGTGCCACAAGGTTCTCTGTGAGTTTGCTTCGCCCTTTGAACACTGTGGCATAGGTCCCCTACACACACACAAAACTCGAGGTGACATTCTGATAATCTATATACTATACTCTATATAAAAACTGTTAATCATATGCCAGCAGATATGCCTTATTGCTATTAATAGCAGCAGAATAATGAAGTTAATTTGACTGGAATCTGTTTGCCCCCACTGCCTGTTTGCTGTCTCATTATCTTATATAAAGATTAGGCATAAGGATTAACAGGTAATTCATTCCTGAGTGAGGTTAGAGGTTTTAACCACCATCATTCAAAGGCACCATCAAAACATCGGCCTACTTTATTGGCATGCAAGCACTTTAAACAGGCTTTGGTTCAAACTATTATTTGATGCACCTTTCTTTTTTCAGGATCAAATCACTGGGGTTTTGGTTAGTGATGATCACAGCTCGTCTTTCTCACCCTATGATGATATAATTATTGTTGCTGCTATCTGCTGCTGAGCCTTGTGACTGCGACTAATGCAGAAAGCTTCTGTCACTAATCATTCCCACCTCCCTAAAGCAACAACCGTTCTCTGATATATGGTTTGGGATTTATGTGCATCATCTGTGTCGGGCAGTCCGTCAATGCCCCCCCACATCTGATGCACGTCCACATATTATGAACCTACAGGGAGCAACACATCCAAACCCTGTTTTTATTCTCATTAAGCTGCACCAGCAATGTAAGCAATGCAAACTGGATGCATGGATACTGTAGTTTGTGTTTTTTAGGCACATACGCTCATATGCCCAGTCTGACAGACTCTCATATCCCCTGAGAGGTCTGACTCACAGCCAGCCTGATAAGTAAAATGAAGACTCGTAGACAACTTGTGGCCAGCGCTGGCTGATATAATACACATCAGAGATGCGGTTTATTCTTGTCAAATTATTGCTCAGCGGACCCAGCAGTGGGTGTTGTCGTGGAACACTAATCCCTCATCCCTGAGTGTCAGCTGTCTGCATCCACCACCTGATAAATGTCATAAAAGGTGCATGTGTGAGAAACTGGCCGGGGACATACCTCACCCAGTTTGCCGAGCTTCACGTACGTCTCCAGTTTCCCAAAGCCTATGTCAGACTAGAGCCAAAAAGAAGAAGTCAGACTAATCTGTTATGATTCCCTCCTCTGATTACACCTTGGGGAAAAAAAATCACATTTGCAAACATTAGTTAATGTTTTCATGAATGAATTAAGTAAGAACTTTTGTTTACTCCTGACTTTTAATGGAGAACTGGGGAAAATATCAAAGCAAACAAGAGACTCATTATAATATGAATACACAAGGAAAAAAATAATAACAATAGGAGGGCAAGATAAAGCAGACTGGTCATTTGCATAGAGGAAATATGCGCTGCAACATGAACTGAGACATTGGTTCAAGAGTAAGCTTTCAAATGTACTGTAAGATGGACATGAAGCCAATATGGTTGTTAAAATGCCATCTATATGAGAGTTGAATAAACAAAAAGTGCTGCAGTAGTCATCTTTTTGTTTATTTTTTGATGACCTGATTACTGTCAGGTTAACACTTACTGGGACCAAGGTGGTTTGAATACGAGCATGTAATGCATCATAGACAGATATAGCACAGTGTGTAGTAATAACCAGCACTGACCAGCGAAGCACGACGGGACATGCGGCTGAGAGGTTTGCAGAGTGGTGAATTTTCACTCTCCAGCTGCAGTTTCTTGAGAAACTCAGGAGGCAGGCGGATGTCCATGGGCAGGGACATGCGCTTACTGACATCCTACAGGAAGACAACAGACAGGAGGCTTTACAACATGCAGTATTTCTGGCTGCCTATTCTGGATGCAGAGTTTGGCCATCTTGCCATATGGTCTCGAGCTATATTATCCTACATACTTTATATCCTGCATCCTACATGCTGCAGTATCCTGCATACTTAACTTAGGTAACTTGCACACTTTCAAAGAATGTAATTGCATACATTAACTTAACACTATAACACCAAACGTATCGTATTTGATACATGAGTTTTTCAGCCCTCCACATGAGCAGTGTGATTATTTTTTCCCTGAAAAACCAAATATGATACAAATTGAAACTCATATATGGAAAATGATATTTGAATTTTTTTTTGTTTGTTTGTTCAGAGGGACCAGTAAAGGCTCCAAGTTCAAAGAATTGGAATTTTCTGTCAATTATTTAGTGGTTTGGGCTTTACATGGTTAACAAATGACATTATTGCTGGCTCAAAGAAAAATATACAAACATAAGTCATCTGCTGCTCATTTCCCCCCAGGTTTAACTGCTTTGTCCTAAAAGCCTATCAGATATCAATACTGACTGGTATTATTAGAAATGCAACATTCATCCCTGTACACTGTACCAATTAGGCACACTTTATGAAAGATGTATATGATGTGAATAGTGTCTCTGGTTAAGAAATAATTTGTGATTCACAAAAAAGTATCGGAAAATGCTCCCCAAACACGTCAGTCATTTAGCAGCATCGACACAGGATGTATTCAGATTCACAGTTTCAGGTTATATGTATTCATAACTTACTCATAACTCATGAACAACTGCAGACGTGATTTTATTGAAACCAGTGATGTTAATGACTGTGTCAGGCCTTATGTTTCAGAAACATGATTCCTACTTTCACTGACAGGGAGTACCGGGAATTTTAGTCTCAAATTCATTAACTACATTACTGCTATTAACCCCAATAACATCCTCCTGTTAACCACACATTTTAGGCAGTAGGCCTGTTTGCTATGAGTTAAGATCAGCAGCAAAATTGGCAAAAATCAAGGACCAGGATATGTTTCGCACAAACACTGGTGAAAAAGATAGGTCCTGCTAAAGGAAGACTACAAACCACATTGTACCTTTTCAGCTCGATATATTACTCTACATCAGAGTATAAAAAATTAAATTAAAAAATTATAAACTAAATTATAAACTATTTACACACAACATATAATAATATAAAAAAATGAATAAGAGATTAAAAAAGGAAGACAAGTTAAACTTAGTAGACTCTACCTAACTAAATAGCTATTTTTAGCCACCACATCTCATCAATATGAATGTATAAATCTAAGTCCAAACTCTTTTATAATGGCTGCTGCATAGTGAAGTTGTGATTGTTATTAGTAGTAGAGCTTATTCACGCTGCTGATTGGTTGACTTAATGTTCACACTATCCTCCACATGGCATGACAATTATACGCTTCCATACTGTGTCCTTTAGCTTAGCACCTGTCTTACCTCTGTAAAGTTTGAAGGTGAGTGGAGCTACACCTGCTCACCTCAACACATGCCTGAGATGAGGCCAATCACTCTAAAGTGAAATAACCTATGTGGGTATCTGGTGGGGGTGCAGGTCATTTGACTGTTAAGAGGTCATTAACTAATGAGGAACTCTTCTGCTGCAATAACACCAAGCCTTGGCTTGTAAATGTTGATAAGGTGTTAATAAATTGATTTTGGTCTGAACAGTCTCCAGCTCTTTTCCAGAAGGTAAGTGGCTGTCCACTGGAAAGGTCCCCATGATTAATTAGCTATGAAGCTAGCTAAAAAGACATTAACACACCTGCCAAAATGATTTGTCACACTTTGGCAACCATGAAGATGTCCTTCTTAATGGCTTTAAAATCTGTATCTGCATTAATTAACCATACGGTCATCAGTTACAACTTGTAAATCCTTTTTTCAGAAAGACATGCCCATTTCCTGAATGATGTCATCCAGAGTGTCGGAGCTCCCAGCCTGAGTGATCATTTCCCTCTGGCATAGCTTCACTTGCCTCTCTGGTACTTGTTGTGCGGAGAAATTTGGAATTAATCAAACAAGCTCCACGGGAAGCTGAACCTTCGGCTGAACTTCCAATAAAAAAAGTCTTGCACTGCGTGGAGGGGTTAAAAGCCTCCAACATGACTCATCTCATTGAGGTGGCAGAAGTGGAAATGGAGGAATGGTTCCTGGGGAAGAGTTTAAACAGAAGAAGAAACTACTTGTGCCTCTGTTGATATCCATGTCAGACTAACTTTCAATGCTTTTAATGTGTGTGTCAACCTGGACAGGCTACTATGAATGTAGCAATGAACTAGCAATAAACTATGCCGAAGAAAAGGCATCTTCTCATATTGACCTTCATCATCCTACAGCTGCTCTTTGAGACCCCACCACTTACCTCCATGGAGAAACGTCTGTGCTGGGCCTTGCTGTGGTAGTGCAGGTGGGATGGGGACTGAGCTCCTGGTGTGGTTGGTTCAGGGCTCACGGGGCTGGCATCATTAGATGGAGGACCCAGCCTGTCTGGAGTCAGGCCTGATGAAGAAAAAAAACATATTCAGTCAACATTTGCCGATGTACGGATGAGTGTCAAAGGGCCTCCACAAGCTTTCATAACAGCTTCAGTACTCGTTGGACTTAAAGTGTCTGAACTTTTCTGGATGGATGAACACTATTAACCTCTGCTGACAAGGTAGAACATACCAAATGATTCATGTCATTATGCCCATTCAATTCACACCTCTATGGAAGCATATAGCTTTTCATAATGGAAGCTTTTGTCTAATCAAAGAATGAGGGATGACATTACAATATCAAAGACAAAGCCAGCTAGCTTAGCTGATAACTGGACATGATGACTGGAATCAGAGGGAAATAGTTATCTTGGCTCTGTTCACCTACCAGCACATCTAAAGCTGACTGATCAACACATGATGTCTTGTTCATAGTTTGTTTATGTGCCAGATTCTTGCTTGGCTGCCTGGGACCAAGCCATCTAGCAAATAACTCCTACATAAAATGGCAAATTGTCATTTTTACACTAAAAGAAACACAATACAAGGTGTTAATTTGTGAGTGTCACACATGGTGGTAGGTGGACTTTGTTACCTTTTTACAGAGGCAGATTAGTTCTTCCTATTTCCAGCCTTCATGGAGCTCCAGCTTCATACAGACATAAGACTAAGATGGGTATCGATATTCTCACATTACTCTCGGGAAGAAAGCAAATAAGGGTTTTTTCCCAAAATGTTGAACTACTTGCAGTGTGAAAGCCCTATAAAGATAGTAACGATCCTACAGAAATTTGTCATCAAACTTAGTCTTTCTGCTTTTCAGCACAGAAAGTCTGATGAACCCACCGTATGCAACCCCCCAGCAACACACAGCTATGTAAGAAGCTACCTGTTGAACAAAATGGGTCATTCAGCAACTAAAGAGCCAGACATCTTTCTCAGGAGGTTGGTGAAGACCAAAACAGATCTTAAAAGAAAGTGAATGTTGAAAGATGGAACATGGCTTCAAATGGATAATGCTAATTTTGCTCCATGTCAGCTGGACTGTCAGTAGGCAAGTGTTAAGTGGTTTATGATGCTGTATATTGTATCTTCCTTTTTTGGTGACCGAATGTCCACAACATCTTAAATAAGTATGAGAACTCTAATAAACTCTTGCAGTAACCATATGTAACTCTTGACAAGGCTGTAGCTAGCTCACTGCATACATCTTCTTAATCATCCCCCATCAGACTGGTTGTTATACTGCTATTTACTAAATTATAAAATAACATAATGCAAGTGTAGATAGTATTCTTAACATTCATCACAAAAAAGCTAGGATACCACACCTATGAAATGTGTGTGTAATTTTGTGACAATGCTAGGAGCAGGACATTTACAGTTGGGAAATCAACTTGCTAGTGCTCTTTGGTGGACGAGCTGTGTCACTTTGTTCAAAGCCTTACAAAACAAAACTAAGCAGGGTGTACAGTGGCCACTAGCAAAACTTACAAACTACAGGGCATGGGCAAAAAAACAGAACTCACAAAAAACATGGTAAAAGAGGAAACAGAAGGAACGAGCTTAGCTTATTATGTCCAACACAACAGCAACAACAAACTGACAAAGGCAAAGGCATACACCAAGAGTAATATACACAGGGAGATAGGGGTAACACATGAGGTGCAGGATCGACAATCAGAGAGACAGGAAGTAAAGACAACAGAACACAGACTAGAAGATAACTATCAAAATAAGACAGAATAGTCCAAAGTGCGTTACCAAAGAGTCTTTGGGGGCAGGCTGTGACACACACATCTAACAAAGCTATCTCTCGTGCAAACCCCTTGTGGCTGTGCTCTCTATTAGTTAAACAGAGAACATAAATACAAGTTACCTACCTGTCGCCGAATGTACTGATACTGATAAATCTCCATTGAACAAAGAGAGGCATAGATGTTTGCACCCAGCTACAGAGTTAACTCTCCGCCTCTTGTTGTCTGAGACAAGGCTCATCAAGACAGTTACAGCTGATGAAGCGAACGAGTCAGACAATTACACACTGAGCACACCAGCATTATAGTGTGACAGCTACCAGCTGTGGTGGGCAGAATGGACTTTGATCTTCATCACACAACACTGAGTGTGATGTGTGTTTGATGCTTGCTGGCCATCTTTTGAGTGCTACCTGCTGGGAGATTTCAGTTGCTGTTTGATCTCCAGTTTCAATCGCCAGTCTTGGTCACCTCACTTCACACGGGACATGTGTCTTCATTATGGGCTTTATGGGCAGTATTTTATGGGCAGCCTAGGTGCCTCAGGTGTGTGTGTGAGTGTATTAGAACCATTTCCTCCTGGGTTGGATCACGCCACGTTTCCATGGGGATAATGGTTAACAAGGGATGCAGACCTTGGTGTTAGGGAGGAAGTCTTGTATATCTCTTTAAAAACCTCCCCCTCGACGTGCACACACACATGTATAAAGACAAATATTAATATTTACTGCTTGGCCTGTTGCCTCTCTCATACAACAGGAAATTCTGCAATGCTGCATCAATTAAGCAAACATGCACATCTAACAATACCATCCTATTACAAGCTGCAGATGTATCAGTTACAGTGAAGAAATAAAGCAGGCAGCCAGATGGAAGCCAGGGTCTCTCATCTGCTCTTGCCTGAAAATGTGAAAATGCTTGGATGAGTTTAACAAGGCATTTTTACCAGTGCTACACAAAGGCTCCTGACAGGCCACTTTGTGTCAGATTGATTGACAGTCTAAATGGGCAGGGGGGATGAAATGACAAACTGTTTGCTAGTCATTTGAATATCACAGCTACAGCACTGCTTTAATCTCCTGATGCTAATTAGGGTCAGGAAAGGCGACACTGATATGAGTGCAGACACACACACTGTAACACTTGGCCTGTTTGCTGTGAGATATGGATGATGACTGCAAGAGATCTTGTTTGGAAAAGGACAATCCAATATGGTACACCACATGATGTTTTTATAGTGTTTCCGTTAGAAATTGTGATTACAGTGAGTGAGAAGAAAGAGGGTGCAGAAAATAAACAACCATGGCAGTCTATCGGGGAATGTTTGGGGTCTGTTGGGAATGAGCTTCACAAATGATGGCAGAGTTAACTTCCAGGCCAAGTTTACGATTGTTTTATATTCACCGTGTTACTCACATTTAAATCTACAAAGCTGGTCAATTCATCAAGCAGCTTAGGGTCGTATCTTATTCAAGGGCAGAGCCACATTTTCCACTTCAAAGTCATGTTCAGTGCCATAAATCTTGATGGAAAAAGCTGTGAATACAAAATAAGAACAAACTTCTAAAGCTACGCTACCTGCTCTGTGTGGCTGTATTTAAGCACAATGTAACTTTGAGCTCAATACACCAGCATGCTTACTTGCGAATAACAATACTGCTCATGTTTAGTGGGTATAGCTAATCATTATAATATTAGTTTAGCATGTTAGCATGCTGATATTTACTATGTATCCCTTAACAGAAAGTATGAAAAAGACTGATGGGTACCACTTAATGGTACTTGAATATGTCGCAAAGATTTATTAATGATGCTGTTGAACTGTATTGCGTTAAAAAGTAGTGGTGGGCGGATCGATCCAAATATCGATAGTATCGATACCAACTGGGTATCGCTATCGGATCGATACTAACCTGGTGAGATCGATGCTTTACTTTAAGTTCTGTTCTTGTTTTCTTGCTGCGGTTTCGGCAAAGAGGAAATAGCCAGGTCCCCGGTCTCGCTGCTACTGTGTCAGCGCAGAGCAGGCACACTTTGCTCCCCCTTCCCCCCCTTGTGTTTACATGTTGCGCCGTCACACGAGTCACGTGACGTGACTTAGACGCGCAAAATCATTTGATCATAAAGCATTTTCTATTTAATTATAAACTTTGTCCTAGTTCTGTCCTGAGTTTTAACTACTTAATAATAAAAAAGGAAACATCACAAAAAACACTTAAGGTCATGAAAATTAATTGAGATTTAGCAATTCAATGACGCTTCCACCTTATTTATTGATAAGTATCGATATCGGTATCAGTATCGGCGATACTGGCCCGTATTTACTTGGTATCGGATCGATACCAAAATATGCAGTATTGCACACCACTATTAAAAAGAGATGTGTTATGTGGCCCGAACTTATTCATATATCTAAACAGGGTGGATAATATAAACACATGTCCGTATCACGCAGTGTATTGAAGTTTTAGCTAGATTCTAACATTTAACTAACATTGTAACATTAACAATCAGACACATGACTGGAAATGAATGCTGCTGCTGTGTGTCATTCATCACGATAACTTTATAAAGTGATAATAGGTCAGTTTTGTATTTATAACTCATAACTCATGCTGCCCCCACCTAACAAAAACATCACTTAATACAGGTTTAAATCCAAACACTAACTGAAGCAAAGGTAAAACTGCCAGGTTACATGAGGTGGGCTGATCAGAAAAGCAGCTAACAGTGCTATTCCTGTAAAAGCAAATGGCAGTTTGCCTTAGTCAACAGTCTGTCAACATCACCAGGATAAGTAAATCTGACCAGCTTGGTGATAAAGAGTTTGTGACATTGTGTGTGTGTGTGCGTTTGTGTGCCAGTGGGCTTGCTAATTCAAAGAAATCTGGTGAGGTGAATAATCTAGTAAAGTGCAGCCATCTCACTGTTACATAGAACTGATTAAAACCAGATGACTTGAATTGTTTATCTGTTATTCCTACAATCTGGATTCATTTTTTGCAGCATATCTGCAGAGATGCTGGGCTTGATAACTGCGATCAAGAACAATCTCTTTTCAGAGTGCTGGAGTTGCCCCAGCGCCTTGTTTAATTACTCTCAACATTACATTAGCACGTTCATATGGGAGCTTAGCAAAACAGCTTTAAATAGACTAAAATATAAAAAGTGAACAGGGGGATTCTACTTAATGAGAAATATTAGTGGTTAGTCAGGCAGTAGGCCTAAGTTGCGGCTACCATTTAGGACACTCATGCAGACATTCACAGTATTGACATACACACTTTTGAAGCTCTGAGAGTATACATCTGTTCATATGAATAAATGTACAATGTCTGATGAGACTGATAAAATGTGTGTGTGTGTGTGTGTGTGTGTGTGTGTGTGTATGTGCTTCCTTATTCATTTGCATTTACATGCATCCTTAGGAGATGCTAATGAGTTCATTGTGCTCAAGTGAGCTGAGACTGATGTGTCTAAAACAAGATTGTAGAACAGTTATGGGTATATACACAATCTCTTGGGATTATGGCTAAAGTTCCTTATTGAAAGAATGTTTATTTTTTTGTTAATCAAAAAAGTATGAAGTATAAATGGCATAGCCTAGCATAGCATAGCATTAACACTGCAAACAGAGGAAACAGCTGGCATAGCTTCTTCCAAAATTCAAGCCTGGCAATGCATCTCAAGCTCACCTTGTTTCATGTTGTTTCAAAACGATACACAGGCATGTTGCATATTGTAGCTATTTCCTGATGACTTCAAACACAAATACAAACCACATTCTTCCCCTAACCTTAACCAAAGTGTTTGTGTTGACCAAAACTAACCAGATGCAAACTCTCGTCTCTGATGTGACAGTTGTGCTCCTTGTGCATCCACATTTCACCCCAACTACTGTGCAGTAGTTAAATGTAGTTTTCCAT
The DNA here is from genome assembly GCA_016785225.1 of Psettodes erumei. Taxonomy (NCBI): domain Eukaryota; kingdom Metazoa; phylum Chordata; class Actinopteri; order Pleuronectiformes; family Psettodidae; genus Psettodes; species Psettodes erumei. Next base: position 31,464 of record JAFBJZ010000008.1, on the reverse strand, counting down.
TCATTCATTCATTAAAAAATACTCATTGAGTGAATGGAATCCAGCAATTGATACTATTTCTTCCCTTTGATATCGACTGGATCGCTTGATAAAACATACATGTACCATTTGGGAAATGTCTTGTTGTGGACATATGATGATCAAATCCTTGCAAAAATGTCACAGCACTATATGCTGTGTATAGCGCTGGGGGAGCATGACATAATCGCTCAGCCTCACAAAGGAGGGAGGAGGGATCAAGAAATACATATATATGTATATATATATATAACAGAAATTCTGTTATAGGACTACACACATCATGTCTGCTGGGATGGGTTAATGCTCTATTTGTCACTGTGTCTTCTTTTGTCTTCTTTTGTCACTCACTTGTTCTCCTCCTTGATCTCCTTCAGTTTATCCTCATCCTCTGTCTGTCAGTCTGTTTATGTCTTTATTGACCTTCAGGAACAGACAGTGATGCAGGAAGATGTACTGGGGGGGGTATATATGCTGCTATGTTCACACAGAAACTGATATTGATCACTTGACACAAAGGAATACGATGATGAAACCAGTAGTTCACAGCACATCGCGCTTACATCGTAAAGCTGGGCAGCAATTTCCATTCAACTTGAGGGACCTTGCATCCCATCTGATCTGCTTCTCTTCTTCTATTTAAGTCGTATACTGACATCTGGCATCAAATATACCCTTCTTCTCCCACCTTAAACCAAATAACCTGTAGCCATAAGCGACATTGTGTAGTGATGACAAGGTGTAGGATGAAAGTGGGTGGCGCTGGTGCATGTCATGTCCTCACAGCATTGTTATTTCATCTCTACAGTCCAACTCTACATAATAATGCAGAGACACTTGAAATACAAATTCTGACTGTATGCACTTTCTTTGCCTTATCTGTGCCTGCTTATCCCACCATAACCCTCATTTCCCTTTGAAGCGTGCTGATCCCCTGTGACTGAGCGCCGGTGGTAGTACCAGCCTGGTTAATCTGCGAGGGTCCGTTGCAGACACGGAAGGAAAGGAAGGCTTTTGTGTTTCGTATTAAACCCCAGAATGAGACTGCAGTTTGTGTTCTATTATTAGACACAAGATATTCACTCGCACAGAGACCAAAAGACACAAGGCATTAGGAGAGCTCAGGGTTCAGGACTTTTAATGGGCTTAATTAAGCAGTGCTTTATTGGTTATAAAATGTTTTTTTTTCAGCTGCTGTGGCCACACTGTCAGAAACTTAAGTCCCTGTTTGTTTGTTTTTTGCCCATTTGGGGAGAGTTGTGAACACAACATTGAACCATCATTTCATTTATCATTTTCAGTTATCATTTACACATCCAGGTCACACTGCAAATTGAAGTCCAATATTCATTCTCTTCTAGCCCTGTTTTTTCTCTTTCGGGCCCTTTAGCAGCTGAAACCATCACTTTCTGCATAGATAGTTTTGAACTGTGTATGTCTGCTGTTTGGTGCTGAGTGATGTTTTTTAGCTGAAAAACAGGTGTCTATGACAGCAGTGAGATACAGTAAAGTTTTGGACCGGACAGCTACACAATGAGCTGAAACCTCAGTAGCTACTTTTATATATAGTCTAAACTCGTACACTGTCACAATGTTTTCACATTGTCATCTGATGCATTGTTATTATTAATATATAGGTTATAGCCATTTTAAAGTTACACTCCCTCATTTTGTCGAAGTATTCTGTAGAACATCTGTAGAATATCTTTTTGAATTACATTCAACGACAACACACAATTCAAATGCAATGCTGATGAGTAATACCAGTTTAAAAAAGTGTGTACTGCTCATTTAGCTATGTGGAAAATATGTGTGTGAAGTTTACTGTTATGGATGGAAGCACATCAGTGTATCTGCAATTTATGCATACATTTTATGACATACATTTTCATCCATCACAAATCTACAATGGATTTTGGGCACCTTAGTCACAATCCAGGATGAATTTTAAAAAATATGGGACCCAATATGGGAGTGTTGAACGGGTGCCACATATGGGTGAATAAGCCTTTAGTGAGGGGGATAGGGGCTCTTACCCTGAGTGTGCCGAATGTTGAGCTGATTGATCTGCTCAGTGAATTCATTCTCTTCAATGGTCTCAGTGCGAGGAACTGACAAAGAGAAACGCCTCTTGAAATTCTTCATCTTGTTCATGGTGCTGAGGAGCAAATCCTGGGAGGAAAAAGAGACATACTTTTTAAAAATATACAATCAGTCCATCCATTCATACATCATCAAATTCTTTGTTTTTTCTTGAAAAAGGGTTTAAAGGTGCACTAGCTGCTTCAGAGACAGACAGAAATGAAGATTTCTTTTTAATGTAAAGCATTCCGAAGGAAAATGTTAAAGCATTAAATCAAAGAAAGTAAAGTGTAAACAGTTCTTGCTTCACTGCCTACATGACACATACTGCACAATGTGTTTTGTTGGATCTTTAGGGGCAGCTTGCCCAAAGACAAGCTTCTGTGTCATCTGATAATGAGGCAGAAAGCAGCAGGAAAGCAGCTGATCAATACACTCTCTCCCACAGTAGATGTAGTAGTAGTTGCACATCCACAGCCAGTCCTACTAGTTAGTTATCATTCTCCAGATTTTTTTCTTCATCTTTTTTTCTCCTCCTTTTCTCTGGCCTGTGTGCTGCAGAGACTGTCATGGGGTCTCCACTATTCCTCTAATGTCATGGATTTGTGCAAATTTGTGTGTGCATGTGTGTTTCTGCTCATTATTGTGAAAGGGTAAGCGATGTCTGTGGTGGGTTCAATTACAGCGAGACAAAATGTTCCTCACAGTTGATTTTAGGTCTCAATAGTCCATCAGGATATTACTTTGTTGCAGAGATCTCAGTGTACTGTCAGATTACACTGTGATTACACTGTACCTGCACAGTGCATGTGAGATGAATGCCTAATCAGGAACATGTCATGTACAGTTGTGTTCAAAATAATAGCAGTGTTTTTTAAAATGTGAGTAAAGCTCAAAATCCTTATAGTATTTTTTATTTCCATTCATTGGGAACACTGCACATTATATTTTACATCAAAACATGAAGAAAAAAGTATCAATATTTGAATCGCTTTACAGAAAATGAAGGAAAAAATGATATTGGGCTGTAGAAAAATAGCAGTGTCTGCATTTTTCATTACAAACTCAAATATTTACTCAATAAACTGAAAAAACGTTAAGATTTAGCATTCCTGTGAATCACTAAACTAATATTTAGTTGACTAATCACTGTTTTTGAGAACTGCTTCACATCTGTGCTGCATGGAGTCCACCAACTTCTGGCACCTGTAAACAGGTATTCCAGCCCAGGATGATTTGACAACCTTCCACAATTTCTCTGCATTTCTTGGTTTTGCCTCAGAAACAGCATTTTTGATGTCACCCCACAAATTTTCTATTGGATTAAGGTCCAGGGATTGGGCTGGCCACTCCATAACCTTACTTTTGTTGGTCTGGAACCAAGATGCTGCTCGCTTACTGGTGTGTTTGGGGTCATTGTCTTGTTGAAACACCCATTTAAAGGGCATTTGGTTTTTTTTTAGATGTGGTCTTAAACTTTTGATCAGCTGATGAGAAGCCTATTTCAGTTTAATGGTTGTTTGCAATAAATTGCTTACTCAAATTTTCTTTTGTCTCACTTCTTCTTTTTGCATTTTGATGCACGACTGATCCAACAGTGCAAAATGTAAATTCTTGCAATTTTTCAACTGGTCTTAAAATTTTGATCTGGAGTGTATATGCAAAATAAATGCAGATCATGATTTTGCCAAGTGGATCAACATTTTGTATTGTAGCCATGAGACATCAACTGCCTCAGCCAATAAATATTTCTGATGTCATCACTGAGAGACTGCTATTGATGCCAGCTAAATTATAACCAAAAATCAAATTTACTAATTAGTTTACACTTGTATGCAACTCAATCCATATAAGGATATTGAATGCATTTTAGGTTAAATGTTTTGCCACAAATGGAAGTGAGCTAACTTCAGCTTGCAAAGGTAAGCCAACAGTAGCAACATGGCTAACTGTTAGCTTACCTTTATAAAATTAACATTAGCTCATTTCTATGGCAAACTTACAGTTAGCCTAGGTGACTGTTAGCTTGCAAGATAATGTCAGCCAATTTCCACTCCCAGGGTAGCAAAATGCTAATCTAAAAAGCAAATATACATTTTAACATCGTAACAATCATAAATCTGTAGTAGCAGACTAGTGGAAACAAACAAGTACATTTGATGTTGGTTTCACCTTTTAATTTGCAACATAATGTGTTATTTTGTGTCTCTTTTTACAGTTGTGGGTTTTTTTTTCAGTAGCAGGGCTCTCTGTGATGACATCACATTGATTGGCTGGGTGAAACTGTTCAGGGCTGTCATACAAGACCTTGGCTTGAGGACAACAGTCACATGGCAAAATCAGGGGAGCAAAAAAAATAACTGTCAAGCGCTCTGACCCACACCATAATACAACTATCAGAGAGAGCAATGTGATTTTAATATGCATTTGATCGTTTGCTTGTTTTAAATAATAGACACAGATGCAACATCATTGTGGGGGCTAGAATAAACCAAAATGACTCTAACCCTAATTATGAGGAAATTAACATGTTGAGTTATAATTGTGCCTAACACTGATAAAGTCACAAAAGTGGTGGGTGGAAAAAGTTCAGTAACCCAGTGAGGAAACCTCACTGTCAACTCAGTATGGAAAATTGAATTTCTCAAAATGTCAAAGTGATTTAGACTTCTGGGGCCCCAATGTATTTCTGTGCTGCAGGGTGTTTTTATGCACAAACTGGTTGAGAACTAAAAGTCTGCTGTGGAGTAAGAACAACACTTGGAATGTTAATACATCGGTAACTGGCTTGATGTCCATTTAGACTTTCATTGCAGGACTCAGTGACAGCTGATGGGCAGACTTGTAGAATTAGGTGGAAAATGTATTAATTTGTGTCCTACAGAGATTTTTTATGATCTCATGTAACTTGTGTGACTGATAAGAATACTTATAAAATCTTTAACTGACCAATAATACGTGTTTTTTTAAAAGGCACAACTTTAACACTTTGTGTTCACACAAAGCCCCCAATATAACTGCCGATAACAGTATAATCAAGCGCTGTTATACTGCAAGAAAAAAGGGAAGTGAATGCTCAGGACCACACAGCTTGTGTTCCAATCTGAAACCTAAAAATCTTACTCATCTGTAACACTAAATCCCCCTTTCTGTGTACTGTACGATACAGTCCAATAACTATCCGGATGTACCATAACACAACTGTGATAACACTACAACTTTGAGACACAGGCCTCGGGTCCTTGTGATTCTTTATAGTTATTCAAAAGAGGACTCACAGTTGTCCTCTCCACTTCACTCATTGATTTGATTATGTTAATGGAATTCATTTAACAGAAATTACAACTGCATGCAAGCATAACAAGTTCAAATAAACAGCGAGTGGTTATTATTAAAGCTCTGAGTTAGTCATGAAATCACTTTTCTCCCTTGAAGCTTTGTGGGGGCGGACCAACATCATAATTTCTCTTTCTTTTAGCCATGTTTACAATTGTGCAGGGCATAACGGTCTGTACTCCTCTTGGTCAACATCACAGAAGAGACTTAAGTTGTCATGGAAAGCCATAAAAAATTCTAACATGCTCTTCTTTCTGTTGGAATGTTATCGGGCATCCCAGATGCATCGGTTTTCATCCGTTATGACACACTACATGAGCTAAACTGATTAATGATCGTGCATGATTATTATTCCTGAACTGACCCAATGCCCTTCATCTACCAGATCGGGACACAATCGGGCTGACAGCACATAGTCGTAGACCAGCATAAGGCAGCCAAAGCTAATAAAGACAGCATTGACAAAAAAATCCTCACAATTCTTCCCGCTGTCTTTATTTCTAGATTTCTGTAGATGCTACAAAACCTGGTTTCCCCTCGTATCACACAAAATAGAATTTACATCAATCATTTATTTGGTGAAGAAAACCCCTTTATGATGGCACATCAGGGTAAGAATTCTTTCCAGTGTGCAGGTGGATATGTTTTCCATGTCAACTATCAGGAAAAGACATCATGACCAGAACCACAGAGGAATCGCCACAAGATGCCAGCCAATGGTAAACCTCAGAAACAGATAAGCCAGGCTGCAGTTCACAAAAACAAGAAGAAACCAGTCGAGTTCTGGAACAAAGTTCTATGGGCTAATCAAACAAATATCAACCACTATCCATTATGGAAAGAGGAAATGAGCAGAAAAAAGGAACAGCTCATGAATCAAAACCACCATCTCTTCTGTCTATCATAATTGTCAGGTATGGCTTCTGATGAAACTGTCACACTGGCATTCATTGATGATTTCAATGCTGAGGGAAGCACCAAGATGAATGCAGAGGTAAAGACGAGCATCCCACCTGGCGGAGACCAGACTAAAAGCAGAGAGAACAACAAGCTGAAGAGCTGAAAGAGGCTGCAGTGAAGCTCTGAAAGGAAGATACAAAGCACCAGTGATGTTTATAGGTCAGGCAGGCATTGACAGCACAGGATTTCTTATTTGAATTCACATGTATCTTTCCAGTTACTTCTGGACTCCTAAACTTTGGACACTATGTGTTAAAAGGGCACTTAAAGCTCAGATGTGATGCTTAAATCTTGTACCCGTTATTTTATTTTCAATTGAATGTGCTGAAGCTCAGAGTCTTGAGGAACAAAACACGTGTAAGTGTCTGTATAGAGGTTTAAGATATGCACAAAGGCCCAAGAGTTAAGAGAAAATACAACAAAGGCTTTCTGAGAACAAGAGAAGTGTGGGTGGTAGCCATAAATTGAACAGCGAGTGGAGGAGAGGAAGCAGCTCAAAAAGCGATGGCAGAAGTGAGTAATCCCTAGATCAGTGCAGAGAAAAGGCAGGATTTCTGATTTTCTGAAAGAAATCAATCAAATTTAGCACATGAGGAGGGAAACATGCTCAGGGTAGCATAAAAGACTCACTGGCACAGCATTGCTAACAGCAGGAATGCCAATTATTATGCTGTTCAAAAGCAGCAGAGAGCTCCGCTGTGTATTTGTAGAGTTGGCTCAGCTGAAACCTCATCATCTTCATCACCTCAGCAGTGAAGGTGCAGTCGACGTCTATTTTAAACACATGCATCTCAGCAGCAATATTCTCTGCAGGGGGGCCTGAGTTTTCCTCTAGCTTACTGTGGATATTCTGACAGGGAGGCTATGCAATAAACCAACATAAAAACAACAATATCAGACAATCAACAAAGGTTCATTGGTGACTGTCAAGACAAAATACACAATATCAGAGAAGCCTGTATATTTAGGAAGCTGGCAAAATAAAAAGCCATCAGATATATAGAGCAGATCAAGGGGTTAGAAATGGGGGTGGAAAGACGCTTACTGTGCAGAGAGAAATCAATGCTACAACAGTATAGGCTGGCGAAAGTGCCAATGTATTGTGGCTATGACTAATGATTTTCCCTGTGACAATTTGTAAGGTAGTCGTTCTCCTGTGTCTCGGCAGGGTAGAGCAATAATGTAAGCTTCAGAATTGAACAAAAAGTAAACCGTAACTGACACTGAAAAAAAGAGGTGTAATCCATTCAAGGAAATTGGCGTCAGTGTTAAACAAAACAACAGTACAAAGATGTCTTTGTGTCACAGGCTCAGTTACAATGCAAGGCTTTTTACAAGTTTGGTCTGACACGTATTTTCAAGCCACACTGTATACTTGCTTAATAAAAACTGATAGATCACAAAACCTGCATTTAAATTGAGACTATTAAGAGTTTTTTGTTAGGGGAAAAATTAGAACCTGATAGCTGCAAAGAAAGCCAACCATGGCTGAACACACAAAGAAAAGATCACAGCTGACATACACTTTAACTTCACCAACCCATGATCCAAGGACAAATACACCCCTGTAAAGCACACAGTGTGGCTCACAAGCCATCTCTATGAAAACAGTGCTTACACAAACCATGAAAGATTAAGAGCAAAGAAAAAAGAACATGGGTCATGTTGATTTCTAAGGTTCCTTGCACTTCAATAACACACTTAGGTACAAGCACTAAGGAGTTCTTTGCAACCTTGGAAGAGTGCAGTAAAAGAAGAGAGCTGAGAAAACTATTAGAGCCCTCTAACCATTTGCTATGCCATGTGCTTATCCTTTCAGGGTTGTGAAAGCCAATCTCGGCTAACATTGGGCGAGGGGCGGGCTGAACCCTTTACAGGTCACCAATCTATTACAGGGCTGAAACATAGAGGAAAAACAATGATTCACATTCACAGTCACACCTATGGGTAATTTAGAGTCACCAATCAACCTAACCTGCATGTCTTTGGTGGAGTGGGAGAAGAAAACCACAAAGGGGGAACATACAAACTCCACACAGAAAGGACCCGCCCGGCCGGCAGCTTCAAAACCAGAACCTTCATGCTGTGAGGTAACAACACTAACCACTGCACCACCGTGCTTCCCCCATGATTAGAACCATTACCAGAAAAACATTTATGAATGAGGCTCATTGTCATTTTTAAGCAGACTAATGCCCTCAGAAATCTAATCAGCCCGATATGTGGTGATTTGGTTTTCTGTGATGAGATTCTCTTCTTGATGTCCTCACATTTTCTCTCATCCCCTCACTTCGACTGAAATAGAATCTGAAGTGCCTCTTTTATTAACGGGATAGACAAATGCAACGCCCCCCACTCTGATTGGGAGCCTCTCGGTATTCACTCCGCTCCCTCATTTGCCCTCTTGTACAACTTAACTGCACGGGGTCGTCATTGACAAAGTTTCTTATTGCGATGGACAGTATGTGTGTGGTCAAGGTATTAATCATGTTGTGTGGACCTAAATCTGTTAACAGAAGTCTCCATTAACTTAAATTTTAATATGAAGACATGTTTTAGGTTTAGGTTAGGGTTGGAGTTAGGGTTAGGTAAGTAGCGCTTACGGTTAAAATGGGATTAAATCTCCAAGAAATGAATGCAAGTCATTGTAATGTCCTCTGAAGTCATGGTTCCACAACTCCATGTGTGCACACGCATGTCTATGCAAGACTGGTGGTGTGCTTCATTTATCTTCAGGACAACAGACCTCTTTGTTTAGAGAAGCGTACCGTTTTTAGGTCTGGCTCTCTGCGGACAAAAGATGTTTCTGGCATCATGCTCAGAGCTACTCTGTCAAAGGCAGGAAGTTGGTTGTGTGACACTGCATGACTACATGCACATACACAGAATCTGCTGCAAGTGAGGTGCCAACAAATCTCATTTTGCCTGTAGCTGTGATCCTCCATGGAAACAAACACACTTCATGTTGCTACAGCGCTCACTCACCTTTTTTTTTGTTTCATCCCTGCTCCTCTTTGATCTCTGTTCATCTTTCTCAGCTGCTCCCCCCATCTAATGAATCTTCATGAGGATTTATTCCTTTTCTTTGTTGTTCTGATGTAACATTAATTTCTTTCCTAATAAATTTCAAATGACATCCCTCTAAAATACAGTCAGAAGACAGTAAGTATGTGAGTTTATAATGATACAGACGGGAAAACAACTCAATGTATTTAATGAAATTATACTGGCTTCAAACATTGAATAATTAAATTGTGGACAAGCTTATTTTGTACAACAGGGCAGTAACAAGGATTGTTTTTTTTATGAACAAATAATCTTAGATCTGCCTGGAAAGGTGAAAAAAAGCACCTCTGGACCTGGCTGCAGGCAAGGCTGTATCTGCGTTACAAGCCAGGACACCAGGAGGTCATGTCCTCTGTGTAATTGGGGGAATTTGAGGCTTTTAGAGAGACTGTCCTCACAAGAAAAAATATCATTTGTTGTTTGTCAAAGCCCTCAAGTAACCTCTTACAAGGAGAAGTAGCATGCAGCAAAACCTCATTAGTTTTTGTCCCTAACCAAAACTTATCTTGAGCAGAGGTAAATCAACAAATGTTCAAATGAATAATTTTTGTGAATCTCAATTTTCACAGTTTTGGAAGGCCCCAACAAACGATGCAGCTGCCACCCTGGCTGCATACTGGATACTGCATCAGTTGTCAGTGTAAAAAAAATACCCATTTGTGCATCAGAGATGACACAAAGTGAACACATTTACATGTACTTCTGAAAAAATGAAACAAAGAATGTTTTCCCCTCTGAAAGAGGAGGTTCCATAAAAGTAAATGGTGCAATACTTGCAAGCTTGTAAGATAGCTTCCTCCAATGTGGACTCTGGCTCTCCATTTCCACAAAGGCCATCACTGTAAAAACATGACCTGCCCAGTGCAAACAAAATATTGTCCTTTTGGCCAGTGACCAAAACCACTGGAGCTGTTCAGCCTTGGTTGCCTGAGGGAGATTGTGTGTGATTCAGCAAAAAGGCATATGTCAGTGCTCGAGTGACCTTAAATGAACATACCCAACTCCCCTCATGCAAACTCATTTAGAATGGGGCCAGCTTATGGAATAGATGAGGGGCTTGCTTTCGATGAGATTTGTGATTTTCTACAGGTCAGTGGGCACAGTCATCAGAAAATATAACACACATTCAACTAGCCATCGACGTACAATACAGCACAGACATGGAGACACACAACTGTGACTTGTGCTGAGGAGTGAGCTCACATGTGCACATGCTCAGATTCAAGATCTTAGGCAAATATTTTGTGACTTTATCTTTTTCACTCTTTCCCCCCCGAAGAGTTTGTTCAGATGAAATGAACAAATGACCTGGAGAGGCCACTGAACGCCGGCTCTGGCACAGTGTCAAGACAAGCCATTACCCTGCTAACGGGGAGATCACAAGCTTTGTCCGACCGCTGTGTTTGTCCAGTGAAACCTGGCATGGCGGCTTCCTGTTCCTGACAGCCGGACATGCTGCCAACTGGGCTCTGTTCTCTGGTAGGGTCAGGGGGGAGGGGGCAGCAACGGAGATGCAGAAAGAAACCAAATGGAAAAAAAAGGTGATCTGCAAAGCACATGCTTTCAAGGATAGATGAGATACAGAGGGATGACAAGAAAATAATAATGTCTTTTTAAAGTCCCAATAATAATAATCATCTTCAGCCAATTCTGTTGGTGATAAGGGATTTCTGCATATAACCTTTTTATCCAACTCAAGTCTTACACAGCAGCCACAGCACTCACAACAATCTGTTACAGTAACCTGGCCTTAAAGGACATATCCGACATTATATATATATAAACTCCAGAGCAGAGGTCAAATGAATTCAACACAAATAATGTGAGGGAAATCATTCTAACAATCATGATTATTTTTATTATGATCATTATTATTATTTTTTAGCCTCTACTGTTTCACTTGAGTGTATGTGTGTGAGAGAAAGACAGAGAGAGAGGGAGAGGGACATCTGTCTGTGTCATCTGTATGTGTGTGATCGGTCATATGTTCTAAAACTGAACCTGGGCCTGGGGTTACATTACTTTGTGCTCCAGTAGTTCATATGGACTGGAAAAAAACAGCTTCGCTTGTAAAACTGTGTGCATGCATGCACAGAATACACACACACACACACACACACACACACACACACACTTCCCCTGAAGGAGACAAATGGTGGTGACCGTGCTGCTTCACAGAAACCAGGCTGGTTAAGAGAGAATCACTGATAAACAGCTGGTGTGTTTAGTCTGCAGCTTTGCTGATCCAGTTTTAGCTGCCATTATCCAGCCATGTTTTCACCACAAAAACACATGTATAATGTCAATGTTAGGCTATTGTTGGGTGAAATCCACTGCTAAATGCTAACTTGTACAAGCCGGGCCTTGATACAAACTACGATAGCTTGGTGAACAGGTTGTTTGAGTTGTACAATAGGAACTTAAATTGTGCTCACAGAAACTACATATCACATTAAGATACATGTCAAGAATAAGATGTCTAAACAACATTTCATCTTTCTGTCCAGACCACATAAGATTATGTCCATATCAAAAACCACTGTGGTCTGACTAAACATACAGTATATATTAGTATTTTCAACCAAAACTGGAACTGATGGACAGAGAAACGAGAAAGTGAAGTTGTCTCTGTTTTCAGATATAAAGGTTTCAAAAAAGATTAGCTTTATAGGAACAGTTCAACATGTTGAGAAATACGGTTTGCTCTCTTGCTGAGTTAGATGAGAGGGCTTATGGGCTACAACCTTCCTGTTTGTACACATAATATGAAGCTGGCCAAGATAGCGAACTTTAGCTTAGCATAAAGACCAGAGGCAGGCGCAGACAGCTAGACTGACTATGTCAGTTTTTGTTCATGTTTAACAAACAACATATATCTGTGTTAGTAAGGAAGACTATAGGCAAAGTAGTAGGCTAGCTGCTTCTGTGTTTTAGCCTTCATGCTGTGCTATTTGGCCTGCCAGTTTAAGCTTTATGTTTAGCGTACTGTGGAATCCATCTTCTCATCTCAGTCTTGGCGAGAAGGTGAATAAGTGTATTTGCTAAAATGTGGAAAAATCCTCTTTAACAATGTTTGACATTAAGAGTTGACAGTTTTAAGTGCTGTGTCAATAGAAACATTTCATTAAACTTGTAAATTAGCAGATTCACCATTTACTCTCACAGACCTGAAGTAGCTAATTAATTGAGTCATGTCTGTGGCCTCCTGATGAATTTAAGTCCAATATTCAGTATACTTTACCCCAAACACCGAATAAAAATGTATGACTTTTACTGTTCTTAAATGCTTTGTTGTGTACACTAGCTAGCTGCTAACTTTGTGAGTCTCCTGTTTGATGATGGGCAGGCAGCATATACAGTGAGTTTATCAGATCTTTTTGGTTGTTGTTGGAAATAAGATAAAGGAGAGTCCAGCAATCCAAAACATGTGGCCAAAAGATATTAAAAGAGTCTCACATTTAGGGAAAGAGTTGAGTGAGTTGGTCTCCTCAGGTAAGATCTGTCACATTACTCAATTTCATTCCACTTTGTTGACTTCCTACATGCTGCAGTTTCTCCCAAACATTATTAATGAAAGAGCATGATACTTGGCATAAGCGCTGTCTATGGGGTGATTAAGAGACAGAAGCAAGGCAGCGGTGCCTCCCCCCACTCGTTCCACAAGGATAATCAATTTTGCAAGACATATCTCTATGCAGTGTTGTGGAGAGAAACTTCAAGCCGAGACAGTGAGTGAACCGACCTTGAGCTTGTGCATCACAAATACAAATATAAATCCATTGTTTGAAGACTTTATGACATGTTACATGTGGCATGTTCTTCCAATGTCTCCTCTTTTTCTCTGGACTGAAGCCATATGATGACCTTTAGTTTGCTCCCATCCCATCCTTTCTTGGCGTCAGGCTTTAAAAGACAACAATCACTGCATTATTTGCTCTGTTATATAGCCATACACCCCATTTTATGGCCTGGCATGCTGTTTGTTTTTTTCCTTTACGTTGTTTATATCTCATCGTCCATGAGTCCTGATTCAAATCATGTCTTTTGAGCTGGCTTTTTCTGACTATGTCAGGAGACATGCGGATAATGAAGGCATCACTAGCAGTAAAGTTGAGAACAGTGCTTTGAGCAACAATAAATCCCTCTGTGCTTCCCTCTGTTGTTGTCTACATGTCACCCTCTGACCCTGTGTGAACAGTAGGCCTACTGTATCCAGGGGCCGCAAGTGAATAACAACACCACTGGGGTCAACATCAGATGGACCTATTGTATCACAGGTCACCGCAGTTGGTACAACAGGCCGCTCAGGTCATTGTGGTCATTTTGTTTAGACATTGCTATTTCTGCAACTGTTATTTCTTAATAATTGCCATGCACTTGCTCTATAAGAGTGAATCAGATGACAAAACACATGCACACCTATTATGATGATGAATTGTACTGCTCTGGAAAGTTATCACAAGGTCACAGGTTGGTTTTCTTTGATGAATCCCAAAATACTAACACACATAAATCAACATATGCACTAAATGCCGATGCCAGAGTGACATCAGATGCAAATGATGATGCTACTAGTGAGAAATGTTACCCTGCGATGCGAGGTATGACTAATTAAAAATTTATGCTGATGATTTAGCACAAAGAGCCCTCAGAATAAGGGAAGGAGAGGGAAAGGTTCTTCGGTGAAAAGAGGAAAGAAAGAGAACCACAGAGGAAGAGTCAGGAGGGAGTTTTTTTGGAGGACATAGCAGGGACACAGACAGTTATCAACCTCAGACAGTGCTCAGTCAACAGACGACTGCTGGTTGTGACTGAAAGCATGAAATTCCCTCAGTGAAGCCAAAAAGGGCACTTGTTAAATTACAGTAGACTGGGGAGTTTCCTTCTGACAGGAAGAAATATTAAGTTCAGACAGAGTTTTCTGGGCTGCAAGTTACAAAAACCTGCATGACACCACGTCCACATGTCTAGGGCACTTCCTGCTAACACACTGTTCCTCTGATATGGACTGCAGCAGCCATGTTGCACTTTAGTGGAAACAATGCATGGTATTAGCCCTGCTCAGGGATTCCCTCACTGTGGAAGACAAAGTCCTCCATGGTTCTTCTAAAAAAGCTGATGGAGACACTCCTCTATAGTCAGGGTACCAAAAGTATGAATCTCTGTGTGGTTGTCTTCAAGTGTGCCTTATTCTTCAGCTCATTGCAAATTTCAACAGCACCACAACACTTTATTAGAGGAGACTTAAACAGCAATTTTCTTATTTTAATTTGCCCAACTTCGCTAAAGAGCAGTATATAGCTGCTCCTTTTTTATATTTAACATCAGAAAAATGCATCAGTGTTTAAGACCTTTACATCTGTCAGATCGCTTTACACCACATTATGCGCGTGTGATTATTCCATGTGATGGGCTGCTGGGACTTTTCCCCTCAGGTGTTGGCTTATGGCCGCGCTTCTGACAGGAGCGGTGCTGACTCACTGCTTACCCCACACCGCACGATACATTTCCCAGGGTGCCTTCTGCCCGTGTCAGAGCAGTCCAGCATCTAATAAGCCAATCTCAGCTGCAGCACTTGATGAACAACTTGGGAGAGCGAGGCCTGCAATTATGCAAAGCGCAGAAACACTCCTGAGCATGGCAGTTAAAAATGAATGCGCTAGCCACCCTCCTGCCTGAAGGAGCAAATCCTCGACTTCAGGCAGCCCAATCAATCATCACACAGCGCCAGACAGCATCTGTCACAACATTTGTGTTTCTCCAGTGTTCCCTGAAAACAACATGATTCTGTATAAGGCGCTGGCTGCCTAAGAGAGGGTGGATAATTTTAAATTAGCTGGATAGCTCAGCTCTGAATGCACTGCCCGCCCACCTGTGAGGAGTTTTCAAAGGGTATTGGGCGAGAGTGTGGAAAGCATGCCCAGCAATACTTATAGACCTTCAGGGCTTTTTATTTTATTAATGTAATGCAGCCCTGACAGCAGCAGTGGCAAAGGAGAGAGCATGTGACTGCTGCTCATATGAACAAGGACAAAATTTGACCATTTCCTTGTGCTGTTGCTACAACTTAATTATGTCATCTATTCAATGTACCCGTGGGGATTTTTTAAAATACATTCTCCACTCTCAAAATAACAACTGTGAGATGGGATTGAAAGCTCTGAAACTGAGGGAATTTTGTCTCATATTACAATTAGGCTTTCTCAGGTGCCACTTAAAGCATCACACTGAGAGCATGTCATTTCCAATTTGTTTGGAATCTGATGTCTTGGATTTTTTATGAAATTGGTTAAAATAGCTCCTGAGAAATATTCTCAGGATGTTACGTGCATCAACCTGCACTGGTAAATTGTGTGATCTGAAATTTTCTACACTGCTTTCTCACATATTTACACAATATGACTGCCTAATTATACCATTCAATGCACTCCTGCATAAAAGCACCCTGCAGAGTTTATGAGCACTAGTTATGCTATGACCCGATTGGGTGAATTTTTTTCACCAAGCATTGACATGTTTGCAGTGACCAGTGAAAATACAGCAACAACGCAATGTCAATACTTATGTTAAGTTTTTTGCATTGTCTTCTAAACAGTGAAAAGCGACAGGGACACAACGGAAACATTCATTGGAAATATTGTGGAAATATTCCTTGTTGCAAGTGGTAATTTTATATGTTGGTATCTCGAAATGGCAACAAACCTGCTTTATCTAGAAAATGTGTGATGTCAGTAACCTGCAAATAGCATGCTCACACACAGCATGCAACCATTCGATGATCTCTTCACATTAAAACACTGGAGCAACGACAGAGCCGACATATCTAATGTTAGTGATCTTTGTGTTGTTTAGGAAACAGGTTCCACCACTACAACACAGACAGGGACCCACAGAATCTCGGGTTGTGGAGCTGATGGTTTTGTTTTTACAAAAGAAGCTTGCTTGCCGGAGCATTTAAACTTCCAGTGTTTCAGCACAGTGGGCCGCTCATTGGGCTGCTGAAATGCAAACTGCCTTCCATTTGGTGTGTTCGTCCAAAAGTTTGCACGCGTTTGTTCATCTGTGAATGGTGTTTAGCGCTGGTGCCAGGGCTATTGTTGAACATGCTGTGGTCTATCTTCATATTGTCATGGCTCAGTGGGCCTGGGGCTATGTGATGAATCAGGGACTCAGTAATAAGCTGCTTATGCAAACATTACTATTGTGTCTCAGCTGCAGTGTTGAGGCTAAGGCACAAGGAGTGCTACTATGGTTTCCAAATTACAGTTAACAATCGCTGAGGCAAAGAGCTAACTGTTCAAAAAATGGAACAGCTAGCAATTCGCATGTGAGGCAGGTATACAGGGACTCCACTGGCGTCTCAGTGTTTCTTGTTAAAACCAGTTTTGAAACATTTAGTCACATTTCTTTGTTGGGATTATTCCACGAAGTCATTACACTGTATGTAACTTATTGTCAGTAACACCTTTACTTTAATTACTTTTTTAGATTTACTTAATATTACTTGATTTATCTTTGAATTTTGTTAATTGTCACCATTGACCAAATGCTCTCTGAGCCTCAAACTCCCTTCCAGATTACTGGGTCCTACATTTCATTATTATAAGATAAATCATAATTTTAGCACAGCATGTATCTAATTTACAAGGCAAAAGTGACAGTGGCTAAAATAAGATTTCTAATGTGGCAGATTAATTAATAAGATACATAACATTAACTCTGCAGTTGCAGAGGCTGTCACCAGCTGAAATGAGGGTGTCTTAATGGCTTCATACGTTATATTGTGTTAAGATTTGAGGATGAGGTCAAAGTGACTTCAGAAAACACAATGCTACAATGAAACTTCCCTAAATCCAATAAAGAGCGAGACCAAGCTGCTAGCATTAGCCGAAACGCTGATGTAGCTTCATCCATGATGAGACTTCATACAGTAAACTTGTTTTATGATACACTATATGTAATACTTAACCCCTGAGATGGTACTTCATGGAAATAATACTATGTTTCTACTGTAGGTAGGAAGCTAGTCACATACCAAACTAACATTTACTGCTTGTGCAGCTTGTGCAGTGCAGCTAAGCCTCAATGTTCAAATTAAGCTTAACAAAACCCATGATAACGATATACTCCATTTCTTCAGATTTCTCAGTGCATTCCACATGCAGCTCTTTAAACTTCTCTTTCACACAGTAGACGGTGTTATTTTCGTAACAGTCGTCTAAGCTCTGCATGATTCAACACATGACAACAATGTGGAAAAGGGAACGAGTTGTCTGTATGCACATTGCCAGCACACATGCACACGCTCCAGATGTCCAATTACACCTGCAGGTCCTTATCGGCAAACAGCGCTGAGTGTGCAGTGGTTACAGATGGACTTCTGTGCATTCGAGCGTCCCTTCCTGCATCACTACTGTTCCAGTGTCAGCTTACCTGCGAGTACTAATGCATGAGGCTCACCAGAGAGCAGAGAGGTGGTGCAAGTGAGTGCGGAGGTTCTTATTGAACTGGTAGACACAAAACAGAAGCAACAGTCATTAGTAGTCACATCATGCTACCTCATCTATCCTAAATACCTGTAGCATCAGTCATTACATACTGTACTTACTGTACAGTATGTAATGACTGATGTTGTTTGGAATAAAAAGGGGGCGTAATTGTTTTGTATGTCTTCTAAATTTGCTATGCAGTTTACATAAGTTTGATATTTTTCATTGTTATTTCAATTACATTACACTTCAATAGAGAGTAAAGTGGCAATTAACATGGACAATTAGCAAACCCCAGTGAAACAAAAGAAGACACTGGGACATGTCCAGTGAACTAATGAGGAATCCTGAAGCAAAAATAATGAACAAACTTCTTCCATGGATCAGCAACATGTTCCTCTGTCTCT
Source organism: Psettodes erumei (assembly GCA_016785225.1). Lineage (NCBI taxonomy): Eukaryota > Metazoa > Chordata > Actinopteri > Pleuronectiformes > Psettodidae > Psettodes > Psettodes erumei. The sequence goes on along the minus strand of JAFBJZ010000008.1, from coordinate 13,106 downwards.
GCCTCTGCTGGCCCCTGACCCTCACTGTACAGTGGATATGTCTTTCTGAAAAATGTGAGTGGATGTGTCTGCAGCAGAGCTACTTACAGAGGAGCAGAGGTCATCCACACTCACACGGCAGAGGTGGAGGAGGGGAAGCAGACTCCTGCCTCAGTGCTCAGGTTTCCCTCGCCTTCCCAGGTGTCACTCACAGTGATAAATCCACAAGATGCAGGCAGTTCTGTCACAGTAATGGGCAGACAGACGGTTCAGCAACCTGTCCACAAGTCCTTCTGACAGCTCACCCGTCCACCCTGACTCCGTCCTCCACGCAGAGAGCTGCGAGCCGCCTCGCTGGCCAGATAAAAGGGGTGAGAGAAGTAGACAGTGGAGACAGCTCAGGAGAGGACAAACGGCTGCTCAGAAGGCTTTTATATGCAGCTTGCGGCTCCTCCCCCACCAATCTCTGACTTTGGCCCGCCTTCGTTGTCATGGCAACAGCCAATCGTGTCTCGGCATAACACGAGCCTCCTCCTTTCCCTCCTCTTCCTCCACTTCAGTCAGCCTCTGGTACTGACAGGATAGTCACACTTGAGCCAGAGCCATGGAGACATGTACATTTGTGATGTGAAAGAATGAACAGAGAAGTGTTTATGTGTGTATGAGTATGAATGAGATCAAATGTACAATGCATGAATGCATGTACTGTGTGTGCATGAAAGTGAGAAGAGGGCACGTGTGAATGTGGGTGGAGAAATGTACCATATTGCTGTGGAAGTGTGTGTTCATTCTTGTGTATGTGTAACAAGGCACATGTACTGTACTTGTGTCAGTATGTGTCTGGTTATATAGTATGTGTGTGTGTTTGTGTTTCTTAATTAGCAGTGCAGATCAGCACATAGCAGCTATTTAGACCTGGTCTGATATGAGTGTTGGTGTTACTCATTCCTGTTGCATAGATTAAGTTCAACATTATAAGAAAGGGTTAGGGTTAGATAGTATTGATAGGAAGGCAATTTAAACATTTTCCACTTAGCTGTAGTGCTGTGAGATGACAGAGGAGGCTGTCATGGCTGAAACATGACAAAACGATACACATAGATAATTACCTTTCATAAATGGAATGGAATGGAAAAAGTGCTTCAAAGAAACCTAATACAACCTAATAAATCTTCACGCTACATTTTTAAGCTGTCACTAATGGCTTAAGAAAGAGTGGTTTTACAAACGCTTGACAGATCAGTTCGAAACCAATATTTTGGTTCTGGGTTGTCTGGTTAGAGTCTGTCTTACTGGTGTTTATCGTGATTATCTGTGTCATTTCACATATATATATATATATATATATGCTACCATTATCATTGAGAGCATATTAGCATGCTAATATGAGCATTACACTCATGGTAACTTGGCTTCCTTGCAGGTTGTTATTTTGATAAATGTTACTCATCACCACCTGTAATGTTCCGCTTTTAAAGAGTGCAAAGGTCATATTGCCTAGTCCTAATAAACCATGTCCGAAGGACCACTGATTTCAATCAAATATACCTGACCTGGCATACTGGAATCGCTGAAATTCTAAAACCTCAAACCTGTCATTTTCCAGCTCTCATTTTGCAGACCTTTCCGTTCGTCACACACAGACATACAGAACTTATTCCACCCCCCACCCCCTCCTCATGGTAACTCATTCTGGCAGTGGAGAGTCAACAACTATCACAGTCCACTTGTAGAGCTTTCAAATAGCCTGGGTTAGACACGAGCAGTTGTGGCAGGTCACTAAGTGTTTGTTTGCTAAACTGATTATTAATGGCAGCAGTACATGAGGTACTGTGCAGAAGCGGCGATCCATGCCCCCTTGTGGTTTCATACTGCACACATACGCACACATGTTTTGACTAGCTTGAGAGATGTGAGCTTGGTTCATTTGTGAGATGTGGAAAAAACTGCTCTTCCTAATGCATTGCTATCATCAAATGTATCTAAAGGACCTGGATGCTGTTTGTAACCCTCTGTACTTTTGATGCAATATTCAGAGAATATATAAAATGGAATTATTTTCTTATCAAGTTAAGTCAAGCGGGTTTAATTGTTATTTCATATGAACAATGAAATTAAGTGCAGACCATTTCAAGTTTTCAGTTGTTGCATAGAAAGGAGGGGGCAACCTATGATTTTCTGGGCGTCCTTTATGACCCCCTGGATTGCCTTCCTCTGAGCCACTGCGCAGTTTGAGAACCACACACAGATATAGTATGATACATTAATGCTCTCTATTGAACAGCAATAAAAAGACACAAACAGTTTAAATGAGATGTTGTTTACTCTCTCTCAAAAAGTAAAGTCTGTGCTGTGCTTTCTTCAGTATCTCAGTTTGGTGATGCCATCAGGTCCAGCTGTCCTCCTCAATGACAGCCTGCAGTGTGCGCTGCACCTCACGTTCCTACACTGTGAGGATGGATTGTTGTGGGCCGCTGGATGTGGTGTGGTCACAAATCAGGTGGCTCCGCTCCTCCGCCATTGAGGCATCACCATCAGCAGCTCCGAGGTTGGTCCTGTAGCTGGTGATGTACTGGACTCCCTGTCACACCTGCCTGCTGTTGTTGCTATCCAGTTGATCGTCAATCATCCTCCTGTAGTCTGACGGCCTTCCAGATGCGTCTCTTTAGATTGGCGCGGACTGTGCTGTAGAGAGCCCTGTCACTGGACCTAAAGGCCATGTCTCTCTATTTAAGCACTTTTGGATATCCCTGATCATCCAGGGCTTCTGTTTGGGATAGACTCGGACACATTCATCCACTTTGACAGTGTCCATACAGTTCATGATAATAGCGCAGAACACTCTCATTGAACACACTTATACCCGGATGTTCAAAAACGTCCTAGCTAGTTAGTGACCAAAACAGTCCTGCAGCTGCTGGGAGGCTCCTTCCGACCAAGTTTAATGGTCTTTATGGTGGTAGGGACAGTTTTCCTGAGGGGGCATATGCAGGGATTAGAAGGAGGGATATATGGCCAGGCTGGGCAAGCTGTGCCAGTGGTCTCGCCCGGTCCACCAGCTTGCTGTTCGAGTACACCATCAAAGGACTGAGAACTCCTTCAGCATTGCAATAAATGCCTTGCACTTTCCCACTGTGCCTGAGGGAGTTTCCAGTTGATACCAATGTCTCACGACTCACGGTAGCAAGCGAGAGAAAAACCAGTGCCAAGTTAGAGGGAGGGAGCTAGCTAGCTAGCACACTGACTGAAACACATGCGGGTGCACGCACACAATGCAAATTCAACCTTTATCAAAAATTTTACTCTAACAGCCAGAGGTTGAGCTAGAGGGGAGGCTGGGGTAGCGCTTAACCCCTCTCAAATCTGATTGGACCCCCCAGGTGCCACCCCAGATGATTGACATATCACGGCGCTGCACATCTTGTTGAAAGGAGCCACTTTCATTTCCAACAGCCGCTCTATATTAATGTCCACATTTAATTCGGGTTTCTATTTATATTGACATGTTTCTCGAATTATTTTAGAAGAATGAAATTAGCAGACAATCAGCCAGCTAGCTGTTTCATGCTTTGTTGACTTAAATGAAATGTAACATGAAGACAGTAGCTAGCCTGTCAGTTAGCTGAAAAGTTTGAATATTAAACTTACATCTACAATGGTCTATTTGCCCTGACATTTTGTAAGTGATGCTAGGAGTAACACAACTGGCTTATTTTTTCATAGGCTCAGTTGAGAATGAAAAGACAGTGGAACAAGATATATGACTTCTTTTTAAAGAGAAGCAAATCAGGCAACGATAAGGCAGACAGACAGAACTCAGCTCTGGCATCAGCAGTCCTGGCAGCTCCCATCCTGGGACTAGTCAGGAGAGTGAATGTGAGGCACAGCACAGCCCATCATCACAGAGTCAGGGCATAGACATGCTCAGTTCAGTAATTAAGTTTAATTTTAGATATTGTGAAATGTTGGTTGCTGATGTGTGTTGTTTTTTTAAAAAATGGTGGTTGCATTTTTATTTTTATTACACTATACAATGTAGTTCCATTGAAGGAGGACAGAGGCCTCTGATTCTGACAAGGATTTTAATAAACTGCAAATTATAAAAAGCAAATTATGACATATGTACTGCTGACCCAAAGCAGTCAACAGTTACTGTTACCGACCTGCTGAAAAAAGACGTTAAATCTGCAGAAAACCCCTCCAGCGGGAGCATGGTGTGTTTGCACCCTTGTGCTAACGGCACACACTCACGCGCTGTTTAATGTTGCATTCACGGCGAGCAAACTTACCTAAATCATCCATGTTTTGCTGGAAATCGTTCCAATGCTGAGAACGCAAACACACGCACACATCTACACACACATACCAAGCTGCCCCCTCTGGAGTCTCCAAAAGTCCACGTCCAGCCACTCCCCCAACCTCTTTCCCGTCTGCCAACCAAACCCAACACGGGACCAGCGACATCTAGTGGATACTTGGAGAAGTGACACAGCAAAAGAACAAACGTCAATGTGCAGGTGCATAATCAAATCATTAAAATAGTTTATTAGGATCAGCATGAAACTGACTGACTAACTGACAAATTAAATTGACTGATGTAAATTTATGCAAAGCAGAAGAAAAATACCACCGAAACTGAGGATTTTCAGGATTTTGTAGAAGAGGAGTACAAAATTACAAGTGCTGCAGACCTGTATGTGTTATGTAAATTGAAATTTATCCTGTTGCCATAATTCTGTATAAAGGAGAATTGCCATCATGTTTGCAGGATTGTATGAAAATTGAAATTGTATGAAATTTCAGTTGTTGTATGATGTCCAACAAGAACTTGGCATCCAAATATTATATGCTTCAGTGTCCTTATGATTTATGAAATGTCCAACACAAAAAACAAAAAATCGCAACACTTCAAAAATCACAATTCGCAACTGAATAAATGAAATAAATTATTATATATATATATATATATATATATATATATATATATATATATATATATATATATAATGTTTACCTCATTCTATAGAATGAGGTATACATTGGCAGAGGAACTATTACACAGCACAAATTGTTAGCTTTTACAGAAAAATTCATCCATTATTTCTCAAGAGTGGATATAAAGTAAATTATATATTTAGGGAAGCATTTTCCCTAGATCAATGATTGGTGTAATATTCCTGCAATATTCCTCTAGGGATTTACAATGTGTGCTGCTCAGCAGTGAGATTAATTGCTGTTGTTGTTGTTTTTAAACACAGGGTGTTTTATGCCTTTTGTCTGACCTGAATAAGTGTTCTGTTAATGCTGCCATTTGTATCTTGCTGCATGGTGATTTGTAGGATTGCTTCGAAGGAATTACTTGAGATGTAAGGCTTAAGAGACCAATCAAACTCATTTTGTATATCCGATTAATGCCCATTTATTTCAGCTTTCATTTTCTTCAGTGGCCGCTAGAGAGTGGTCCAGTACAATCTCTGCAGATGTCCAGACTCTGTCATTATCCTCAGAAATGTTAAGGCCAACATTTTATGGTTATATGGTAAACTACTCATGCTGTGACTGAAGAGTGGCGAAAAAAAAAAACAGTGAACCTTGACATATCTGTATTCAATAATGTCAACACACATCTTCAAATAGTAATAAAGCCTCCTGAAAGAAAATTAGCTAAAACGAGCAGCTCATCTTCCAGCAGAAGGATCGTTTGCAGGGTCGGGAGGGCTACTTACAAAAAAAAGTTCAGTGGCGTCACTTGTTGTTTGTTTAAAAAATGTAATCAGCAACCTACTGAATTTCTTCTTACCTTCAGATGCTTCTTTAAGTTTGAAGTCGAGTCCCCTGGATGATGATAGTATTTTCATAGCTGGAAGCCATACCTTGCACCTCACCGTGATGTTGCCTTTCTCTGACTTGAAACGCGAAATGATGGCCAAATTTCCAGCATTTTTTCTCACCAGCACCATAATGACGAATAGCCACTGACGACAGCTTCAACGTCATCATCTTACAAAATATGTTTTTACTCGTATTTAGGTTTCACGTGTAGGTTTGTTGTGGGTTTTGTTCCGTAAAAGGTTGTAATGTGTCCACAATGACAAAGTTTTACCCAAACCGCTAATATAAGTACATCTTTTTTCTGTACTGTAGGAATGCAGTTAATTTTTTTGTATTGTCATTACGTAAACCCATTGCATGTAACCCGTTACTCTCGAAGGCTGTTTGGTATCTGTCGAGAAGTAAAGTATTAGGCTAAATTCACACTGCAGCCTGAAGTGAACCCAAATCCGATTTTTTCGCCCCATGCGACCTGTATCCGATCTTTTAATGACCATCTGAACGGCCAGGTCGCATTCATCCGACCTACACGGAGGTCCGGCCCTAAACTATTTGGCACCCTAGGCAAGATTTTAGGTGGCGCCCCCCTTGCATTGCAGTAAATTCCACTGCTCGTGTACTACAGTATACTCACTAGAAACTGAATAGCTATGCGTTAGACATTCTTTATTTAAATAAAGAAATTGCACATTCAAAATACTTAGAAAGAATGAAAGAAACAAATACAAAAAATTAACTGAATATATGAAATATATGATTAAAATGATGATGATTATAACTAATTAAGTTTTAATCAGCTTGAGTTTAGAGAAGCTTCTTTCAGCAGCAGCCACTGTAACAAGAAGAGTGCCAGAGATTCTCAAAGCAACCCACATGTTGGGGTAAATTTCTACCAGCTTCTCATGCAGGAAGGTCAAAAGTTCCATATTTGTCATATTCTTTGATGGCAATAGTGAGAAATTCTGCATTTCCTTTGCAAGTTCTGTGCCATCAATGTCCGGCTGGCTGACATGAGTCATGGAATCTCACCAGCGCATCAGAAGAGAGAAGAGGAGTAGGTAACACTAGTCTAATAATAAACACATGATTTCAAGAATAAAATAAAATGAAATAATATAAATGAAAAAACTAAGAAATGCATGCATGATGTAGACTTAATATACAATGCATGTTTTTCTGATATGCAAATTATATTAGTAGGCTAATTCATATATTAGTAATGATATCAGTTTTATTGTCATCACAGTGAAATGCTAATTAGCAGAATGAAAAGAATCTGTAAACTGCAGTATAATATATAAGTTATGCTCTAACATTAATGATGCACACTGATAGAGATATAGTTTAACACTAGAAACACACTTTAGACAACATGAACTAACCCCAAAAAAAATTAGGCTTACAACTATAATATATAAAGGAGAGGGAACTTAATAGCATTTTGATTAACTATTACAAGCTAGGAAAACGTCAGCTAACCAGATGTCAGAATATATTCAACTTAAACATAACTCCTGCTGAATAAATCTAATAATAATAAATCTACACATTTACCTGAGGAAGGTAAGGTGAAAGTAGTTATATTACTATTTTCCATAACAGCTTAGGCCCTTCCATAACATAAACTGATGTTAAAACTAACAGTTAGCGCTGGCTATTTATTGATTAGCTGACTATGTTATGCCAGAGGTGTATTGAAAGTGCTTGAAAAAAATAACTAAGTAAAAGTACAAGTATCATAACTGAAAATGACTGGTAAAAGTTAAAGTCATCCAAAAAAAATTACTTGAGTAAAAGTCTTAAAGTACCTCACATTAAATGTACTTAAGTATCAAAAGTATCTTGTGAAAAAATATACTCAAGTATCAAAAGTACAAGTACTAGTATTTTATAGTACACATGAAAGGAAAAAAAACAACCCAAAATTATTCTGTCCTTGTTTTTTATTTCACTTTTTCAGGTGAATGAAATGTACCATTCAATACCATTCAACAATTAAACAACGTCTTTAACATAAGAACCACTTTTTCCACTTTTTAACTATGTTGGGGGAATCCTCATGAGCTGAGGCACAGTAACACCACACACACAAACAAACTTTCTGGTTCAAGAGGAGAAGTTGAACTTGCGGTTCATCCTCAGTAGAAGCTGATTTTCAAAAGTGTCTGCAGCTAGCTGTGCTCTTTTTGGGCTGAAGATGAGACCTGCTATGCTGAACAGCCTTTTGCAAGCTGCAGAAGCAGGCAGAGGTGTGTTGAGTTTGACAGACAACTTGAGAAACACAGGAAACGTCTTGAGAATCTTGATGTCGTCTGTTGAGTAGGCCTAGTACGAATCAAGCTGCTTGGTGGCGCTTGGTGCTTTGTGGGAACTTTTCAGGGTGTGGAAGAAGTCTACCTCATCAGATGAGCCAGATCCAGCATCTGCTGAAATGGAAGGATCCTCCAACTGCTCCCTGATGTAGTCCAACCCTGAAACACAGGGAAGGTGACACTAGCATTAGTACAGTCACATTTTTATTGGACAAATTTAATTACATTTCTGTCATTTTCCATAATTCTAAAGGAATAAATAATATTACATTGACAAACAACACTATCAGAAACAAAAGGCCAAAATTAGCACACACAAAAAAGAGATATAAAGTAGAAAAAAGTTGTTACAAATTGTGAAAATAACAGATCTACAACCAAGGCAGTGTGAGTTTGCAGATTGGCTACACAAATTCAGGGAATAGATAAGGAGAAAAACACAAATGTGAAGTCTTGACTCTGACAATTAGACATCTTAGAAATTGGCTCAACTACTATTCAAAATTACACTGATGTATGAAAGGAGTAATATAATAAAAAATGTAGTAAGTGCATATTAGATTTGTAATTGAATGGATATAATTTACTAGCCTGCAACCATGCTAGCACATCGTTACGTTAGCAACCTGCCCGTAATGTTGGCTAAAACTATGTTTTTACACATTTTAAATCCCTCCTGCCACATGAAATAACATTGCTTACTTAATGCACTTACTTAGATGTGTTTTTTTGAGGTTGGACGGTGAGTTCCTGTAGGCCTTTATTTCGTGGCACTTTGGAAGGCATGAGATGCACTTCATTCGGTAGGAATTTCCCTCCATCCCGAGGTACCTGAACATACTTACTCCAAGTAAGACCAGGGGTGACCGTCACCGTCAGCTTCTGTTGAACGCTGTGCGCCGTCTTCTGTGTCTCCCTCATCCACATGCTCTACGGCTGCCATGCTTGTAGTAATCTCGGTGCCGCCCCTGCGCGCATTCCGCATTTATAGCGCGAGAGTACCGTAGCCTACGTTGTTCTTCTCGTTCTCTCGGAATCTCATGCAGAGATTATTTTAATTTGTAACGAGTAACGAGGTGGCAAATGTCAAAGTAACGAAGTAAAAGTATCTTTTTAAACTTTTAAATGTAGTGAAGTAAAAGTAAAAGTCATGATAAAAAAAACAACTCAAGTAAAGTACAAATTCTCAAAAAAAAAAATACTTAAGTAGTATAACGAAGTACATCTACTTCGTTACTATACACCTCTGTGTTATGCTAATGGTTAATGATTGATTCTGATATTCATCCTAGTAGCAAATAAAAAATAAACCCACATATATAACTCGAAGCTACAAGAAGTAGCGACAATGCTTTAGTGCTTAAATAAAAACTTACAATGAACCAATTTTTTTCTTAAATATTTTACTCGGACAGTCTCTCATTTGATGAAGAGGCTTGTGGTGGTTTTTCGCGGTCACTTACTCCGAATGTATTTCGGTTTACTTTCCCAGAATGCGTTCGAAAATCTACAGTAACATGTACATCTACAGTACACATCGTACAGTGTAACACTCAGAAGACGAGACGCACCGACGAAGAGACGGTTCAGTCCGTGTTCAGCCTTGGCGGAAGTCCCGGACTGCATTTTAGTTCATTAAATGTGTGCGTTTCTTCTTCAACGTCATACATTTACAGAATACATGAACCCTCACGTGTTTGACTGTATTTAATAAGATACAATAGTCCGTTTATCATTTCTCAGTCTGCTGCCACGGACCAGTATAACGTAGTTCGAACGTTTACGGCGTAAAAAACTTTTATCTTACTGTTTTTGTAGCCTAGAAATCCTTTAATACAGCCCTTTAATACAAAAGGGAAAAAGTGTCAAGTGAACGGTGTAAAATGTTTTGGAATGAAAACAGGTATGCAGTGAAAGAGATATACGTAGACATTTGGGGAACACGGTCATCTTCACATGGATTAACCAGCCAGCATTGAGTAAGAGATTCACCTCAAGAGCGAAATTCGGAATATTTTAACGTAGTCAAGTCATGAAGTCCTGGAAAAACTTTGCTTCGCAAGTTTTATAACTGATGGTTTACGATTATTTTTTTCAAAACATACCACATAAACACCTTTGCATTTGCACATCCAAAGAATTCGTTTACACACTCAGGTATTTAAAAATAGACTGTGAATTTAATGTGTCGGTGGTGATTTGATGATTGTTCTATCTTATCTGCTGGGCATCAATAAAGTAAGTAGCAGTAAAAATTATGTTTGTTTGAGTTGTTTTGTTTTGTTTGGGGTTTTTTGTTTGGTTGTTTTTTTTGTTTTTTGTTTTTTTTACCTTGGGACGTCATGCTTATGAGTCACTTCGTTTCTTTGTTTGATTGTTAACAGGATTTTGCAAAACCTGAATGAAGTTTCACGAAATATAACGGTTTACTTTAATTTAGAAGCCATTCAGTCAGGGGCGATCCCGATCAATATCCAGAGCCAGTAAATTTTTCTTTACCATTGCGAGATATGCGGGATTTCACATTTTGAGACATAACTCGAAAATACAGAGATTTAAACTGAAATCAGGGGACGCTATCTCAACGCTCTTAAGAAAATGACATTAATAAAAAAAAATCAATAATGTGAATATTATGAAAGTAATATTTTCTACATTCAATTAGCATATTCTTCCAGAAATGTCATATAAAGAAGAGAAATGTACATCATAAAAGACATGGCCTTGGCGGAAGTCCGCGCTCCTGCAGTGCTGCTGTTTTCTTACACATTAGTTGTACCTGTTAAACTGCGAACTTATAATAATAAAAACAACAACAACAACAACAATAATAATAATAATGTCAAGCTCAAACAGGTGAGTGAAAGTACTGACCAGTCTCAGAGTCTCAAGCTCAAACAGGTGGGATAGACGATTGACCATTCAGAGTCTCAAGCTCAAACAGGTGAGTGAGACTACTGACAACTCTCAGAGTCTCAAGCTCAAACAGGTGAGTGAAAGTACTGACCAGTCTCAGAGTCTCAAGCTCAAACAGGTGGTGAGACGACTGACCACTCTCAGAGTCTCAAGCTCAAACAGGTGGGATAGAGTCTCAAGCTCAAACAGGTGGGATGACCATTCAGAGTCTCAAGCTCAAACAGGTGAGTGAGACGACTGACCACTCTCAGAGTCTCAAGCTCAAACAGGTGAGTGAGACTACTGACCAGTCTCAGAGTCTCAAGCTCAAACAGGTGAGTGAGACGACTGACCACTCTCAGAGTCTCAAGCTCAAACAGGTGAGTGAGACTACTGACCAGTCTGAGTCTCAAGCTCAAACAGGTGGGATAGACGATTGACCATTCAGAGTCTCACCAGGTGGGATGAGACGACTGACCAGTCTCAAGCTCAGGTGAGTCAACCAGTCTCAAGCTCAAACAGGTGAGTGAAAGTACTGACCAGTCTCAGAGTCTCAAGCTCAAACAGGTGAGTGAGACGACTGACCACTCTCAGAATTTCAAGGGCAAACAGGTGAGTGAGACAACCGATAACTCTGAGTCTCAAGCTCAAACAGGTGAGTGAAAGTACTGACCAGTCTCAGAGTCTCAAGCTCAAACAGGTGAGTGAGACTACTGAGTCTCAAGCTCAGACAGGTGGGAAGACTTGAAACAGGTGCTCAAACAGGTGAGTGAGACTACTGACAACTCTCAGAGTCTCAAGCTCAAACAGGTGAGTGAAAGTACTGACCAGTCTCAGAGTCTCAAGCTCAAACAGGTGGGGTCGACTGATGAGTCTCAGAGTCTCAAGCTCAAACAGGTGAGTGAGACGACTGACCACTCTCAGAATTTCAAGCTCAAACAGGTGAGTGAGACGATAGACCATTCAGAGTCTCAAGCTCAAACAGGTGAGTGAGACACCACCATCTCAGAGTCTCAAGCTCAAACAGGTGAGTGAGACGACTGACCACTCTCAGAATCTCAAGCGCAAACAGGTGGGTGAGACGATTGACCATTCAGAGTCTCAAGCTCAAACAGGTGAGTGACGACTGACCAGAGTCTCAAGCTCAAACAGGTCTCAAGCTCAAGTCTCAGGTGAGTGAGACGACTGACCACAGAGTCTCAAGCTCAAACAGGTGAGTCAAGACTCAAACAGGTGTGAGTGAGAGTACTGACCAGTCTCAGAGTCTCAAGCTCAAACAGGTGAGGATGAGACCACTTCAGAGTCTCAAGCTCAAACAGGTGGGTCTCAGAGTCTCAAGCTCAAACAGGTGAGTGATAGACGACTGACCATCTCAGAGTCTCAAGCTCAAACAGGTGAGTGAGACGACTGACAACTCAGAGTCTCAAGCTCAAACAGGTGAGTGAGACTACTGACAACTCTCAGAGTCTCAAGCTCAAACAGGTGAGATAGACGATTGACCATTCAGAGTCTCAAGCTCAAACAGGTGAGTGAGACGACTGACCACTCTCAGAATCTCAAGGGCAAACAGGTGAGTGAGACAACCGATAACTCTGAGTCTCAAGCTCAAACAGGTGAGAGACGATTGACCATTCAGAGTCTCAAGCTCAAACAGGTGGTGAGACGACTGACCACTCTCAGAATCTCAAGCTCAAACAGGTGAGTGAGACAACCGATAACTCTGAGTCTCAAGCTCAAACAGGTGAGTGAGTCTCAAGTCTCAAGCTCAAACAGGTGGGATAGAGACTGACCAGACAGAGTCTCTCAAGAAACAGGTGAGTCTCAAGAGTCTCAAGCTGAAACAGGTGAGTGAGACGACTGACCACTCAGAGTCTCAAGCTCAAACAGGTGAGTGAGACTACTGACAACTCTCAGAGTCTCAAGCTCAAACAGGTGGGATGAGACTACTGACAATGACCACTCAGAGTCTCAAGCTCAAACAGGTGAGTGAAAGTACTGACCAGTCTCAGAGTCTCAAGCTCAAACAGGTGGGATAGACGATTGACCATTCAGAGTCTCAAGCTCAAACAGGTGAGTGAGACGACTGAC